>CM022297.1:263502455-264702455 GCA_011799875.1 Thinopyrum elongatum
TCTGCATTAGGTTACTTGAATAGAGCTCGTCGGCGTTCATCGTAGTTCTTCACACCTTTGAACAAAAACCTGAATCCAATCCAAAACGCCATAGAAATACTGCGGCAGCTAGTTTAGCACCCATCTTGTACCTTGGGCAGATTGCTTTCTCTTTAGAATCAGTACATAAACAACTAGCTTTTCCATCACTGCCCTTTAGGTTTAGCGATTATCTTCTTTTTTGAACTGCTCGTGGATCCAATAATATAGCTGTAGATTGTGAAATCTGTTTGTTCCATACTTAGCAATAGTTTCAACAAATCTCTGCTCATATGACCCGCCAGCACGCTGCCGGCTCATGCTTTCATAACTTAACTCACCGTATCTTAACGGCCTGATAGTTACCTCACTTCCATAGTTAGGGCGGCTCATAATTTCTCAATGGTTCACCGTAGTACGTAGTCTTTTAACCATAACTGGCTCATTATTGCTGAAACATCATGTAATCACTCAGGCGGCTTACCATTGCAATTTTAACCCACCATACTTTTATTCCTTGTCTGCAGCTTTTTAACCCAGCCAATCATGACTAAATCTCCCACTTCTTGTGACTGGGTTGCCTCCCAGGTCTCAGAGCTCATGTTCAATGAGTATGTGGACATGGGGGCATTGCCGGCTAAAGAAGTTGTCCATTGGTGGGTTCCCAGTCCTGAGACTGTCCCTCAACCTGGAGAGGGTCACTACTGTAGGATGCTGCTAACGCGACACTACAATCAGAGACCCTTCGACGAAACTGTGTGCGATGCATTAATCGCAAACGATGATGTAAAAAAACCGTCAAAAAATATGCAAAACATTTGCGATGGCGGATACATCAAACACGGTTCAGATTTTAGTTGCGTGTGCGATGCGGGGCATACGGTTCGGTTCAATGAACTATTTGCAATGAGGCAGAAGAACAGAAACGGGAAGCCAGATAAAGGTGCGTGCGATATACGACATACAGTTCACTCGGATTAACTGTTTGTGATTAGGCAACACAACAGAAACGGTCAGCCAGATCAAGGTGTTTGCGATTGAGGGCATACACTTCAGACGGATGAACTGTTTGCGCTTAGGCAACACAACAGAAATGGTAGCTAGATCAAGGTGCGATTGATGGCATACACTTCACACGGATGAACTGTTTGTGATTAGCCACAACAAACAGAAACGTTAGATAGATCAACGTGTGTGCGCTAGACGGGCACACATTTTAATTAAAAGAAGTGTGCGCGATGGTAATAACGAGCGCGCATGGTTGATAGAACAAGACGTGTGCTGCATCGCCTATTGCGGTGCACCCTGCAAACGCCATGTACGGGGCCAAGAACGCGTGCCCACTTTACGTCGTTCGGGAATAGTGCCGCACTTAGAAATTATAGAACCGTCAATAAATTTTGAGCCTGTGTCCCGTCACATTCCAAATTACTACCACGCTATATTTAATTGCAAACCTATTCACACCGATCAAAACCTAAACGGTTTCCCACTTAGGAGCGTATTATTACTCGGTTATAAATACTACCTACTCCAAGATGAATGCACATTCCTCCTCAACTCCTCATCCACAAAAACAAACAAGTCATTCATCGTCGTTCCCTTGCGTCTGCCATGGCCCGCATGAATTATGAGTCGAGAGATTACTACCAGGAAGAGGCGAGCATGGAAGCGAAAGCACGAGAGATGTCCTACCTCACCGCGAAAGCAGCCGACATGTCCCGCTGCGCGGCCGTAGCAGCACAGAGGTCCCGCCACATCGTCAATGCAGCAGACTGGTCCGGCCGCGCCGCGGAAGCAACAGATATGTCCCGTCGCGCCGCGAATGCAGCAGAGATGTCCTCCCGCGCCGCGGCGGCCTGGGAAAATGTCTCGCGGGCAGGCGAGGACTCACAGGCGCATGCGCGCTATGCTCGATGACCTGATGGGTCGGATCTCCGACTGGATGAAGCTACAGGACGAGATGAATGCCTCATTTGAAAATGCTACCAGCGTCGTCCGGGGACTAGGGGAGGACAAGGTTAAGCTCCACACCGAGCGTGACCTGCTGAGGGCGAAGATCGCCGGAACAATGAAGTAGCACGAGGAGACCACTGCCTCGTTGAAGAGGATCGGCGTCATCGTCAAGAAACTTATGGACAAGAATGCAATGCTCTGCATCGAGCGCCAAAGGCTGGTGGAGGAATCTGTGGATGCTCTCAAGCAGCGTCTTGTGGACACGAAAGAGCTCATCGCCACTCGCCGCGAGAACTAGTCTCCGCGGCCTGTAGCAACGCATCAAGAAAGTAGAGATCAGCGAGCCAGATCGTTGTCTGCGTCTTCCTTCTTCTTTTGCCCTTATGTATTTCGGGCGTTGCTACATGTGGCTTTTTTAATTATCTTCTGAAATATGTAAGACAGTTATTATCCACTGTCATCGTCCTTATATTCATCAGTCTTGCTATAAGTTGCAGTCGATGCTATATAGGTCCGTCGGATCTTACATCAAGATCCGTGCAAAACTTTCTTTTCAGATTTTCTTTTTTCTCTCTTAAATCTCAGTTGAGTGAGACATAGCCACGCCATTAAACAGGGGCTCGGGCGCCATTAATGGAGACGTTGGGAGAGAGGTGGGCGGCGGATAGAGGTCAAAGGGCTCTCCTCCCGATGAGCACGCGTAGGGGTCTGATCGCACGCCTCCCATACTCAAATAGCTACCCCGCACGGCACCTCCTTGCCAATAAAAAAGGGGACGTGTGGCGGCACGTAAATGGTAAGTAGAACGCCCATGGTTTCAATAATGCTTGTGTTTCCGATTGTAACGTGACAGCATGCTACTTCTTGAGCTTGTGTTGGTTTTTCCCTTGAAGAGGAAAGGGTGATGCAGCACAGTAGAGGTAAGTATTTCCCTCAGTTAAGAACCAAGGTATCAATCCAGTAGGAGAAGAATGCACAAGTCACCAACACCTGCACAAACAATCAAACACTTGCACCCAACGCGATAAAGGGGTTCTCAATCCCTTCATGGTCACTTGCAAAGGTGAGATCTGATAGAGATAGATAAACAAAAGATAAAATATTTTTGGGTTTTTTTGGTATATAGATCTGAAAATAAAAGATTGCAAAATAGTAGATCGGAAAGTAATATGATGGAAAATAGACCCGGGGGCCATAGGTTTCACTAGAGGCTTCTCTCATGAAGGCAAATAATACGGTGGGTGAACAAATTACTGTCGAGCAATTGATAGAAAAGCGCAAAGTTATGACGATATCCAAGGCAATGATTATGCATATAGGCATCATGTCGGTATCAAGTAGACCGACACTTGCCTGCATCTACTACTATTACTCCACACATCGACCGCTATCCAACATGCATCTAGAGTATTAAGTCCATAAAGAACGGAGTAACGCCTTAAGTAAGATGACATGATGTAGAGGAATTAACTCAAGCAATATGATGAAAACCCCATCTTTTTATCCTCGATGGAAACAATGCAATACGTGTCTCGCTAAACCTACTTTGTCATTGGGTGAAATCATGCAAGATTGAACACAAAGCTAAGCACCTCTCCCATTGCAAGAAAAACCAATCTAGTTGGCCAAACCAAACCGATAATTCGAAGAGAAATACAAAGATATTAAATCATGCATAAAAGAATTCAGAGAAGATTCAAATAATATTCATAGATAAGCTGATCATAAATCCACAATTCATCGGATCTTGACAAACACACCGCAAAAGGAGATTACATCGGATAGATCTCCAAGAACATCAAGGAGAACGTTGTATTGAGAATCAAAGAGAGAGAAGAAGCCATCTAGCTACTAGCTATCGACCCATAGGTCTGAGGTAAACTACTCACGCATCATCGGAAGGGCAATGGAGTTGATGTAGAAGCCCTCCGTGATCGATTCCCCCTCCAGCAGGATGCCGGAAAAGGCCCCAAGATGGGATCTCACGGGAACAGAAGGTTGCGGTGGTGGAAAAGTGTTTTCGTGGATGCCTCCGGTGGTTCTGGAATATTTGTGAATATATAGGAGGAAGATCTAGGTCAGGGGAGTCCCGAGGGGCCCACAAGGTAGGGGGGCACCCCCCCCCCAGGGCGCGCCCTCCACCCTTGTCGCCGCCTCGTGGCTCTTTTGACTTGGACTCCAAGTCCCCTGGGTGTCTTCTGGTCCAAGAAAAATCATCGTGAAGTTTTATTCCGTTCGGTATTCCTTTTCTACAAGGCTAAAAAAACAAGGAAAAAACAGAAACCGGCAATAGGCTCTAGGTTAATAGGTTAGTCCCAAAAATAATATAAAATAGCATATTAATGCATATAAAACATCCAAAACAGATAATATAACAGCATGGAACAATAAAAAATTATAGATACGTTGGAGACGTATCAAGCATCCCCAAGCTTAATTCCTGCTCGTCCTCGAGTAGGTAAATGATAAAAACAGAATTTTTGATGTGGAATGCTACCTAACATACTTATCCATCTAATTTTCTTTATTGTGGCATGAATGTTCAGATCCATAAGCTTCAAAACAAAAGTTTAATATTGACATAAAAACAATAATACTTCAGGCATACTAATAAAGCAATCATGTCTTCTCAAAATAACATGGCCAAAGAAAGTTATCCCTACAAAATCATATAGTCTGGCTATGCTCCATCTTCATCACATAAAGTATTCAAATCATGCACAACCCCGATGACAAGCCAAGCAATTGTTTCATACTTTTGATGTTCTCAAACCTTTTCAACTTTCACGCAATACATGAGCGTGAGCCATGGACATAGCACTATAGGTGGAATAGAATATGGTGGTTGTGGAGAAGACAAAAAGAAGGAGATAGTCTCACATCAACTAGGTGTATCAACGGGCTATGGAGATGCCCATCAATAGATATCAATGTGAGTGAGTAGGGATTGCCATGCAACGGATGCACTAGAGCTATAAGTTTATGAAAGCTCAAAAAGAAACTAAGTGGGTGTGCATCCAACTTGCTTGCTCATGAAGTCCTAGGGCAATTTGAGGAATCTCATCATTGGAATATACAAGCCAAGTTCTATAATGAAAAATTCCCACTAGTAAATGAAAGTGACAACATAGGAGACTCTCTATCATGAAGATCATGGTGCTACTTTGAATCACAAGTGTGGAAAAAGGATAGTAACATTGCCCCTTCTCTCTTTTCTCTCATTTTTTTGGTGGGATTCTTTGGCCTCTCTTTTTTATTTGTGGGCTTCGTTGGCCTCTTTTATTTTTTTCCTCACATGGGACAATGCTCCAATAATGAAGATCATCACACTTTTATTTACTTACAACTCAAGAGTTACAACTCGATACTTAGAACAAAATATGACTCTATATGAATGACTACGGCGGTGTACCGGGATGTGCAAGGACTCAAGAGTGACATGTATAAAAATTATGAACGGTGGCTTTGCCAAAAATACTATGTCAACTACATGATCATGCAAAGCAATATGACAATGATGGAGCATGTCATAATAAAACGGAACGGTGGAAAGTTGCATGGCAATATATCTCGGAATGGCTATGGAAATGCCATAATAGGTAGGTATGATGGCTGTTTTGAGGAAGGTAAAAGGTAGGTGTATGGCACCGGCGAAAGTTGTGCGGTACTAGAGAGGCTAGCAAAGGTGGAAGGGTGAGAGTGTGTATAATCCATGGACTCAACATTAGTCATAAAGAACTCACATACTTATTGCAAAAATCTATTAGTCATCGAAATGAAGTACTACGCGCATGCTCCTAGGGGGATAGATTGGTAGGAAAAGACCATCGCTCGTCCCCGACCGCCACTCATAAGGAAGACAATCAATAAATACCTCATGCTCCAACTTCGTTACATAACGGTTCACCATACGTGCATGCTACGAGAATCACAAACTTTAACACAAGTATTTCTACAATCCACAATTACTCACTAGCATGACTCTAATATCACCATCTTTATATCTCTAAACAATCATAAGGAATCAAACTTCACATAGTATTCAATGCACTTTATATGAAAGTTTTTATTATATCCCTCTTGGATGCCTATCATATTAGGACTAAATTTATAACCAAAGCAAATTACCATGCTGTTTAGAAAGACTCTCAAAATAATATAAGTGAAGCATGAGAGTTCAATAATTTCTATAAAATAAAATCACCGCCGTGCTCTAAAAAGATATAAGTGAAGCACTAGAGCAAAATTGCCTAGCTCAAAAGATATAAGTGAAGCACATAGAGTATTCTAATAAATCACGATTCATGCGTGTCCCTCTCAAAAGGTGTGTACAGCAAGGATGATTGTAGCAAACTAAAAAGCAAAGACTCATATCATAAAAGACGCTCCAAGCAAAACACATATCATGTGGTGAATAAAAATATAGCCTCTAGTAAATTTACCGATAGACGAAAATGAAAGAGGGGATGCCTTCCAGGGCATCCCCAATCTTAGGCTCTTGGTTGTCCTTGAATATTACCTTGGGGTGCCTTGGCCCCCAAGCTTAGGCTCTTGCCACTCCTTATTCCATAGTCCATCAAATCTTTATCCAAAACTTGAAAACTTCACAACAGAAAACTCAACAGAAAACTCGTGAGATCCATTAGTACAAGAAAATAAAATCACCACTTTTGGTACTGTTGTGAACTCATTCTTTATTTATATTGGTGTAATATCTACTGTATTCCAACTTCTCCATGGTTCATACCCCCCGATACTACCCATAGATTCATCAAAATAAGCAAACAACACAAAGAAAACAGAATCTGTCAAAAACAGAATAGTCTGCAAAGATCTGAATTGTTCTAATACTTCTGTAACTCCAAAAGTTCTGAAAAATTAGTACAATAGAGGCAATCATGTGTAAAAAAACTCAGGGTTTTTCGACGCTCCAGTGAATTATTAAAATTCTGTGACTGGACGCAAAAGTTTCTGTTTTTCAGCAAGATCGAATCAACTATCACTGTAAGCCATCCCAAAGGTCTTACTTGGTACAAACACTAATTAAAACACCAAAACACATCAAACCAGAGGCTAGATGGAAAAATTATTGAAAAACAGAACCAAAAAAACAAGAACAAAAATAAAATTGGGTTACCTCCCAACAAGCGCTATTGTTTAACGCCCTTAGCTAGGCATAAAAACACATAGATCTAGGTATTGTCATCTTTGGTATGCAATTCCTTGATTGCACACTTGTAATCCTTAGGAGATTCTTTGGTTTTATCAATGATCAAACTCCTAGGCAAGAAATCAAGAAATTCTCTAGTGGAAATTGGTTCCTTAATAATATCAAAAGGGTTAGGGTGAACACTTATTATTTTAAGATCTTCGTTTCCTTTACTAGAAGATTCACCCTTATTCTTAGGAACATAAATAGACTTCATA
Organism: Thinopyrum elongatum; assembly: GCA_011799875.1. Lineage (NCBI taxonomy): Eukaryota > Viridiplantae > Streptophyta > Magnoliopsida > Poales > Poaceae > Thinopyrum > Thinopyrum elongatum. Next base: position 263,509,857 of record CM022297.1, read on the forward strand.
GCCTTAGTAGGAGGAAAATTTTGAGTAGTTTTAACGGAGGAAAAGGCGGAACCCAAGTTGGTAATAATATCTTCTAGTTTGCCAATTCTAGTAGAATCTTGATTTATTTTTTCATTAACTAGGGGTTCCTTTTCCCTAAGATTCTTTAAAGTAACTCCTACCTTAGATCCATATTGAGTAATTTGATTATGAATCTTTTTATCCAAGTTTTCAAATAGCTCAACGGTAGCAATTTTATTCTGAATAATATCAAGCCTTTGCATCACATGTACCAAGGTTAAAACGGTTTCATTGACCATCAGGGGTGGTGGACCTAACAAATCTATCATAGCGTTATACGCATCAAAAGTATGGCTCCCCAAGAAATTTCCCCTGGTAATTGTGTCTAAAACATATCTATTCCAAGGAGTAATGCCCACATAAAAATAGCGAAGAAGAACGGTAGTAGATTGCTTTCGGGTAGATCTATTCTGAGCATTGCAAATTCTATACGAAGCATCCTTTAAATTTTCTCCCTCCCTTTGCTTAAAATTAAGGACTTCATTCTCGGGGGTGCTAACAATGATGGAAGGACTAGCCATGAGGCAAGGCAAGCAATCCAACAAACAAGCAAACAAAAGAAGGGCGAATAAAAAGGTAAATCTTTTCAAAAATCATTTTAGAAGTGGGGGAGAGGAAAACAAGAGGCAAATGGCGAATAATGTAATGCAAGAGATGAGAGTTTATGATGGTTACTCGGTATGTCTTGACTTGGTGTAGATCTCCCCGGCAACGGCGCTAGAAATTCTTCCTGCTACTTCTTGAGCTTGCGTTGGTTTTTCCCTTGAAGAGGAAAGGGTGATGCAGCACAGTAGAGGTAAGTATTTCCCTCAGTTAAGAACCAAGGTATCAATCCAGAAGGAGAAGAACGCACAAATCACCAACACCTGCACAAACAATCAAACACTTGCACCCAACGCGATAAAGGGGTTGTCAATCCCTTCACGGTCACTTGCATAGGTGAGATCTGATAGAGATAGATAAAAAATGATAAAATATTTTTGGGTTTTTTTGGTATATAGATCTGAAAATAAAAGATTGCAAAATAGTAGATCGGAAAGTAATATGATGGAAAATAGACCCGGGGGCCATAGGTTTCACTAGAGGCTTCTCTCATGAAGGCAAATAATACGGTGGGTGAACAAATTACTGTCGAGCAATTGATAGAAAAGCACAAAGTTATGACGATATCCAAGGCAATAATTATGCATATAGGCATCACGTCCGTATCAAGTAGACCGACTCTTGCCTGCATCTACTACTATTACTCCACACATCGACCGCTATCCAGCATGCATCTAGAGTATTAAGTTCATAAAGAACGAAGTAACGCCTTAAGTAAGATGACATGATATAGAGGAATTAACTCAAGCAATATGATGAAAACCCCATCTTTTTATCCTCGATGGCAACAATGCAATACGTGTCTCGCTACCCCTACTTTGTCACTGGGTGAAATCACGCAAGATTGAATCCAAAGCTAAGCACCTCTCCCATTGCAAGAAAAACCAATCTAGTTGGCCAAACCAAACCGATAATTCGAAGAGAAATACAAAGATATTAAATCATGCATAAAAGAATTCAGAGAAGATTCAAATAATATTCATAGATAAGCTGATCATAAATCCACAATTCATCGGATCTCGACAAATACACCGCAAAAGGAGATTACATCGGATAGATCTCCAAGAACATCAAGGAGAACGTTGTATTGAGAATCAAAGAGAGAGAGAGAAGAAGCCATCTAGCTACTAGTTATGGACTCGTAGGTCTGAGGTAAACTACTCATGCATCATCGGAAGGGCAATGGAGTTGATGTAGAAGCCCTCTGTGATCGATTCCCCCTCCGGCGGGATGCCGGAAAAGGCCCCAAGATGGGATCTCACGAGAACAGAAGGTTGCGGCGGTGGAAAAGTGTTTTCGTGGATGCCTCCGGTGGTTCTGGAATATTTGTGAATATATAGGAGGAAGATCCAGGTCAGGGGAGTCCCGAGGGGCCCACAAGGTAGGGGGCGCGCCCTCCACCCTTGTCGCCGCCTCGTGGCTCTTCTGACTTGGACTCCAAGTCCCCTGGGTGTCTTCTGGTCCAAGAAAAATCATCGTGAAGTTTTATTCCGTTTGGACTCCGTTTGGTATTCCTTTTCTACGAGGCTAAAAAAACAAGGAAAAAACAGAAACTGGCATTAGGCTCTAGGTTAATAGGTTAGTCCCAAAACTAATATAAAATAGCATATTAATGCATATAAAACATCCAAAACAGATAATATAATAGCATGGAACAATCAAAAATTATAGATACGTTGGAGACGTATCACAGCACTTGTTCCAAAATGACTTTGTTGATTGTTAATGTGTGCGCCTTTGCAAATCAGACAAAAAATTTACCACAGCATGTTGGTGCCATGTCATGACACCATGCCAAGTTTCATGATTTTCAGGCGAGTTTTGGATTTACGGGAATTTTAAAACCAAGTTTCTCGATGTTTCTGGCCGTGCCAAGATGCTCAGATGTTTGAATTCCATTCCCATTTCTTGCATGGGACCTAGAAATTCGCCCAAGTACACATAAATGATTTTTCAACTAACTTTGGCGCACTGGAGCATGTGCTTGTAGTTCAAATTTGAATTATGTGCATTAAATGCTTGGAAATTTAATTAATTTATAAAAAAGGCCAAACGAACCCGGAATAATTCCAAAATTAAGCACGAAACTGGTCTAAGCTGCTTGTGTAAAAATATCAAGGCGGGAGAAGGCAGTGTATGTCGTTTAGCACACGGAGGTGACACGTTCCCTCTCGGAACCACGAGCCTTCTTGAGAGAAGCTCCGGTTTGCAAGAAGCTTATTCCAAAGCTTGTCCCAATTCGGCCAAAAAAATTACCACAACATGTTGGTGCCATGTCATGACACCATGCCAAGTTTCATGATTTTCATGTGTGTTTTGGATTTACAGGAATTAAAAAACCAAGTTTCTCAATATTTCCGGCTGAGCCACGACGCCCAGACGTTTGAATTTCATTCCCATTTCTTGCATGGGACCTAGAAATTCACTCGAGGACACACATGTGATTTTTCAACCAACTTTGGTGCACTGGAGCATGTGCTTGTAGTTCAAATTTGAATTATGCACACTAAATGCCCAGAAACTCAATTAATGTATAAAAGGGCCAAACAAACCCAGAATAATTCCAAATTTTAACACGACACTCATATAGTTCTATGTTGCCTCTGTAAAAAATCAAGGGGGGGAGGCAACATATATCATTTCGCACACAACGGTGACACGTTCCCTCTCGGAACCACAAGTCTTCTTGAGAGAAGCTCCGGTTTGCAAGAAGCTTATACCAAAACTTGTCCCAATTCGGCCAATTTTTTTACCACAGCATGTTGGTGCCATGTCATGACACCATGCCAAGTTTCATGATTTTCAGGCGTGTTATGGATTTACAGGAATTTAAAAAACCAAGTTTGTCAATGTTACCGGCCGAGCCACGACGCCCAGATATTTGAATTTCATTCCCATTTCTTGCATGGGACCTAGAAATTCACCCGAGGACACACATGTGATTTTTCAACCAACTTTGGTGCACTCGAGCATGTGCTTGTTGTTCAAATTTGAACTATGCACATTAAATGCCCAGAAACTCAATTAATATATAAAAAAGGCCAAACGAACCCCAAATAATTCCAAATTTTAACACGGCACTCATATAGTTCTATGTTGCCTCTATAAAAAATCAAGGGGGGGGAGGCAACGTATATCGTTTCGCACACAAAGGTGACACGTTCCCTCTCAGAACCACGAGTCTTCTTGAGAGAAGCTCCAGTTTGCAAGAAGCTTATACCAAAACTTGTCCCAATCCGGCCAATTTTTTTACCACAGCATGTTGGCGCCATGAAATGACACCATGCCAAGTTTCATGATTTTCAGGCGAGTTTTGAATTTACAGAAATTTAAAAAACCAAGTTTCTCAATGTTACCGGCCGAGCCACGACGCCCAGATGTTTGAATTTCATTCTCATTTCTTGCATGGGATCTAGAAATTCACCCAAGGACACACATGTGATTTTTCAACCAACCTTGGTGCACTAGAGCATGTGCTTGCAGTTCAAATTTGAACTATTCACATTAAATGCCCAGAAACTCAATTAATGCATAAAAAGGGCCAAACAAACCCAGAATAATTCCAAATTTTAACACGACACTCATATAGTTATATGTTTGCTCTGTAAAAAAATCAAGAGGGGGGGCAGCGTATGTCGTTTCGCACACAAAGGTGACACGTTCCCTCTCGAAACCACACGCCTTCTTGGGTGAACCTCTGATAACCCACAAGTATAGGGTATCAATTGTAGCCTTTCTCGATAAGTAAGAGTGTCGAACCCAACGAGGAGCTAAAGATAGAACAAATATTCCCTCAGGTTCTATCAACCACCAATACAACTCTACGCACACTTAACGTTCGCTTTACCTAGAACAAGTATGAAACTAGAAGTACTTTGTAGGTGTAAACGGATAGGTTTGCAAGATCATAAAGAACATGTAAATAAAAGCTAGGGGCTGTTTAGATAAAGAAACAATTAAGTTAGCTTTAGTAGAGAGCTTTTTGTCACAAGAAAGTTATTTGTCCCTAGGCAATCGATAACTAGACCGGTAATCATTATTGCAATTTTATATGAGGGAGAGGCATAAGCGAACATACTTTCTCTACATGGATCATATGCACTTATGATTGGAACTCTAGCAAGCATCCGCAACTACTAAAGATCATTAAGGTAAAACCCAACCATAGCATTAAAGTATCAAGTCCTCTTTACTCCCATATGCAAATAACCTACTTACTCGGGTCTGTGCTTCTGTCACTCACGCCACCAACCATAAGCGAATCAAGAACATATTTCAAACCCTACAGCAGGGATCCCTCATGCTTACGTGACACGGAGAGCACCATAAGACAGCACCAATAATAAAACATACAACTCAAACCAATCATGATCATCAATCAACCCATAGGACAAAACGGATCTACTCAAACATCATAGGATAGCCATACATCATTGGGAAATAATATATAGCGTTGAGCACCATGTTTAAGTAGAGATTACAGCGGGGGGAAGATGTGTTACACCGCTGCATAGAGGGGGAGAGAGTTGGTGATGACGGCGGCGAAGTTTTTGGTGTAGATCATCGTCACGATGATGGCCCCGGCGGTGTTCCGGCGCCACCGGGAAAGAGGGGGAGAGAGCCCCCTCCTTCTTCTTCTTCCTTGGCCTTCTCCCTAGATGGGAGGAGGGTTTCCCCTCTAGTCCATGGCCTCCATGGCGGCGGAGGAGCGGGAGCCCCTCCAAGATTGGATCTCTCTCGGTTTCCTTCTGTTTCTGCGTTCCTATTTTTTGGCCTTTCACCGTTTCTTAAATTCCCGGAGATCCGTAACTCCGATTGGGCTGACATTTCAACACGATTTTTATCCGGAAATTATCTTTCTTGCGGATGAAGCAGGGCACCAACCGCCTTACAGGGTGGCCACAAGCCTTCCAGGCGCACCCAGGGTAGGGTGCGCGCCCCTAGGGCTTGTGGGCCCCTCGGGCATCGTCTCGCGTTGATTCTTTTTCCCAAAAATCACATATGTTCTAAAAAAAATTCGTAAGTTTTTATCGCGTTTGGACTCCGTTTGATATGGATATTCTGCGAAACAAAAAACATGCAACAAACAGGAACTGGCACTGGGCACTGGATCAATATGTTTGTCCCAAAAATAATATAAAAAGTTTCCAAAAGGATATGAAAGTCGTAGAATATTGGCATGAAACAATCAAAAATTATAGATACGACGGAGACATATCAGCATCCCCAAGCTTAATTCATGCTCGTCCTCGAGTAGGTAAATTATAAAAAAGATAATTTTTGATGTGGAATGCTACCTAGCATAATCTTGATCATATAATCTAATCATGGCATGAATATTAAGACATGAGTGATTCAAAGCAATAGTCTATAATTTGATATAAAGACAATAATACTTCAAGCATACTAATAAAGCAATCATGTCTTCTCAAAATACCATAGCTAAAAGAAAGTTATCCCTACAAAATCATATAGTCTGGCTATGCTCCATCTTCATCACACAAAGTATTTCATCATGCACAACCCCGATGACAAGCCAAGCAATTGTTTTCATACTTTTGACGTTCTAAAGCCTTTTCAACTTTCACGCAATACATGAGCGTGAGCCATGGATATAGCACTATAGGTGGAATAGAATATGATGGTGGAGGTTGTGTGGAGAAGACAAAAAAGGAGAAAGTCTCACATCGACGCGGAGTCTTTGTCTTTGTCTTTGTTTTTTGGGCTCTCTCTTTTTTTGGCCTTTTTTTTCGTCCGGAGTCTCATCCCGACTTGTGGGGGAATCATAGTCTCCATCATCCTTTCCTCACTGGGACAATTCTCTAATAATGATGATCATCACGCTTTTATTTGCTTACAACTCAATATTACAACTCGATATCTAGAACAAAGTATGACTCTATATGAATGCCTCTGGCAGTGTACTAGGATGTGCAATGATCTAGCATAGCAAAGATATCAAAAAAGGACAAGCCATGAAAATATCATGCAAAGCAATATATGAATGCTCAAGTCATGTATATGATGACGATGGAAGTTGCATGGCAATATATCTCGGAATGGCTATGGAAATGCCATGATAGGTAAGTATGGTGGCTGTTTTGAGGAAGATATAAAGAGGCTTATGTGTGATAGAGTGTATCATACATAGGGTTTGGATGCACCGGCAAAGTTTGCACTGACTCTCGAGGTGAGAAAGGTCAATGCACGGTACCGAAGAGGCTAGTAATGATGGAAGGGTGAGAGTGCGTATCATCCATGGACTCAACATTAGTCATAAAGAACTCACATACTTATTGCAAAAGTTTATTAGCCATCAAAACAAAGTACTAATACACATGCTCCTAGGGGGATAGATTGGTAGGAAAAGACCATCGCTCGTCCCCGACCGCCACTCAGAAGGAAGACAATCAAAAATAAATCATGCTCCGACTTCATCACATAACGGTTCACCATACATGCATGCTTCGGGAATCACAAACCTTAACACAAGTATTTATACCAATCCACAATTACTCACTAGCATGACTCTAATATCACTATCTTTATATCGCAAAACTATTGCAAGGAATCAAACATATCATATTAAGTGATCTACAAGTTTTATGTAGGATTTTATGACTAACCATGTGAATGACCAATTCCTGTTGACTCTCTAAATGGATATAAGTGAAGCATGAGAGTTTAATTCTTTCTAAAAAAGATATGCCCACGATCTAACAAATATAAGTGAAGCAAAAGAGCATTCTACAAATGGCGGTTTTCAATGTGTAGAGAAACAGGCAATCCAAACTTCGAATGATATAATTGAAGCACATGAAGCATTCTATAAAGCCATACTCAAAAGATATAAGTGAAGTGTAAAGAGCATTCTATAAATCAACCAAGGACTTTCTCATACCAGCATGGTGCATTATTAAAAGAAAAATAAAAAGCACACGACGCTCCAAGAATTTACGCATATCATGTGACGAATAAAAATATAGCTCCAAGTAAAATTACCGATGGTCGTTAGAAGAAAGAGGGGATGCCTTCCGGGGCATCCTCTAACACCCCCTGTCATTAGCTACAGTAATCACTTTTGATAATGACATGTCAGCAAGCTTAATAGTGCATAATCATCATTAGCATCATATTGCATTTCAACTCCTAAGTCAAATTCAAATTTAAATGAAAGTGAAATATAAAAGTTGTCCAACATAGAAACTAAAATGTTCGATAAATAACAAATATTGCAGAGACTATTCTAAAATTGAAACCAACAATTAATAATATAATTAGGTGGCTCAAACATTATCAAAACAGCAAGGAATAATGCATTTTAATTATTATAAAAATTATGTGAACTCAAGTTGACTCCAAACCAATTTTTGGTAGTGGTAGGTAATGCCTAGTATTTGTTGGAGCAATTGCCATGTTTTATAAAAATCATTTGGTGGCCTAACTATTTACTAAACAGGAGATATGATTAAATAGAAAGAAAAAGACAAAAGAAAACAAAATAGAAAATAAAAGAGAAACTCACCCCCCCCCCCCCCCGCGGCCCAACTGGGCCCCAGCCCAGCTGGCCCGACAGGCCCACCCCACTCCCTTAACCCCTGGGCGACCGAAACCTAGCCTCACGCCCACCCCACTCACACCCCCCCCCCCTCGCTCCTCTCCCCCCCCCCCCGACCCGATCTGATCGGATCGGCCCCGTCGCCGAGCCGCTCGACGTCGCCGCCCCGTCGCCGCCTCCCCCTCGTCAGACCACGCCTCAGCACCGCCGCCTCCTCGTCTCCTCCCCAACGACCGAGCCCCGCGCGCTCGCCTCGACCGCGTCGACCGTGCCCCCGACGCGCCCGACGCCGCGCACATCGCCGCCGTCACCTCTCAGCCACCACGCCGACACCGTCGACGACCACCGTCGCCGCCCCGTCCCCGACATCCTCCTCGCGCCCGCTGCCTTTGACCCTGCACCCGGGGTGAGCGCCGCCCGTCTTCCCTTCCCCTTGGTCGCCGCCGTCGCCCCGTACCCGCTGGCCCCGCCTCGCCGCTGCCGCTCGCGCGCTGCCTCGCGCCCGCACTCGGCCCCGCACCGCGCCCACACCTCGCCCGCTCAAGGTGCTCGCCGCGCTCGCCCCTCCCGAGCCGCACGCGCGCGCGCGCCCGCCCGCCGCTCGCGCCACCGCGCCTGCCGCTGCTGCCGACCGCCCGTGCGCCGCCCCGCTCCGGCCTGCCGTGCGCCTGCCTCGCCCCTGCCGCGCGCACGCGCACGCGCCCGCGCACGCGCTGCAACGCCGTCGCCGCGCCTCGCCACGCCCCGGCCGGCGCCCGCACATCGGCGCCCGTAGACGTGCGCCGCGCCGCGCCCGTCGCCCGCCCGTGGCCCCTGGGCCACTGACCGAAGGGGCCCAGTGCCCCAGTGCCACTGCCGCTGGGCCCGAAACCCCCCTGGCCCAATGACAAACGGGCCCCGCCCGAAAAACGTTTAGAGAAAAAGAAAATAAAAATAAAAAAATAATTAAAATAAATAATTAATTAATTAGTTAATTAGTTAATTAATCCTGATTAGGTTAATCTAATTAAGTAGTTAGTGTTAATTAAACAGTAATTTAATTAGTTAATCCTAATTAGCCTAACAATCTATGACAGGTGGGACCCACCCTGTCAGATGACTGCTGACGTCAGCATGAGGTCATGCTGATGTCATCATAACACTGTTTCGGATAAAGTTAATTTAAATATTTAAATAAATTCCAAAAATTAATAAAAACTTTAGAAAATCATATTAAATAATCCGTAACTCCGATGAAAATACTTTATACATGAAACTTGCTCAGAATTCCGATACGAACCCGGATACGCCCTCCGTATTCCCGTCAGACGCCCGCAGCTATAAGAACATTGAACTTTTAGACCGTTTTCAGTAAATGAATAGTGCCCAACTTTAATTAAATAAATCCAAATAAATTCCTAAATTAACTAAATCATTTAGTTAGGCAGTAGAACACCCCGGCATATCATTTAGGCATGTCATACATATTGTTTGCATTATCGCCGTGAATTTATTGTTTCTCTCCCCCTCCTTCTCTCTCTCGATAGACACTGAGACCGACGACGCTACACCCAGGTACGACTACACTACCGACGAGCAGCCCGTTGACGACCCCTCTCTCTTGCCAGAGCAACCAGGCAAGCCCCCCCCCCCCTTGAGCATCCAGATATCGCCCATTCTATTCTCCTGCTTGCATTAGATTTTGCTACTGTTAATGTATGCTCCTATTCTGATGCATAGCCTGCTGTTGTAACCTGTTCATTGCTACCTTACCTGCCTATGATAAACTGTTTAGTATAGGTTGGTAGTGAACCATCAGTGACCCCCCAACTCCTACCCTTGTTGCCCCTGCTTGATCATCGACGACCCGATCAACGTGATCGTCGACCAGAGACCGACACCTCACTTCACACCCCCTTAGTTGTACGACTCTGCGTAGTAACTATCGAGTGCCGAGGGTGATACCTCGTAACGCACTCCCGATGAATACTCTGCAGTGTAGCTGTTCGGTCTTGGTCATCGAGGGTGATTCCTCCTTCTCCACTTCCGATACGACTCTGTCGTGCAACCCTAAGTTTGAACCTCGAGGGTGATGCCTCATACGTTCTCCCTGATGATTTCGTCGAGTGGAATCCACCGAGGGTGATTCTTCGGGTTTCCCCCTTGATGTTATGACCACACGATTACTTGACCTCTGTTATAGGCGGGTCCACCCTGGTGGGTACCCGCTGGGGATCTATGATTTTTGGGTGTGCCGGAAGGGCACTCGAGTGTGACATTGTGGCGGAGCATCAGAGACTCTGATTGTCTCCGCGTGATACTAATTGAGCCTATTGGATTTGGGTGTGTGATCTGAGTGGGTCGACGTGCCCTATACGCACTACCACCACGTGGGATAATGGTTATGGGACCCTCTGTGAAGTACGTTTCTCCGAAAGCTCGTCTGACATCACGATTCACCGTGCGGGCTGATTGTCGGGATTGGGCTGGATACTTCACTGACGAGCTCAGTGTCGCGCCTACACCCCGGCCAGTCTCGCAACGAGCAGGGTGCCTAGGGCGATGGCCCGAGACCTCTGGGTGCATAGGTTAGTCCGGCGTGCTGACCTCTCTGCCGAGCCTAGGTAGAGCGCTGCTTCGTGTTGATCTTCCAAGGACGGGCATTACCCAGCAAGTGTGTCCGGCCAGAGTTGATCGAGTGTGTTGGGTAACAGTAGTGCACCCCTGCAGGGATGAATCTTCTATCGATAGCCGGTCCTACGGTAAAGGACGCTCAGTTTGTGTATCCCGATCTACTACTTAAACTGGATACTTGTTACTTAATTGAAGCTTCGGGATCGCTTTCTCGCTTGGGAGTCGAGGAAGGATCTTTAAGCTATACTTCAACATGTTTGCTAAATAAAATGCTATTCTACTCTCTTCTACTGCTGCGAGATGATGGCCTTGTGAAGATGTTTGAAGATGCTAGTCTTCGATAGGACTAGGCCTTCTCTCTATTCTGGCATTTCTGCAGCCCAGTCCACATATACAGCCTTTCTCCATTGATAATGTTGCATATGTAGTATAGATCCTTGCTTGCTGAGTACTTCGGATGAGTACTCACGGTTGCTTTACTTTCTCTTTTCCCCATATACCCCACCTTGATGATACATCAGACGATGGAGTCCAGGAGCCAGATGCCACCATCGGAGCATACTACCAGGAGGGTCCAGAGGGCACATACTACTGGATTGAGCCAGCTGACCAGGAGTAGGATCGGAGGCTCCCAGGCAGGAGGCCAACGCCTTTCGATCTAGTGTTGCTGTTTGTGCTAGCCTTCTTAAGGCAAAACTTGTCTAACTATGTCTGTACTCAGATAATATTTGTATGACTGACTTATGTATTCGGATCTTCGGATCCCTGGTCTGTAATATTGTGGACCCCCCCGTTTAAATTGTGTTAAGAGTTGTGTTATGATATCTTCCCGTGAGTCCCTGTGCTTGATCGTACACGTTTGCGTGTATGATTAGTGTACGATTGAGTCGGGGGCGACACACATCCCCAAGCTTAGTTGCTTGGGAGTCCTTGAATATTACCTTGGGGTGCCTCGGGCATCCCCAAGCTTAGGCTCTTGCAACTCCTTATTCCTTCATCCATCGTGATCTCACCCAAAACTTGAAAACTTCAATCACACAAAACTTAACAAAACCCTCGTGAGATCCGTTGGTATAATAAAACAAATCACTACTTTAAGTATTGTTGCAAACCCATTCATATTTTATTTTTGCATTATAACTACTGTAATCTAACTTCATCATGACTTATATCACCGATACAATCCATAGATTCATCAAAACACGCAAAACAATGCGTAAACAACAGAATCTGTCAAAAACAGAACAGTCTGTAGAATTCTGAACATCTACCATACTTATGTAACTCCAAAAATTCTAAAAAATTAGGAAAAAAAATAGATTTGCATATCATTACTGTGTAAAAATTTCAGAGTTTTTGCATGTTCCAGTAAAAAAAATGTACATTCACGCACTACAGCAAAAGTTTCTGTTTTTGCACCGCACAAACCAAACAAGCAATCTAATCATCCTAAAGGCAAATCTTGGCACATTATTTTAATAATACAATGGATTTGTACAAGGGAATAATTATTTTTGTTGAAAAGTTTCTGTAATCAAGGTTCACAAAGTTTCCATGGGCATGAACAAAGTTCAAGGCTAGCTCCCACTTTAACAATGCTGGTCTTTCTCACTTTCGCTTTTCTTTTTGAAAAGTTTTAGGTTGCCCTCTATATATTTTTTTTTTATACTTTACAAAAGCACACAACAGAATAAAATGACTCTAAAACTTTCAGGTTGTCTCCCTGGCAGCGCTTTCTTTAAAGCCATTAAGCTAGGCATATAGTGCTCACGTAATGGATCCACCCGGATCCCAAGGTATATCAAAGCCAATTTTAATTAACAATAATTTGTATTTTAGTATTGAGCACAAAGTAATATATATAATGCAACAACGAAGTCTAACTCTTTTCCTATGCATCGGCATGTCATAAAAGAACAATTCATGCACATCAAGTAAACGCCAATACATAGCATAAGCAGTTTCTTGCAATTTTATTGTGTTGGAAACATAGAGAGGCGGAGATGCAGTTCCTCTATCATAATAATTTCAAGTAGGAGCAGCAAGCACATGCACATTATATTCATCAAAATCATCATGTGTAATGGTAGAATGCAACCCATCAATGTAATCCTTAATAAGAGCAAACTTCTCCGATATAGTGTAGTTGGGAGAATTCAAAAAGATAATAGGATTATCGTGTGTGGGTGCAGTAGCAACAATTTCATGGTTAACATAAAGAACTATAACAAGTTCATATCCATAAGCATAATTCAAATTGGCATCATGGCCACAAGCATAGCAAGCATCAATTTCATCAAAAATGGATAATTCAAACGAATGCAAGGGATCATAGCAATTATCATAGCATTCATCCTTCGGTAAGCACGAAGGGAGATTAAACAATGTATGAGTTGAAGAGTTACTCTAATTAGAAGGTGGGCACGGGTAGCTAATCCGCTCTTCCTCCTTTTGTTCTTCGCTCTCCTCGTCATCTTTTTCATCTAATGAGCTCACAGTGTCATCAATTTCTTCTTCCATAGTTTCCTGCAAAATATTAGTCTCTTCTTGGACAGCGGAGACTTTCTCAATAAACTCATTAATATTGGCATTATATTCATAATTCTCATAGCAATATTTAAGTATAGCATAATTTTCAGGTCTGTAAACAGCATCATCATAATTTTCACACTTTTCGAACAAAGATTCAATTTCATAAGCACCCTTAAAAGCAACAAATTCTTCTATTTCTTCCACATCATAGTAATCATATATACCATTAGCATAAGAAGCCAAGGTTTCATTATCATTAAAATTACATGAAAAGGGAAGGTGTGGAGCCTTCATCCTAGAGCAACAAGTATAATCACATCTCAAGCATAAATTCCAAGCATACCAATGCAACATATGAATTTGATCCCATAAGAGTTTCCCTTTTTGAGTCAAGCGATAATCCCTAAAGTATTCACATTGATCCAACGTGTCTCCCATTATCAAGTTGAATGGGGTTTTCTAAGGATTATCGAACTAGTCTTTAATATTTTCCACATAACGAGCATCGAGGGTTTTAGGAGGTTCCGCATCTCCATAAATAGCAAGTACACCTTTTTTTTGGTATTTCGTGTTCCATATCCATAACTAAATATAGAGAACAACTAAGAACAGCAAATAAAATCTACTTAGTGATAAGGCAAAAAAGCACACACGAGAATATTCACCCCACGCTATTGCTCCCCGGCAACGGCGCCAGAAAAAGATCTTGATAACCCACAAGTATAGGGGATCAGTTGTAGCCTTTCTCGATAAGTAAGAGTGTCAAACCCAATGAGGAGCTAAAGGTAGAACAAATATTCCCTCAAGTTCTATCAACCACCGATACAACTCTACGCACACTTAACATTTGCTTTACCTAGAACAAGTATGAAACTAGAAGTACTTTGTAGGTGTAAACGGATAGGTTTGCAAGATAATAAACAACACGTAAATAAAAGCTAGGGGCTATTTAGATAAAGAAACAATTAAGTTAGCTTTAGTAGAGAGCTTTTTGTCACAAGAAAGTTATTTGTCCCTAGGCAATCGATAACTAGACCGGTAATCATTATTGCAATTTTATATGAGGGAGAGGCATAAGCTAACATACTTTCTCTACTTGGATCATATGCACTTATGATTGGAACTCTAGCAAGCATCCGCAACTACTAAAGATCATTAAGGTAAAACCCAACCATAGCATTAAAGTATCAAGTCCTCTTTACTCCCATACGCAAACAACCTACTTACTCGGGTCTGTGCTTCTGTCACTCACGCCACCCACCATAAGCGAATCATGAACATATTGCAAACAATACGGCGGGGATCCCTAGCGCTTGCGCGACATGGAGAGCATCATAGGACAGCACCAATAATAAAGCATACAACTCAAACCAATCATGATCATCAATCAACCCATAGGACAAAATGGATCTACTCAAACATCATAGGATAGCCATACATCATTGGGAAATAATATATAGCGTTGAGCACCATGTTTAAGTAGATATTACAGCGGGGAGAAGAGGTGTTACACCACTGCGTAGAGGGGGAGAGAGTTGGTGATGACGGTGGCGAAGTTGTTGGTGTAGATCGCCGTCACGATGATGGCCCTGGCGGCGTTCCGGCGCCATCGGGAGAGAGGAGGAGAGAGACCCCTCCTTCTTCTTCCTTGGCCTCCTCCCTAGATGGGAGGAGGGATTCCCCTCTGGTCCATGGCCTCCATGGCAGCGGAGGGGCGGGATCCCCTCCGAGATTGGATCTCTCTCTGTGTGTTTCCTTCTGTTTCTGCGTTCCTCTTTTCTGGCCTTTCACCATTTCTTAAATTTCCGGAGATCCTTAACTCTGATTGGGCTGAAATCTTAACACGATTTTTATCCGGATATTATCTTTCTTGCGGCCGAAGAAGGGCACCAACCGCCTTACGAGGTGGCCACAAGCCTTCCAGGCGCGCCCCTAGGGCTTGTGGGCCCCTCAGGCATCGTCTCGCATTGATTCTTTTTCCCAAAAATCACATATATTCTAAAAAAATCTCCATAGTTTTTATCGCGTTTGGACTCCGTTTGATATGGATATTCTGCGAAACAAAAAACATGCAACAAACACTGGCACTGGGCACTGGATCAATATGTTAGTCCCAAAAATAATATAAAAAGTTGCCAAAAGTATATGCAAGTTGTAGAATATTGGCATGAAACAATCAAAAATTATAGATACGACGGAGACGTATCAAGCTCCAATTTGCAAGAAGCTTATACGAAAACTTGTCCCAATTCGGCCAATTTTTTTACCACAGCAAGTTGGTGCTATGAAATGACACCATGCCAAGTTTCATGATTTTCAGGCGAGTTTGGGATTTGCAGGAATTTAAAAACCATGTTTCTCAATGTTTCCGGCCGAGCCACGATGCCCAGTTATTTGAATTTCATTCCCATTCTTGCATGGGACCTATAAATTCACCCAAAGACACACATGTGATTTTTCAACAAACTTTGGTGCACTGGAGCATGTGTTGGTAGTTCAAATTGGAACTATGCACATTAAATGCCTAGAAACTCAATTAATGCATAAAAATGCCAAACGAACCCGGAATAATTCCAAATTTTAACACGACACTCATATAGTTGCATGTTCACTGCAGATAAATGTTCTAGCAATTCAAGCACCGTCCTTTCCCTCCGTAACACCATTTTATCTTTCAAAACAGAATGAAAAAATCAGGTATACCACAAACAGTTTACTAGCAAGAATCGTGTGGGATGCGATATAAAATATCTTGGCGCACCGTCTTGTCTGGCTTACACAGGAAGCTTCGTCGTCTACAGTCCACCACCCGCGCTTGAACCACACTTGCGCGCAAGTTTCTCGCGGCACCGAGCGAAATTTTTCTGCCACCGCGGAAATGTCTATCTCCCCCCCCCACCCCACCAAAAGCCACATTTCCACTGTTCCTCTTTGCTTTCCAAGTTCAAACCTTCACTGCTACTTACTGCAGCGCCGCCTCCTCGCCGGCGACCCTTTTTCTTGATGCGCGGCCTCGTCGATATGGTCAGGTAATCCACACCCCACCCACACCATCCTCCTCCTTCCCCGTCCCACATGCCCCGACCGACGGCGCGACACCTTCCGCTGAAATCACTGGCCCTGTCCTCCAATTAAGCGCCGCCCACATCCATTTTGAACGCGGTAAAACGTGGAGCTCAGTAGCATCTGGCAGCGGAGAAGCAAATCGCAGCTGCACATGCAGACGAGGTCGCTATGGCTGCCATGTGTGCCGACCGCCAGATCTTGGAGGAGCACCTCATCTTCGAGGCCACCGTCGACACCGCCACGCGGTTGTCTACTTTAAAATACAGTTCGTGTTGTTTTCTGGAGGCCACCGCCAGTGCCTTCTAGTGATTTGTCCTCTGTAATGTTAATATGCAATCTGATATTCTAAAATGTAATGTTCAGTTAATAGTTTGGTCCAACAATTGCTACATTTCATAGTACTGTTCTCAAGCATTCTTGGTTTCGCTAAATGTCTTATCTTCTAGTATATGTTCTATTCTGCAATGTCGTGCTCAGTTAACTGTTTTGGTTCATTTGGTCTGCTGTCAAGTTAACTGTTTGGTTCAATTCTGCAATTTGATTTTCATTTGTTGTGGGTACAATTTTGTATTGTTATGCATGTGAGAAATAAATCAAATTTGGCTGTACTCAATACATATTCTACTAATAGTATGGCAACTCTCAGTTAACCTGATCAAGATCTTCCTTATATGTGTTGCAGGGAAACAATGGGAGAGACTACGGTTTACCATCGAGGTTTGCTCATGCATGGTCCTTTCGCTAATAGCACATTATTGTGCAGTTGCAGAAATCATTCTAATATTTAGGTTTCTTACAATTTGGTCTTGCACATGTAGGTCCTGCTATTAGAGGCTTAGACCCATTGTTCGACCCATTTTGCATATGGGGAAATGAGATGTCCATGAATATCAGTCAAGTCAAGAAACTCAGAAAGATTGTTAGGATAAAGAAACTTGCGATGAATAATAGCAAGATCTTTGTTTGCACAATGAAGAAGACATCGGTCAACTATAGGATGGTACTAACTCTTTTACCTTGTTTTTACCCCTTGCGCCATTTCAAAATTTATAACAGCAATTTATGCATATCTTTGTTTTCAGTACTTTTCAAAGCAGTTCACCGATGATTTCCTCTCAAACCACCTGCATGGTCAAGAGACGAGGAAGGTATTCATTCAACACCCTTGGTACAATATTAAAGTCTTCCTGAAGAGGATGAAGGTTGGGCGGGCAATTATCCATAGCCACTGGCCTAAAGTTGCAAGGACATTCAACATCACTGAAGGCTCAATATTCGCCTTCTGCTTCTGCAGTTTCCCAGATGAGATTCATCTGTCTATTTACCGTGTATGATGCTACTTTTCCAAAGGTTTTCGATGTTGCATGTGAAACTTGGTGCTGTTGTGTAATGGAGTAGCTAGCTATATCCCTTTTTGGTGTATCTGAGTGCTGAAGCTATCTGATGTAATTCGATTATGAAATCCTGGTTGCCGTTATACAGATATGAAATATATGGTGTGTTTTATAAGAAATGTCAATTTGATTACTAGATGGATTATCAAATAATAGGCTAATTACCCTGCTTATTGGGGTTTTCTATTGCAGACGGTTACTCAGACAACACCGTGGGCGATGAACTCAAAGAACCCACACGGTTTCTAGAAAGTAGGCATGTTGGATCAACTAACAATCACACACGGCTTCCGGCAGAGAACTGTTTGCGTTAGGCCACCTTGCACAAACATTTCCACACCAAAAACTGTGTGTGATATACATATGAACGGAAACATTTTTCTGGGATTCACTGTGTGGTATGTACATACAAACGAAAACGATTGGGCATCGAAGCCTCGCCCGGTCGCACACGAGCTCATTTTGCCCCCGCCTGTGTGGCCGGAGGGCCTATCCCCGACGGTTTTTGGGTCGTGTGGGGAGGACCCCCCCCCTATCGCACACACTCACTAGGTGACAGTTTAAAACTCCGTCGTGGAAAGGGGGTAAAAACCGTTTGTATAGCACATTTCTGCACCAGTGGGTGAAGTTATAGTTTTCAGGGATCACCTCCTCCGTGGCCTTTCACCACCCGGGTCAAAAAAATTCTGGGACGCTCTGCATTTTTATCAGCTTCATCCTCAGGATATCGGTCCCAACTCCGTCTCCAACTTGTGCCAATTTCAAGTATTATGTGAAGTTTATCTGCAGGAGGAGCCCACTGTTGATCTCTTCAAGGATTTCTTTTATATCAACCGCCAGACTGAAATGACAGATGGACCCACTATTGATCTTGGAGATGTTTCCATCCAGAGGCAGAGAGATGTAACCTTTCCCTCAGCTGCACTGCCAAGCCATCCCGAGGGCTGGAACAACACTTGGTTCTATTGCATAAAAACTGCTCCGGCTGAAGAAAACCCCTTGCCGGGTTATCGCCCCTACCGGCTCAGTACGAGCAGCGACCTTCCTAGTCGATTAACCACCACGGAACATGCTCAGTATGCGCACATATTTTCAAAGATAAGGGCCTTAATAGCCAACGGCTTAACTGGGGTCGACTTGACCCGCTGCTGGGTCTCATGGAGGATCTTGTCATTGAACCAGCGCACCGGCTTAATGTGCCAATACACTGGTGATGTGAAGGATCCACAATGCTACAACCAAAAACCTCTGACCGATAAAGAGATCAATGAAATGGTTAAGTCCTTGCTTGGGGAGTCTCAAGAAGCCTGCAATAAGGCGGGGCTGAACCCTTTCTGCATTCTTAACCCAACCCCTGCAGTGAGTACTTTGAGTAAATCTTCTTTTCACTTATTTATCCCTTATACTTCATACCTTCTAAACCGCTGCCAATGCATATATGTATAGGCCAATTCTCCCTTCTGGAAGAAGAAAATAATAGCAGCTCCACCAGCTAAGAAGCCTAAAGCAGTGAAGCCTCGTGGTCCGGCTCGTCGTAAGAAGCAGACAACAGAAGAGCTACTCTAGCTAGATGAGTCGGAGGTAGAACTTGACTCCCTTGGTCTTCTTTTCATGCAACTTATTGATGCTGATTCCTCTCAGGACGAAGTGGAGACAAGCCAGGCCAATGAAGCAGAGGTAATTCCTGTCTCCTCCAACTCAGAATCCTTGCCAAGAAAGAAAACACGGTGGGTCATCTGAAAAGTAAGAGTTTCTCACCCTCATGCTTATTTGGACCCCAACTTTCTTTTGAACAAACAACAACATGAGTCTAGGCGTCAGACCCGGAGCGGCGGCTCTGAAGATCTCCTAGCTAGTTTATCTAACATGCTGGCTCCTCGGAAACGTCGCAATGAGGTGCCTCATAGCCCGACTATATCCCTTCCACAAGCCAGTCTCATGCGTCAACATCTTAATCCTTCTGACTCCAACTATCAGGGAACACCTCCGTCGTCTGACGACTCAACTGGAACACAGCTTCCTGCCTTCGTTGTTATCCCAGGGTAAGTGTTTTCATCTGTTAACAAAAAACTTGATGTCATGTACTCATAAGCCTTTATCTTCCTGTCACAGGGGCAAGGCAAAAACTGGTAAGAAGCAAAAGGTGGGCGGCTCTTCCAAGGCTCCCGAGGCTTCTGAGTCGGAGAAACGGGTGTTGGAAGCCCCTAAGGCCCCAATCCAAACTCCTGAAGACCCTGTCAATCAACAAAATGATCCACCTCCACAGACTAAGGAAGCACCTTCTGAGGCCATGGATACTGACGCTAGCCCGGAAGGTAGCCATGACCCGCCAAGTCCCAAACCTTCTCCTGCCAAATCGACTAACAAAAGCCCTGCTGCTGACAATGTTGATGATATTGCTATCACTGGGTTGGCTTTTAAAGCGCCCGAAGTCTCCAGAGTGTTAGCCAAGCATTCTGCAAAGGAAGAGACGCCCTTATTAGGAAAAGGCAAGGCAAAACTGGATCTGGAAAGCTATGCCGCATTCAGTGCAGGCGAGTTGCACGCAGGCTATTTAAGCCGCCTTCACACAAGCCACGATATGGAGGCTGGCTTAGTCAATTTGATGAATCAAAAGTATGAGGTACGAATGCATTTACCCCTCTTAGCCTTGCATATATATATCCATATAGCCCCCAAGTCTTAAGTATAGGAGTAATATTGAGTATGCTTGAGACTTGTGAAAATTTCCAAAGTGTAGCCCCCAAGGGCTGGCTTATCTTTCAAAGATGCGTCGGGTCTTCTAAAATGACAAATTTGACAAATCACTTGTAGTCCCCAAGGGCCGGCTTATCTTTCAAAGATGAGCCGGGTCCTCTACATCACCGAGTTTAAAAAACTTCATCACACATTAGCCCCCAAGTGCCAAGGATATTGCTTGCAATGTGCTTGGGACTTAAATAACCTTGTTGAATATGAACGCAATCACCACTACTGCAGGATGCTACTAACGCGACACTACGATCAGAGACCCTTTGACGAAACTGTGTGTGATGCATTAATCACAAATGGTGCTGTAAAAAACGTCAAAAAAGATGCAAAACGTTTGCGATGAATGATACATCAAACACGGTTCAGATTTTAGTTGCGTGTGCGATGCGGGGCATACGGTTGATCCATACGAACTATTTACGATGAGACAGAACAACAGAAATGGGCAGCCAGATCAAGGTGTATGTGATATACAGCATACAGTTCGCTCCGATGAACCGTTTTCGATGATCGAGGTGAACACAAACGATTCAGCGTAACAAGATGTGTGTGATACCCGGCAAATAGGTCGGTAATCAGAATTGTGTGCGATCATTATAGACAGCCCATATGGTCTTTTTTTGTGAATTGTGTGCTCGTCAGGGCACACAGTTCAACAAACCAACCTGTGGGCGATAATGTAGAAGATCACTATCGAATACGTATTACTAACTGTCTGCGATGAGATTGACAGGATAAACAGAGATAACAAATTAATATGAGCAAACGGAAACAGAGATATATACAGTCTGCTTAATTTAGTCCTTCTTGTTGTTGTTGTTGTTGTTGGATGGCCCCACGACATCGTCTTGGTGAGGACGCTTCTTGCTGCTGACCGTTGGCTTTTCATCGCCGCCGCCGTCATCATCGTCATTGCTGTCGTCGTCCTCCTCCTCCTTGTTCTACCATTCCTCCTCCTCATCATCGTCGTCCTCTTGTTTGTCCTCCGACGGCTCCTCATCCATCTGGTTGTTGTCTGACGACTCCGGAGGCGGCGTCCCTTCCATGATCCGGATATAATCGAGGTCTGGGCTCGACGCCAGACTCATGGAAGACGAGCGGGATGATTCCAATGTCGACCTATCATCGGGCGCCAGACTGCTGGCCGAACTATCGTCCTCGCTGTTGCTCAACATGACTGCGGTCGTATAAAACCACGAGAAAGCGATATTGCAGAGTGTGTGCAAGTGTGTAGTGCGGCCTGCCGGGGACGATGAAGATGGTGGACACTTAAGCGGGGTATGCAGAGAAGAGGAAATGCCAATTGAAGCGGGGGTTGACGTATTATCTAACCGCTGATATAATCAACCGCAATTATTTGTACCCAGTCGCTCCAAATTGCCGGGGTTGTGCGGGACTCCTATTGGCTGATTTCTTTTTTCAGGACAAAAACAAGGAACAAGTTTTGGGATTATGCACCGGTACCGGTACGAATGAAGTAGGACAGTTGGCAAGCAATACATTGAGCTCTTCTTATTGATGAAGCCAGTAATAATCAAACTACAAAGGAAAAGAAAAAAAGAGAAAGGAAAATATCTGCACGAATCTTTGCGTAACATCAATGGCATAGGACCTAGATGTGCATTACTTAGAGCACATCTAGATGTGCTTTAGCAATACTGTCAAACAAAACCCCTAATCATCATTGCAAACAGCGCATAGAACATGGCTAATGCGACAACCACAACTACACATGCTAGTTCCTTCTTGTCTCTTGCTTTCATCTGTTGCCTGTGATTGATTCTTTCTTGCTTCATCGTACTGATTGTACATTCTAGATCGGCCAGTTTCTTCTTCAGCTTTACGTTATCTTTAGTGAGCTTGGGTGATAACACTCCGAGCCCTGCCATGCCATTCTTCATCCAGCCAGTTAACAAAGGCACAAGCCTCATATCCCTGCCAATGTTAAATAGTATTCAGGATGAGCGGTGGCATTAACTCAAGTAAAATGATGAACTTAGCACTAACCTCTAAGGGGCAACTGAGAAACCGCCTGCCAATGTCGAATCCCTCCGTGCATACACGTCGAGCGGGAGTGTGCCCGTGCACACAACTCAGCTTTTGGTACTTCTCGATGGCGCAAAACTTGGAGTCGAACTCATGTTGCCGGAGTCTGGAGTCATGCTCCGGATCCGGCGGCAGATCGCTTTCCTGGTGGGGGGGTCATTCAGGACGGATTCAGCAAGGAGCTACTTTGGACATGCTAAAAAAGGTCGGGATAGATTGGAACCTGACAGGACGATTCGGATCCGTAGTACACCTGCCTACTGATGACCTTAGGCAAGTGCTCGGCGGCAACCGCCGTCGTGGCGATGATACGAGCAGGAGCAGCCGCACCGAAACCATCAGCACCACTCGTCCACATTCCCCCAATGATAGCGCCACGCGAGGGAATTTGGAGGCTATCTAGGGATTTGGGGGAAATGGGGAAACTGTGGGAATAAGCTAACGGTCGGGAACTAGTTATGGCACTATATTCTGTATACGGCACACTGTTTATACATGTCGTTTGTGTTAGGTATTACAACTTCACACACGATTTCCGCACCAAACCATGTGAGAAGACAACGTAGGTGAGACACGGTTGCCGTTACATAACCGTATGTGATGTACTACCCTCTACATATAATTGAGTTATAGTGATACCGTGTAAACAGCCGCTCTGCGGATATCTGTCAAAAAATAAAACAGCCGCTCTGCATATAGAGATGGCGGCGACGGCCTAGGCAGCGGCTACCGGAGAAGAGGTCAATCCTCGGTCGATGGGCGGTGGCGGCGACATAGGAGGTCAATCCTTGGTCTGCGGCGGGAGATAGGAGGAGCTCAACCATCGAGGTCGGCGGCGGCGTGATTCGAGCACATCCATCACGGTCGATGGCGGGATAGTGGAGGTCCAACTTTAGGCGGCAGCCACACTAAGCTTTGCTCCTCGACCCTGCTTTCTCGGTGTGCCGCCGCATCGTGCTTCTCTGTCTGCTGGGTGGAGGTCGCCGCGCGGCTAATTAATTAAGGTATTCTTTTCGTGAGTGGCTTAATTAAGGTATTCAATTCCTAAGGGTAATGATGTACTAGTACTCTGCGTGTAAATTGACTGGCCATTAATTTTTGTCATTGCACGTCTGGATAACAATATGGAGCGCCCTCAGTAATTACGAAAATAAAACCTTGTGATTTATGCACGCATCTTTGGGCAGCAGTTAATCCGTGTATTAATGTTGTTGTTTTGTTTTTAATTACCATTCGTGTGGTGCAGATGGAATGATCTGAATGGATGAAGAATCGGAGAACCGCAGATTTTATCAGTGGCGTGACAGAGTTCATGAATTTGGCTGAAAGTACAAAGAGGAGAATTCGTGATGCGGATTACATCCTGTGTCCATGTACTGATTGTGCCAATACAGAGTCACGTGAAGTTGCAGATGTCCAGTGGCACTTAGTCTCTCGAAGATTCATGGATGGATATACATGTTGGACCAAACACGGTGAAGAGCAGGTCATGGATGAATATACCCAGGGCTGCGAGATGCCAAACCCCAATCAGTGTCACATGGATGTTGAATCTAACATCGGGGCAGAGGCGTCAAGCTACCAATGGAACAGCGGAAAGCCGAAACGCCCACTGGAAAACCAAGACATCGACGCAGATGACGATGATCTTGATATGCCAGATTTTGCTGCTATGATTACAGATTTCAAGGGCCCAAAAAAGGATATGATTGGGTACAAGGATCTGCCAACTATTGATGCGGACTCCAAGAAAGAATTGTATCCAGGTTGCAAAAAGAAATATTCCAAGTTGAGTGCCACCCTGGCGCTTCTCAGATATAAAGCAGCAAACGGTCTATCAAACAAGGGCTTCACAGAGATGTTAGGTCTTTTCAAAGAAATTCTTCCGAAAGATAATGTGCTCCCCAGAAGCATGAACGACGCGAAGAAAATTGTTTGCCCATTGGAACTTGAAGTACAGAAGATACACGCTTGTGTGAATGATTGTATATTGTACCGTGGTGAGTACAAAGATTTGCATGCATGTCCCACATGCAAGCATGCATGATACAAGAGTAGGAGAGCAAAGGACAAGTACAAATTGGACGACGAGATCAAGACAGGAATCCTGTTCAAGGTTGTTTGTTACTTGCCTTTAATTCCAAGGTTGAGGCATTTGTTTGCAAACCCTAGACAGGCAAAGAGGTTGCGGTGGCATCATGATGAGCGAACTGCGGATAAATATATGAGGCACCCGAAATATGGGGCTCAGTGGGAATTAATCGACAACAAGTTTGAAGACTTTGCCAAGGATCTTAGAAGTATAAGGCTCGGGGAGTATGCTGACGGGATGAATCCTTTTGGCGATATGAGCACCAATCATAGCACATGGCCGGTGCTTCTGTGCATACATAACCTAGCTCCTTGGTTGTGTATGAAGAAAAAATACATTATGATGTCAATGATTATCCAAGGCCTGAAGCAACCTAGAAATGACATCGACATTTACTTTCAGCTACTGGTAGAAGAACTGCTGATAGTGTGGATAGATGCGCCTGCTGTAAAATGTTATGATGCTTACAGAAAGGAGATTTTTGATCTACATGCGATGCTGGTGCACACCATTCAAGATATGCCGGCATTAGGCAACACATCGGGGCAAAAAACAAAGGGAGATGTAGGGTGGGTCACATGCATGGATAGGATAGCTAGCAGATTTCTTCCCAACTCGCGCAAAACCGTGTATTTGCGTCATCGTAGATTCTTACGGAGAAATCACCCATACCAAAAGATGATAGCTGAATTTGATGGTACGGCAGAGGTAGATGTGGGCCCAAGACCCTATGATGGGGAGGTGGTCCACAACATGGCTAAACAAATTAATATTGTGCTTGGCAAGAAGCATGCTTTGACGGTGAAACAAACACCCAAGGGTCAAGTGTTTAAGAAGAAATCGGTGTTCTGGAAATTACCTTACTGGGAGATTCTACGTGTATGTCACTACATCGATGTCATGCACGTAGAGAAGAACGTATGTGAAAGCATCCTTGGTACTCTACTCAAGATTAAAGGTAAAACAAAGGATGGTGACGGTGCACGGCTCGATATGCTTGCTGATCAATCAAAACGCAAGAGTGAAGCAGAAGATGATGACAAATTCATCAAAGCTCGCCAGAGTTACAATTTTAGTACAAAAGAAGCAACACAGTTCTTCACCTATTTGTTGTCAGTTAAGACACCCTCTTCCTACTCCGCAAACATCAGAAGCCTCGTGGATGTGAGCTCAGGTAAAATGAAGTTGGGACACATGAAGTCACATGATTGCCACATAATGTTGACACAAATCCTCCCGGTGGCCATCAAGAATCTGATGGACAAAGATATAAGAAACACACTCATTGAGCTCTGTGATTTCATCAACCAACTATGGTAGAAAGTTGTAGATCATGAAGAGTTGGATCATATGCAAGATGATATTGCAAGAATATTGTCCAACCTAGAGATGTTTTTCCCACCGTCATTCTTTGATGTCATGGTCCATCTCACTGTGCACCTTGTCGATGAGATAAAGTATTGTGCTCCTGTGTTTCTTCACAACATGTATCCCTTCGAGCGGTTCATGGGAATACTGAAGCGCTATTGTCGGAACCGAAACCATCCAGAGGCAAGCATCCTACAAGGTTATACCGCGGAGGAGGTAGTTGATTTTACACCGAATACGTGAAACAAAGACCTATAGGTTTGCCCCTCTCTCGCCACGAGGGAAGGCTGAAAGGTAAGCCGGTCCTTGCTAGCACGCAAATGGCTGCACCTGGAGAATTGGCAGAGAAAGCCCATTTGGCGGTACTGCTTAATAGCCCAGTTCTCAGAGCTTATGCCGAAGAACACTTGGTGGAGATACGCCAAAGCTTCTTACCAATGGTGCCTTCATCAGATGTGGAGATGAAGGAGCACACTAAGAACTACGCTGAATGGCTGAAGAATCGTCTGGCACAAGGATCCATCGATGACATTGCTACGTGGTTGGCACAAAAGCCATCACCTACGATGTTGACGTACCAAGCATCTGACATAAATGGATACACGTTCTACACTAAGGAACATGATGAGAAGACCTCATATCAAAACAGCTCTGTTCGAATAGAATGCATGACTGTAGATGAAGCTGATAAAAGGGTATACTATGGAACCATCAAATAGATTTGGGAGCTTGACTATGTGAAAGTTAAGGTGGCATTATTCAGGTGCGCATGGATCCCTCTTGGTCATGTAAAGGTTGATGATTACAGGAAGACCTGTGTTAACAGGACAACGATGGCATATTACGCGGACCCGTTCATTCTTGCCAGCGATGCTACCCAGATTTTCTATGCAGAAGACCCCTTGCATAAGAACTGCCATGTAGTGATGCATGGGAAGAGGAGGATACTGGGTGTCGAGGATGTTGCCGATGAGGACGAGTACGATGAATTTGCTGAGTTGCCAGCCAAGGGATCATGCACCCATGTAACAGAGAAGCGTAAAATCATCAGAAAACCCAAGTTCATTCGGGGTCAACGTAATGATCCCAGTTCCCCCATGTACATGGGAATTAAGCCGTAAGACTAGTCTTTATGCCTACCCTGCAACTTAATTCATTCAATTTAGAACTGTCGCGTGTACTGAATTTGTGAGTTATGCCCGGTTTTCTGTTGATGTAAGAACCGTTAATATGTTGACCTTGATATGCTGTCAGCTCAGGCAAATATGAACTATTTATTATTATTATTATTATTATTATTATTATTATTATTATTATATCATAGAGGTAGCACACTCAATTGATCTCACTATAGTATGTGTGAACAAAAGATATGCAATCTGGTTTGTGAATAGCACATGGTTCGTTCATGAAAGCCGTGTGCCGACCAAACCCCGCGCGTGATCTGAGTCGTGCTTTCTGATTGGCCAGAACCCAAACCCCACGGATCATACGTCTGCACCGTTGGATGCTCCCAGATCGAACGGCAATCCTCATCCCTTTCGACAACAAATGCATTTCCGGTTGTAATTTTATTTTTATGCACAAAATGCACGTTAAACTCAAAAAATGTCCTAAATATAGCTAACGGTACCTAAAATGCGCCAGAAAATCAAACCCGTGGTATAATGGTGATTGCGTACCATGGAAATTTTTATGAGGCCAAACGATGAAGTCACCGGCCACTGGAGTTTGAATTGACACGTCTCCTTTTGGAAACCATGATCCTTCATGTGAGATGCTCCGGTTTGGAAGGAGCGATCATCAAAACTTGTGCCAAACTTTACCAAAAAATTTCCCCGGGGTCGTGAGAGCACGCCACGGGCACACATCGATTTTGATGATGTCCGGACTCCATCTGAATTTCCTGTAATTAAAATACCAACTAGGCCTACGCTAGTGGCCGCACCTCATGGCCGAAATGTTTGAAACTTCTCCCCGCTTCTCGGACAAACGGATGAAAACTCGCAAAACAACGCACAAATGATTTGTACACCTTCTTTGCTAAGGGTGGCCATAGTGGGGGTATCATAGCCGGTATCATGCACTCGGGAATAGCAAATATGATGATGTGGCAAGGAATTAAAGAAGGGAGAGTGGGTTAGAGTAACATACGTAGATACCATAACATAATAAATGCTATACTACTTTGTGTCATGCATGGCCATAAATACGGTCATCTATGATACTACTCTATGATACTATGCACTATGAAGGTACGTAGTATCATACACTAGTATCATATGCATGATACTAGTATATGATACTCCCCACTATAAGAGTGGCCATAGTGGTGGTGTCATAGCCGGTATCATGCACTCGGAAATAGCAAGTATGCTGATGTGGCAAAGAATTAAAGAAGATGGAGAGGGTTAGAGTAACATATAGGTAGATACCATATCATGTTAAATGTGATGCTAATTTGTGTCATGCATGGCAATAAATATGATCATCTATGATACTACTCTATTATACTATGCACTATAATTAAAGGTAGTATCATACACTAGTATCATATATATTCATGATACTAGTATATGATACTCTCCACTATGAGTAGCCTAAGTATAGCCTAACTAAAACACCCACATGTAGTTGTAGTAGGGTTTTGACTTTATATGCACTAAATGCAAGGTAAGTGCAAAAAATGACTTAAGCATAGCAGACGAGACCTGAAATGGGCCAGAAAATCAAACCAAGGGTATATCCATGATTGTTTACCATGATTTTTTTCGAGGCAAAACGATGTAGTAACTGACGATTTGGAGTCCGAAGTGCCGCGTCTCCTTTTGGAAACTATGATCCTTCCTGTGAGATGCTCCGGTATGGAAGGTGCGATCACCAAAACTTGTGCCAAACTTTACCAAATTTTTTCCATGCGATCGTGAAAGCACGCCACAGTGACATAATGATTTTCGTTATTTCCAGACTCTATATGCATTTCCTGAAATTAAAATACCAACAAGGCCTACGCCTCTGGCCGCACCCTGCGGCCGAACTGTTTGAAGTTTTTTCCCGTTTCTCGAACAATGAATGAAAACCCACAAAGCGACACACAAATGATCTTGCTAACACCCACGTGTAGTTGCGACTATATATATATATATATATGCAAAAAATGACTCAAATATAGCAAACAAGATCTTTTTTTTGCATATTCAAAGTTTGAGATTGCTAGCCAGGCCTACCGCCTGGTAAACTGCACCAGAAAATTGAACCATAGGGTACAATCGTGATTTCTTACCGTGGAAAAAAAATTGGAAGCAAAACGATGAACTCATGTTTTCATTCAAACGAAAATATGCTGTTAGTTAATGTAAATGTTTTCAAATAGCACACGGTTCACTCACGAAAGTCGTGTGCCTACTAAACCGTGGCCGATGCCCCCTGCCACGCTCGTGATCTGAGTCATGCGTTCTGATTGGCCAGAACTCAAACCCCACAGATTGTACGTCTGCACCGTTGGATTCTCCTTGATCGAACGGCGATCCTCATCCCTTTCGACAGCACATGTAGTTCCGGTTGTGATTTTGTTTATATCCACAAATTGCACATTAAATTCAAAAAATGTCTTAAATATAGCAAACGATACCTGAAATGCGTTAGAAAATCAAACCCGTGGTATAATGGTGATTGCGTACCGTGGTAATTTTTATGAGGCCAAACGATGAAGTCACCGGCCACTGGAGTTTGAATTGACATGTCTCCTTTTGGAAACCATGATCCTTCATGTGAGATGCTCCGGTTTGGAAGGAGCGATCATCAAAACTTGTGCCAAACTTTACCAAAAAATTTCCCCGGGGTCGTGAGAGCACGCCACGGGCACACACCGATTTTGATGATGTCTGGACTCCATCTGAATTCCCTGTAATTAAAATACCAACTAGGCCTACGCCGGTGGCCGCACCTCGCGGTTTAAATGTTTGAAACTTCTCCCCATTTCTTGTACAATGGATAAAAACTCTGAAAGTGCGTTATATCGACTAGAGGGGGGATGAATAGGCAATTTTTACAAATTCGTCACTGAGGAATTTCAAGGTGAGGAAATTCCTAAGCCATGAACTACTTAGCAGTGGAATAAGTACTCAGATGCAAACATAACATGGCATAAGAACAGTCATCATGATGAAATGAAATTGGCACAGAGTACAGGTAGCGTGAAACACAGGATAAGCAGGCTGAAGACTATGTGACTGAAGAAATAGGATTTAGGAAATTGAGAAAGTCTTCAGTCAAAGTCTTCACACAGTAACGATCAAGTAAATCAACACATGAATGAGGAAATGAAAGAGTTGAGGAAATAGAACCAGTAGCTCGGTGAAGACAATGATTTGGTAGACCAGTTCCAACTGCTGTGACAGTTGTACGTCTGGTTGGAGCGGCTAGGTATTTAAACCTGAGGACACACAGTCCTCACCGTATTCTCCTTGAGCTAAGGTCACACAGACCTCGCCCAAACACTCGTGGTAAGTCTTCACAGGTGACTTCCAAACCTTCACAGAATCGGTCACTCGGTGATCCACAATTTCCTCTTGGATGCTCTAGACCATGACGCCTAACCGTCTGGAGGATGCACAGTCCTCAAAGGTAACCAGCGTCGGTTCCACACAGGAACAATTTCTTCAGTGATGCTCAATCACTTTGGGTTTGTAGGTGTTTGGGTTTTTGGGTTTTTCCTCACTTGATGATTTTCGCTCAAAGTCCTCGGAGGATGTGATGCTCTAAATGACAAGTGTCAATTTATCTCTCGGAGCAGCCAACCAACTGGTGGTTGTAGGGGGTGGCTATTTATAGCCTAGGGAGCAGCCCGACATGATAAGACATAAATGCCCTTCAATGATATGACCATTAGGTGGGTAGGATATTTGGACAGCTGGCGCGTAGCACAGCAATGGTCGGAAATTTGAGTATCAAATTCCTCAGGGCTATCATGTTCCTCACTTGTAGGCAATCCGCACTGTCGAATTCCTAACTCCTCAGTTAGAACAAATTCCTCAGAGAATAGAAGAACTTCGTCTCTGTCACTGAAGAAATTGACTGAACTGTATGAGATTTCCAATGGCTTCACTCGAAAGGATTGGGTAGGTGTAGGATTTGAGTTGAGCATCACTTGAAAACTTTTCCTTAGTTTTAACTCGACCCCCTTTAACAGTACGGTGTTTCCTATGACTCAAGAAGAAGAAAATGAAACTACG
The DNA here is from genome assembly GCA_011799875.1 of Thinopyrum elongatum. NCBI lineage: Eukaryota > Viridiplantae > Streptophyta > Magnoliopsida > Poales > Poaceae > Thinopyrum > Thinopyrum elongatum. The sequence goes on from CM022297.1 coordinate 263,541,174, forward strand.
AAAACAAAAGTCTTCACGCTTCATAATCCTCGCATGAATATCAAGTCTTCAAGGTCACACCAATTTCCTCACTTTCAAAGTCTTCAAGAAAACCAAAGTCTTCAACTGAAGACATTCATTTTTAGGTGTCGACTTTCATCGTAAATATCAAAATCCTCATAGACTTATAGAACCTATGTACACTCACAAACACATTAGTCCCTTAACCTATAAGTCTTCAATACACCAAAATCACTAAGGGGCACTAGATGCACTTACAATCTCCCCCTTTTTGGTGATTGATGACAATATAGGTTAAGTTTTCAACGGGGATAAACATATGAAGTGTAAATACTCATAATGAGGAATATGATTGCAAGATATAGAAGAACTCCCCCTGAAGATGTGCATATTTGAGGAATTTGCTTTGAAGAGCAAATGCACATTGTAGAGTAATATCATGGAGATCTCCCCCTATATCTTGTAATTAATACACGCATTTAACATATGATATGAAGAATTTGAAATGCATGATGAAATATGGTGTCTGACGAAATTCAGCATGCGAGCATTAAGGTACTTGAGGAAATAAGCATGCAGAAAGCAGTTCAAAAGTATCAGACCACCATAGGACTTAAGTTTACAACTCGATCCAACAAATGCTTCAGAAGAACGAGAGTTGTAACTTAGCAAAAATTGCCCATATATAGAGACCCGCTTGAAGACTAACTCAAATTTCTCCCCCTTTGTCATCGAGTGACCAAAAGGGACGAAACATGAGGACTAACGCCCCTGAAGAATATCATCATGATGTCGATGGAGGAGCGCCAGCGTTGTTGGGGTCGTCCGTTGGAGTAGGGCCTGCCGCGGTGTCGTTCAAGTCTTCAGCTTCATCCGTCTCGCGCGATGAAGAATATGAACTGGCGACGAGCTGAGGAACTTTGAGCTTCTTGAATTTCTTCGAAGGTGGCTAAGACCAGTCAAAGTCCTGTTGGAATCCCATCTCCTTGAGATCTTCAGCACTATAAAGATTAGACAGAATAGCCCAAGTGCGGTCAAAGACTTCATGCAAGTAGTAGTGATTCTTCTTCACAGTGTTTTGAGTGACTGTCATGTTCTGAAGAATTGCACCAAACTGACGCTTGACCCACTTGTGATTTCGATTAACTTTCTGATGAAGACTAAGGAGAAGTTCACGATCAGTCATCACACAAGGAGCTGTGGCTTGAGGATTATCTTCTGAAGCTTTGGCGGCAGAATCTTGTGTTGTAGAGTCATCATTGGTGGAATATGAAGTAGCTTTGCGAAATTGTCCATCCAATGGACGAGTGCCTTCATCTATAACAGCAACCTTGCCCTTCCCATCAGCTGAGGAAATAGTCCGTTTGAGGACTTCAATAGGGGGCAAATAGCTGAGATGATTTTGAAAGTCAGCCTTATAATGAATTGAAGACCTTGATCTGATGAACTTCATGATCCAGGGAGCATAATGCTTTAACTCAAGAGGTGACAGAGCAGCATTGGCCAAAGTCCTCATGAAGAAATCGTGGTAGTTGATAGGAATACCATGAATGATATTAAACAGCAGATTCTTCATAATGCCAACAACCTCTTCGTCATCAGAGTTGTGGCCCTTGATTGGACTGAGGGTTTTGGTCAAAATGCGATAAACTGTCCTTGGCACATAGAGCAATTCCTTGACAAGGAATTTGGTCCTTGGAGCTTGGCCTGGCTTCAAAGGCTTCATCAGCACTGGCATCAGATGATCGGATAGTTCAGGTTCAACATAGAGAAGCCTAGCACCTTCAGTGGGAGGACTAACTGGGACAGCTTGAAGCAATTCAGAGACCGGTGCTTTGTAATGAGTATTTTCAGTCATTCAGTCTAGCACCCATGAATTCACATCTTCATAATTTCCAGTGATGTGCAGTGTGGCGTTGAATTGAAGAATGGGTTCTTCATTCCAATCGCAGATGTCGGTGCAGAAGTTGAGTAACCCAGCGTCATGAAGAACACTGAGGACTGGGGTGAAGCAGGGCAGCGATTCCATATCCACATGAGGAATTTGCTCATGGTCAAAGATCTTATCCTTATCAAACAACAGTGAGGAATAGAAGTTCATCTGTCTAGCAGTCCAGAAGCGCTTGCGACGAAGTTTAGCAGAGACATAGGGATTGTAGTCAGTGAAGAATATGTGCTCATTGAAGAAATCTTCAGCATTGAACTTCTACTTCTTGGAGTGAGGGTTCGGTGGCTTGAGCTGAAGGTTTATAGTTGAAGTCTTCACAGCCTCTTGAGGTATAGCCACTGGAGCCAAAGGCTGAGGAATTTCAGTAGCTGTATCTGCAGCAGCCTTGTTCTCCATTTCTTCAGCACTAGCGGCTGGAACTTCTTCAGGAATAGATTGAAGTGAAGATTGAGGTCCATCCGAGCCCGTATGAATTTCTTCAATTGGCACAGGGGACTGAGGAACTTGATGTAGTGGTGTTGTCAGAGGTGAATTAGGGTGATGACTTTCCCAAAAGTCATCATTCAGAATAGGAGTTGTAGACCCAATATCCACATCCTCATCTTTATCATCAATTTCCGCAACGCCTGCCTCTTCAGCTGTGAACTGAGGCATGGGCGATGATACCAGCGGAGTTGAAGTGATGTTGTCCACATCAATGTCTTCATCCAACTGCTCTGTTGAAGCAACAGAAGGATCTTCTTCATTAGATTCACTTGGAATTGCATATTCCTCACCAAAGGGAATAATCTCCTTGATATTGGAACAACATCAATTGGGTTTTCAGTTGAGCTCGTCAAAGTCTTCACTTTCTTGGGAGCTGAAGACTCTGAGGAGGCAAATGCTTTCCTTTTCTTCACCGCAGCCTTCTCTGCGGCTTTGGTCTTCTTCGCTTCTGATGCAGAAGGAAGGACATCTTTCATCTGTGATGACTTTGCAGGAGGAGCAGATGAAATTGGTTGAATTTCTTCAGGCACAACTGATGCAGTTGCCCTGGCTTGTTCAGATTCCTCAGGCGCAGTAGCAGATGTATCAACTGGCCTGGTTTGCTCCTCAAGCGCAACATTGGTGGTTGCCCTGGCATTTTCTTCAGAGACTGGAATTTCTTCATCAGCCCTGGTGCTTTCATTTTCTTCAACAGTCTGATTTTCATCAGCAGCACTTGCATGTTCTTCAGTAGGCTGAGCAGATGTGTCAGTCTGAGGAAATTTGGGTTGCAATGAAGCTGCGACATTTGGAGTGAATCCCTTTGCCATTCTGACGAATCTGACTTTGGCACCTAGCCAATCTGCACGGTATGCGTGAAATTCATCACTGAGTGCTTTGATCTCAGCCTGCATAGTCATAAGTTCTTCAGGAGACATTTTCACAACATTGTTCTTCAGAAAACGCTCCTTCTTGTACTGAGCCTTCTTCACCTGCCTGGCCTTTTCAAATTTCCATTTCTCTTCATTAATGAAGGCCGTCAACATGTGACTTTGACCAGGAGTGAGGTTTAATTCAGGCAAAGGTGTATTTGGATCCTTGTGCCATAGATCGATGAAATCAAGGATCTTCCTTGGATCCAGCATGAGGGGCACAACACTGCCTTTGGCACTAGAGGCCCTTTGTTGTCGATCTCTGATGATCTCAGCTAATTCTTCATCATCAGCTTCGTCTTCGCTTGACGGAACCTGAAAGGCGACCTGCTTCTTGTGAGGACTTGGCCTTGTGCCTCGTCCAGCAGTGGCCTTTTTCTTCAGCAAGGTCGGAGCTGTTGAAGACTAAGGTGGAGCTGAGGAACCTGCAGAGGCTCCAGAAGCAATTGAGATTCCAGTAGTCCTTTGGCACGTGGCAAGATGCACAGGTGCTGAGGACTTTGCAGGAGCAGCTGAGAACTTTGCAACTGAGGGAGTTGGAGCTGCTTTTGAAGAAGTTGCTTGAGGATCAGGCCATGAGGGCTTTGAAGAGCTTGGCCGTGAGGGCATTGCAGCTGAGGAACTTGTCTTGACAGCTGGTTTCTTTGTCATAGCCTTCTTAGGCTTGCTAGCAGAGGCCTCAGCAGTGGCAGCAGCAGACTCTTCGTTGAATTTCTTCACTGCCTCTTTAGCCACTTTGGCCAGCTTGGCTTGACGCTTAGCCCACTCCTGAGGAAATGCCTCACCTCTTCTGATGCTTGTGGGATCAGCTTCTTGGCCTGGAGCCAATGGAGGTCTTGGGCTTGGAGGGTTAACAGCGAATTTCTTCATGTACTTTGGAGTCACATATCGATACTCCCTCCATTCTCTTGCCCATCTTCTCTCAATCTTCTGAATGCGCACTTTGCGCTGATTTTTGTTCTCCTTGCCATGAGTTGCTTCATCAGGAGTACAATATTCATCATAGATGTCTTCAGGGATCTCAAAAGCAGTATTTGTTTCTGGCCTCTTTCCTCCCTTCTGAGATCTTTTACCATCAGCCATTTTCTTCACTTGAGGATTTTGAACAATGGATGTTTCTGAGGAAGTGTGCAACTTTTCTTCGAGGAACGCTGCAAATGAGTTAAGTTCATGAGAACCTAGAGATTCAGCAGCGGACATGTGTACCTGTGAACAGAATATAGGTGTGAAGAATTTGGAGAGGTCATATGCGTTCTCAGAAGTTTTTCAAAAGTATCGAGTTTGAGGAATTTGACTAGGGGTGTCTTGAGGAATTTCACTAAGCATTCTTTGACTTAGGTTCCAGAGTTGTATAGATTGAAAATCCACACAATTGAGGAATCTTGAAGAAAAATGTTGCTTAGAGAAACAGATCAAGAACAGAAGCAACTTGGTGTTTAAGAACATGAAAGTTGAAGAATAAACACCTTTTGAAGATTTTGTGGAAATCATCAGAATCAACAAGGGTAGTAAAAATAGATTTTATTTACCTTTGACGAAGAACACGACGAACTGAGGGTAGTAGTGGAGAAGCTCGTCCGTTCAGATCTTCCACGCCCTAACTTGGCGATGGAAAACAGCTACGGCGGCAGCGGAGTGAAGATTTCCACGGCCGGCGTGAGTACGATGGCGACGAGGTCGAGGCAGTGAAGCTCTTCCTTACCGGCGATGATGGAGTGTAGCGGCGGTGCTAGGTCTGAGAGCTCGAGCGAGGGGAGTAAGATCGAGCGAGGTAAATGAGATCTAAGGAGGGTGAGGGGTATTTATAGCCGAGGTGAAAAAAAACCGCTCGTCCGAAGAAAATGGACGAACATGCCCCTGACCCTTCTCATCCTAACGACATGTGTCACCCACGTACTGTGAAGTGGAGATCATGTTAGATCATGGGTGAATAGATAAATCTTATCAAGGGGTATGGAACAGTTTGAGCGGCAAAAGCCAAAAATTCAGATAAGAATATTTTAATGTTTCGTTCGCAAATTCTTCAGCTGTCAAGGACACAGTGAAGACTTTGAACGGGTTTCAAATAGAATGCACATGAAGAATTTGTGAACAGACTGGGTTGAGTTTAGCATAGAGGGGGAAAGGGTCCGATCACATTCACTTAGAAGAAAATCAATTTTGAAGAATTAGCAATAAGTGAATGATGTAGAGGACATGAAAACTCAAATATATATATAGTCAATGAAGAACTCAGTCGGAAAGAGTGAAGACTTTGCAAAGTTGAAGAATTTGCAAAATGAAGAAAACTCAATTTTTGAAGATTTTCAACTTTTTGTGGTGGCGTGACCCACCGTATAAGAATGATGATTTCAGACGCCGCGTACAATTGTCGTAGGGCTCTGAGAATCAAATTCTTCATTAATTTCTTCATACTTAGAGGGTTAGTCTTCATTGATTGAAGAAAAATGTTTCTTCGTGTGTTGCACATCTAAGTCATCAATTTGCATAAGTGTTAGGATGTGTGTCCTTTTCAAAGGATATTCGAAGATTCTAAGATATTTAGCTCACACCGCAACTTGCTAAATCTCTTCTCATCCAAGGGCTTGGTGAAGATATCCGCTAGCTGTTCTTCAGACTTCACGGGATCAATAGAGATGTCGCCCTTCAACACATGATCTCGAAGAAAATGATGACGAATCTGGATGTGCTTTGTCTTTGAGTGCTGAACTGGGTTATGAGCAATCTTGATGGCACTCTCATTGTCATAGAAGAGTGGCACATTCTTCACATTGATGCCGTAGTCCTTGACGGTTTGCTTCATCCACAGCAGTTGAGCACAGCAAGAACCAGCAGCAATGTACTCAGCTTCAGCAGTAGAGAGTGATACGCAGTTCTGCTTCTTTGAGGACCAACATACTAAAGATCGTCCGAGGAAATGGCATGTGCCTGATGTTGACTTGCGATCCACACGATCACCAGCATAGTCAGAGTCTGAATATCCAATGAGATCAAAAGCCGAGCCCTTGGGATACCATAATCCAAGTGTTGGAGTGTGAGCTAGATATCGAAGAATATGTTTCACAGCCTTATGGTGTGATTCCTTCGGTGTAGCTTGAAAACGGGCACACATGCAAACACTAAGCATAATATCTGGCCTAGATGCACATAGATACAGTAAAGAGCCAATCATGGAGCGGTATACCTTTTGATCGAAGTCTATACCATTTTCATCGGTGCATAGATGGCCATTTGTGGGCATAGGGATTTTGACGCCTTTGCATTCTTGCATACCGAATTTCCTCAGAACGTCCTTGAGGTATTTCTCTTGAGAAATGAAGATGCCATTGCGTTGTTGACGAATTTGAAGACCTAGGAAGAATTTCTATTCTCCCATCATGGACATTTGATATTCCTCACTCATCATATAAGCAAATTCGTCAGTATAACGTTGGTTAGTACAGCCAAAGATAATATCATCAACATATATTTGGCACACGAATAATTCATCATCATATGTTTTGGTGAAAAGAGTTGGGTCGAGTGAACCGGGTTTGAAGCCTTTCTTCATGAGGAATTCCTTCAGAGTATCATACCACGCCCGAGGGGCCTGCTTGAGGCCATAGAGGGCCTTATTGAGTCTGAAGACTCGATCAGGATGCTTGGGATCTTCAAAACCTGGGGGTTGAGCAACATATACTTCTTCCTCAAGCTTACCATTGAGGAATGCACTTTTCACATCCATTTGATATAAGATGATATTATGATGGTTAGCATAGGCAAGCAATATGCGAATAGCCTCAAGTCTAGCAACAGGTGCAAAAGTTTCATCGAAATCAATTCCTTCAACCTGTGTGTAGCCTTGAGCTACAAGACGAGCCTTGTTCCTCACTACTAGGCCATTTTCATCTTGTTTGTTGCGGTAGATCCATTTGGTGCCGATGATATTGTGCTTGCGTGGGTCTGGTCGCTTGACAAGTTCCCACACATTGTTTAGCTCGAATCGATGTAATTCCTCTTGCATCGCTTGAATCCATTCAGGCTCCAGAAATGCCTCATCTACTTTGGTGGGCTCTGTGATAGAGACAAAAGCAAAATGCCCACAAAAGTTAGACAAATGTGAAGCTTTTGAGCGAGTGAGAGGACCTGGTGCGTTGATGTCGTTGATGATTCTCTCAATCTGTACTTCATTTGCAACGCGAGGATGAGCAGGTTGACGACTTTGATTTGGCTCAGCATTTTCTTCAGAGCCATTTTCATCAGATGCACCAGCATGATTTTCTTCATGATCTGGAATGACTTCTTCAGCAGATTCTTCGGTAGGAATAACATCCTCAGTAGCCTTTAGCATGATGGATTCATCAGGAGGCATTTCATCTAGCACAGGAGGTAGGTGCTCTCTTTGCGAGCCATTAGTTTCATCGAACCGCACATCTACAGTTTCAACAACCTTGTTGTGATAGGTGTTGAAGACCCTGTAGGTGTGCGAGTCCTTTCCGTAACCAAGCATAAAACCTTCATTTGCTTTCAGTGCAAATTTAGAAATGTGATGGGGATCTCTAATCCAACATTTAGCACCGAAGACTTTGAAATAACTCACATTGGGTTTCTTGTCAGTGAGGAGTTCATATGAGGTCTTCTTGAAGAATTTGTGAAGATATACCCTGTTGATAATGTGGCATGCAGTATCAATTGCTTCAGGCCAGAAGCGACGAGGTGTCTTGTATTCATCAGCATAGTGCGAGCCATCTCAACAAGAGTCCTGTTCTTGCGCTCCACGACGCCATTCTGCTGAGGAGTGTATGGGGCAGATAACTCATGAGTAATACCGAGTTCATCAAGATAGTCATCAAGACCAGTATTCTTGAACTCAGTCCCATTGTCACTATGTATATGCTTGATCTTCACACCAAAATTCGTCGAAGCCCTCGAAGAAAATCGTCTGAAGACTTCCTGCACTTCAGTTTTGTAAGAAATGACATGCACCCATGTGTAACGAGAATAATCATCAACAATGAGAAAGCCATATAGAGATTCTACATTTGTTAGTGTGGCATAATGAGTAGGACCAAAGAGATCCATATGAAGCAATTCAAAAGGACGAGAGGTAGTCATGATAGTCTTCGAGGGGTGCTTGGCTCTGGTCATCTTTCCAGCCTCACAAGCCCCACAAAGATGATCTTTGAGGAATTTGACACCCTCAATGCCAATGACGTGCTTCTTCTTCACGAGCGTGTGTAAGTTTCTCATGCCAGCATGACCCAGTCGTCGATGCCATAGCCAGCCTTCTGAAGCTTTTGCAAGTAGACAAGTGGCAAGCTGTGGTCCTACAGAGAAATCAACAATGTACAAGTCTCCTCTCCTAAAGCCTTCGAAGACTTTGGAATTGTCAGATTCCATGAGCACTAAGCAGCGATATTTGCCAAAGACAACAACCATATCAAGATCACAAAGCATTGAGATAGACATGAGGTTGAATCCGAGGGACTCGACAAGCATGACTTTGTCCATGTGTCGATCCTTTGAGATTGCAACCCTACCTAGACCCAATACCTTGCTTTTACCTTTGTCTGCGTAGGTGATATGCTTCAAATGTGATGGAGATAAAGGAGTGTTCATCAGTAAGCTCTTGTCACCAGTCATGTGATTAGTACATCCACTATCGAGGACCCACTCAGTAGCTTTGGGTAAATCATCCTGCAGATGAATTAGTGCATCTTACGAACACATATCTTCAGAGTGAAGAATATGACATCAATTTCATCAGACAGAAATTCATCAGTTAATGCAACATATGTATATATAGCAGTATAAGGACGTGAGAAATGAATGATTCATTTCTTCATGATTAGCTTGCGTCCTTTCAAGCATTTCAGGTCTCCAGAAAATTCTTCAGACGATTTAGTTCGCCTGGAGACCTGACCCTGCATAAGAGGTTAGTTCTTTTTCTTCACCACCCACATCTGGAGGGGTGGCAAAGAGTTCATCATTCTGTGAGCTCCATAAGAGAAAGGTGGCATTGAAGCCAAAGCGCTTAGTTTCACAGGAGAGGGATTAGTATAGGCATATGAGTAAGCAGAGAAATTCTTCGAGGAGTTATGAACATAATGATTTGAAGAATAATGCACATAATCAGAACTCTTAGATTTTCCCTGTGAAACAGAAGCGTTAGCATGATGATGATCATATGAGGACTTGGATCCACGTGAGGAATTTGATCCATAAGAGGACTTGGATCCATATGAAGACTTTGGTCCATATGAAGAATTTGATCTGGGGTTCTTATTCTCCACAGGTGGTGTCATGAGGACATTCACCTGAAGACTTTCAAGGCACCTTTTGGGAACCCAGATTTTCTTCATAGGGGGACCATTCCTGCAGTTAGTTCCAACATATCTAGCAAATACTTCACCATTCTGATTTTTGAACAGTTTATAGTTGGAGTCAAATGACTCATCAGATGAATGTGAGAATTCACAAGTAAAGCCAGATAGAGTGGATGGATCTACGGGAGGTCCCTTCGCAGCAACCCATGAGGTTTTGGGATACTGCTCAGGTTTCCAGTAGGATCCATCAGCATTGAGTTTCCTCTCAAAGGCAATACCCTCTTTCCTAGGGTTCCTGTTCAAGATCTGCTTTTTGAGCACATCACAAAGAGTTTGATGCCCTTTGAGGCTTTTGTACATGCCTGTCACATACAATTCCTTCAACCCTGCATTTTCGTCAGTGATACTAGTGGTATCCTCAGATGAGGAATTTGTGACCACAGAGATAGTTGAAGAATTTGCAGCAATAGAAGCATTTGAACTTTCAGGTGAAGAATTAGCAGTTTCATGTTCAATGCATTTCAAGCATGGTGGAATAAATTCTTCCTGAGCGGAACTGATCTGTTGAGCAAGTAATGAATCATTTTCCTTCTGAAGATCTTCATGACTCACCCTTAGCTTCTCAAGATCTTGCTTTCTTTGAAGAAATTCATAAGAAAGCTTCTCATGATCGGCTAAGAGAGTTTCATGACGACCTTGAAGGTTGTCAAACTTAGACTGTAGTTGCTGAAGATTATCAGTCAGTGTTTGAGTTCGATCCATTTCCTCACCTAACAGGTCATCGCTTTTGTCTAGCATATTTTGAACCTTTTCCAAAGCCTTTTGTTGTTTAACAGCAATATTAGCAAGTTTGGAATAGCTGGGTTTGAGGTTATCATCAGATTCATCCTCACTTGATTCAGAGGAGGGATATTTGAATACCTTAGCACCTTTTGCCATGAAGCAATAGGTGGGAGCATAGTCATTGTTGCCGTCATCAGCAGTGTTGGGGAAGCCATTTTCCTCAGTGTTGAAGATGGACTTGCTGACGTAAGCAGTAGCAAGGGCTAGGCTCGCCACACCAGAGTCTGACTCCTCAGATGCCTCCTCTTCCTCATGTTCCTCAGATTCAGCTTCAGAGTCCATTTCCTTGCCAATGAATGCCCGAGCCTTCTTGGAACTGCTCTTCTTGTGAGATGAAGACTTTGAAGATTTTGATGATGAGGACTTTGAAGATTTCTTCTTCTTCTTAGAGTCATCTGAACTATCATCCTTGTATTTCTTCTTCTTTGATTCCTTTGCCCACTGAGGACAAACAGTTATGTAGTGACTAGGTTTCTTGCATTTGTGGCAAGTCCTCTTTTTGTAATCACGGGATGAGGAATCTGATCTTGTGTCATCACCTTTTGAAGATTTTACAAAGCGACCACGCCTTGAGAACTTCTAGAATTTCTTCATGAGCATTGCTAGCTCCTGGCTTAGTTCTTCAGGGTCACCAAGGCTGCTATCAGAATCTTCTCCTTCAGATGAGGAAACTGCCTTGACCTTCAGTGCGCGTGATCTTCCATAGCTTGGCCCGTAGAGATCTCTCTTTTCAGCTTGTTGGAATTCATGAGTGTTCAGCCTCTCAAGAATATCAGCAGGATCAAGTGATTTGTAGTCTCCACGTTCTTGAATCATCAGTGCCAGTGTATCGAATGAAGAATCGAGTGACCTCAGCAATTTCTTCACCACCTCATGGTCGGTGATGTCAGTGGCACCCAGTGCTTGAAGCTCGTTTGAAATGTCAGTGAGGTGATCAAAGGTTTGCTGGACATTCTCATTGTCGAGTCTTTTGAACCGGTTGAAGAGATTGCGAAGAACGTCAACTCGAGAATCACGTTGAGTTGAGATTCCTTCGTTGACATTGGACAGCCTATCCCAGATAAGCTTTGCAGACTCCAAAGCACTCACTCTGCCGTACTGTCCTTTGCTCAGATGGCCACATATGATATTCTTCGCTTGAGAGTCGAGTTGCTTGAATCTCTTCACATCATCAGCGTTCACGGAAGGAGTGACAGAGGGAACGCCATTTTCAACAACGTACCAGAGATCGTTGTCAATTGCCTCAAGATGCATGCACATCTTATTCTTCCAGTAGGGGTAGTCCATCCCATCAAAGGTAGGACACCCAGCTGAGACCTTGATCATGCCTGCAGTCGACATAACTAAAACTCCAGGTGGTTAAACCAAAATCACACAGAACAAGGGAGTACCTTGCTCTGATACCAATTGAAAGTGCGTTATATCGACTAGAGGGGGGTGAATAGGCGATTTTTACAAATTCGTCACTGAGGAATTTCAAGGTGAGGAAATTCCTAAGCCACGAACTACTTAGCAGCAGAATAAGTACTCAGATGCAAACATAACATGGCATAAGAACAGTCATCATGATGAAATGAAATAGGCACAGAGTACAGGTAGCGTGAAACACAGGATAAGCAGGCTGAAGACTATGTGACTGAAGAAATAGGATTTAGGAAATTGAGAAAGTCTTCAGTCAAAGTCTTCACACAGTAACGATCAAGTAAATCAACACATGAATGAGGAAATTAAAGAGTTGAGGAAATAGAACCAGTAGCTCGGTGAAGACAATGATTTGGTAGACCAGTTCCAACTGCTGTGACAGTTGTACGTCTGGTTGGAGCGGCTAGGTATTTAAACCTGAGGACACACAGTCCCGGACACACAGTCCTCACCGTATTCTCCTTGAGCTAAGATCACACAGACCTCGCCCAAACACTCGTGGTAAGTCTTCACAGGTGACTTCCAAACCTTCACAGACTCGGTCACTCGGCGATCCACAATTTCCTCTTGGATGCTCTAGACCATGACGCCTAACCGTCTGGAGGATGCACAGTCCTCAAAGGTAACAAGCGTCGGTTCCACACAGGAACAATTTTTTCAGTGATGCTCAATCACTTTGGGTTTGTAGGTGTTTGGGTTTTTGGGTTTTTCCTCACTTGATGATTTTTGCTCAAAGTCCTCGGAGGATGGGATGCTCTAAATGACAAGTGTCAATTTATCTCTCGGAGCAGCCAACCAACTGGTGGTTGTAGGGGGCGGCTATTTATAGCCTAGGGAGCAGCCCGACATGATAAGACATAAATGCCCTTCAATGATATGACCGTTAGGTGGGTAGGATATTTGGACAGCTGGCGCGTAGCACAGCAACGGTCGGAAATTTGAGTATCAAATTCCTCAGGGCTATCATGTTCCTCACTTGTAGGCAATCCGCACTGGCGAATTCCTAACTCCTCAGTCAGAACAAATTCCTCAGAGAACAGAAGAACTTCGTCTCTGTCACTGAAGAAATTGACTGAACTGTATGAGATTTCCAATGGCTTCACTCGAAAGGATTGGGTAGGTGTAGGATTTGAGTTGAGCATCACTTGGAAACTTTTCCTTAGTTTTACCTCGACCCCCTTTAACAGTACGGTGTTTCCTATGACTCAAGAAGAAGAAAATGAAACTACGAAAACAAAAGTCTTCACGCTTCATAATCCTCGCATGAATATCAAGTCTTCAAGGTCACACCAATTTCCTCACTTTCAAAGTCTTCAAGAAAACCAAAGTCTTCAACTGAAGACATTCATTTTTAGGGGTCGACTTTCATCATAAATATCAAACTCCTCATAGACTTATAGAACCTGTGTACACTCACAAACGCATTAGTCCCTTAACCTATAAGTCTTCAATACACCAAAATCACTAAGGGGCACTAGATGCACTTACAAACTCGCAAAGCGACACACAAATGATTTGTACACTTTCTTTGCTAACTAACACCCAGATTTAGTTGTAGAACGGTTTTGAATTTATATGCACTAAATGCAAGGTAAGTGCAAAAAAATGACTTAAATATAGCAGACAAGACCTGAAATGGGCCAGAAAATCAAACCTAGGGTATATATGTGATTGTTTACCGTGAAAAAAATTCGAGGCGGAACGACGTAGTCACTGGCGATTGGAGTCCGAAGTGCCGCGTCTCCTTTTGGAAACTATGATCCTTCTTGTGAGATGCTCCGATTTGGAAGGTGTGAGCATCAAAACTTGTGCCATCTTTACCAAAAAAAATCCATGGGATCCTGAGAGCACGCCACGGTGACACACCGATTTTCGTTATTTCTGGACTCTATATGCATTTACTGTAATTAGAATACCAACAAGGCTTACGACTCTGGCCGCACCCTACGGCCGAACTGTTTGATTTTTTTTTCCTATTTCTCGAATAATGAATGAAAACTCCCAAAGTGACACACAAATGATCTTGCTAGCTAGCACCCATGTGTAGTTGCGACTATAGCAAACTACTAAAATATAGCAAACGCTACCTCAAATGCACGAGAAAATCGAACCATAGGGTACAATGGTGATTTCTTACCGTGGAAAGCAATTTGGAGGCGAAATGATGAACTCTTGTTTTCATTCAAACGAAAATATGCTGTTAGTTCATGTAAATGTTTTCAAATAGCACACGGTTCACTCACGAAAGCCGTGTGCCTACCAAACCGTGGCCGATGCCCCCCCTTGCTGCGTGCGCGATCTGAGTCGTGCGTTCTGATTGGCCAAAACCCAAACCCCACAGATCGTATGTCTGCACCGTTCGATGCTCCCAGATCGAACGGCAATCCTCATCCCTTTCGACAGCAAATGCAGTCCGGCTACGATTTGATTTATATGCCAAAATGCATGGTAAATGCCAAAAAAATGTCTTAAATATAACACACGAGACCTGAAATGCGCCAGCAAATCAAACCCGTGGTATAATGGTGATTGCTTAACGTGGGAAAATTTTAGAGGCGAAACGATGAACTCACATCTTCATTTCAAAATTAGTACGTCTTCATCTCAAACGGAATTATTCTCTTTTTGCAGACGAGTGCTTAGAGGCAACCGTTTGCATAGGCCTTTCTGCGCGGCGACCGGGGATATTTTTTCACCCTTTTCACCTAGGCCGCCAACACCCTCCCACCGCCCGCCCGCGTTTCATTCAACTAGTCCACCCAATCTCCATCGCCAGCTCCCCCCTCCCCCAGATCCACAGCAAAACCCTCTCCGGTGCCGGGGTGCTCACACCGGCCGTGTGCCCGCTCTTCGGTGTCAACCCTACCTCCACTGCCATTTCCAACACACGGCTGCCCCCGCCTCACCATCTTCGTTTGCTCGCCAGCCACCCTCGAGCATATCGATCCTATAACCCTTGCCTCTACTGTGGTCCGGCCGGGTTTGCATTAAGAAACCTGTTAGTTACTGCTCTCCATCATAGTGAGGCATATTTCCTCGCAATCCCTCTTCCTATTTCATTCTGTATGTTCCCAAATTGGCTATAAAGTAACGGAGAGCGTATATATATGTTCATTATCTACCTTCCTAACTCGTACATATAAGTTGTATTTGTTCCAATAAGTTACTGCCGATTTACAGATCGCGGGCGCCCGAGTCACACAAACTTAACAAATAAGCCGTACATTTTCTAAATTATTGCATGACACGTTTAGACAGCTTGATACCAAGTTGTTAGTTTTATGCTTATCCTCCTTTCCTGAGTTTTGCATGTGTTCTCTGTAGATGCCGAGTAGCAGTGACAGCACTCATGCTTCAGGCATGTATCTTCATCTGATTCCGACAACCCTAGGTCTTCAGCAAATGGTGAGGGATCAAGTAATCTTGAACGGGATAGAGATGCAGCAATTACCCTTCCGGTCAGGACATGGAGGAACGCTCCAAGGAAGCCCACACACTAGCCTAAAGGTGTATATGAAGTAACCGAGATCGATTTAAAGTCTTGGGCTCCAACTAAACCAGATAAAGCATGCACGAGGTTCAGGAGTGTGTGTGGATTTGTTGGCAGGGCAAGGCTCAACATTAATCTGCCGGGGTTTCGAAAGGCTGACACAGAAACACGGAAAAGGATAGTCCGGGAGATCATGGATCACTTCAACGTTCCAGAGCAGTGGAGAATGCAGGTGGAACATGCTGCACTGAAGAAGGCTAGGGATGCTTGGAGAAACTGGAAGCACGTGTTGTACAAGAAGTACTTGAGTGAAGGCAAGGACCCAATCCCCGCAGACCCAAGAAAGGTTCAAACTCTGGGGTGCGTGCGAAGAACTCAATCTCCCTAGCCTGCCGACTTGTCGATCTCACTGCCTAGCTCGATGAACAGGAAAGGAAAGGGACTCAGCAGTTTACCCAGGTTCGGGCCACCTTGCGGTGTAAAACCCTACTCCTGCTTTGTGGTGGATTGGCCTCGAGGTGGGCTGAGGATGAACTAGTACCGAGGGAGAACAACCTCAGGAGGAGTGTTCTTGTGCTGGTGTGAGCTGGTGAGGATGATCTGGTTCCTCCGTATGGTGGTGGCCTAGCTATATTTATAGTGGCCTCGGTCCTCTTCCCCCAAAATGAAGGCGGGAAGGGATCCCACAACGACCAAGTTTGAAGGGAGACAAGTAGTACATCTTATCCTGACGAAAGGTGGTCTTCACCTGCAAAGCTTCTGGTCGTGACGTCATGGTGGGCTCGGCGATGACCTTCGTCCTGCCGTCCTGGTCTTGTAGCACGGGAATGGAAACCTTTGGCTGATTCCTTGGCACTCTGCGTCTGCGCTTGCTTCCTTAGCACCGAAGAGGAAACCTACTGTACTGCGCCTGCTGGCGCCCGCCTGGCCTTGGTCGTCATGGCTTGCGTCATCTGAACCTCACGAGGTGGGGCTTGCATGGAAATCTCCGCTCCTCAGGAGCAGGCCTGGGGAAGCCGCTCCCTCCGGAGGTCTTGGCGTCGTCCACCTCATGAGGCTTGGCCCCTCGTGAGGGTCTTGTGTTGTTGATGCTGGAGAAGGGCCGTACCAGGCCGCTGATGAAGCCACGCTGTGGGCCGCAGGCAGGCAAGTCTGGGTACCCCGGTTCCTAGAATGCCGGCAGTAGCCCCCGGGCCCAAGGCGCACTCGGACTAGGCTTCGAGGCGAAGCCAAAGGGCAAGGGCGAAGCGCCGTGGGCCCTAACCGCTTGCGGACCCGGTCGACACGTGGCGCTTGATGGGACGTGGGCGTCTCCGCTTCCCCACGCTGCCTCGGCAACCGTCCGACTTGACAATAACCTGCTGCCTGCAAAAAGATCATCATTACCGGAGATCGTGGAGGCCGGCGGTTGGCCTCCCTTTGGCTATAAATGGGAGGAGGGGCAGAGCCCCCTGCTCATCTCCATCTTCCCGCCGCTTGCTTCTTCTTCCTTCTTGCCTCGCCGTCTTGACGAAGCATCCATGGCGCCGATAAGGAGGTTTTCCGCGTCGGAGAAGGGAAAAGGCCCTCGGGAGGAGCCCAGGCCACTCCCGCCGAAGAAGAGGCTCGGCCACTCCCGCGACGCCGGCGAAGGGGCCGAGGTGACGCGGCCTTGGCACGAGAAGGCTCCATCGGGCTTCCCGATCCCTATGTACGCCCGCGCGCAGGGCCCTGTGCTTGGAGACAGGGCCCAGTGCCACGTGGGCCAGGGTCATGCAGGAGGACAGGCGACGGCTGCCCGGCCTTTCGGCTTGCGAACTCATGCTGAAGGTACGTCACGCGAGTTCGTGGTGTGGGCGGCAATGCCGCCGCGCACGTGGATCCGGCTCCTGCAGTTCTTTGCGGAGGAGATACCGCCAAGGGGGCCCGTTGAGCTGTGGCTGCACCATATCGGGTGCTGCAGCCAAGCTACCGAAGCGGAGGTCGAGGTCGTCCGCCCTGGCGAAGTCTTCATGACCCGGGGATGGGGTGAGGCCGCTTGCGCCTGATGCCCGGAGGGGGCCCTCGCCATCCACTTTGAATACGACGAAGCCTCCACAATTTTCTTCAAGGTCTTCGGCGAAGACGGCCGGCGCCTGGAGTACTGCTCCGGAGGAGGTGATCCACACGGCGTGTCCACGGGTGCTGAACTTGCCCTTGGCCTTGCCAGCAGCTCCTCTGGTGACAGCAGCTCTCCAGAATCTAGCGACTCTCCAGAGTCCAGCAACGACGACAGCTACGAGCCACCGAGCTCTCGCCGCGCGTGGAGCGCGGGCAGCGGCGTCGACTCGGCGCCGTCGGTGATGTTCTGAGGCCGGGGTTCTCCAAAGTCCCTTCTTTTGTTTTTCCTGCGCAAAACCGTGATGAGCCCCGTGGGGGCATGTAAGAACTGTAATGCTTTTGCCTTAGTGTTATTGTTCCTAGTTCGATGATGCGATCGCGTATCTCGTTTTGGCATGGTGCTCCCTTTCATTCTCGAGGTAGCTTTAGCGCACTACGCTGACAGGACCCAGTCCCCAAGCGGCTCCAGCCGTCGCTGGTATGCCAGGTCGTGATGCCGTGGTCAAGGCCAGGAGGTGGGCGGCCCGAGGTCCGGTAAGAGCCCCTGAGGCGCGATGCTCAGGAGGTCCCCTTTAGCGCGCAAGCAGCCCCGTGAAGACCGATAGGGAAAACGGCCTTGCCCGAGCGAGATCATGAAAATCAAAATACTGGGTCATCAGATTTACGCCGACATGTATGTGGTGACTTATCTTGGCAGACCTGCAGCGATTCCTCCGCACGACGCCTGACTGCGTCCTGGTGGTGGCGGTTCTAGGCAGGGCTCACGCCGGTCCCCTTTTCCTTGCTCATCTGGATGCTCTACGTTCTCGGGTCCCAGCCCTCAAGCGAGGCTCAGCCGCCGCTGGTATGCCAGGTCGCGATGCCGTGGTCAAGGACAGGGGGTGAGGGCTCGAGAGCCAGTAGGAGTCCCTGAGGCGCGATGCTCAAGGAACCCCTTTACCATGCAAGCGAATTGTGTGAAAAAGGAGTGGCCTGCGGGAGCCGCTCGTAGTCTGGTTCCGGAGGTTCCTACGAGTTAGTACACATAGCCACGCTTGCCGTCCAGCCGTTGATCTTTCCGCAAGAAGACGAAGCCACTGAGGATCCGGTGAGGTGATGTGCGTGGGGCAGGCCGCGAGCCAGAGCTCGATCTCTCAGGTTTATCAGCGCTGCAGGGACGGACCCGAGCACAGGCACCATGCCAGCAGCCCCCGTGGCGGGATGAGCAATAGGCGGGTTCGCAACGCGCGGAGGCCACGAAGGGGCGACAGGACACCGAGCAGGCAGGTGATAATCATAAAGCAACTCATGAAGAGGTAAGGCCAACTCTGATAGATGCAAAGAACGATACATGCCATAGGGACGGACCCACATGGCTTGGGGATAATGTAGCCCGAGGGGCGCCCCCAACTGAACAAATTGAAAAATGTCACCTGGCACCATTGCTGAAGAAGTGTTGGAGTAGCTGAAGACGCGAGCCGCAGAAGTCGTTCCTCACGAGCCGTCCAAGTCCTGAGCCTCGTGAGGCCCCGGGGGCCCGTGGGGCTCGCGAGGGTCCGGCGCCTCCTCCGACAGGATCGCCTGGTGCCTGGCCTCGTGAGCCGCCAGGACGCTCCGCATGTGGCGCTGGTGCGTGGCAGCCTATTTCAGCAAACTGAAAGGCATGCGAACGTAGCTGTGAGGGGGGCCCTCGCATCGGCCCACGTGGGACGGCCCGTAGAGCTCCTGAGACGCGGCCCGGTTGAGCCCTGGGATGTTGATGCAAACGCGCAGCCCGCTGCCCTCGTCAGGGGAGGGAACTGCGCCTGGTGGTGCGGGGCGACGCTCGCCTCGCATGGCCCTCGCCTCCTGAAGATCCTCGATCGCCTTGGAGATGAACTCCCGAGCGCCTCGCGCCTCGCGCCCTGCGCTCTTCTCGCGAAAGCGCGCGTTGAATCACGCCTCCACATGGTGCCCAAACGCCTCCCTCGTGACGCTGGCCAGGTCTGAGGCCCTCTAGAGGAGAGCCCCCGAGCCCAGCCTGAGAGGGGCGCCGGGCGCGCCTTCCTATGCGAGAGGGGAAGGCACCCCGTCAGTGGGCGCAGGTCCTGAGGCACGGTCATCGGGCACCCCATCCTCCTGGGGTCCCGGGCGGAGCAGCTGCTTCTTATTCTTGGGAACGGCCTCGGGAGGGTAGGCAGTGCCCTCATCGTCTGGGTTCTCGACCGCCGCAGCCTGGTAGGCGCGCTCGAGGGAGCACACCGCATCCTTCTCATCACAGGCGACCGTGATGATGCCACCGCTCCCTGGCATCATGAGGACATTGTAGCCGTGGTGAGTGGCGCCCATGAACTTGGCCAGGGCTGGATACCCGAGGATGGCGTTGTACGGGAGGTGGATGTGGGCGACGTCGAAGTCGATGAGCTCAGTGCGGTAGTTGTCATGCTTGCCGAAGTTGACAGGGAGGCGGATCTGCCCTATCGGGGTGGTGGAGCCGTTGGTCACTCCTGAGAAGGGCTTGGTAGGCTGAACCTGGTCGTACGGCACCTGGAGTCTGTCGAATGTCTCGACGGAGAGGACATTGAGTCCCGCACCGCCATTGATGAGTGTCTTGGTGATGAGGACGTTGCTGATGGTAGGCGAGCAGAGCATTGGGAGCGCGCCGGCAGCAGCCGCGCACTTGAGCTGGTCAGTAGAGTCGAAGGTGATGGCGTACTTGGACCACCTGAGCAGACGCGTCGCCTCGAGCTTGGGGAGGGTCGCGTTCACCTCACGAGCGAACTGCTTGAAGATGCGGTGAGAGGCGGGAGCCTGAGCGCCGCCCAGGATGCAAGCCACGACACGAGGCTCTTGGAAGCCCCCAGCCCCATCATCTTGGTGGTGGTCATCATTCCTCCTTGGCGGCGGCGGCAGCGGAGTAAGGCCAACGTTGCCCTAAAGGCGGTCCTCACGAGGCTGATCCCTCCAGGGGCCCTCGCGAGGCTGGCCCTGCCAGCGATCCTCACGGGGCTGGTCGCGCCCGTCCTAGCGGGGGTCACGGTTGTCCCAGCATTCGCCACCTCGGCCTCCTCCACGGCCGTAGCCGCGGTCGTTGTGCTCAGGGCGACGGCCAAGGTACCCGTCCCGGATGGCACTGAGCTCTTGGCAGTCGTTGGTGTTGTGGCTGTGCACGTTGTGGAAGACGCAGAACGGACAGCTGCCCTTGGAGGACTCTGGGTAGTCGCAGCCACGCTTCATCTCAGGTTCAGCCGCGAGCACAGCTGGCCCCTTGCGCTTCACGTCCTTGGCCTTGGACTTCTTGTCTTCTGGGTCAGCTTCTGGGAGCTCGAGGAGGGTGAGGCAACCTTCCTCGGCCCTCGCGCATCTGGCTGCCATGTTAAACATTTCCAGAGCTGAGCATAGGTCCTCGCGCATGGCGAGCTCTTCCTTCATCTTGACATCCCGGACGCCATCAGTGAACGCGGAAATGATGGCCTCGTCCGTCACCTTGGGAATCTTGAGGCAAACGTTGGTGAAGCGCTGGATGTACTTGTGCAAGGTCTCCCCAGGCTGTTGCTTGACATGCCGCAGGTCACCTACAGCCGAAGCGCGGTCTCGAGTGCCCTGGAAGTTGGCGATGAAGTGCTCCCACGTCTCATCCCATGAGGAGATCGATCCAGCGGGGAGGTTCAGGAGCCATGAGCGCGCGCTGTCCTTGAGGGCCATGGAAAACCAGTTCGCCACAACCTTCTCATCGCCGTTGGCCGCCTCGATGCTCAGCTCGTAGAGCTGGAAGAACTCTGCAGGGTCGGGGGTGCCGTCGTAGCGTGGAGGCAGGTCTGGCTTGAACTTCCCTGGCCAGACGACGATACGCAGCTCTGGGGTGAACGCACGGCAGCCCGCCGCGCCCACGGGAGCCCGCCGCAGTGGGGGAGCCTAGACTTGGCGCTCGTGCACCGCCGACTCAGGCAGCACGCGGTCTTGATGTGGCGGCGCTGGGAGCGCGCGCGCCTCTCCTTGGGGACGCTACACCACTTGGCAGCTTTCTTCATCGCGTGTCGGCGCCCTGCGCGGCGGGTCACGCTGAGGAGCCTCACGCCTTGGCTCGAGGGTGACTTCTTACCTGGGAGGTGGAGGAGGCGCACCGTGGGCCACGTCGCCCGCAAGAGGTGGCTGGGGAGGCAACGAACGAGATGGAGCAGGGGTCTCTCCGGCGGCGCTGACAAGCTCGGCGATGCGGTCCAACCAGTCTTCGTAGAGGTCGTTGGTCGGGCGATAGCGCAGAAGCTCGCGCGCCATGAGCAACGTGGCCTGCGAGTTCGCCGGGCCGCGACGGGCATGGGAGGACGAAGCAGCCGCCGGAGTCAGCGACGGGGTGGCGGTGCGCCCGTCGCGCCGTATAGAACGGTGGAACGACGGCGAATCCGTCGGCGAAAGAGAGGCTCCGACGCACCCCTACCTGGCACGCCAAATGTCGGATTCAGGGCTCCGCAGACCCAAAGGTTCGAACTCTGGGGTGCGTGTGAAGAACTCAATCTCCCCAGCCTGCCGACTTGTCAATCTCATCGCCTAGCTCTATGAACATGAAAGGAAAGGGACTCAGCAGTTTACCCAGGTTCGGGCCACCTTGCGGTGTAAAACCCTACTCCTGCTTTGTGGTGGATTGGCCTCGAGGTGGGCTGAGGATGAACTAGTACCGAGGGAGAACAACCTCAGGAGGAGTGTTCTTGTGTTGGTGTGAGCTGGTGAGGATGATTCGGTTCCTCCGTATGGTGGTGGCCTAGCTATATTTATAGTGGCCTCGGTCCTCTTCCCCCAAAATGAAGGTGGGAAGGGATCCCACAACGGCCAAGTTTGAAGGGAGACAAGTAGTACATCTTATCCTGACGAAAGGTGGTCTTCGCCTGCAAAACTTCTGGTCATTACGTCGTGGTGGGCTCGGCGATGACCTCCGTCCTACCGTCCTGGTCTTGTAGCACAGGAATGGAAACCTTTGGCTGATTCCTTGGGACTCTGCGTCTGCGCTTGCTTCCTTAGCACCGAAGAGGAAACCTACTGTACTGCACCTGCTGGCGCCCGCCTGGCCTTGGTCGTCATGGCTTGCGTCATCTGAACCTCACGAGGTGGGGCTTGCATGGAAATCTCCGCTCCTCAGGAGCCGGCCTGTGGAAGCCGCACCCTCCGGAGGTCTTGGCGTCGTCCACCTCGCGAGGCTTGGCCCCTCGCGAGGGTCTTGTGTTGTTGATGCTGGAGAAGGGCCGTACCAGGCCGCTGATGAAGCCACGCTGTGGGCTGCAGGCAGGCAAGTCTGGGTACCCCGGTTCCCAGAACGCCGACAGTCAGGGCAACTACAGAGTTTGCTGAGAAGAGTGCCAAGCAATCGGAACTTCAGAAGAGGAACACACACCCCCACCGTATGGGTGTGGTAGGATACTACGGCATGAAATCGATATGGGACCAGGAGGACAAAGAAGCAGTAGCGGCGGGTGGGAAACCGGCCTTTAGTGAAATCAGGGGCGAACGCGCTAGAGACTACTTGCGGGCACGTGCAAGGAGGCGTGATGACGGAACTTATTACTTTGAAAACTCATGTGACGAAGAACTGTATCGCGTGATGTTAAAGGCTTCCAAGATCCCTGGAAGGTTCTACAGGAACTCAGGGCCATGTGACATTCTGTCCGATGCTCTAGAAACAAGAGACTACTTGCGGGCACGTGCAAGGAGGCATGATGACGGAACTTATTACTTTGAAAACTCACGTGACGAAGAACTGTATCGCGTGATGTTAAAGGCTTCCAAGATCCCTGGAAGGTTCTACAGGAACTCAGGGCCATGTGACATTCTGTCCGATGCTCTGGAAACATGAGAGCCCCCCTGGCCGTGCAAGGGGTATAGGTGTTAATGTCCCGCACAAGAGGGCTTTCACACTCAGCAAAGAAGAGAGGCTCAGCATGAAAAAAGCGAGGAGTGAAATGAAGCAGAATGAATTGTATGAAAGGTTGAGGAAGGACATGTATCCGGCTGTTCGAAAGGATATTGAGGAGTCAATGATGATGCAGAAGACTCTAACACTGACAGATAGCCAGCAGATGGGAGGGGAGGTGGGCATGGAGGATGCTGGTTATTGCGCGACAACACCGCACAAGAGTAGCTGTGCATCAGCTGACCCCAGCGACACTGAGACTGCAGCTGCTCATGATGATGCTATATTTGATCTATCTGGAATGAAAGACAGACTGAAGGGCGTGCTTACACATTATGAAGGTACATTAAAATGTGCAACAGCCTGGGTTTTCCCACCCTTCTTGGAAGAGGGCCTCTTGTTGGACAATGTGCCATTGAAGCCGGGCTGTGTGAAGTGCTACGTGACTAAAGTAAAGCATGGATTCAATGAATTTGCCCTGAAGAATGTCCTAGGAGACTTTGATGAGCAAAGGACCTTGGGAGAAACACTGTTACATCACATCCAGTGGCCATGAAAGGAAATAGAGTTCATGGATGAGATCCCTGAAGCCCCACCAAGAGCAACCAATGTCGCCCCTCAACCGGTGACGCTCTCCTTGCCACAGCAGCTCTCGTGTGCTTCCCCCAAAGAACCTAATACTCGTAATCCGACGGCTGATGCATCAACATGTGATCAGCTGGCCCAACTTTGTGCCGTACAGGCCATGTCATTGTCCGCCCCAGAGCAGCCAGTGGCAAGGCCTACAACTGCAGAAGACGCACCACCGGTTCAGATGCCGGTCGCTGAAGCAGCGGGGGGAGACCCAGCTGCAGCACATGCTCAGCAGACCAACCTGGTGGAACGGACTGCTAAGCAGTCTGATGCTTCGGAACCGCCTGCTAAGCAGTCTATAGGTCCAGAACTGACTGCTCATCAGTCTGTCGGTCCGCAGCCGCATGATTAGCATACCAATGCGTCAGCACTTCCTGCTCAGCAAACCAACGCATTGGCACGGCCTCCTCAGCACACCGACAAGTTGGCACCACCTGCGCAGAAACCTAACATAGCTTCAGCGCATGGTCAGCAGTCCGATGCCTCTGCTCCTATAGCCCAGCAGTCTGTCACAGCAGCACCGCCAGCTCCGCGGTCCGGCATAGCTAAACCATCTGCTAAGCAGTCCGTCGAAGCTTCACCGTCTGCTCGGCAGTCTACCTTTCAGCCAACCAAGCGTTCTACCAAAAAAGCTTCAAGTACCAAGAAGGAAGCAGCCAAAAAGGCTGCACCCGCGAGGAAGCGCGCCGGGAGAGCGAAGAGGAAAGAGAACGATTGCCTCTTACTTAAAGCACTCATCGCCCAGAACCAAATTAACAGCAGGTTGTTCGAATTGGGGAGTAATATTATTTCTGACGGCATGGATGATGAAGAAATAGATTTGCATCTTGCTAAAAACAAAGCAGGCATACTTGAAGCATGCAATTACGTCCATGGCCAGCCATTTCTTGTTGGTGAATACTTTGATGAGTGCAGCTCCAGTTGCCGTGAGTTACATAAATATTGCATGGATCAAATGTCAGCAGGTCATCATGTTCTGCTAGTCCACTACAACAGAGATCATTTCTGACACGATGTTGGTTCCATCAATGTGAGTTTCGAGGACTTACATCTCCTCTTCAACTTCAACGAGCTCGATGTCACTCTTGTTAGATGCCTGATTTTGTAAGTACTTAACAAACTCTGGTCAACTTCTCCATACAAGGCTGTAAATGATAAACAGCTAACTGCATTTTATTCCTCTCAGGGGATTGAACGCGTAGAGAAGAAAAAGGGAGAGTGTGTATTTCATAGATCCTGCATTAGCAAATGGCACAACATTAGATGGTAAGGACCTACGGGACTGGGCCATTAACACGGTCGTCCTTATCTTCGAAAACACGTCCCATGCAGAATCATTTCTCTGGCCATATCATGAACAGTAAGTCAAGTAAACAACCACGCATACACTGATTGTCTTTCAGATTTCGATATAATTCGTCAGTTCATGGCTTTCTTAATATGTAGCAATCACTGGATATTGGTATTCATTGTTCTAAACAAGAACACCGTTTACTACATGGATTCTCTCAGAGAGTCAACAAACGCTCAGGATCTGACGCATCTTCAGCAATTCATGGATAGGTATTGAATTCTATGATGTTGAAGTTAATTTGCATTCATATCTGGTTCAATAATTGATGTTGTCAAAATTCATCTTCATTTGCAGTGTGCTCGCATTGTGGAAAACTAAACCAGGGAACTTGTTCAAGAGGGAACTACCTCTGCAGCACGAGATCGTTTCTCCGGTAACACACCGAAATCCATTATTTTTGGAAAATTTATCCAATAGTCTGCAAATACCTTTTCTTACGCTAGTCAAATGTTCAAGCTTCTAAATAAACCTCTTTCTATTTCTGTCCAAAGAAAAAAACATCTAACACCGGTTAGGTTGTTCCTAACAGGACAAATACATGACTAATTCTGTACAAAAAATTTCAGTGTCCTTAGCAACAAGCAGGGACCAACCTTTGTGGATACTATGTTTGCAGACACATGATCTCCATCTGGAAATCTGCTGATAGTTGTGAAGATGCTCACGAATTGGTACCAGTAAGTCTATCTTAATTAATATCTTCTACTCCACTCATGTGGCACATTCTGATCTTAAAAATACTGCAGCTCATCTTAGAACCGAGGACCCCTGAACCGCTCCCCGCTAGTGAATTGCTGATGATTCAGAGATTTATCAGCGACTTCTTCCTGAATCACTACATCAATCCCACTTGTGATAATGAAGATTTCAGCATGCGTTCTCCTGAAACATTGAGGTAAGAGTTAGCCGCTAAACATATACGCATGGATCCATTGTTTTCCATCTGATGAGGTCTTCGTATTTCGTACACTATGATTAATTATGTAATGCATATATGTGTCGACAAATCATTGGAATTTAGCTACCATATGTTCAATTGCAATTGTTGCGAAATCTGATGAATGTTCTTACTGTGGACAC
Organism: Thinopyrum elongatum; assembly: GCA_011799875.1. Taxonomy (NCBI): domain Eukaryota; kingdom Viridiplantae; phylum Streptophyta; class Magnoliopsida; order Poales; family Poaceae; genus Thinopyrum; species Thinopyrum elongatum. The sequence goes on from CM022297.1 coordinate 263,567,585, forward strand.
TATTTGTTCAATTGAATATTGTGGCGAATTTGCTTTTTGCATGCCGATTGAAAATGGGATATTTTTGTTTTAACCTAGCAATTGCTCCGCACACGGTTCAACTAAATGAGTGTGTGCAATCCACATCGGAAAGCATACGTCAATCGTAGCGGAACCGTCGGTGATACACAGCAGATCGCAAACGATTTGCAGCACTACTATGTGTGCGTAGGGGCTCCGGAACCGTTTGTGATATCACATTATCGCACATGAGAGCTCAGAGTAAACCATGCCCAATGTAAAATACAATCCCAGTCGTAAATTTTTCAGGAAACGTGTGGGATCCCAAACGAAAAGCACACGTCACTCTTTCCGCAACCGTCGGTGATACACAACAAATCACAAATGGTCTGTAGCACTTGTATGTGTGCGAAGGGGCTCCTGAACCGTTTGTGATAGAACATTATCGCACATGGTAATTGTTCGGAAACATGTGCGATGGAGTCTTGCATGGCATACGGGTTCCGCAGACAACTCGTGTGCGATGGGGCACATATCGCACACAGTTCATATGTTGGCCGTGTGCATTACATACTATTTCCCAAACGGTTCATTACGACACACCGTTTGGTTTCACTGCGTCATTAGAAATGTTTAATCATCGATCCCACATGTGTGAAAGAATTTAGTGTGTGCTGCACCGCACACGATTACATTTTTCAAGGCCTCTGGATCATGGCTCCATATCCCCGATGGTTTCTGGGTCGTGTGGGAAGGACCCCCCTATCGCAGTCACTCACTTGGCGACAGTTCCAAATGCCGTCGCGGAAAGGGGTTAAAAACTGTTTGTATAGCACCTCGATGTACCAGTGCAGCTTAGCACTTACTTGAACACCATTACTGTTTGTAACCCTTGGTAGGAAACTATAAGTTTGGGCGAGTCAAACATCGCCAATTTAAAGAAAAGCTTGGAGCAACAAAGTGAACGTGCCAAGGCTGAATTAAGCCTAAAATCATCCTTGGAAGATATTGAGAAGATCAAGGCCAATTTTGATGGAAAAAGAGCCGCCTGGGAAACTAAGAAAGCCACGCTTGTGAAAAGAGAGGAAGACACTGAAGCCCAACTTAAACCTTTGACTGAAGAGTTGTCCGGCTTAAAACAGCATATTTCTCAAATGGCAGCCGCCATCTTTGGTAAGTTTAACTTGTGTTCAATTGAAGCAACTTAGAGACTACTTAATGTGCTTTTAATTGTCCTGGCGACTCAAAAGAATTGATTTCTAACCCGCCTGACTTGTTCCTTGACTGTATGACAGGTACTAGGAGTGCCAACCTTGGTTAAAATATACTGTTGAAGCATAAAGCTGTCTACTCTTTAACAGAGAAGCTATATGCTGGAATCTTGTGAACACTTGTGGCCGTATCAAATGGCAAGAAGCCTCCAACACTCATCAAGACTGTGCTGGATCATCTATGAATGGTGCCAGGGCAGATTGAGGAACTGAAACTGTTAGCCGCCCGCTCAGGAGCTATTACTGCCCTAAGCCGAGTAAAAGCTTGGCAATCAGAGCTAGACCCAATTGAGATGGCCGGCGGGTGTCCAGAATTTAATGATGATGGATCTATCTTTGATGAAGCCGACTTTGCAACATGTGTCAAAGAGATAATGCCTCTAGCATGTCAACTTGCCCAAGAGCTGGGCTTGACCAAGTATTAGCCGGCTTACGACAACAATAATGCTCGTATCAAGCCGTCTTCGCATGAAATTGTGGACTTAACTCCTCAAAGGCGTAAGCACACTTTTGCCCCTGACATTGACCCTTCTGTTATCCTTAATGATGAAGCAACCTTTGAGGCGTTAACTAGCATCGACTGGACATCGGACACTCTTCAGATAACAAGCGACGAAGAGCCAGCACGGGATGACCCGGAAACCTCAACTGCAAGGCGCCATGAAGATCTTAACCCGGCTGGCCATAACCCAGACGGTTCTGAGGCCGGCTCAAAGGAGTGATGTGGCTCCTGAAAAACTTAGTTAAAAAACTTTTGGGCTCAGTTGTAGCCTTGTAATAACTTAGTTAAAAAAAGTTATCTTCCCTGCCATGCCTTCGTGCATGTGTTTACCAACTTGTGCTTGAGCAGCTGAACCTCTTTGTATGCTTAATGAAGCTTTCGGATGCATGTCTTGCTTGCCAATGTCTCTGTTTTTGCTTGAGTTGTGATATATAATCTGAAAAGATCCATCAATGCTTATACTGGCGACTTATAGTCAAAATCCAGGGCGAGTTAATAATCCAATGAATCATGGTTAGATCCAATCTTTGAAAAGAGTACACTGGCGGCTTATAGCCACAATAAGCTCAATGTGGAGCAATATAACTTGGATCTGTATAACCCGGATCTGTACTCCTCATCTACACATAACCATGATGAAAGGATATAAAAAATCTCTGCAAAAAATAGAATATATAAACAAGTATATCTCAAATATTTGTTAAGCCGGCTTGTAGGGCACGACCCAAAAAGATTGGTTTTTGAAAAAACTCAATTTTTTGCTTCAAAGAAACTTGGCATGATAGCCTTTCATCCCGTAAGCCGGCTCTCACATGACATAAATCCGTTGTTTTAACCTTAACTAGTTCAGGGTCTTCCGAGAAGATTGACTATTAAGAGTACAGCGGGCCACATAGCGGAGTAGCAACAAGCAGACATGTGAGTTTATCCTAGATCTCTATAAGCCGTCTCTCACGTGACAAGAACCGCCGTTTTAACCTTGACAAGTTCAGGGTCATATAAAGATTGACTATAAAGAGTACGGCGGGTCACCTGGCGGAGTAGCAAGTTGCAAACAGGCAGGTTTAACCCATATATGGCATATAAAGCCGGTCAAGAGGGTATGAAAGCTGAACTTAGTGAGTTGGAAGCCCCCAAGTGACCTTATGATCAACTAATAAAGACTCATGCACAGAAAATATGAGATGAAACGACAGAGGCCCCGAATTTTGGGGATGCCAGCTTTATTATGTTGATCATAAAAAGATATGTACATCGACGAAGGTATATACAATGATGAGAGCCAATGACTCAAGTGTAGTAAGGCCGAAGATGAGCAATGTTCCAAGGCCTGCTGGTCTCCTCCTCAGATGTACGTGAATCTTTGTTCTCGCGTATGTCAATGAGGTAGTATGAACCATTGTTGAGGTTTTGCTGACCACAAAAGGTCCTTCCCAAGGCGGTGAAAGCTTATGCATCCCTTTCTAATCTTGAATCAGGCGGAGCACTAAGTCGCCCTCCTGAAAGGTCCGGCTTCGAACCCTACGGCTGTGATAGCGATGTAGGTCTTGCTGATAAATTGCTGAACGAGCCGCCGCAAGATCATGCTCCTCCTCAAGAGCATCCAAAGCATTCTGACACGTCGTCTCATTATTAGTCTCCACATAAGCCGCTACTCGGGGCAAGTCATGACGAATATCACTTGGGAGAACTGCTTCGGCACCATAAACCATGAAGAAGGGTGTGTAACCCGTTGATCTGTTGGGTGTGGTCCTGATGCTCCAAAGAACCGAAGGAAGCTCTTCCACCCAACAAACCGGAGTCCTCTTTAAAGGAACCATGAGCCGGGGTTTGATTCCTCTCAAGATCTCCTGGTTAGCACGTTCTGCCTGACCATTGGACTGAGGATATGCAACTGATGAAACATCGAGCCGGATGTGCTCTCTTTGACAAAATTCTTTCATAGCACCTTTAGACAAATTTGTCCCATTATCAGTGATGATACTATGAGGATAACCAAAGTGAAAGATCAGCTTTTTGACAAATTGAACTACAGTAGCCGCCTCACAATTACTGATCGGCTTTGCCTCAACCCACTTGGTAAACTTGTCAACCGCCGCCAGAAGGTGGGTCTTCTTGTCCTTAGACCTCTTGAAAGGTCCAACCATATCAAGCCCCCAGGCCGCAAACGGCCAAGTAATTGGGATCATCCGCAATTCCTGAGCTGACACGTGAGCTTGCCTTGCGAATTTCTGACACCCATCGCACTTATTAACAATATCTTCTGCATCTGCATGAGCCGTCAACCAGAAAAATCCATGACGAAACACCTTAGCCACCAACCATCATGATCCGGCATGACGACCACAGTCGCCTGCATGTATCTCTTGTAAAATCTCACGGCCCTCCTCAGGAGAAACACAACATTGAGAAACACCAGTCACACTGCATCGATGCAACTCAACATTGACAATAGTCATAGACTTAGAACGCCGTGTGATCTGCTGCGCCAAATTTTCATCCTCGGGTAACTCGCCATGAGTGAGATAAGCCAGATAAGGCAGTTTCCAATCAGGAATAGCGCGAAGAGCCGCCACCAACTGTCCTTCCGGGACAGGTATAGCAAGATCTTCCTCTGAAGGTAACTGAACCGAAGGATTGTGCAACACATCGAGGAACACATTGGGTGGCACCGGCTTACGTTGAGACCTAAGCCGGGACAGTGCATCAGCCGCCTTGTTTTTTCGTCGATCAATATGATCCACCTGATAACCCTTAAAGTGACTAGCAATATTATCAACTTCCTGATGATAAGCCGCCATGAGCGGGTCTTTAGAGTCCCACTTGCCTGAAACTTGCTGAGCCACGAGGTCTGAGTCGCCTAGACATCTGACCCGGCTTAAATTCATCTCCTTAGCCATACGAAGCCCATGGAGTAAAGCTTCATACTCAGCTGCATTGTTACTACAAGGAAACATCAACCTTAAAACATAATAGAATTTATCACCTCGTGGGGAAGTCAAAATAACTCTAGCCCCCAAGCCTTCTAATTGCCTAGACCCATCAAAGTGGATTATCCAGTATGTGTTGTCAGGCTTCTCCTTAGGTGTTTGCAATTCCTTCCAATCATTTATGAAGTCCACCAAAGCTTGAGACTTGATGGTTGTTCTTGGCATATATTTTAGATTATGAGGTCCAAGCTCGATTGCCCACTTAGCAACCTGGCCAGTGGCTTCTTTGTTTTGAATAATATCCCCTAAAGGAGCAGAGCTAACCACAGTAATAGGATGCCCGAGGAAATAGTGTTTCAACTTGCGACTCGCCATGAACACCCCAAACACCAGCATCTGCCAATGCGGATATCTTTGCTTGGACTCAGTCAAGACCTCACTGACATAGTAAGCCGGCCGCTGGACTAGTTACTCTTTACCTGCCTCCTTGCGCTCCACAACAACTGCTACACTGACAGCCTTATTATTAGCCGCCACGTACAGGAGCAAGGGCTCTTTGCCTATAGGAGCAGCCAAGATGGGCGGCTCAGCCAGCTGCTTTTTGAGTGCCTCAAACGCCTCATTAGCGGAATCACTCCAAACAAAATGATCCATCTTCTTCATCATCTGATACAAAGGAATTGCCTTCTCTCCCAGGCGATTTATAAACCGGCTTAAAGCTGGAATACGACCCGCCAAACGCTAAACATCATTGACACACACCGGCTTAGAAAGTGAAGTGATGGCCTTTATCTTCTCCGGGTTAGCCTCGATGCCTCGCTCTGAGACCAGAAACCCTAGCAATTTACCTGCAGGCACACCAAAGACACATTTGGCGGGGTTAAGCATCATCTTGTAGACCCAGAGATTGTCAAAAGTTTCCTTTAAATTAGCAAGTAGAGTCTCCTTCTTCCTAGACTTGACCACAATATCGTCCACATAAGCATGAACGTTACGCCCAATTTGATCATGAAAACAATTTTGAACAAAGCGTTGGTAAGTCGTCTGGGCACTCTTGAGCCCAAAAGGCATGGAAACATAGCAGAAAGCCCCAAAAGGTGTGATGAAGGATGTCTTCTGTTGGTCTTTAACTGCTATCTTGATCTGATGATAACCAGAATAAGCATCCAGGAAGCATAAGCTCTCACAACCCGCCGTTGCATCAATAATTTGGTCGATACGAGGGAGAGCAAATGGATCAGCCGGACAAGCCTTGTTGAGATCTGTGTAATCAACGCACATACGCCATGTGCCATTTTTCTTAAATACCAGCACAGGGTTAGCCAACCACTCAGGGTGAAAAACTTCCATGATAAACCCAGCCACCAAGAGCCAGGCTACCTCTTCTCCAATAGCCTTACGTCGCTCTTCATTGAAACGATGAAGGAACTGTTTGACCGGCTTAAATTTGGGATCCACATTAAGGTTGTGCTCAGCAAAATCTCTCGGTACACCCGGCATGTCAGAAGGTTTCTATGCAAAAATGTCCCGATTCTCACGGATGAACTCGATGAGCGCGCTTTCCTATTTGGGATCCATATTAGCCCCCACAGTGAACTGCTGAGATGCATCACCAGGGACAAAATCCACTTGCTTGGTATCGTCAGCCGACTTAAACTTCAACAAAGGGTCATGTTCAGTAGTAGGCTTTTTCAGAGGGGTCATATTAGCCGGTTCAACATTGTCCTTGTAAAACTTGAGCTCCTCAGTAGCACAAGCCGACTCTGCATAAGCTGCATCTCCTTCCTCACACTCTAGGGCGACTTTCCGATCACCATGTACCGTAATTGTCCCGTTTGACCCTGGCATCTTAAGCTGCAGATAAATATAACAAGGGCGAGCCATAAACCAAGCATAAGCCGTCTGTCCAAATAGAGCATGATATGGACTCTTAATCTTGACCACCTCAAACCACACCGTCTCTGTTCTGTAATTATACTCGTCACCAAAAGCCACCTCTAGTGATATCTTTCCAACAGGGTAAGCCGACTTACCAGGCACCATGCCATGGAAAACTGTGGAGGACGGCTTGAGATTCTTGCCAGTCAGATTCATCCGGCGAAAAGTATCATAATACAAGATGTTGATGCTGCTACCACCGTCCATAAGTACCTTAGTGAACTTATAGCCACCTACCTGCGGGGCCACCACAAGGGCTAAATGGCCCGGGTTATCAACCCGTGGCGGGTGATCTGTCCTGCTCCACGATATCGTCTGTTCAGACCACCTCAAATATTGCGGAACAGCCAGCTCTATTGCAGGAACCGCCCGCTTCTGAACCTTCTGGTCTCGCTTGCAAAGACTTGTAGTGAAAACATGGTACTGACCCCCATTAAGCTGCGTTGGATTACTCTGATACCCTAATTGATTATTTTGCTGCTGGTTACCCTGACCAGACTGCTGATTATGACCACCATGGTTACCTTGACCCTGATAACCAGAATTTGAGCCGCCACCACCAAAGCCGGACCCCTGAGAACCAGATCCTGACCCGCCAGGTGGCCCATTGCCGTTACCATGATGCTGGTTAAGGCTGTGATTTCTGAACTCCCTCATAATGTAGCAATCCTTCCAGGCATGAGTAGACGGCTTGTTCAGAAAACTATACTTTGGGCAAGGATCATTAAGCATTGCCTCAAGATTGAAAGGCTTTGCTCCGCCAAAAGGCGGCTTACCATTACCATTGCGGCGTTGGTTTTTATACCCAGTGTTGGTGTTAGCCACTAGATCTGACCCGCCATCGGGGTGCCTCCACTTACCACCATTACCCTGGTTGTTGCCATTGTTCCCTGTTATATTCTGCTGCTGACCCTTACCGTTGTCATTCTTCTTGCCTTTGTTGGATTTATCATCATCAAAACCAGGGTCCTTCGTGTTATCAGAGTTTGCATATTTGGTAAGAGCCGCCATGAGTTCCCCCATGTCCTGGCAAGTGTGCTTGAGCCGCCCAAGCTTCTGCTTAAGAGGGACGAAGTGGCAGTTCTTCTCTAAGATCAGAACCGCCTGACCCGCCGCAATACTGTCAGATGAGTGAATAATAGCGGAGACCCGCCGGACCCAATGATGGGCCGACTCATCCTCACGCTACACGCAGTGATCCAGATCAACAATCGTCAGAGGCTGCTTGCATGTCCCTTGATTTTTTTTGATGAAACGCACCTTCAACTCCGCCCATGAACCGATAGAATTAGGAGGTAAGCCTTTTAACCATGTACGAGTGGGCCCTTCCAACATCATAGTAAAGTATTTGGCACAGACAGCATCATTGACATCCAACATCTCCATGGCTAACTCATAACTCTCAATCCAAGCCTCAGGAGGGAGATCAGCTGTATAATTGGGCACCTTGCGAGGGCCCTTAAAATCTTTGGGCAGACGCTCGTTACGCAAAGCTGGTACTAAACACAACACTCCAACAGACCTGGAAATTGCATCGGCTCCCACCGAAGCTGAAGGGGTCACCGGAGGCTGCTGATAAGCCCCCTAGTGAGCCGCCTGAACATCAGTCCTCAGGTTAAGGGGCAGGTTACGTCGTCACTCGCTGCTAGAGACTACAGGCGACTCAATACGCCGACTGTAACTACGGCTTGGGAGGGGAGTTGAATGCACCCGATCACGACTATATGAGTAAGCCGCTTGCTGGGCAATGGTCATCTGTAAGAGCTCAACTGCATTCCGAGTTTCGACCGAGACTGGTGACTCGCCAGTAATTGGAATCGCCGCCAGCTGGGTTGCTGCTGCTAACATGTTATCCACCGGGTTAGAAAAGTGCCCGGGTGGCGTCAGGACACGTGAAGGCGGTGTCTGATTGGAGGGCGGGTTAGGCGCCCGCTCCTTCCTCCGTGCCGGCTCAAGCTGGCGAGGTTGAGCCACCACCCGATTCCCTGGCATCTCTGGGTTTAACTGAGGATTCACCCGTGCATCTGGAGTGCTTGGACCTGCCCCAGGAGTGTCAAACAAACGCCTTGGGTCATACATCGACGGTAGGCGACTCCGGTACCTTCTCTGGAATACTGCGTTAGACGCGTTCTGATCCAAACTTAAGCGCTAAGCTTCCGCCTTGACACGCTCTGCCCTTGCGTCAATCTAAGCCTTTAGCACAGCTATTTGGTTGTTTTCAAACACGATATCCTCTTGGGCCTTGGTTATCTCCTCACGACTCTTTGCAACCTCCGCGTTGCGCTCTGCCTGATTTGCCGCAGTGACCTTTGTTGCCAACAAAGCTGTCAAGGTACCCATGAGATCCAGTAGTACTTGAGTCGGCGGTCTACCTGACCCAGATCCACCAACCCTTGCCGCGGCCGGGTCAGAGGCTGTTGCAGCCGCCGTCGAAGAATTGAGAACCGGCCCTGTGCCAGCCATGAAGATAGCAGCCCTGCACAGCGGCTTATAAGGTTTCAGAATACTGTTGCCATCGGAATAGCCCCCAAGCCCACCGTCTTGAAGCTGATAGATTGACTCTGTCTCCCCAGTTGAGGACTCATCACCTAAGTAGATGAGAGTCTCTCCGCCGGATGCAGAATCTTCTGCAGGTTCCATCCCTTGTGTGAAGCCCACGAAAGCCTTCCTCCGCCAGGCTTGGACCCGGGCAGGTTGCGTGCGCCGAGCCGACTCAATGATGTCAATGCAAATGTCCGGCTCAGGCTCTGATCCGCCAATTTTGCCGATGAAGACATGGATTCCGCCGAAGGGGACCCGGTACCCGTACTCGATTGAGTCGGCCTCGGGGCCCCAGCCAGTATCGTCGATGTAGAGCTTGCCGCGGCGACTCTTGGTCATCTTGCCAATGGCGTATCCCTCAATCCCTGGGAAAGAGCCCTTCAAGAACTCGAAACCACCGTGTGTTGGCCCCACAGTGGGCGCCAACTGTTGTGGTTTTAACATGGCAGATGCCCTAGTGAAAGGACTTAGGTGAGGCCATCACACGGTGATTAGCTTGAAGGGGTTGAGCGGGACGAAAGACACAGATTTACCCAGGTTCGGCCCCTCACGGTGGAGGTAAAAGCCTACTCCTACTCTCATTGATTATTGCTTGAGTATCGATTACAAGGGAGCGGATTCGCTTGACCTAGCTATCGATCGATTGTAACTTAAGTTTACCCGCCGCAGGGACTCGCCTTTATATACACAGGTCGAGGCCCTGGTCTTACAAGAGTCCGGGCCGGGTTATACTTCGTAACCAACGCCGGCTCTAAATCGACTTGCCTTCTTTGGCAAGTCGCCATTGGGCGACTTACACCTCCGGGTCATGCACCGTCTTCTGGTCTTCGGCCTTCACCTTGTAAGCCGCCTCCTGGCTCAGGGTCTTGGCTTCTTGGGCCTGTCTAAGACTTCCTTGTTGAGTCGCCAACAGCCAAACCTGGCCCTGCTAGGGCGGGTCTCACCGTGGGGTATATCCCCAACAATATCCATGCAAAATCACATTGAAGTCCCCTGCCGTTAACCATGGGAGGTCAGACATGACATGGAGATCACTCAGATAGTCCCACGCAAAATGTTTTCTGTCACCACTCAGTTCACCATTGTAGGAATGAAGTATGTCTACCAGAGGAGGGTGAATGGGAGTTTTAAATTTTCTTCGGAAAATTTAAATCTCTCAGAACCCAGTAGCAGAATAAAGGATAAACAAGCTAAGAGGAACTACAGCGAAATACCGAAGGGAAACTAATGCATTCATCGAAGTAAATTACATGAATGGAATACATCAAAAGTAAACATGAGTGACAGAGGTAACCAAAGATGCTCGATGGCGACAAGGTATTTGTTCGACCGGTTCGCCCTTTTGCACAAGGACTACGTCTGGTTGGAGGGGTTATGACTTAACATGGAAGATAAACTCTCTTCACCCTATTCTCCTCGACAATCGATTCGTCAACCGATGCCAATCACTCGTGGTAGATACTTGAAGACGATCTCCAAACCTTTACAGACTTCTTCTTCGAGAACCACAATCACTCTTGGTCTCTGAAGAAATTGACACCTAACCGTCTAGAGAGTTTGCAGCTCTCAAGAGTAATAGGCGGAGCGTACTAAACTTAGATTCCAGTGATGCTAAACCACTATCTAATTCTTCGGCTCTAGGGTTTTTCTCTTGGTTGATTTTAAACTCAAATCGCTCAGAGAGAGGGTTGCTCAACAATCTTCTCAGAATCAAATGGAGCAGCCACCGGACAAAGCCGGCGCAGGGTGGCTATTTATAGTCGCAGCCTTCCCAGATGGGAAATGACCATTTTGGACAGGCAATGGCCAACCGACACGTTTACAACGGTCAGATTTTAGAGCAACGGTAACATTACTTGAGGAACTAGTAATGCTAACTCCTCGGTCCGAGGCAAATCTCTCACAGCGAAGAAGATCTCAGTCTCTTGCTGGCAAGTATTTACTCAGAGCACAAAGAGATTTCTCTCACAGCTTTCATAGGTTTTGGGTTTAGCATTAGAGAATCAAAGCTTCGAAACGCTATACCCCTCTTAATAGTATGGTGGTCCTATGACTCAATGAAAGAAGAAGAATAACGAAATAAATGCTATGTCTTCACTTCGTCTTCATTCTTCCTCGAGCGCAGTCATTTGCTTCGAACATGCACCGAACCAATTGCTTAATCTTCAGCAATTTTTAGGGGCCACTCTTGATAGCTTTATCTTCGGTGATAACCTACACTGCTATGCAGGGAGATTATCTTTGTCATTTGCATCAAACTCCTTGATACATCAGGGACCTGTTACTCTGTGTGCACTAGCAAACACATAAGTCCCATACTGTTTATGTCAACAAACTCCAAAACATAAGGGGCCTATCATTGCACCAACAATCTCCCCCTTTTTGGATGGTTGTTGACAAAACAGATAATCATCGAAGTGAAGATAGATAATTGAAATGTAAATCGAAGAAGAGTGAACTTGCGTTACTTGACTCGATGATGAAATATACTCCCCCTGGATTTATGCAGGGTTAATTGATATACAATGAAATTCCTTGCAATTCATTCGAGTGTGTGGAGGAGTTTCAATCATACGAGGTAATGATTCGCACTGATGATAGATAATCCAACGAGAATAAAGTGCAATCATTCATAACTTCTGTTAATAATTCCACCTGCAAAACAATAAGCTTCGACAGAGAATAGTGCTGCAGGCGGGGTTATTAATATTACAGCCCATAACAGAAGTTTTACATCAGAGCACAAGAAATGGCATAATTGTATCAAAAGATAGAGCAAGAAAACGCAAACACCAAATCCAACAGAGCAAATCTATCAAACTCTCGATGTTATTCTCCCCCTTTTGTCAACTAGTGTCAAAAAGGTGATGAAAAACACAAGTACTAGAAAATGGTGAATATGATTCACTCTGAGGCATCGCCTGATGAACTGCCCGAAGAAGTTTCTGATTCGGAAGTGTCTGGAACATCTTCATCTTCAGCGGCAGCAGCTGATCCTTCTAGACTGACTTGGGTCTTGGAAGAGGAAGGCGCATTTGGATCATCTTCGAGAGTCCTGCGAGACAGAGGATTTGCTTCAGCAGGTTTTTCAGTAGGCGATGTGGCTTCTGATTCGTTGAGTAATTTGCGCAGCTGAATTCAAAGTAAATTCGTAGTAGGTTCACGAGCTGGCAAAGGTGGAGTGGAGCGATCTTGATAATCTTCAGCAGTAAACCCTTGGTCAATGAACCGATAGAGTTCTTGGAGGTGAGAATTGCTGAGTTGCTTCTTGGAGAAAAATTTCCGAAGCAATTTCCATAAGCGCTTCTTGTTTTCTGCTGTAATCATATGCACAACTTTTGTTCGGTTGTGAATAGCATTAAGTTCGGCAGCTAGATGCTCTTTTTCTTGACGATCTTCGGCCATATGCTTCAATAGCAATTGTTGGGTGCGCATGCTCACTTCAAGATGTGAAGGAGGTTGAGTATTTGGCATGCGATCACGTTTAGGTAGCTTGGCTCCATTGAAGGTGGTATGATAATCAGGACTTGCTTCTGGAGCTTTTCTCGAAGAGAAGCCTTCCATTACTCTCAGCGTATCACGCACAGGAGGAATGAAGATTTTATGGCTGACCTTGGCAAGATATTCAGTCTTCATTGCATAGTCAATCACCTTCTGAATCTAGGGTGCATACACCTTGATGGTTTTTGGACACTGAGCTGAATCCATCAGTATGCATAAGAACTTGTCTTCGACATCGAAGATATACCCTTGTGAGATGGCATGGATGGTGTTCCGAAGAACATTAGATATAGCATTATCAGTATTCATCCCAGCTAGCGGACAGAGAGTGTATGTGACAATGTGATATAACGTCTGATTGTCGAATGTCAAGTGCTCAGCCAGAGGAGGACCATTGTAGTCATGAATCTTATCTTCATCCATTGTACATCAGAAATCTTCATCAGAGATGGCATCAATGTTATGAACCCGAATCTTAGTTTTGCCATGTTCAAACCGAGGGAAATGAAAGTGTGATACAAAGTCCATGGCAGAGCATTTGATTCGTTTTCCTTTAGTCATCCATTCCATGATCCACTTTGTGCTATCGGACTCATCGCCGGAGATATATAATGTTGCATAAAACTGAAGAATAATCTCCCTGTTCCATGGATGTTTTTAGCCCAAGACATGCATGAGACCATAGTTTTCGATGTCTTGTAGAATTTGGTTGAAACAGCCGATGTTCTTCATAGCAGGAAAGTCTGGGAACTCATGAGGGAAAATCTTTAGGCTATCATAAAGAATTCGAGAATAGTATATATCCTGTTCCTGAGTCCAGAACCGAGGAGATTCAGACGTACTGGCCTTGCTGTAAGGACTTTCTCAAAAGAAAACTGGATGAGTATTTCTGTTGAACAGAGGCCCTTTGACGCCAATGCCGATGGAAAACAAGGGCAGTCACTCGCGAGGATAGGGGTACTTGAGTTCATCTTCAACAGAAATCACTTCATCGCCGTAGATGACGGAATCTGAATGATGAGATGACGCAGATTTTGCTGCAGAAGGATCAACATCTGAAGCTCTTCGTGCAGTGTCAAGTGAGATCCTCAAGGGAGAGGGATTTGATACATGTTCAGGAGCTGAGTCATGCACCGAAGCTTTATCAGTTATTGGGGGCAGTGGAGGAATTGCTTCAGATGCAATTGGAGGAGCAGAGGGTGGAACCGAGGCATTTGGTTCAACACGGGCAGGAGAAACTTGTTGTGCAGACCAAGGAATTTCACCTTCTTCGGACACTTGGTGCTGAGAAGGATTTGCTTCATTAGCTAGAGAAACCACAGTCACTGATTCAGTTGGCCTTGGTGAAGTTGTTGCACCTGTAACTGGTTCATGAGCAGGCGAAGGAATTGCTCGTTCCAGAGAGTTTTCTCTTGGTGCATCAGTACCAGGAGGAGGAGGAGCATTTTTCTTTGCAGTCTTCTTCTTTCTCTTCTGCTGCTTCGACGTATCAATGTGGCCTTTTACCAGATCATTATAACCAGTTGCTTCGGCTTGGTGATCAAGGCAAATCTTGTGAATGATTTGATCCAGATCCGAATGAAATCCCAACCTTCTGTATCGAAGGACTTTCAACTCCTTATTGATATCATCATACGATTCTTCAAGTTGTTTTATGACAAACTTTGATTTTGCATCCATCATATAGGTGCCAAGCTCCTTGAGTTGGCCGGTGAGTTCATTGATTTCAATAGAATCATTTCTCAAATCTTGAATCAGATTAGATGCTTGACAAATAAATTGAGGGGGAATGGGCAAAGATGCCACTTCTCCATCAAATAAATCATCAACAAATATCTCCAGCTGCTCCATGATGAAGGGATGGTTGAAGGAATGTGGTGCAGCAGAGAGGCTGAGCGGAGGTCTGAGCAGTAGGAGCAGTCTGTGCAATATTTTGCTCGGAAGGAGGCATAGAAGCCAAAGGTTGAGTCGGTTTTGGAGCAAATTGTGCAGCCTTTTCTTTCACCGCATCAGTACTTGGAACCTTTTGCTTCGCAGCAGGGCCTTTGATTTGCTTCACCTTTTGTTTCTGTTGGGGATGTAACCCCGAGGTGTGACCCGCTGTCGGTGCAACAAACCCCAGGTGTGTTGCCCGGACTATACACAGGCTCAAGAGTAAGGTTACAGCATTCAAGACAAGGCCAAGCAAAAGAAATAGCTCTTTGAGAAATCAAAGGGCGGATCAAGAAGACCAAGACCAACCAAACAAGCAAGATATCACTGAGGAAAAACCTCCCTTGACAGGCAGGTGAGCCTGGCGGGGTCGAGGTTGCTCCAAGGACAAGTCTCGAGACTCCCCCGGCAGGCTTGCCGGGGACGCAGAAGGCAGATCACCCCGCCAAGGCTCCACCGCTCCACCTCACAGCAACGCAAGTCACCTATTGGTGCGGTGTCAAGCCCCCAGGTGAGATTATGTGGCTGTTATCTGGCACGTGGCAGCCATTTCCAAGGAAGACCATCCCTAAATGACACCCGTCCAGGAGACGTGTCACGCAGACAGACGAGAAGGTGGTTGCATGGCGCGGCAAGGCTGTCGGGTCGTGCCATGATGTGACATTAAGTGGTGCATTTAATGCACTCTGTCCTATTTGCATAGTTAGGTATGATAGCACTGTGGCTATCTAATCAGTGCATAATGACTGTTTTGCCATTGTGGTGACCCCTTGACCTATAAAAGGAGGGCCGTGGCTACCTTAGAAAGGATTCGGGACCCTCATACGCGCGTAGCTGCTCTCGCCCCGAGGCGACCTTGCCGGGCTAGAGTGTTGTGTCTCCACCATGGTCCTTTCATCAATCCACCACAGCAGGAGTAGGGTTTTACGCCTCACGGTGGCCCGAACCTGGTAAAACTGCTCGTGTCATCGCTGTCGTGCTGCTCTATGCTTTCTGCTCTTTGTGAAATGTGCTCGTCCCCCTTGCCGAACCACAAGGGGCCGATGGCCCCATAGGTGGCCGTGTGATACCACGACATCTTTGGCACACCAGGTAGGGGGCAGCGCTTGCGCGAACACGAAGGTGTAAGCAGCGCGTCATCTTCATCCTTGTTTTCTTCATCAAAGGCTTCATCATCCATGGCGCCCAAGAAGAAATCCGGTGCTTCAGCTCACCCGTCCACCTCGAAGGCCCCCTCGCATGCGGCCACTAATGCCGTAGGGGCTACGGGGGAACATGGGAGCGCCGACGCTGCGGGGAACGTGACTGGCGCAGGCGGCGCCATCACCGTTCCCCCTGCGGCCGAAGCAGGAGCAGGAGGCACCGGAGGAGGGCAACACCGACAACACCCCGGCGGCCATGCTCCCCAAGGTGCGGGTGGGGAGAATATTCCGTCTCTGCCTCCCCGCCTCGTCGAGGGACACAGCCGCAGCGATGGCGCTCGCCCTGATGCAAATTGCAACCTCCTAGCTGCCCCCGCTGCGGGTGCGGCTACAGGGCCCGCGCCACCCCCAGGACAAGCTAGCCAAGGTGATGCACCGAACGGGGTCACCAATCCCCAAGCACACCCACCTCGTCGCCACACCACCCTGGCGACTGGATCGCGGCGACGAGAACGCGGCACCGTCACTACCGACACCGTCAGGAGTCAGGCGACGTCGCGATCGGCGTCGTTGTCTATGCCGAGCACCGCTTCGGAAGCCATGGCGCGGGCCCAACTCCTGTTGAGATTTCCGCCGGCAGCCGATCAGATGGATGAGTGGAGAGCCACCATTCAGAGCTTGATTGGCTTCGCTGGGGCAGGAGGATCACAGCAGGCAGGCCCGCCATGGCCTCCACCAACGGCGGCAATGGCCCAAGCCGCTGGCCGCACCGAGGGAGCCATTCTGACAGTGCAGTCCCCTCCATGATAGGTAGCGCAGGGGCCGCAGCCAAGGCCATGCGACCAAGAACCCGACAACGTATCAATGGCTTTGTCTGATCCTCAGGCATGTCGAGACCAGTGACGGGTCTTGGAAGACAGGCGGAGGGAAGACGCGCGTGTCACCATCGAGGGACGCCGCAAAACCAACCACCAGTCTGATAGGCGCAAAGGGCCTGATGTCAACGAACCCGTGCCCGGTGAGGGGGGATACCTGCCTTTCGAGGTTGGGTGCCCTGCCTTCACTCGTGAGCTGCGGAAAGTCCGTTGGCCATCTGCCCATACGTTCAAGCCAGAAATACCAGAAAAGTAAGATGGAAGATTGAACCCGGCAGAGTTCTTGAGCATCTACACCATCGCTGTTCAAGCTGCCGGAGGAAGAGACGAGAAGCTGTTCACCAACTACTTCCCTTTGGCACTCAAGCCAAACGTGAGGTCGTGGCTGATGCACTTGCCGGAGAACTCCATCTCGAACTGGGCCGATCTGTGCCATGAGTTTATTGGCACCTTCACGGGCGGCCATCAAGAACCAGGGCAGCCCAGCGACTTGCAGCTCCTCCCACAGAAGGAAGGGGAGAGTCTGCGGAAGTACATGCAGAGGTTCAGTCGGGTGCACAGGAACATTCCAGACATCCACCCAGCAGCTGTGATAGCTGCATTCCAGTCCAACATGCGCAACTGCAGGATACGTTCCAAAATGAATGTTCGGTTGCCCAAGACTGTGAATGAGCTATACACTCTGGCGGATAAGTGTGCCCGAACGGAGGAGGGGAGGCGACTCCCCGGCGAAGAAGATGGCGTCAACGTTGACTCAGAGGACGACGACGATGCCACCAATCAGAAGAAGAAGAACAAGAAACGCAACAAGAAGCGCAAGGATAAAGCAGTGATGGCTGTTGAAGGATCGAGCACTCCTAGTACCGGCAAGAAGGCCAAGACCGAGGCTCCCGGCAAGGAAGTTGTCGCGTGCGCTGACTGCCGGGAAGCCACGGCTGCCGAGAAGGCTGGGAGGCTGATGGGCCGTACTGCAAGATCCATCGGACTAAGGGACACGATCTTCAAGAGTGTCATCAGGTTGAGTAGCTCGTCAAGAAGCAGAAGGCTGAGTACGAGAAGTGTGACAAAGAAAGAGACCAAGATGGTGCTGGCGGGAAGGGCCGAGGTGGCAGAGAAGGTCACCTCGGCAAGGCCCCTCAGAATCAAGGGCAACCTGCCAGAGGCCGTGAGAAGAAGGAATGCGATGATGGGAGTGACGAAGGAGATGAAGAGGAAACAAGCGTGCAGGAGTTCCAGAAGGCCACTGGCGCCCTGTGCATTGACGGAGGTGCATCCTTGCACTCCTCTCACCGCCAGCTCAAACAGTGGGCACGTGAGGTCAATGTCGTGGAGCCAGTGGCAGATTCTCGGAAGCCGCTCAAGTGGTCCCGCACGCCCATCGTCTTTGATGAAGAGGATCACCCTGACCGCACCACTGCGGTAGGGTGTTTGCCGTTGTTGGTTTCTCCAATGATTCACAACCTCAAGGTCACAAAGATGTTGGTTGACGGTGGGGCCGGGTTGAATCTGATATCTCCCAAGGTCATCAGCAAGCTCCAGATAGCAGATGAAGAGCTCAAAGTTACTGGTACATTCCAAGGGATCAACCCCGGCAGGAGTCGTCCTAAGGGGAAGATCACACTGCCGGTAACATTCGGAGGAGAGTTGAACTACCGGACCGAGAAGATCGTGTTTGATGTGGTCGACCTCCCCCTGCCATACAATGGAATCCTTGGCCGCCCTGCCCAGGCAAAATTCATGGCGGCATCCCACTATGCCTACAACACTTTGAAGATGACAAGGCCGATGGGCGTCATTTCCATTCCATCAGACAAGAAGGATGCAATCATATGCATCGATAAGATGTACCGAGAAGCAGTCGTGGCAGAGGCCGCGGAAGCTACCGCTCCCGCCAAGGAAAGCAAAAAAGGGAAGAAAGCTAACAAGGATGCCAGCAAAGAATCTGGGAAGCGCGCCTCTTCAGAGTGTGTTGCGCCTGTTGATGACTTGCCGGAGAGTTCTAATAGCAAGAGATCAAAGGTTGTTGTGCCCGCTGTGAAGAAGGTCCCGACAGTGTTGGTTGGCGCTAATGGTACATTTACTATCAGATCCACCCTTGATGACAAATAGGAAAGCGCGCTCGTTGCCTTCCTGCGGGCGAATGTCGATGTGTTTGCTTGGAAACCATCTGACATCCCTGGTGTTACCAGGGAGGTAATGGAGCACCACCTTGCTGTCTTCCCACATGCCCGGCCGTCAAACAGAAGGTCCGAAAGCAAGCTTTGGAGCAGCAGCAGTTTATTGCCGAGGAGATCAAGAAACTCGAAGCTGCTAGTTTGGTCAGAGGAGTATTGCATCCAACTTGGTTAGCAAATCCAGTGGTGGTGCGCAAGGCGAATGGGAAATGAAGGCTTTGCATAGATTTCATAGATCTAAATAAAGCGTGCCCGAAGGACCCATTCCCCTTGCCGCGCATCAATCAGATTGTGGATTCCACCTCTGGATGTGATCTACTTTCCTTCTTGGATGCCTACTTCGGGTAGCACCAAATTTTTCATGTCAAAGGAAGATGAGGAGAAGACTGTGTTTATAACCCCATGTGGCACGTACTGTTTTGTACGTATGCCTTTTGGGTTAAAAAGCTCTGGATCCAATTTCGCAAGGGCAGTACAGATTGGCTTTGAGTCTCAGCTGCACAGGAATGTTGAAACCTACATGGATGATATAGTGGTCAAAACCAAGGACAAATCAACTCTCATTCAAGACTTGGAAGAAACTTTTGCTAATCTACGCAAGATCAACTTGAAGCTGAACCCATAGAAGTGTGTGTTTGGCGTTCCCTCCGGCAAGCTACTCGGCTTATTTGTGTCCCACCGAGGGATAGAGGCCAACCCAGACAAGATCAAGGCGATTGAGCAGATTCAAGCACCCAAGACAGTTAAAGATGTGAGGCATTTGACCGGATGCGTTGCCGCGCTAAGCAGGTTCATTTCCAAGTCCGCCGAGCGCGCTTTGCCGTTCTTCAAAATTCTGAAGAAGGCATGACCCGTGGAGTGGATGCTGCGCTGCAAGATTTGAAGACTTATCTTTCCTCTATTCCCACCTTAGTCGCTCTGAAACCAGAAGAGCCGTTGCTGCTGTACTTAGCGGCAAGCGATCAAGTGGTTAGCGCAGCACTGGTGGCGCAGCGGGAAGTAGATGAAGAAGCAGCCGCAACTGTCGTCCCCTCTGGAGAAGGAAGTGAACTCGCCCCGACAAGGTCAGATGCAAATCAGAGCAAGGAGGAGCGGGGCAATGAGGACAGTTCCAAGGTCACGGCAAGGAGGAAAGTGGTGCAGCGGCCAGTGTACTTGGTTAGCTCCCTGTTGCATGGGGCTAGGTCGAGGTACTCTGGCGTGAAAAAGTTGATTTTTGGCCTCATCATGGCCTCAAGGAAACTGCGCCACTACTTCCAAGCTCACGAGATCACGGTTATCACCCGCTTCCCCTTACAGCGCATATTGAGGAACCCTGAGGCCACCGGCAGGATAGTGGAATGGGCTCTGGAGTTGTCCAGCTTTGGTTTGAAGTTTGAGAGCACGTCAACCATTCAGAGCAGAGCACTAGCAGAGTTTATTGTGGAATGGATGCCTACCCCTGACGAAGAAGTGTTGGAAATAGTTATTCCCGGCAAGGAAGCGCCCCAAGAATGGATCATGTACTTTGATGGTGCCTTCTCCCTACAAGGTGCAGGAGCTGGCGTGCTTCTCGTTGCTCCCTCAGGGAAGCACCTCAAGTACGTGGTTCAAATGCATTTCCCCTGGGAGAAGGCTACCAACAATACTGCAGAGTATGAAGGACTCCTTGCCGGGCTCAGGATCGCAACAGAACTAGGAATCAAGAAGTTGTTCATTCGTGGAGATTCGCAACTTGGTGAGGCAAGTGAACAAGGATTATCAAAGCCCATTGATGGAGGCATACGTTGAGGAAGTGAGAAAGTTGGAGGAGCGCTTTCATGGATTGCAAACAGAGCACATACCGCGTGCTGAAAACAGCATTGCTGATCATCTATCAAAGTGCGCTGCGCAAAAACTCTCTGTGGAACTAGGGACTTTTGTTCTCCATCTGACTCAACCCTCCGTATCCCCGACAACAATGGCCGGAAACTGGAGGAAACTGGACTCCGACAGGCCTCTCCCGGCAGAGCTTCCCGAAGCCCCCGGCAGAGAGCTTGGCGGGAACAACTCCCCTTCGATCGGTGAGCTACACCCTCCCGCCAAACTACCAATCTCTGCGGTCGAGGAGTGCACTCCCACGAATGAGGAGGTGCCGCTGGTCCTCATTGCCAAGCCTCAGGCTCCAACTTGGGCACGGCACATAGTCCATTTCCTCCAAACAGGAGAACTTCCCAAAGAGCAAGAAGAAGCTGAAAGAGTAGCCCGAAGGGCCAGTATGTATCAGTTCGTTGACGACACGCTATACAGAAGAAGGCCCAACAGCGTGAAATTGAAGTGCATTTGCCGGGAAGAAGGAAAGGAAATGTTGGCAGAGATACACAAGGGTATGTGCGGCTCCCACATTGGATCGAGGGCCCTGGTTGGAAAAGCCTTCCAAGATGCAATTGAGCTAGTCACCAAATGTGAAGCCTGCCAGTTCCACTCCAAGAATATCCATCAGCCTGCTCAAGCTCTCCAGACGATCCCTTTGTCATGGCCCTTCTCGGTCTGGGGGCTCGACATCTTGGGCCTCTTTCCCCATGCTACCGGGGGCTTTGAGTTCTTGTTCGTCGCTATCGACAAGTTCACAAAGTGGCCAGAGGTGGAGCCCGTGAGGAAGGTGACCGCACAGTCAGCCATCAAGTTCTTGAAAGGATTGCTGTGCCGCTTCGGAGTACCCGCCAGAATCATCACTGACAACTGCACCCAATTCACAAGCCGCACCTTCATGCAATACGTTCATGCCCTAGGAAGCAAAGTATCATTTGCCTCTGTTGCCCATCCCAGAAGCAACGGACAAGCTGAGAGGGCGAAAGCTGAAGTGCTGCGAAGACTCAAGACAAGAACATTTGATAGGCTGCAGAAGTGCGGCAGGTGATGGATCGACGACCTGCCGGTGGTTCTTTGGTCCCTTCGTACGATACCAAATCGAGCTACCGGGCAGACTCCCTTCTCCCTAGTCTATGGGGCAGAAGCAGTGATCCCCACGGAACTCATATACGGATCACCTCGAGCGCTTGCCTACGATGAAGTAGCGCAGTAACGGCACCGGCGTGACGATGTTGCGCTACTTGAGGAGAACCATCTCCGGGCTGCTACGTGTGCTGCACGCTACCATCAAGCCCTGCGTCGCTATCACAGCCGCAGGGTTCATGCCCGGAGCTTTGAGCAAGGCAACCTTGTCCTTAGGCGTGTTCAGTCCGCCAAGGGTGCAAACAAGTTGACGCCGAAGTGGGAAGGCCCTTACCGGGTAGTACGAGTCACCAGACCTGGCGTAGCCCGTCTAGAGACCGGAGATGGCATTCAGTTGCAAAACTCATGGAAAATTGAGCATCTCTATAAGTTCTACCCGTAAGGCGCGGCTGTCGGGCCCTGCCCGGCAGCCACCCTTTTGTACAAGCCTTGCCGATGTTGCATGTAACCCTTTGTACAAAGCCAGGCGCAGACCCTGAGCACCAGATAAATAAACGAAGCGCTGGGGGGCCCCTAAAACTTGCATGCATGCATAAGCATATCATGAGCATAGCATGATCATGTAGATGAGGTCGCATGTAGCACTGTTTTCATCTGCACTAAGTTGCAGGGTTCTTGCCGTGGACTCGGTCCCGAAGAGAAGAAAAGAAGACAAGCCTACACATCGATCTCCGGCAAGCCATATAGGTAAGTTTCTTCTTATCCATACCTGTTCTGTAAGCTGAAAACTTGTGCATATGAAAACCTCATCACCTTCGAAACATAGGTGCTCCCATCATTTGTCTCGAACGTTGCTTCGGGCAAGGTGGTCGTAGTGGCCTTTGATGGAGAAGGTTCGACGAGGGGCTGGTCCCTTTTTATAGTTTTATGCTCGGCAGGCCTTGCCCCGTGGCAGCAAACTAAGGGTACCGGTAGGATAGCTTGCCGAGGGAAACTTGTTTACTTGAATGTATAGAGGCACCTCACCTCTGCATGGACATGATACATGCACAAGTACCCGGCAAGGCTTGTCTTTTTCATTAACTAGATGACCCGTTGCGCCAATGGCGCAAAGGCCAAGTGTAACCTAATCGTTGTAAGAGTGTGCATTAACATATTGTTGTTCGAAAAGAATAGCTCATATACTATATGCAGTAAGTACATAAGATTGGAAATGATGCACATATACTATATGCAGTAAGTACATAAGATTGGAAATGATGCATTAAGTCATGTAGGAAAGGATTCTTGTGATCTCTTTAGATTGGATAGACAATCATGCAGAGGTCTTTAGATATGCACTTGAAGGAGCATATATTTCCTTTATCATGCTTGCTCTTGCAACTTGCTTATATTGAGTAGACGATCAGGCGCAATCCTTTGGAAGTGCATTTGAAGGTGAAAGCATATGCTTGCCCTTCGTTCATGTGTGCCTGACGGAAGAAGTCGCTCCAGCCTTTAGTGATGGTGGCCCTTTGGTCAACACTCTTGATAAAGTGGGTCGTGACAGCGGTAGTTCCGTCTCTAGCAGTGATTGGAAGTTCACCATGGTCAGCATCCATATGTGGGAAAAGGGAACCCGTAGAAAAGTGGATGTTAAAGTACTGAAAAACAATAGTAAAGGTTAGTCACTATATCATTTTATATCATGCTATTATATGAAACTGGCAGAATAATTGCATAGTCAAGGAGATATATGATTGGTTGTCTATGGTAGACAGAAGGGCGGCAAATTGTTGTGCGAAGGAAAGAATTTGCTATAATGAAGAAAAATAAGAATGTGATTTTTATAAAGGCCAATCTCGATGGAGTTTGCTGTGTGGAAGAAGGGGAAAAAACAGGAGCATTTGAAAACTGTTTTTCCTTTTTTATCAATAGGGCTGCATATTTTGTAAGCATCTATAAATTCCAATCAATTAATTTGATTTGTTGCATGGCATAACGTAGGACAAGTACGTAAGACAAATTTTATGAAACAAAATGATGGTTCATTGTATGCAAAAAAAATTATATATGGTATGTCAATATATATGCTTATGAACCTGAATACATGCACAATACGAATATGTATGGAGAAGGTTTGCTCGCGTTTTATTACAGGTAAAAATGGAAAGACAGAGAAAAGTGTGTTATATTCAGAATTGAGAGCGTGCTTCACGGTGAATAGATTATTTTGAAAGGAATTTGCTATAGTTTGCGGCCAAGC
The DNA here is from genome assembly GCA_011799875.1 of Thinopyrum elongatum. NCBI lineage: Eukaryota > Viridiplantae > Streptophyta > Magnoliopsida > Poales > Poaceae > Thinopyrum > Thinopyrum elongatum. The sequence goes on from CM022297.1 coordinate 263,591,549, forward strand.
CAGGGAAGTGGGTACTGTTTAGCTCTGAATTGAATGGAGTTTCACCTTTTGTGGATATACTTACTGTTGAAAATCCGTTGCATAATAGGTAGGAATGTAATTGCTCTTTCATACACTACTTTTCAGCATAGAGGCAGCAAGTGAAGACTAAAGTCTATACATATCTTGCTTGGAGCACCCCAAAATGAGAAAGATCCTGGTCTGATTGGTATTAAACAAAAGGCGCATCATATACTACTTTTCAGCATAGAGGCAGCAAGTGAAGACTAAAGCCTATACATATCTTGCTCGGAGCAGCCCAAAATGTGAAAGATCCTGGTCTGATCGATATCAAACAAAAGGCGGCACTTTTAGTAACCACTGAAGCATGCTGGTCAGGACACATTGACCAAAATCTACCATAAACTATTTCTGGTCGCTTCCAGGCGCTGCTCAAACTTCATAGCAATGTAGCGTAGCCTCTGCGTCAGTCCTTCAATGCTTGCAAGCGCTGTTTTCATAATTTCCTTGGTGTTATCCTGCCCTTTTAGGTGCCGAGCAGTCGTTGTGTTTTGTATCTGGGCAGAATACGAGCTCATATACCTGACAGCGTAGTAGCATGTTTTGCGCAGCTTCTTGATTGTCTTATTTGATGCAACCAGCCATTTGACCAGGTGGGTCACTTGATTTTCTAGCTTCTTGACACGAGTGTAGTGGTAGTCCCTCATTTCTTTGCCTTATGCATTTTCCATGTATCTAATAGCCTCAATAGCAGCACTGTCTTCTGCATCTTCATAGCTATCTAAGATTGCACCTGATAGAGAACTCGGAACAAGTGCACCATCGAGCAATTCCAAAGAAGAAATGAAAGCAACCGTCACACGATTCTTTCCGCCTGGGCATATCTTGTGATAGTAAGTTGCAGGGGGCAACTTCAGAGCTTTCAGCATGAGGTCGAATATGTGGGCATAAGGAATTACTATCAGATAGTCATTATCCTGTGGAGGCAAAGTAAGGGTAAAACTTTTATCTGACAAAATAATAGCTCAACCAATAGATGAGGATTTCAACTGGGCATGGCAATTCGATTGAGGCTCTCTCTAGGATGAATGAATTATAACAGGTGTTTAGAATATTACATTGGGCACAGGTGTTCCTGTCCTTGACGATGTTGATCCTGGGGAACCCTCGTCACAGACGATACCAATGTCCATGTCCTCCATGCGTGAGCTTTTGGATCTGAGATTGAAGAGGGATACTGCAGTGAGGAGAAAGCAAATAAAGAAGGAGATCGAAATGCAAGTGATGAATCACCTCTTTTTGTGAGAGGGGCTGATGGATCGCTGGTGGATTCGCTGGTCGGCAGAGAGAACAAGCAGGAGGCTGTTGATTGGGGATTTAGGTCAAATGTGTGCTCGCGCTGTAGTTATATACGATGCAGAGGCTCAGCAAAATGTGGATGGGCTGGACTTGTATGGGTTTTGAGAACTGCTTATCATGGGCCTGTCTCTGTGTTCATTATCTCTGTTTTTTGTTTGTCCTGGATCCGCCTGGTCATATTTACATAAGTATATATTGATTAGAGTAAGAAAAATGCTAATTATAGCTCTTGTAGGCAGCGAGTCAAGCTTCTCTTGATAGATGCAGAACTTTCTATTCTTAGAAGAAAAATACGCACAAAGCATCGAGCAAGCAATTTTGAAGTATACATAGGGATTGGAAGTATATCATGATGCATGCTTAATTTAATTAAAGGCTTTGGAATGTTAACATATTCTGTCTTGATAATAACTTGTGAGTTGTTTGGTGTTTAAATGCACGAATTTTGTGTTCTTGCTAACGGAGTTCCATTCTTAATTAATAAACTATATAAAGGCCAGCGAGTAAAGTCTAAAATTTAATAAAAACCCGAGAAGGATGGGCACATAGACATAAAGCTGAGAACACTTAACATTGTAGCGGTAATAATATATATGTCTGGCGACATGACTGAATGAGCATTTACAATGGACACAAACAGTTCGTAAGGAGATAGGGGAAGCAGGAGGAGCCGTGGTGATATGTACAAGACTTGAAAGTAGTCCAATGCAGATCTTAAACAAGGAATTGATCAAAGAGAGCTTTGTTATGCCTTCACGAGCGTAAAGGACAGGCGTTGTTCAAAATGTAGTTGTCACTTGTTCTGAGGCAAAGATAGCGAGGACCGAGGTAGCAAAGGTGAAGGCAGCAAGTCTTCATACACAAAACAGTCTGACATGAAAAACAGGAAAGTTTGTAAATTAACATGTTGAGATGGCAGGTCCCATTTCTGTGTTTCATGTTAAAGATAACAAATATAAGCAGAAAGAAGAGATTGCAAGAACAGATATACCACTTTGGCACGCTCATTCCAGAGTTTGGTTCATCTATGACTCTAATGTGCCTGATGAATTAGACTCTGCAACAGTCAGCTCACCCCTAGGATTATCAAATTTTCAGTAAAAGGACTACTTGGGAAACATGTATCTGTATTTTATATGAACAGGAAGAGAAATTCAGCAAGATGGAATGAAGGAACAAAGGTTTTGGAGGTCTAAGTATAGTAGGAATAGAAGCTTGTTTGCATGGTGAATTTGTAGTGCGAAATAATCTATAATTTATATGAGTATTTATGGTTTTGGTGAGCAGACAGTAGTGTATTCTGCTTCATTGTATAGAGAGTTCATACCTTTCTAGCCCAGGCATATGACCAAATGCAGGAGGATCAACATTAGTATCAGTTAGTTCAGATCCCTGTGACAGGGTTAAGCTAATTACTGCAAAGCATGTAAAATGGAAGCAACAAAAAAGAAATAGAAGAAAGTAGGTGCAATAGAAATACTTACAATGGTTGAAACAAAGGTTTTCATGAAAGTTGGCATGATCACTTTGTTATGTTTTTTCTTCTGCCAAACAAGGATTCGGGCATGCGGCAGTTTATCCTTTTTAAATTCGATGTTGTGGTGAACTGCAAAAGAGGAGATTAGTTGTGCATGGCTAAGGAAAATGAAGAAAGCGGAGATAAATTGTTAGGAGCAGTACCAGTGACCACAGGCCCAAATATCTTCCCGTCTTTGATCTTTTGTAAATATTCAAGCAGCTTCATGCGATAGATACGAACAGTCTCAACAGCCTTATTGATTTGCTGTTCCTCAGGCTCAAGCGCCTTTGTTATCCGAGCCCACTTTGGATTACATGTGAAGGTGGTGATTATGTCAGGTGAGTTGTATACATGGGAAGCAGCCATTCCATCACGATAGGCGTGAGTCATACAACGAGTTCTGCTAGCATAGGACAATGGTATTACATTATTTTGACTGATGCCGTCTTCATCGCATGTAGCAGATGCAACAACATTATTATCAAGCTTTATGTTTTCAGCCTGCATGGTGTGCTGAAGTTTTCAGAAGAGACCTTCATTGAAAAGCGAGGAAATTATGAGAATTTGGACCTGTAGGGCTAGCGGCAAGCAGGAGATAATAGAATAGCAAGCAATGTGTGACAAACAGAGCTACATGGATTGTCTATATGCACAAATAGATGGAGCCAAACAAATTTTGTAGCCTTGTAAGCAATTGTTGGCTGAAGCATAGGAAAATTAAGAATCATGGTGATATCTAGATTGACCACGCCATCTTTTTACCCAGGCAAAAGCAGAGGTCAATATAAGCAGCTATATATGTTTCTTTTAGACAGCTGGAGATAGAACCACAACAAGGTGAGTGACAAGCTTTTCAACCCATCTGTTATAGAATAGAATTTATACAAGCAGGTAGCCTGGGTATCTAATTCTCTATATTTTGACCTGTCGTAGCAACACCTACAATAAATTAGGCATGTGATTCACCAATTAATCCTTAAGGCAACGAACCACATAGGGACTAACCATAATGGCCACAAATTTATGTCATATTTTAACCTAATGTAATCCAACAATCCCTAATGGGAAACATCTAATCCAAACCAACAGTCAGATCAGCGAAATATCTTAAAGTAATAGAATCCGTCGCAGAGCAGAAGGATCTGAATCTGAAGCTGTTAAGGATACCTTGGGACAGATCAGCACGCGCTGCAGACCGTAGAGGGCGTCTTTGCAGGAGAAAGGAGATTGAAGGCCTAAAGAAAGAAACGAACAGTTAATTTAGAGAGGCAGAGGGGGGGCGAGATCTGGAGTCAGCACGGAGGAAAGACGGGATGAACTGACCAAAGAAGAAAGGATAGGATGCCGCTTGGCCTGAGAGAGAGGATAATGTAACAGGAAAGAATGGGGCTGTAACGCCCCTAGTTCCAAAAGGCTTTCTGGCCCATGAAATGACTGGCTTACATATGGGCTATGCTTAAAACTTTTATATGAACGTTTAGGCAAGCCATCACAGCGTGCTATTACATAGAGTGTAAATGGCGCTGTGACTTGCCTGGTCTTGTGCTCAACTCTGCTTACAAAACCCTGTGAAGAAGAAATGTTGTCTATCATGTATCTTTGTGTTAACATCCAGGTGCTCAATTCATCGGCTATAGTGAAAATAACCGTGCTAGAAGATAATAAAGACAAGCACACAGATGAGTTGGTTGAATAATGAGGACATGTATATACCTGTGGGCAGGTCAAAAGGCCAACATTTGGTTTTCTCCATAAGAAAAACTTCAGCAAGATTGAATCCACCAATGAACGGGTTTGTTTTTTATCTGTTCATAAGTAAACAGAACTGAACATGAATAACAAAGAATTGTGTGTGCATTGGGGTAGTCAATGTTCTGTGTGTTCATATTGGAAAAACAGAGTAAATAATCATAGGCACATGGTAAAAGCATTGTAAGGAAGAATCTCAGCAAAGAAAAACAAAGGTACAACATACATATATTACACTGGTCTTAGATAGCACAATATATTGTATGTTCATACACAACGAGAGAATAGTCTGAGAATGAGACAGTTCCTTAGGTGAAGCTATAAACATGGAGCTTCACATTTTATTTAGGCAACCTAGCAGGCTAAATATAATAACAGACCAGCTCTTTCTAGAAAGAAGCAAGGCCTGATGGCGAAGTTATATATAAAAAGCTTCACTTGTTGATCAGCTTAGTAGGTCTTAAACAGTGCTTATGGGGATCGCATATAGTGAGCCCAGTCATCATCCATGTCTTGATGGTAATCTTCATCGGTTTCTTCATCGGAAAGCCCATTGTAGCTTGGCTGAGCCACATCATCCTCTGAGTACATGCCCTTTTCCTCTAGGGAGGCACGTGCAGTGGCCGTAGTGCTCTGAAGAGCAATGAGTGAATCTTGAATCTCTAAAATAGCCTGTTTTAGAGTGGAAAGAGACAGGCTGGCAGCAGGGTCTAAGGCAGTGGCAGCAAGACCATGGATCTTGTCTGATGCAGCATGCACTTCTTCCAGATAATTGGACGCCTCTTGAGTCATCTGTTTGATGGTCTGGTTGTGCTGGTTGATTTCTTCTGTTTTCTCTGATAGCCTGTCTGAAAGTCTTGCATTAGATTGTTTTTCTTGTTGCAGCCGATAGTAGTTATAATCAGCAAGAACCTTGTTTTCATTGTTTTCCATGTATGCAATTGCTAGATCGGCTGCATGATCCATTGCTGCCTCCCCACTCACACATTTATGGCTTATCAATTTAGTCCGGCGCGCCGAAGCATCATAACGCTCTTTTGTATGGTGAAACTCAATCTGTGCCCTACATCCGCCTTGCTCAAGCACACACACATGGTAAACTGGTCTTGGGAGCCCAAGCTTGTCAAACATTGCCTCGGCCAAAGATGTCGTGCGTAGCTCGACCAATTCCATGAGGATTGTTTCAAAAGATAGGCTCGGGGGGGCTAGCACAAGGCATAAATACAGTGTGCGGTAAGAATAATGAAGATCGAAGTCTCAAAATCGACATGCAGTAAGGATCTAATAGTGCTTTACTAAGTGCATCATGAAACAAAGATATAATATCATGAGGCTATGAACAGAGGCAATCAGTGATATTAGTCTATGAATGGGTAAATATTCACAGGGACAGAAAATACAGGTTTTTAAAGAGTATAGGTAAAGCATAGACAGTGAGTACGTAGCTTGTTAAGATGAAGCTAAATGAGAAGAAAGAAACAAGTTGAATATTTTAGAACCGATTAATAAAGGGCAGTACATTATATATTTTGCTGCCATTATGAGAGTATATGAATTAAAGACATAGCTGCATGTGGATCTGGAAATAGAGGAATATACCTTCAGTCCGGGGCCGTGCTTCTAGGATCTCCTGGCCGGCTTTGTGGAAGACTTAAATAGACTGAACACCTAAGAAGAAAAATCATGGGCGGTCAAAGGCAAAAAAACGAAAGAGAGAGAGGCAGATTTGCCCAGCATGAACACATGCCGTTGACAACGAGGATGTTAAGAGTAATGGATCTGGAGAGGAGGAGCCGCACCTGGCAAATAGCAGAGCATTGCAGAGACTCGTCGGAGGATGTGGCTATCCGGGGATCTGGTGCATTTGGAGAAGCATGCAACATAAAGGAGTTGTAAGCAGATAAGGAGAGAGAGTGGAGGGAGGCGGGGGTGGACGGGGAGATGGGGGGAGGGGAATGGGGGCGAGTGGGGGTGAGGAGACGAATCCAAGGAAGAGAAGATACAGCTTGGTGCGTGCGATAAGCTAAGAGAGAGGGCCGGCGTCTCGGCCCTGAGAAGACCGATAGCCCATAGGAGAAAAGGGGCACTTTGAAGCAAAGGACTCAGCGAAGACAAGAAGCAGGAAAAGCCAAGCCGAAAAAAATAGGCGGAATGCATTTTTGTTTTAGCAGGCGCTGAAAATTCTAAAAGGCAGAACATTTCACAGGAGTATACATGAACACTGCTATTCCATTTTGATTTTATAAATAACGGTGCCACTATCAAAAAATAGGTGCGTTTACCGTTTTTTGTGGATAGGGAAAATGTGTTTTTCTTGGGCCAGATACAGACAATTTCTGAGTACAATATTAATAATTTTAAAATTTTAGAAAGTCATTATAAGAATGGTCGAATGGGCGAACACCGGAATTCGAATAGGAGGACCGTCAGAATATGAAGTAACTCTCCATGGAATATAGCTCACTACACAACACTAAAAAATCAAGCAAGAAGGAAAAAATTAATAAAAGATAACTTTAGCAGGCAGGAAGTGCTGGGTATACCTACATACAGCATATTTATACAACCACTGGAATATTTCTAGGATAAATACAAAAACCCTGCAAGCATTAAAAAGTTCACATAGAGCGGTACTACTTTAGAGAAGAGTTTCCAATAGATGATATGATATTAATAAAAAACAGATAACACCATCGCTCAAACTCAGCAACTAATTTGCTAACTTCGAAACTTAAATAATCAATTGCATGAGTAGCCCATAATTATACAGGTCCAGCGTGACCAAATTATTATACAGCAAAACATTTGCTGAGCAAACAAAACAAAGAAGACTTTTTTTTTGAACAGCGAATAGGCCCCGAAGGACCTAGAGAGATTCATTATTACTCAGCAGATGCAGTACAAGCTCCGATAAGGACTCCATAAAAAAGAAAATAACACATAAGTCCCTGAAAATGACAAGAAGGACCCCAAACTGAAGAGTAGAATTGCAATCGGGTCCAACACCGCTACTTCCCAGAACCAACCACGCCGTTACCGGGGACGAACCACTTGGTACGGCGAGGCCATCATTGCTACCACAGCACGCCATGAACTCTGGGTCAAAGTGGAGACTGCCTCCCTTTGGGCTTTCTTGCCGGGAGGAATTTAATGGCCGCCCTTCGGCCAGAAGGAGCAGAGGGGCGGCAAAGACCGGCAGCCGAAAAGCTGTGTAGCTCCGCTTTAAGTCTGTTTACTTTTTAACCCGTCTACGGAGAGACAAGATGAGAGAGGAGAGAGGAAGCTGAATGACAAGAGCTGACGAAGTCCAATCAAGCTGAGGCCTGGAAAGAGTTAAGAAAAAACACGCCACCAGGAGCATCACCGCCGCTAGCCACCACGCGCTGCTCAGAAGCGCCGGCAGCACGGTTCCCGCCGGCATGTCGCCATACACCGGCATGACGCTAAGCTCCTCTAAGGAAAACACACAGCTATAAGTACTATCTATATGGACGCACCGAGCACCTCCCCCATCTCCTCTCCGACCGGCGACGCCGGCAGCGAGAATCTGGGATCGGGCCAGGCTCAAGTCGCTTCCTCTGTCACCTCTCTCGAACAGTGTCGAAGAAGGAAGAAGAAACCGTTTCTTCCGTTCTTGTGGCCTGTAACAAAGAAGATATGGAAGCGATAATATGGAGAGCCATCATTGACACTTGAGGTATAGACAGAGGGCAAAACTCCTTCAACATAGGCACATATGCTCACATTTGAGCAACATCAGTCCTGTCTACGCAACCTGGATGTTGGGGATGATAAAGCAGTTAGACATTCACATTCGAAGGCACATCAACAGGCGGTATCGAAGTATGCAATATCAGATAAAAAAAAGTTCACTCAAAGACATTGGTTATATATGTACTAAACAATAGATAAGGAAACTAACGCCAAGTTAGTACGCTATATTTTGATGTTTTTTGCCGATACTTTACATCTTCAAAGAAAAGCTCTATTATTTTTCTAGACAATGTATGTGTGGATGAGGATGATCAATACTGAAAAATAAGAAAAAGATAATCTTCTGTAAAGCGAGCTGTAGATATTGCAAAGAGAGTGCTGATGGCAAACAGGGTATGCTCAATTTTAAAGGAAAATGCACATATTAATAGTGCAGGACCGGGATTTGTATTCACCAACTTATAAGGATAAGCACAAAACTGTATGTAAGGCGAGAAAGGTCTAAGCAGTGCATGTGAGAATGGTACATAGGAAATGATTCTAGAAGCTATCTTACATATGATCTGTGCGTTTAGTCTTTAAAGAGTAAAGCTCCGCGGGCAACAGGCTGAGATTTTGTTTCTTTGTTGGAGCTGTGATCTGTTTCACTGGGAAAGCAATAGACATGAGTAATGTATAAAATTGCATGAGTGTGAAGAGCAGGAGGGAGGCATGTTACATGTTTGATGTTTGTTTGTTTGGTGGCAGCGAACCGGGAGTGTCGTTGAGGCCATCCTATAGGTCAATGGGCAGGCGTATGTAAAATGATATGTGGTATTGGAGGAATGCAAGTGGAGAGCAAACCAAAGCAATGATTACCTCTAATTCATTCAGACATTTAGCTGCTGGAGTGGTATTATCATTACTCTTTGAACGAGGCCTCTTTTTTGTCGTAGTCAAGGAGCTGAGCTGATTTTGAAATGACTCCACACGATCATATAGCTCTGATGAACAGAACTGCTCAGCTTTGAGTTGTCATTATGCCCATTGTCAATAGATAGGACAAAGCAGCAGAACACGTTGATTCAACAGCGTCGCTGGCAAATTGAGTTGATTCTCCAAAGAACACCTGTTGGGTTGGCAAGATGCTTTTGTTGTGGGGCTGGAGATCGACTTTCACTGATGCCATTACTGGGGCATCGTCGTCATCGGTAAGCTCGAATGCATGAATTGTACCGCGGATCTGCTTGATAGCTTGTTCAAGAATATATCTTCTGCTAATGGTAACAGAGATGGCAGAGAGGTACATTCAATGGAAAGGCAAAAGAATTTATCAAGTCAACCGGATACGGTAACATAAAGAACGTTCAGGCATATGCATGGCCTAGTCGTAACATGTGGAAGCCCCTTGACTATGAAATCATCATCGTCCATTGAGCTGGCGATGTCCGCAGGACGGGGCTAAATAAAATTTGAGTGCCATGGGAATAAAGCACAGGTTAAAACTATTTAAAGGCAATTACAGGGACCTATGTAAGTAAAATAATAAAAGTATGATAGTAAACGCAGAATGCTCAGGTAAATTTGAAAGCATAGAAATGCAATTCAACACACGATTCAAATACAACAGCGTGCAGCAAAACAAACAGACAAAGCATGAAGCTCTGGTAGCATATGCTGCATAACCGAGAGCAGCATGGTTTGATAGGATATGGTTCGATAGAGTAGATTACATCATCAGGTCCACACTTACATACAGACCATCACAGCCAAATAGATAGATCCGGACGAACTGATTGTACCATGGTTCGATAGGGCACACACGACATAGGGCTATAGATAACTATATTAGTAGGGAACAACGACCGACTCTAAGGATGATGATGATGATCTGATGGTTCTTATAAGATTAGAAGCGATCTTCAGGCAGAGCACGGAAGGCATAAGAGCATTATCCCTTGCTGTCAAAGATCTCCTCATCATAAAATGAGGTCCCTAGTTCTGGGTGTGACGGTAGATTTCCATCGCTTTGGGCTGACAGACCTTCATCTTCATCTGTTGACTGTTCCTGACCATATGGATAAACGCCAGTCTCCTGAAGGTTAACCATGGCCTCATCAGTGTACTGTTGAAGACGTTTGCCGTTGGCCTCTACATTGAGAAGAACATTGTTAAGCTCCAGGTCATCTGGAGTAGATCCTGGGCTCATCCTTCTACTAACCAAATGCTTAAGATTGTTGACGGTGCTCTGTTCTGTGTCCAGGGATCCATCCCATCCTTTGCTCAGGAGCTTGTTTTTGCCAATGCTCTCTTTCAGCTTCTGTTTCAGACATGTGTTGTCCCTCTTCATTGCCTTAAGCTGCTGATACAACATTGCATTTGTTTTTTCCATAGTTTTTAGTTGATCATAACTGTAGTCTTTTGGAACCACGCCCTTGTAAGCATCCATGTACTTAATTGCTGCAGCAGCTACATAATCCTGAGCTTCCTCGAGATCTTGGTGCTCCGAGGTAGAAAGGGAGACCTTGACAGCTGAACCCCTGAGCCTGATCTTGATCGGATAGAAGGTAACAGTGACCTGCAGACGGTTACCATCTTTTGGGCATGCTGAGTAGGTGGCTTCTGGCAGGCCAACCTTCTCTAACATAGCATCAAGCAGGATCTTAGACGAAATTGGAACAGAAGCCATTGTCCGGACCTGCCACAAGGGAGAGAGAATGTCACTATCACAAAGAGCTGGCTTCAAGTATAGTACCAGCTTCAGGTCTGTATGGGTAGGAAGGGGAAGAAAACATGATAGGTGACAAGTGGGTTCTATAGTTTCAATTTTGTGATGAGAATACTGATTGTAGGTGGATCAGGATGCCTAGCATCATTTTTCTGTAATACATAATTCACAGCTTATAGGAGGGTTGTGAAATGGAAGTAAATTATTAGGCAGATCCATTGCTCTCATTTATTTTGTTTACCTTGGATAGAAAGGACATTAAGCCTGACCACACTAAAACACCACCACGTCTCAGTTAATCTGACACAATACTAAAGATAAAAAATCAAAAGCACTGGCTTAAGGGTCTTTAGCCACATTATGTACTGGTGCCTCAAAGCCAGCTAAACATCAAATTAGACTGGAACGGAATAGGTATATACCTGAGGAAGACGATGTTGACCGGTGGAAGAAGAACTGTGGGGCAGATCGGTAGGGAAAATTGTGGATCTAGGAGAAGCATGAGAAAACGGATTAGTTCATCCAATTTGCAGTAAGAGAAGGGAACATAGCAGAGTAGTAAAATACAATCGTGGCGAAGGGAATACCGTGGGGAAGAGTCAGCCGGCGGCGGTCTTCGTGGCTTCCATGGCAAGCTTCTGGTGGCTGCCGCTGTAGGTTGGATCTGAGAGGGCTACGAGAAAGAATGGGGAGGAGAGGGATGGATAAGATGCGAGAAGGAGAGGATAAGGGTGCCTCGCCTGGTGGGGGCCTCGGCGGTGAGATCTACCGCGTGCAACCGTCGATGAACAGAGAATAACCCAGGTCTCAACGAGTAGCCGGTGCGTGTCCTGTTGCGTGAGAGATTTACCGGAGGGGATAATTGGTCGTGGCGTCTGTAGGCAGGCTGTCTTTGGGCCGCACATAGTTACATGTTCATTAGTCCTGAATAAAACAGAATACTTGTTTTGTCGACTGGGCCGAGCTGTTCCTGCTCCTCTGGAACAGCAGAATTCCTAGCTGAAGCTCTGCATCATTCCTACCCCACCACGCCTGATGCAATTTGATGGTGAAATGGAAATGCGAATACTTTGGACCTAGTCACACCGGCAGATCGATTAATTTTCTTTTTCCGATCTTTTCTTGTAAGATGTGAACAATTTCTTTTAAAAAGCACGAATGCTTTTGATACAGAAGACACGAGTTTTCTAAAAATGCTAGAAATGCTTGAATTTGTAAATAATTCGGAAAATAGAATGAATTTTGAAGTTGTGGACAAACATTGAAAAACAGAAACATTTTTCTGAAAGAATGATCATTTTTTGGTAGAAATGAAGAAAAGTTAGAAAATGCGAACAATTCGCTGAATAGTTTTTCTTTTTAAAACACGAGCATTTGTTGAATTTGCGAACAAATGTTAGAAAAGCAGGAACCTTTTTTAAAAATTCCGGATAATCGTTCACAATAATGAACAACTCTTGAATTTTGAACACCTATAAGAAGAAGCAACATTTCTTAATTTACGAACAATTTTGGAAGAGGAACATTTTTTAACTGTTGACCTTTTGCAAAGGGAATACTTCCTGAGAATAATGAGCAAGTTTTCAAGTTGCGAATAATTTTTCAACCTGCGAGAAAATAAAAAAAATGGGATTTTTTTGAATGCGTAAACAAATTTTGAACGCAGAATGGCAATTTGAAGTTTAAAATACAATACATGTAATCTTTTGGCAGCTGTTGTTATTTGAAGGGCAGAATGTGACTTCGATTGTAAACCAGGGCCTTAATTATAAATCTAAGATTTATTTTGTCGTAAGACCATTGAGCAGATGATATAATGGGAAGCAAAGAGCTGCATAAATTAGCGAGCTGGTATAAAACCTTTTTCCCGATGTTTCATATACGAGAAGAGTCTACAGTTGATGAATGAATTATTAGTTCACCTGTACGCAAATACTGGAAAACCAGTAAAAAATAAATATGAAAACAGAAAGCACATAATATGCTTTGTCCAGTAGCAAATATCCCAAGTATAAAGCACACAGCAGCGCAAGGTGGCTTATAGGCGACTCATAGACTTGCAAACACAACTAAAGGCTTAGGATGATAGGAAACTAAACTTGTAGAATCCCTTTGCAAAAAGCAATCATACAGTATCAGGAAGAAGCCAAAGAATGAATGATATTAAAACATTAGGTTTAACTGATGATTCTTAACCCTGATTAATTGGTGAGTTCTTATTGATATTCAAACAAACACAAAGAATATCTTGAACGGCCATCCGGAACAGTTAACCAACAGGAAGGAACATGATGTTTAGCCCGTCAGACAAACCAGCGAAGGACAAGGTCCTTTATGTTAGCAAGGGCAGCAGTAAATATAAGACATAAGAAGAAGCACACAGCATAAGAACAACAAGAGGACTTAGAGCAAGCAGCATGATCCAGCGGCATTTACAGTGGATAGAAGTTGTCACAAGGAGTTCAGATAGGAAGAGCCAACGGCGATATTTACAACGCATGATGCTTTGTTCGACGACCTAAATAGAGGAATTGTCATGACAGTGGTTTGACACAATTCTGCAGGTGTCAAAATCCTGTCTTATAAAGTCGCACAAAATAAATCCAGTGCATGCCCAAAAGCGCGCTGAGTCGACGATCTTCAAACCCGATGGCCAGACCGCTGCTGTGATGTAGTACAGTTGAGAAGGTCTGTTCAGCACAACATCCTTCCTGCGTAGACTTTACTTGATAAGCAAGTAGAACATAGAAGATACCCTGAGAAAGAAGAGATATCGAAGTTATTATCATATTGCGACATACCATGCATCATGGATGTAGAATAGGTGGAATTGAAGAGGTGTTAGTCTTACCATATGTACATATTTAGATTACTACATGGATGGCCCACTCCATGAAAGAACTACTGCTTTGGTTTCTTTGGGATGCCAGCACCCTTGCTAGCGTTGTTTGTCCTGAATTTGATCCATTGGCAAAAATAAAAGAGATATTAATAATCTTGTTTCCGCAAGAAAGTCTAGAGCTATAGAATGCTGTAGAAACAACACGAATCTAAAGATTAGACACAGGGATTGGAGAACAACATAAATAAGCAGAAAATCAGCTCTATGGCTAATTATCTTGCATGGACGTGCAAGGAAAAATAATTGAGAACGCATATAAAAATGCTGAAGCTAAAAGGATGTTTTACTGAGGCTCTCATGAATGTAGAAATAGCAGGCGTAGAAAGAAACGACTGATTAAATGGCATCGCATGCATCAGTAAAGAAGAAAATATAGTCAAAATGCATATAGAGAGTTGTTTTTCATCTAAAAGAACAAAAGACCCACTGGATTATTAAATCACAGGCTAGCACAACTATATAGGCGTCTAGCTTGCAATGCATCAATGAACAACGAAACAGTGAAAAGTTGATAATATTTTTTGTGGCCACATAACTAATCTGCACATACCAATGAGCCACAGAAAAGCGAGCAAACCTGGCAACAAAATTGTATCTAGCACCTTCTTAAGAGATATGACAAAGCAACAAATAGAATGGTCACTGGACCCTAGAAGTACATTAGAAAGAATACAGATGATGCGCACATACTAAAGCAGGAGCTATTCCATAATCTAACATCACAACTTAGTTTGTTCCATAAAAGGCAGAGCAAGACGGGAGTAAAGTCAATGACTTTGTCATAGGCGCGGAAGTAGCTGAATGTAACAGGTCATGAGTCTTTACCTCTTGACCTTAGAGGTGTCAGGAACAATGATCTTTGGATCCTCAGCAGCTATAGTTTCAGTTTCCTATCCAACCTGTATAGGTTGGTGTCAACACAGATCATTGCACATCAAGCATAATTTGTGCAGAATAGGAATGATGTTTGCATATTAAGCATAGGTACGAACACTCGGCATGGGTGTAGGTTGAACAACATTTCCAGCGGCGGTGACTTCTCCAGTCTGGGTAACTGCGACAACCTTTCCATCCTGGGCAGTCACCTCGCTAGCATAGGTAGGTAGTTCAGTGTCCTTAGACTTAGGGGGGCCAATAAAAAGCTTGCAGCGAGCACTTTTTGGGCATGGTGACCGGCTGCAAAAAAGGAAAAACATCAGTCATAGGCAAAGAAGAAGGATTTTCAGAATGTATGCTAGGAGAAAGGAGGGCTCAATACTTGGGTGTTTTAGGCACAATAGCCTGTCCTTTTCCTTTGAATGCAGATATAGGAGTGTTCATCTGCCAAAGAAACAATACAGGAATTAAACGGCTGAAAGAGAATTTGAGAGAGGAAACCAGCAGCATATATACCTCATCGAGAGGTAGCACAATGAGTGTAGATGATCCTGTAGAGAAAGAGGTGGGAATGGCCACTGTCATGCCTGAGCCCTCAGCAGAAGATGATGCTCCAGAGGCGGATGATGCACCAGCAGATGCAAAGGGTACAAGGTCAGGCTTAAAGGTTTCATCAATTCTACCAACTTGGAAGGACAGCTGGGTGCTTGCAGGCTGAAAGCTCTTGTTGGAGATAGAAACGACCAGCCTATACTTCTGGGTAACAAGGCAGGAAATTTCAACAGGCAAACCTACATCAGAACCTCCTATCTGAGCAAGATCAAGTGCACTTGTAAAACCTGGGTACTTGTGGTAAATCAAAGTCATGAGTGGCTTGCCAACAACATGTTTGCAGCCCTATCAAAGAACATAAATTCTGCTTCATTTGCGCCATCGCTTCCGAAAGTGCACACATAGTATCTAGATATTGCAAGGCAAATGGACTCAGAATCAACCCAGTAGACAAATCAAAATAGAAACTATCAGGGAAAGGCACTCACAAAGGATCTGCTACGATAGAAGAACAACCATAGTCTGAGCAACGGTACTGCCTTCCAGAGGTGTAGGCTGTTTTATGGCATTTCCGGCATGAGAGAAACCACCAGCGGTTGTCAGAGCCCAAGCCTGTGATAGCAACCTTGACGATAAACTGTTTCTTCTGCGTTTAATGACGAACACAAGTGTAGTGAGAAAGATGATAAAAAGAAAAGAGGAACGGTATAGAAGAAGTAAAGAGAGAAAGTGCCAAATTATCAAACAGGTCAAGGGCAAGCAACTCCTGAACACTCAGTTCAATAGGAGGTTCATGAACAGGTGCTGGAACAATCGCTTGTTCTCCTGGGATGTGACCAGTGACGGCAGGAAGCCCTTCTGCAAGGCTGGATTAAAAATGGTTAATTGTAACCGAAGCCAAACAGTTGTACAAATCTCGACGACCGACAACCACATAGAAAGAAAATACCTAGCACGGAAGGCATTCATCTCTGGCAGGTCCTCATCAATGTACCAGCGGCATGGAGAGCTACCACTCAGGCCTTTAATATATATCGAGACACACAGGCAAGGGAAGATGTGCATCAAACCGACAGAGTAAACAATGGGCTAAGCGAGTTATAGATCAAACAATCACCTCGGTATGTTTTTGGCAATGTTCCTACAAAGATAGTAATGACAGCTGCGGATTCACTTACAGCACGGACCTCTTCTGCCTCGAACTCATGGGCTCGAGCACCCCAGAGAACAAGCCTGATTTCATTTCCGCTACAAGCCAGCAGGCGCTAGTAAATAAAAGGAAAGGGCAGAGCAAAAGCAAAACAAAGAAAAAATAAACAAGGGGCTCACGTTTGATCTTGGAGAACTACAGTCCTGGTATCTGAAGGCTCAGCTCGATGCTATGAGTGTACAACAACAATGTCTGTGACAGCAATAATTCGGCCAATCACATCTGTAAATAGCAAAGCAAATGTAAGATGACTCGATGGAAGAGCAAGAGAAACCAGGGCATACATGAGGACAGCATCGAATGACTAACCGATAAAGTGAGGAGTGTGCGGGCCTGGTATCGGGATATCTGAGAAGGGCATGAGGCTGTAAGTGCAGTATGGGAAATCTTCTTCATCATCCACCACAGGATCAACAGTAGTAAAGCGAGTGAACTGCATCATAAATGGGCTGTCAACAGCCCTATAAGTGGGCTTTGATTGTTTGCACATGAACCTCTTCATTAGATAAACACTGCCTTCCTGCAAGACATCTTTCAGGCTGGCTGATGGCTCAGTAGGGATCCGGCCATACATGTGGGTTCCCTACACATTTGCATTGGAATTTAGGGCCACAGGCTAGAATTAGCAACAAGAGCATAGGTTTTGCAATACAAAACAAACCTCTTTGTCAACCACCACAATGTCAGTATGCATAATGTCACCTTCATCAGTCCCACCTTGGTAGTGCCAGATGCGGGACACTAGAACCTTAGCATTCCAGAACATCTCTCTGTCATGGATCTGTGAGAGAAGGCTCATCTTCTGGCCCGACATCTGCAGTATACAAGCAGAGGTGGAAAAATGAACAGAGAGCGGGAAAGAAAGAGCAAGCCTAAAGATGCTATTCACATGAACTCACTTGATTAGTTGAAAGGTAGAGAAGAACCAAAATGAAGGGAGCAAGCAGGCAAACAAAGCATCATACACAAGCGCAAAAGTTTTTTTGATGCAGGAAATTGCAGGACATGGCAGATAGGGCAAAAGAAGTGGCGAATGTGTAAAAAACCACGGTTCTATTACAGGAAGAATATAGAAACCACAAAAATATACTTAAGCAAATTCATTGTTTATATATTATAGGGTGTTATTAATACCGCCTAGCGAATGGAACGGAATATCTCAGGGAACACGATGTTCCTTGTCTGAGAAGCAGGCTCATCATCCTCTCCTTTGATCAAGATCTTTAGTGATTTCTTTGAAGTAACACGCGACACCGCGACATAGAGCTACCCATGCGTGAACACGGGTGTATCCAAGTGCAAACCAACATTTGAAAGAGTCTGCCCTTGACTTTTGTTAATAGTCATTGCATAGGACACTCTAACAGGGAATTGTCGACGATGCAAAGTGAAAGGCCATTTAGGATCTTTTGAGGTCAACCCTATCCTCGGAATTAAGACAACATCACCTATGTTTGAACCAGTCATGACAACCGCCTGAATAACCTTATCAGCAAGCTTTGTGATTATAAGCCTTGTGCCATTACATAAGCCTGTTGATTGGTTCAGATTTCTCAAGAGCATGATGGGAACGCCTACCTTTAGTACTAACCTATGGTACGGAACGTTATTGACCTTAATCCCATTCAAGTATTCGACAGGATAGAAAGCATCTTGATTGCGAACCGCATCAGATGAATTTCCTATAGTATCACAACTCAAGTACTCTCTCTCACTGGTAGGCACTAAAAACAGAACATGCTCATTAATTTTTTCAGCCGTTTCGTTCGTTGGTGTTAGGATTGCTCATTCTTTTAGATAATCAACATTAGAGTACCTAGTAGGAATTTCTTTGTATACAGCTTGAACAATAGCATCAATTTTATCACCATCAGCATGCACTAAAGGTTCATCAGGGATAGTTATCCATGATGGATCTGATTCCCCCTCATGAGCCACAGCAGGTGTCGTGCCATCACCTAAACTGAGAACCCACTCAGCAAAGTCAGCCACTTCAGACTGGAGAATTGGATCATCTGTGTGTGCAGTCAAATGCATGTTAATGTTTAGGTGCAAAACTTCAACAATATTCCAAAGAGGAGAGTTAGTGATTGCAGCAGCAAGAATCTGCGCTCGAGATCCACCCTCAATGACTGGTAATATTTGCCTAAGGTCTCCACCTAACACAATAATCTTGCCACCGAAAGGAACTTTAGCTAAGACAGGATCATTAGCCGACAGGACATCACGAAATGACCGGTCCAGGGCCTCAAAGCATTTCCGATGGGACATCAACGCCTCATCCCATATAATAAGATCAGCCGATTCAATTAGAGTAGAGAGCATGGTAGACCGCTTAATTTCACAATTGCCATAATCAGGCAAATCAATAGGGATTTTAAATCTAGAATGTGTTGTTCTGCCAGCAGGCAAAAGCAAGGCAGCAACCCCTGAGGATGCAACCGACAGCACCACCCTCGTACTACCTCTAAGATAAGCATCAAGTGCATTCCAAAGGAATGTTTTTCCAGTACCACCATACCCAGAGACAAAGAAGAAACCAGGTTTTCCAGATTTAACACGATCAATTATAGCAGAGTAAGCATGCAACTGGTCTCTATTCAATCTATTATACATCACTCTTGCCTTTTTTAAAAGACCAACGACATCAACATCTAGCGCATCAGAAAGCATATCATTTTGCACCGAAGCATCATCGTATGCAGATTTTAAGGGTAATTTGTGATCTAGGATGCATGCACTATTCCTAGCAAATATAACAGCTAATTCATCAAGCAGCATGTCTCTTAACTCAACAGCCGGAACAGCATACGTGAAATTATTCTTAGACCGCTAATTCTGTACTGAATATCATCAGCTAAGTAAACCTCGTATTTTTCAAAGAAAACAGCTTCATCATTGACAGCACAGTGAAGGATCGTAGTAACAAACAGCTGACGCAATTGGTTTCCCATACCCCATTTAACAGCTTCGTCAAAAGCAGTATACCACTCCATGTCATCGCCAAGCAACCCTCTTGCTCCACATGCTTCTTTGAACGTTGAGTATACGATGCCATTGTAAGTCCTAACATCCTCATAGCATGTCGCACCTTTGACAATCATAAGCAGCATTCTAAAATAGAAAAGCTCTCCAGTCGCTGGATGCACAAAGTATATTCTACCAATTCTATCGCTTCTTGTCCTAGTTTTCCATCTCTTGTCCTCAGCTACCCAAGACCACCTAGTTGGAAAATCACAGTAAGTTAAGGACCTAGCAGCAGGGTGAACCCTGTTCGCCACAAACCATTCAGTTAGCATTGTTTTTTGGAGCCAGGCATCACTAATCACCGAACTCAGAGTAGCATGTGTACGAAAGCGCACAATATGCATGTTCAGGAGATGGACAGGCAATCTCTCAACAGACGGTGTTTTGCCGTGTATATCATAGCCATAAACCCTCCAGAAAGAATCATAATCAACTATATAACGACACTCTCTGTACTCCTTAATCTCATCAACATCCTGGTCCCCATCACGCCTAATGTTCTCAAACAGAGTTTTTGACTTATCTGGCCCTTTGGTAACATATTTATATAGATATTTGATAACATATGTTTTGTTACACCATTCAACATTAATATGAGCCTGCCATTTTTTTAATATAAGCATGTTATACGGGACCACATGTCTATTATCAAGCCTGATATTGTTCTTCATCACGAAACGGCCATTGTCAGGCCGCCTATATAAGGGGGGCCCACTTTCATCAATGGAAGTTTCATCCTGAAATGGTTTTGGAAATTTTTTTGAGCAAAAACCATTTTTCATGCAAGGGCATTTTGGACCATCAACGCCACAGGGGCCGTGCATCATGAACTCAGCAACAAGAGCATATCCCAAAGGATCCTGTACAGGATCAGGGATTTCAGCTGAGATATAAGAATTTATAAGGGCTGGTGTGACGACCCTATCGTCGTCCTTCTTTTGCCAAACAAGGATGTGTGCATGCGGCAACCCCC
Source organism: Thinopyrum elongatum (assembly GCA_011799875.1). Taxonomy (NCBI): domain Eukaryota; kingdom Viridiplantae; phylum Streptophyta; class Magnoliopsida; order Poales; family Poaceae; genus Thinopyrum; species Thinopyrum elongatum. The sequence goes on from CM022297.1 coordinate 263,612,137, forward strand.
TCTTCTGAAACTCAATAGTGTGCAAGACTGAAAACAGGAGGAAAAGGAGGAAGAAATAGTAAGAGGTAAATAAAAGGAGGAAAAGGGAATTGAAAGAGGATTGCAAGGGCCAGTACCAGCAACTACGGGACCAAAGGCATTCCCTTTTTTAATTCGATGAAGGTACTGCACAAGTTTCATGTGGTACACCCTAACAGCAATGTCAGCCCTATCCGTCGCTGTTTGCCCAGGCTTAACAGAGTCAAGGATTTCTTCCCACTTTGGGTTACACGTGAAAGTTGTGAAGACATCCGGCGACCCATGAACCCGTGAGACAGCAATAGCATCTTGGAAATTTTCATACATGTACCGGCGACCACCCGTGTAAGCCGACGGCATAATATTCTTCTTTCCAACCTCTGACCCACCAACCATACCCTGTCCTACCGCGTCGACAACACCCTGAAGATTCTCAGCCCGCATATCATCGTTACAGTTAAGAATAAAATTGAGCCGGCATTCATCGATGCAAGCTCGGAAATCAACAGCAGCTTGCGATGACAACAGGCTACAGCATAGATATGGATTATGTTGTTCTGGTTTGTAATGCGAGCAGAAGCAATAAAAGTCTTGCATGGTCATTTTAACCCTCTTGTTCGGGTCATCACTATCAGAATCAATGTAGCGCACACCAAGCTGAAAGCCACGTTCACCGTACGGGAACAGCAAAGGATATTGCAAAGGCATGTAAGTAGTATCTAAAGAGGAAATACGACGAAGACGATCTGCTTTACTGCGTATTATCAGGTCTCTACACGGCGCCTCCAATGTAAACTCACCATAAACCAAAGCTGCTAGCTCATCAGTTGCAAGCAAATTAAACTGTGCGCTGTCATTTTCTCCAGGAGCTATAAGCCTTATTGAAATCACCTCATGTTTATTATTTTTCAATATCTCACTGGCCATACGGAATTTTTTGACCAAAGAATTATTTGCATCAAGCATCTGCATAAGACCCTTCACAATCTCCTTATCTAACCCAGCGCCAGTTTCATTCTGCTGACTTAAGGCCTGGATCCTATTGCTAACCTCATTTTCTCTGTCATGTATGTATAACTCTGCATATTTGGGAGAATCACCCTCATTTGGAAGCAGCGAGCCTATACGATGACAAACCTGACCATTAATTTTAAAAAAAATTGGACCTCCACCATCGTTTACAGATCGGTCAATTTTTGCCCCCATAGATGTAAAAGCAAACAGGCAATTGTACTGGCGTATTTGCTTAATAAACTTTAAGCTGCGGGGCGGGCCTTTATAATCAAGCAGAGCTGCTAAAAACGGAGGTGGTTTTTCAAAGGGTTTAACGAAGACCTTCCCAGCCTTACAACAGTTGTTGTAGACCACTCGTCTTTTGGTGATAGCAGACTGTGACTTAACCCTCTCGCGCCACCAAAAGCTAGCCTGGCAGCGATTGCACCGGTAGTCTGGACCTCCATAGTATGACCTTTTCGGATAAAAAGCTGCAGGAGAACCGTATCTAATAAGGACAGATGACACCGGGAAGGCAGAAAGCTACATGGCTGATAACAGCACACAGGCATACCTTTAAGTATGCCCACTTCGTCAGGAGAAAAACCAACCCAATCAGGATGCAGAGGCGACGCAAGGCTATGCTCTGTGCAGACCATAAGAAGATACTAACATGCCAGATAACAAAAAAGAAGAAACGTATGAACAACTAAAGGAAACACGAACTGACCACCCTTGTTATGAGCGCGTAATCTTTTGAACAAGAACTTGCACCTCTTACGATTCTGTGCAGTCTCAATAGAAGAGAGGAAAGGAAAGAAGCCATCTCCTATGGATATAGAAAAGAGAGAGCATGCTAAGGAAACAAGTGCTGGCCATTAAAACTCATCCAATAGAATTCACAGGAGGACAAGCGGAATAGAACATACGCTTCCTCTTCCGAACAAGGGGAATGGCAGAGCTGGCCGGGACAGCAGGCAAAGCAGCAGCAGCACGAGCAGCCCTACGCGGGGCAACCGCACGGCCTGAAGCGGAAGGCCTCCCCAAAGGAGCAGCAGAACGCGAGGGAACAGCCCGACGTGGAGCCATACCGCGAGCAAAGGAACTAAGAGCACGAGAAAATACACAACATAGTACTACAACAAAAAAGAGAACAAACACCCAGAAAATCTTGAAGCTGGGTTGATGCAAATTAAACAAGACAAGCGCAGTTTATAAAACATAAAAGGCAGCGACATCGACAAGGTAACAAGGTATGGCAACAGAATTCAAATTTATGAACTAAACCCAGGAACAGTGAGTACAACATTACCATCAATTAAATAAGACAATGGAACAATAACAACATCCCGGACCGACTAAATAGAGGAAACAGATGCTAGGATACTTGAGTACAGCAACGCTAGATTTGCAGGTGGCCGTGCCGGGGTACGGAACACTCTTCTAGATGGGTCTGCGGCGGACAAGCGCGTGCATGCGAGAATCCTCTCCAAATAAGCTGCATAGCGAACGGCCGATGCAGCAACAGCAACCGCGGCGCTTCCACAATTCCTATAGACAACAACACATTCATAGTTGTAATCTCTAACTACAAATCCATACAATCCCTGCAAAAACCTAATTGCCTGAAGAGCAGCCCGCTCGTATGCCTCCGCAGAACCCAGACACGCAGGACTCCAAAAGTAAACTCTCCGTGGCATCGCGAGCACACCATCCCCAGGAACCTCAACCTCTACCCCAGCAAGGACATCGCCATTCCCATCGACCTCACACAGATAGCTAGGAGGAGGAAGCTCATAATGGGCCATGACAGTTTCTAAGATCGGCACAACAAAGGATACCATAGCAGGCATCCTGGACATGAAAAAGAATGACAGAATTATAAGCAGGAAACAGCACCCGAGAGCAAACAATGAAGGGAGCCACGAGGAACAATGAACAACAAACAATAGTAAATGAAAGCACAAAACCACACAACGCACGTAACACACATGATTAGAACCAATCAAAAGACTAAATTCTAAAGGAGCGCAGCAAAGGAAAAGGCAGGGAAGGAGGCGAAACCTTGCCAAGACGAAAGACGGAGCGAAAGGCGTCACGTGAACTGATCCACAGCAGAAAGAAATATGGTGAACCGGAGGCGAGAAAACCAGCCGACCAGGCAGCCAAACGTCACAGAGGAAGACCTGCAGCACACCAAAAAACGAACGAACATAAGCGAATGCGCACAAGGCTATGGGCTCCACCGAGCAGCCCTTTGCAATATCTTTACTCTCCAGTAAACAAATACATGAACGTATGCAGACAGAGTAGACTCTAGACTAAACAAAATTGAAGAAGAAAGACAAAGAACAATGGCAACCTCAGCACACACACGCCTACCAGCAGAAGACAAAAAATTAATGAACAACAACAAGCTCCATTCAGAAAGGCAGAAGCATTAAACCACATGCACAGACCAGACGCGCAGGAGCATTAAAGCCTAGACAACCGAAGAAGAAACAAGAAATAAAATATGATTATAAATTAAAATAGTTTATAAGGAGCACAATAGGTCCCTGTTCCGCTGCCGGATCAAGGATGGAGTAAACTAAAACACTTTGTTGTTAAAACTACCCCTCCCTGTTCCGTGAATCGACTGACAAATTCTATTACCAGTTTCTTCTCTTTGTAATGCATACATACACATAGACAGGAGTATGTAGTATACAAGTTGTTGTTGCTCAAGCAATGTATATGTACGCACGTGCATCTTATATAGATATAGGCTTGAGATTTTTATATAAGATGGACTGAAGAGGGGTGGACTGCAGTAGTTCTGTATAACCAACATGAGGGTGGACTGTAGTAGTTTCCCGATGGATGGGGATATGCTCGGCTTCAGGGTCCCATTTCTGATTCATGAGCCTCTATCTTAGGCATAGTAGGACAATTTTGCAACGGTTGCATTATCGGCTGACACCATGCTTGCCCTTATAAAGTAGTAACCGAAATCAATATCCATTTCACCAGCCAACAGACCTTTGATGTCTCTTTATTTCTTCTTCTTTCAGCTAACCTGATCTGATTTTTGTTTGGGACGAACACAGCTACACCGCATCCATATATTAAGATTGAAAATAGGATTTACAAGGGATGTTTAGGGGGGCTACAAAGAAGTTACACAGAATGTTCATAGGTTAAGGCCACAACCAAAACATACCTAAACTAACAGGGCCAATCCCTAGGTCTAGGAACGACAACAACCAAAGCATCACACGTCAGATCTAACATGCCAGACACCCATCCATGTAAACTAACAAAACCAATCCCCAGGGCTAAGAAACAAAACAACCAACGCATCACACGACAGATCTAGCCTGACAAACACTCATCCATGGCTCGGGAAACAAAAGAGTGATCTCAAACCGGGGAAAACCCAGCCACGCATTTCATCGAGCAGATGTAAAGCAGGGGAGAACCTCACCTCAGAAAAAAGGACCAAGGACACGCACAAGCAGACGCAGCACCCCTGTAAACACAAAGAAAGGAGAGGGAACAGACAAGAACAAGTCAAAACAGATTAATCTACGATGAGAGCAGTAGGAATCGAACAAATAGAACAAGAAACCCACCCTAACCAAACGCAACAGCAGCAGCGCGAGGAGCCATGCGCCAACGACGGGGTAAGCAGACAACGAGCAAGGCGCTGATGACCAATGAACAACGACAACGAGCGATAATGTCGGCTGGATGGCGGACGAGAGCAAGGCGAGGAGGCGCAGGCGGGGGGAAGTGGGGCGAGAGAGGAGTCAGAGAGGCAGGGAAGAGCAGAAGGAAACCACGAACCCGGTCAAGAACGCTTCTCCCACGCGCTGTAACTTTTATAGATACCTAAAAAGAAACCCAACCCGCCTGACACGTGGGACCAAGGATAGGAAGGGACCACCTCCAGCGAGACAAGGGCAGACAATCACGCGTAGCAGCACACAGAGGCTGAAACCCTCTTTTACCCAGCGGGCCGAGCGGAGCCACCCACAGAAACAACAACGACCAGAGCGCGGCGCACGCAGGAGACCGACAGACGGGGCCAGACGCGGCTGAAGCGGAGACGCCGCTGCCGGGTGCGAACGACGACGGTAAAAAAAGCCCTGACAACCCATGATCCACCGGCCACAGCCCACGACCGACCCGCCCCTCCTTTTTCATCGACAGAAACACCGAACGAGCGGAACGAGAGTGTCGCTGCAAGGCTGCCCCACGTGCAGGCGTGGCCCACTCGTCAGCTGCTCCCGGGCCGATAGCGGGACATAGAGAAAAACGAGCGGCGGGATACTTACCACCGCGATCGAAAGCACACTGGCGCTAGACAGCGAGGCGAAACGTGCGCGCAGGATCATTTTGAACCGGGGATGGCGCTGGATCGGCGGGTTGCCTAGGAGCCTTTATATGTTGAATATGCTGATAAGCAAGTACAGATCTTACAGAACACAAACATGGATAAAGAAGTTTACATAATTTAGACTAAAGTTCGACAAGTGCCTACATATTTTAGACTAAAAAAAGATAAGTGCCCCATAATCCCTTTCTTGTGCCTCTCCTCCTAGGCACTACGGTGGGAGGTGAAGAGGGCAAAAGGGGTGCCTGGGCAGAAGCCTAGCCTGACCCCGTCGGGCCCCATGACAGGGAGCCCAACAAGATCAGAAGGGCACGGGGGAAGGTGATGGTGAAGAGAGCGGCGGGAGGGTCCCCCTGACCACCGCCTCCAGGGCCAGCAGGGCGCGGCAGGGTGAACGAAAATGCAACCCACGAGGAAGCCTGCCGGGGGCCAGCTGGAAGGCTGCTGGAGGAGCCGAAGGCACCATCCCCACCTCTACATCCAACTCCCCGGCAAATCGCCTTGCCGGGAATGAGATGCAGGTGCAGATGATGGTGCCGGTGCCTGACGGTGATGGTGCGGCTGGCATTCAGCCGGAGTTGGAGCTGTCGTCCTCCCCATCGGCGGCGGCGTCATCACCGTCACTGTCCTCCTCATCGCTATCGCTCGAGGAGGAGTTTTTGTCGTCAGTCGAGCTCTCCGCGCAGCACCCTAAGCGAGCACCCGAGCACCCGAAGACCTTGACGGAGAGCAGCTCGGCTTCCATTAATTTAAAATGGACGACGTGCCTCTCTGACAAGCTGTGGGCGCGAGCAAAAGTCTTCCAGCCACGTCGGAAGAACATGACATGAGGGGCGGGGAAATCCACATCCACCCGCATGCTGCCATTACAGCAACCCCTCATGTGCAGCTTCAGTGCGCACGGCTGTTCAAGCTCCATCACCCTCGCGAATGGAGTAGGGAGGCAGAGGCGGCCGCACGGAGACCTGTGCAATCTGATGATGAACTCCAGCGGTTGATCTCTGACGTGGCCTTCCATTGGGGGATGAGCGGTCGGCGGAGGCGCGATCAGAGCACCACCCCGTCTTCCTCGACCCCGGGCACCACGACGGCCACGACCTCGCCCCCTCCCACCTCCTCTCGCGGCGGGCTCTGCCCCTGCGTTTTCGATAGGAGGAGGGAGGTGCTGTCGAGAAGAAGCCCTCGTCGCCACCGCCGGAGAGCCACCACGTCATCGCCCTCTCACCATGGTGGACAAGGAATATTCAAGGAAGGGAGGGAGTGAAGCCTATGAACAAACACCCCGCTCACACCCCCTTTTATAGGCGAACGGGGCAGCGGGCTGGCTCCTCACCCTGGAGGCAGCCACCCCACTCCTCCAATCTGGCTCCCCCACGCCATCAACGGCTCGGGGAATCAAGGCCAACCCCCTGCGCCAATCCATGACGCCTGGTTTTCTGCCATGGCGCTCATTCCCGCGCCCTTCGCATCCGCCACCAACCCTGCACAATGCATGCAACACACGTGGCGGAAGCGCCAGGGGCGGGGAAGCTAGTGGAATGGTAGTTACCACCCCATGAACGTGGGACATGAGCAGCCCATAGATCATGGCTTGGATTCCCCTCGTAACGTCTTGCAAGACGCGCGGGAAAACTGGAAACTGACTCAGACACCGGTTAATGAAGAAGCAAAGAAGATCTCAAAGGACGAGCTACCGCAACTCGGTCGCCTATGTACTAGACAGGGCCTACCCCGACGATGCTCGGCAGCGTGTTCAGGCCAGGCCCGGGGGCTCCTGTCGGTGCAACAAACCCCAGGTGTGTTGCCCGGACTGTACACAGGCTCAAGTGCAAGGTTACAACATTCAAGACAAGGCCAAGCAGAAGAGATAGCTCTTTGAAAAATCAAAGGGCAGATCAAGAAGACCAAGACCAACCAAACAAGCAAGATATCACTGAGGAAAAACCTCCCTTGCCGGGCAGGCGAGCCTGGCGGGGTCGAGGTTGCTCCAAGGACAAGTCTCGAGACTCCCCCGGCAGGCTTGCCGGGGACGCGGAAGGCAGATCACCACGCCAAGGCTCCACCGCTCCACCTCATAGCAACGCAAGTCACCTATTGGTGCGGTGTCGAGCCCCCAGGTGAGATTATGTGGCTGTTATCTGGCACGTGGCAGCCATTTCCAAGGAAGACCATCCCTAAATGACACCCATCCAGGAGACGTGTCACGCAGACAGATGAGAAGGTGGCTGCATGGTGCAGCAAGGCTGCCGGGTCACACCATGATGTGACAATAAGTGGTGCATTTAATGCACTCTGTCATGTCTGCAGAGTTAGGTATGATAGCACTGTGGCTATCTAATCAGTGCATAATGACTGTTTTGCCATTGTGGTGACCCCTGGACCTATAAAAGGAGGGCCGTGGCTACCTTAGAATGGATTCGGGACCTCCATACTCTCAAACGCGCATAGCTGCTCTCGCCCCGAGGCGACCTTGCCGGGCTAGAGGGTTGCGTCTCCACCACGGTCCTTTCATCAATCCACCAAAGCAGGAGTAGGATTTTACGCCTCACGGCGGCCCGAACCTGGGTAAAACTGCCCGTGTCATCGCTGTCGTGCTGCTCTATTGTTTCCGCTCTTTGTGTAATGTGCTCGTCCCCCTTGCCGAACCACAAGGGGCCGATGGCCCCATAGGTGGCCGTGTGATACCACGACACCTGCCCAGGAGGGGCCGGGTTACACTGTTGGTGACTCTACTTGAGAAAGCCTAAGAAGGTCCAAGAAGATGAAACATGAAGACTGGTGGCGACTTACAAGGTGGGCTTGCTGAAGGCCCAAGACCTGGAGGTAGAATCACGACCCGGAAGGTGTGAGCTGCCACGATGGCGACTTGCCTAGCAAGGCAGGGTGACTTAGAAACCGGGTTGGTCATGTTGTGTGATCCGACTTGGACTCATGTAAGCCCAGGGTCTCAACCTGTGTATATAAGGGTGAGACCCTGCGGCTGGTTAACTTAAGAAACAACCAATCGATAGCTAGGTCAAGCGATTCCACTCCCTTGTAATCGGTACTCAATCAATACAACTTGAAGCGGGACGTAGGCTTTTACCTCGTTGTGAGGGGCCGAACCTGGGTAAACCTTGTGTATTTCGTCCCGCTCAACCCCTTCAAGTTAACCTATGTTGCGATGACCCCACACCTAAGTCCTTTCACAAGGGCATCTGCCATGACAAAACCATGACAGTTGGCGCCCACCATGGGGCCTGCGCACGGTGGTTTCAAGTTCTTGAAGGTCTCCTTTCCAGGGATCGAGGGGTACGCCATTGGCAGGATGACCAGGAGTCACCGCGGCAAGCTCTACATCGACGATGATGGTTGGGGCCCCGAGGCCGACTCAATTGAGTACGGGTACCGGGTCCCCTTTGGCGGAATCCATGTCTTCATCGGCAAGATCGGCGAATCTGAGCCTGAGCCGTACATCAGCACCGACATCGTCGAGCCGGCTCAGCATGCGCGCCCCGCCAGGGTTCAACCCGGCCGGAAGCGTGTCTTTGTCAGGTGCGCGCATGGCATGGACCTTGCGGAGAATTCTGTGTCTGGAGGAGAGACTCTCATCTACTCAGGTGATGAGTCCTCGACCGGAGAAATGGAGTCAATCTATCAGCTTCAAGATGGCGGGCTTGGGGGCTATTCCGATGGTGACAATATTCCGGACCCTTATGAGCCGCCGAGTAGGGCTGCTATTTTTATGGCTAGTACACAACCGGTTCTAAACTCATCAACAGTTGTGGCCATGACCTCTGGATCGACCGCGACGGTGATGGCTGGGGCTGGCGGCTCAGTTATACCACTGGCTCAAGTTCTGTCTGGTCTTTTGGGCTCTTTGAACACCCTGCTTGCAATGGAGGTGACCGTGGCGAATCAAGCAGAGCGCAATGCAGAAATTGGAAAGATTCAGGCAGAGATCGCTAAGGCATAGGAGGATGTCAACGCGGAGAATGCCAGGATGGCAGAGGAACGGGCTCAGATCGCAGCTGAGTCAGAACGAGTAAGGGCGGAGGCTTGGCGCTTAAATCTGGATCAGAACGCCTCTAATGCAGTTCTGCGTAGGAGGCACCAAACCCGCCTGCCTCTACATTATGAGCCTACGAATCTGTTTAACACCCCTGGAGCAGGCCCAAGTACTCCAGGCGCTTGGGTAAACCCTCAGGTGAACCCAGGGGCAGGCCCGGTAGTGGTGCGGCGGCTCAGCCTCAGCAGCCTGAGCCGGCACGGAGGGATGAGCGGGTACCTAACCCGCCCCCAAATCAAACACCCCCTCAACATTTCTTGACGCCACCACCAGGTCATTTTTCTAACCCAGTGGACAACATGATAGCAACGGCGGCACAGCTGGCGGCTATTCCAATTGAGGGTGAGTCGCCGGTTGCGGTGGAGACTCGGAACACGGTGCAGCTTCTTCAGACGGCTGTAGCTCAGTAGGTGGCTTACTCATATAGTCGTGAGCGTGTTCATTCAACTCCTCGCCCAAGTTGAAGTTACAGTCGGCGTATTGAGTCACCGGCGGTTTCCAGCAGCGAACGGCATCACAACCCGCCCCGCAATGATGACCCGCCCCGTGGGAATAACCCGCCCCGTGATGATAATCTGCTAACCAATGCTCAAGCGATTGTGGATCAGGCTCGAGCCCGTCGTGATGCAGAAGTGGCCGCTCAATTGGGAGCTTATCAGCAGCTTCCAGTGAACCCCTCGGCCTCAGTTGAAGCTGGGACGACTTCCAGAACAGTTGGTGTGCCATGTTTGGAACCGGCTCTGCGTAATGAACGGCTGCCCAAGGATTTTAAGGGCCCTCGTAAGGTACCTAATTATACAGCTGATCTTCCCCCTCAGGCTTGGATTGAGAGCTATGAATTGGCCATGGAGATGTTGGATATTAATGATGTGTGTGTGCCAAGTACTTTACTATGATGCTGGATGGGCCGGCTCGGACCTGGTTAAAAGGATTGCCTGCCAATTCCATCAATTCATGGGCTGAGTTGAAAGCACGGTTCATTCAAAATTTTAAAGGAATGTGTAAGCAGCCTCTGACGATTATCGATTTGGATAATTGTGTGCAACGGGAGGATGAGCCGGCCCACCATTGGGTCCGCCGGGTCTCAGCTATTATCCACTCATCAGATAGCATCGCGGCAGGTTCAGCGGTCCTGGTCTTGGAGAAGAATTGTCATTTTACCCCTCTCAAGCAGAAGCTGGGGCGGCTTAAGCGTCATTGTAATGACATGGGGGAGCTCATGGCGGCTCTCATTAAGTATGCTGACTCTGATACCACCAAGGACCCGGGATCTGATGATGAGAAGTCCAATAAGGGCAAAAAGAGTAACAATGGTAAAGGTCAGCAGCAGAATATGCGATGAATAATGGCAACAACCAAGGTAATGGTGGTAAGCGCAGACACCCCGATGGTGGGTCAGATCTTGTGGCTAACACCAACACTGGGTATAAAGGCCAACGCTGCAACGATAATGGTAAGCCATCCTTTGGTGGAAAAAACTTCAATCTTGAGGCAATGTTCAATGAGCCTTGCCCAAAGCACAGTCTGCTTGACAAGCCAGCGAGTCACGCCTGGAAGGATTGTTTCATCATGCGAGAGTACAGGAATGCCAATTTTAATCAGAATCACGTCAATCATAATGGGCCGCCCGGCGGGTCAGGATCCGGTACACAGGGGCCTGGCTTTGGTGGTGGCGGTTCAAATTCTGGTTATCAAGGACAGGGCAATCAGGGTGGTTATAACCAACAATCTGGTCAGGGTAACTAGCCGCATCAGTCAAGGTATCAGAGTAATCCAAAATAGCTCAACAGTGGCCAGTATCATGTTTTCACCACAAGTCTTTGCAAGCGAGATTAGAAGGTTCATAAACATGCGGTCAGTGCAATTGAGCCGGCGGTGCCTCAATACTTGCGATGGTCAGAGTATCCAATCACATGGAGTCGAGAGGATCACCTGCCCCGGGTTGATAATCTGGGTCAGCTAGCATTGGTGGTAGCCCCTCAGGTTGGGGGTTATAAATTCACTAAAGTACTCATGGATGGTAGCAGCAGTATCAACATCTTGTATTATGACACCTTTCACCGGATGAACTTAACTGACAAGGATCTTAAGCTGTCTTCTACAGTTTTTCATGGCGTGGTGCCTGGTAAGTCGGCGTATCCTGTTGGAAAGATTGCCCTGGAAGTGGCTTTTGGTGATGATTATGACTATAGAGCAGAGACGCTATGGTTTGAGGTGGTTAAAATTAAGAGCTCGTATCATGCCTTATTTAGGCGGCCGGCTTACGCCAAATTTATGGCTCGACCTTGTTATGTTTATTTACAGCTTAAGATGCCAGGGCGTAAGGGCACTATTACAGTCCATGGTGATCGGAAGATTGCTTTGGAATGTGAGGAAGGAGATGTTGCCTATGCTGAGTCAGCCTGTGCCATGGAGGAGCTCAAATTCTGTAAGGATAATGTTGACCCGGCTGATATGACCCCTTTGAAAAAGCCCACCACTGAGCAAGACCCTTTGCTAAAATTTAAGTCGGCTGATGACACTAAGCAGGTTGACTTCGTCCCCGGCGACTCATCTCAGCAGTTCACAGTGGGGGCTAATATGGATCCTAAATAGGAAAGCGCGCTCATCGAGTTCATCCGTGAGAATCGGGACATCTTTGCATGGAAACCTTCTGACATGCCTGGTGTACCGAGAGAATTCGCTGAGCACACCCTTAATGTGGATCCTAAGTTTAAGCCAGTCAAGCAATTCCTTCGTCGTTTCAATGAAGAGCGGTGTAAGGCCATTGGAGAGGAGGTAGCCCGGCTCTTGGCAGCTGGGTTTATTGTGGAAGTCTTTCACCCTGAGTGGTTGGCTAACCCTGTGCTTGTACTAAAAAAGAATGGCACATGGCGTATGCGTGTTGACTACACAAATCTTAACAAAGCTTGTCCAGCTGACCCGTTTGCTCTCCCTCGTATTGACCAGATTATTGATGGCACGGCGGGTTGTGAGAGCTTATGCTTCCTGGATGCTTATTCTGATTATCATCAAATCAAAATGGCAGCTAAGGACCAAGAGAAGACATCTTTTATCACCCCTTTTGGAGCTTTCTGCTATGTTTCTATGCCTTTTGGGCTTAAAAGTGCTCAGGCGACTTATCAATGTTGTGTTCAAAATTGCTTTCACAGTCAGATTGGGCGCAATGTGCATGCTTATGTGGATGATATTGTGGTCAAATCTAGAAAGAAGGAGACTCTCCTGGATGATCTGAAGGAAACTTTTGACAATCTTTGGGTCTACAAAATGATGCTTAACCTGTCCAAGTGTGTTCTTGGTGTGCCTGCAGGGAAGCTATTGGGTTTTCTGGTCTCAGAGAGGGGCATTGAGGCTAACCCAGAGAAGATTAAGGCCATCACCTCACTGGCTAAGCCGACGTGTGTCAATGACGTCCAGCGCCTGGCGGGTCGTATCGCGGCTCTGAGCCAGTTTATAAGCCACCTGGGAGAGAAGGCAATTCCTTTATACCAAATGATGAAGAAGACAGATCACTTTGTGTGGAGTGATGCTGCTGATAAGGCATTTGAGGCGCTTAAAAAACAGTTAGCTGAGCCACCCGTCCTTGCGGCTCCCATTGAGAAAGAGCCTTTGCTCCTGTATGTGGCGGCTAATAGTAAGGCTATCAGTGTGGCAGTTGTTGTGGAATGCAAGGAGGCGGGTAAGGAATACTTGGTTCAACGGCCGGCTTATTATGTCAGTGAGGTATTGATTGAGTCCAAGCAACGATACCCACATTGGCAGAAACTGGTGTATGGGGTGTTCATGGCAAGTCGCAAACTGAAGCATTATTTTCTTGGTCATCCTATTATTGCGGTCAGCTCTGCTCCCTTAGGAGACATTATTCAAAATAGGGAGGCCACAGGCCGGGTTGCTAAGTGGGCAATAGAACTTGGACCTCATGGTTTGAAATATGTGCCAAGAACAGCCATCAAATCTCAGGCTCTGGTGGATTTCATCAACGACTCGATAGAGTTGCAGACACCTGAGGAGAAGCCTGATAACACATATTGGACGATCCACTTTGATGGGTCCAGGCAATTGGAAGGCTCGGGGGCTGGAGTTATTTTGACTTCCCCACGAGGTGACAAATTTTGTTATGTTTTAAGGCTAATGTTTCCTTGTACTAACAATGCAGCTGAATATGAGGCTTTACTCTATGGCCTTCGTATGGCCAAGGAGATGAATTTAAGCTGGGTCAGGTGTCTGGGCGACTCAGACCTTGTGGCTCAGCAAGTCTCAGGCACATGGGATTCCAAAGACCCGCTCATGGCAGCTTATCACTGGGTGGTTGACAATATTGCTGGTCACTTCAAGGGTTATCAGGTGGATCACCTTGATCGAAGGAAGAATGAGGCGACTGATGCCTCAAGCCGGCTTGGATCTCAACGTAAGCTGGTGCCTCCTAATGTGTTTCTTGACGTATTGCATAATCCTTCGGTCAAGTTACCATATGAAGAAGACCTTGCTGTCCCTGACCCGGAGGCGCAGTTGGTGGCGGCTCTCCATGCTATTCCTGATTGGACGCTTCCCTGCTTGGCATATATGACCCGGGGCGAGTTACCTGAGGATGAAACTTTGGCAAGGCAAATAACCAGGAGGTCTAAGTCTATGACTATTATCAACGGCGAGTTACACAAATGCAGTGTAACAAGCGTGTTTCAACATTGTGTTTCTCCTGAAGAGGGCCGTGAGATCTTACGAGAGATTCATGAAGGTGATTGTGTTCATCATGCCAGCTCTAAGTCTTTAGTGGCTAAAGCTTTTCGTCACGGGTTTTACTGGTTGATGGCTCATGCTGATGCAGAGGATATCGTTAGCAAGTGCGATGGGTGTCAAAAATTTGCAAGACAGGCTCATGTGCCGGCTCAAGAGTTGCGTATGATTCCAATAACTTGGTCGTTTGCAGTCTGGGGGCTCGATATGGTTGGACCATTCAAGAGGTCTAAGGATAAAAAGACCCACCTTTTGGTGGCGGTTGACAAGTTTACCAAGTGGGTTGAGGCGGAGCCAGTTAGCAATTGTGAGGCGGCTAAAGCTGTTTAGTTTGTTAAAAAACTGATTTTCCGTTTTGGATACCCTCGTAGTATCATCACTGATAATGGCACTAATCTTTCTAAGGGTGCGATGAAGGAGCTCTGTCAAAGAGAGCATATTCGTCTTGACGTCTCTTCAGTGGCTCATCCATAGTCTAATGGACAGGCAGAGCGAGCTAATCAAGAAATTTTGAGAGGCATCAAGCCCCGGCTCATGGTTCCTTTGAAGCGAACACCGGGTTGTTGGGTTGAGGAGTTACCTTCAGTACTTTGGAGTATCAATACCACCCCCAATAGATCAACAGGTTATACGCCTTTCTTTATGGTTTATGGTGCGGAGGCGGTTCTCCCAAGTGACATCCGTCATGACTCACCTAGAGTGGCGGCATATGTTGAAGCTGATAATGAGACGGCACGTCAGAACTCACTTGATGCTTTGGATGAAGAGCGTGACCTTGCGGCGGCTCGTTCGACAATATATCAGCAAGATCTACGTCGCTATCATAGCCATAGAGTTCGAAGCTGGACCTTTCAAGAGGGCGACTTAGTGCTCCGTTTGATTCAAGATCACACAGGTATGCATAAGCTTTCTCCTCCTTGGGAAGGGCCTTTTGTGATCAGCAAAAATCTCAATAACGGGTCTTACTACCTCATTGATATACGAGAGCACAAAGATTCACGCAAGTCGGAAGAGGAGACCCGCCGGCCATGGAATATTGCTCATCTTCGGCCTTACTATACTTGAGCCATCGGCTCTTATCCTTTGTACATACATTTGTCAATGTATATATCTTTTATGATCAATATAATAAAGCCGACATCCCTAAAATTCAGGGCCTTTGTCGTTTCATTTCTGTGCATCTGAGTCTTTGTTATTTGATCATAAGGTCACTTGGGGGCTTCCAACCCACCGGGTTTAGCTTTCATACCCTCTTGACCGGCCTGAGTTGCCACATTATGAGTTACACCTGCCTGTTTGCAACTTGCTACTCCGCCAGGTGACCCGCCGAACTCTTAACAGTCAATCTTTTATAAGACCCTGAACTTGTTAAGGTTAAAACGGCGGCTTGTGTCACGTGAGAGCCAGCTTACAGTGAGCTAGGATAAACTCAATGGCTATGTGGCCTTGAAAGCAAAAGGCCTGTGAGCCAACTTGTTCGGTCGTATCTTGAAAGCCGGCGTAACAAAAATTCAAGATTTTTTGTCTCTCTCTGTTTTTGGATTTTTTGGATGTTTTTTATCTTAAGTTTTTGCTTTTGTGCAAATTTTGACTACCTAGGTCATGAGGCTCTGGGTTATGATGCTCATGTTTGAGTATTTTTGGGTTGTAACCCGCCCTGGCTTTGGACTTTAAGTCGCCAGTATGTTTTGGTTTGAACAGCTGTGGTTATGAGGTTACAAGTCTTTGGGTTGTCACCCGCCCTGTCTTTTGGTTTTTAAGCTGCCAGCATGATTTGGTTCTACAGCCATGTTAATCATGTTTTCAACTATTATATGTGACTACGAGTTTTTGGGTTTGGTAACCCGCCCTGGCTTTTGACTTTAAGTCGCCAGAACATATGTTGATTGGTCTTCTACAAGATATACAAGACTGTAAGCGTAAACAAGGGTCGTGTACGGCTCATACATATGATCATATCAGCCATGCAATAAAGTTCAGTTGTCACATCAAAAGTTGAGTTAAACATGCACGAAGGCATGACAGGGCATATCACTGTTTTAAGCTACCCTATTACAAGGCTTCCGGGAGCCAAAAAGTTTTGGAACCAAGTGTTTTTGGAGTTGCACTCCTATACCTGGCCTGAGAGCTACCTGGTTCATCATTGCTATGATCAATTTTCTTCTTGACGCCTTGACGACTCTAGGTCATCCCGTGCCGGCTCTTCATCGTCGACCATCTGGAGGTCAGCCAATGTCCAGTCGATGCCGGTTAAGGCCTCGAATGTGGCTTCATCATTAATAATAACGGAAGGGTCAAGGTCAGGGGCGAAGATGTGCTTATGCCTAGGAGGAACAAGATCCATCACTTTATGCGTGGGCGGCTTAATCTTCTTGTTGTTTTCATCATAAGCCGGCGTGTAATGGTTCAAGTTCAGCTCTTCTATAAGCTTGCAAGCTATGGGCCGCATCTCTCTGACACATTTGTTGAAGTCTTGTTCTTCAAATATTGACCCATCATCCTTGAACTCTGGGCATCCGGTGGCTATCTCCTCCGGGTCAAGCTCTGATTGCCACGCTTTTGCCCGGCCTAGAGCAATAATGGCTCCAGCTCGGGTGGCTGATAATTTAATCTCTTCAATTTGAGCCGGCGCAGTTGACAGTTGCTCTAAGACCGTCTTGATCAGAGTTGGAGGCTTCTTTCCGCTTGATAAAGCTGCAAGGCTATGTTGCGTACCAGCATATAACTGTTCGGCCAATGGATACACTGCCTTAAGTTTAAGCAGCATGTTCTGGCCAAGATTGGCACTTCTGGGGCCTGTGCAAGAGTCACCAGGTGGGTTAAATATTATCTATTATGAATCGCCAGGTGGGTCAAAGAAGTATTAAAAACAGATGAAGTGGAAATGTTTAACTTACCGAAGATGGCGGTTGTCATGTGGATTATGTGTTGCTTTAAGCCGGCAAGCTCGTCAGTCACCGGCTTAAGTTGATTTTCAGCCTCTTCGGCTCTCTTCAACAGGGCGACTTTGTCTGACTCCCAGGCGATTCTTTCAGCATCAAAGCCTGCGTTTATTTTCTCAATTTCTTCCAGGGAAGATTTCAGCTTTAACTCGGCCTTGGAAGTTTGAGCTTGTTGCAGCTCAATATTCTTCTTTAAGTCGCTAAGATGTGACTCCTTCATGTTCAGCTCCTCCTAAAAATACAGTATTGAAGTAATGATTACCACACAAGGAGCAAGTGATATAATTAACTTAAGTCCCAAGCACATTGCCAGCAATATACTTGGCACTTGGGGGCTAATGTAGGTCATTTTAATTCTAATTATGACCCGGCTCATCTTGTTAAGTTAAGCCGTCCCTTGGGGGCTACATATTTGGATTTCTTAAAGTGACTATAAGTCCCGACTCATCTTGTTAAGTTAAGCCGACCCTTGGGGGCTACATATTTGGATTTCTTAAAGTGACTATAAGTCCTGGCTCATCTTGTTAAGTTAAGCCGACCCTTGGGGGCTACGTATTTGGATTTCTTAAAGTGACTATAAGTCCCGGCTCATCTTGTTAAGTTAAGCCGGCCCTTGGGGGCTACATATTTGGATTTCTTAAGTGACTATAAGTCCTGGCTCATCTTGTTAAGTTAAGCCAGCCCTTGGGAACTACACTTTGGAAAAAGTTTACAAGTCTACAGCATACTCATTATTTTCCTGTGCTCTATACTTGGGGGCTACTATGAATATAAGTATATCAGCAAGGCTAAAGAGGAGAGGGATGGTCTCATACCTCATATTTCTGCTTCATGAGTTGAACAAGCCCAGCCTCCATATCTCGACTTGTGTTAAGGTGGCTCAAATAGCCCACATACACGTCACCTGCACTGAAAGAGGAGTAGCTCTCTAGGTCCAGCTTGGCCTTGCCTTTTTCTAAGGAAGGAGATTCTTCCTTAGTGCTATGCTTGGCTAGCAAAGTTGAGGCTCCTGGCGCTGTGTAAGCCGTCCGAGTGATAGTCACATCATCAGAATTCTTATTAAGGTGGGTCTCCTCAGTCAGCTTGGCAGGGCTAGGCGGTTAGGGCTTGGCGGGTCATGGCTAATGGCTGGATTTATTTCAGCGTCCATTGCCTCAAAGATGGTAGTGTCAGCAAGTGGCGGCGGGTCATTGACAAGATCTTCAGGGGTTTGAATTGAAGCCTCCGGGGCCTCGGGCGCCTGCTTCTCTGGCTCAGTGGTCTTCGGGTCTTTGGAAGAGCCGCCCACCTTTTGCTTTTTACCTGCCTTTGCCGCGCCTCTGTGACAAGGATACAAGAATTTATGAGTATATCCTTACAAGATTATTTATGAATAAATGAAAATACTTACCCCTGGGCAATCTTGAAGGTAGGCATTTGAGTCCCAGTAGAGTCGCCAGATGATGGAGGCGTTCCCTGATAATTTGAGTCGGAAGAATTAAGGGGTTGACGTGTGAGGCCGGCTAATGGATAGAGAAAGTCCGGGTCATGTGGCACCTCATTTCGACACTTACGAGGAGCATGCGCATTAGGTAAGCCGGAGATGAGATCTTGAGAGCCACCGCTCCGGGTCGGGCGTCTTAACTCATGTTGTTGTTTCTTCAAAAGAAAGTTGGGATCCAAGTGAGCAAGAGGATGAGAAAATTTCACCTTCCGGACGACCCACCAAATTTTCTTTCTTGGTAAGGATTCTGAGCCGGAGGAAATTATAGTTACCTCTGCAGTGTCGGCATGACTGGTCTCTTCCTCTTCCTGAGAGGGATCAGCGTCAATAAGTTGCATAAATAAAAGACCAAGGGAGTCAAGTTCTACCTCTGATTCATCATCAAGTTTGAGCAGTTCTTCAGCTGACGGTTTCTTGCGACGAGCCGGCGCGTGAGTCTTTCCTTTAGCCTTTTTAATTGGCACGGTGGCTTGTAATTTCTTCTTCCAGAAAGAAGAGTCGGCATGTGTACAAGTGCATATGTGCAATGAGTTAAGGATATAAAGTACAAAAATAGATATATGAAGAGAAAGGTTCATCCAAGATACTTACAGCTGGAGCCGGGTTAAGTGTGCAGAAGGGGTTTAATCCCACTTTACGGCAATTCTCCAAAGACTCTCCAAGCAATGTTTTAACCATGCCAGTGGTTTCCTTATTATTCAAGGATGTCTGGTTATAGCACTGGGGATCTTTCTGATCACATGTGTATTTACACATTAAGCCGCTGCGCCGGCTCAATGGTAAAATTCTCCAAGAGACCCAACAGCGGACGAGATCAACTCCGGATAAGCCATTGGCTACTAGAGCCCTTATCTTCAAAAATGTAGAGGAATATTTAGCCCGCTCTGCAGCAGTGACACAATCTGGAAGCTCGTGGCTTGGGCTGAGCCGGAAAGGACGGAAACCCAGCAGGGGATTTTCATCATCTGGATAGGTATCTTGGCAGTAAAACCAAGTATAGTTCCAGTCTTTGGGGTGACTAGGCAGAGTAGCTGCAGGAAAAATGATGTCTCTTCGCCTTTGAATAGAAATCCCACCAAGTTCGAGACTAGGCCCATCTGTCATCTCAGTTTGGCTGTTGAGATAAAAGTATTCTCTGAATAGGTCAACCTTAGGCTCTTGTTGAAGGTACACCTCACAGAAAACTTGAAAGTTGCATATGTTGGAGACGGAATTGGGGCCAATGTCTTGAGGATGAAGGTTATAAAAATGCAGAACATCCCGGAAGAACTTTGACCCGGACGGTGAGAAGCCACTGGGGAGATGATCTGAAAAGACAATAACTTTGCCTTCTCGGGGTTGAGGAGTAGTTTCAGAGCCGGGAACTCGCCAGTGAATAACTTCTTTGGATGGCAAAACTCCCATGTCTACATATTCACCTAATGAGAGCTCGGAGACTTTGCTAGCAGCCCAGTCGCAAGAAGTGGGAGCCCTAGTCATTGTTGGCGAGTTAAGAGCTATGACTTGGGAGTAAAAACATGACGGATTAATATTATGGTGATGAGCCGTTTAAAAGTTATGTGGATAATTTAGTCGCTGCAAGCTGATTATGGATACAAGCTATATCATTATTATTATGAAGCATGGAGGAATCATGAAACAACCCTTATGAGAAGGAAAGGTGACTCTCAGGGTGATTAATATATGGCGAGTTACAGATTCATGGTTGAGCCGGCCAGGTTCTGGCAGGTTACGAAGTTATTATTAAAACCGCTCGAACAAAGAACGGCAGGTCAATTGTCTATGAAATCAGAGCTGTTAAAATTTTGCTAAGTGTTGGACAAACAAGTTTCACAGGATGCGGCTATATTTACGGATCTGAGGTAGTTCAAAAAGAAGGACTATTTCTAAACCTAAGATACAACAGAAAAGAACTAGTGAGCTATATATTGATGCAAAAAATAAAGAAAGATTCACCTAAGATGCAAGATAGAGATTGTAAACAATGGCCGCTCTGGCCGTATATACTTTTTGGATTGAATTACATTTTCTAGGAGGGAGAAGGATGAACTTGGGTGAACTACGACGAACTCCATGAGCTAGGGTATCCTAATGTGGATCTGAACAAAGGAAAAAGGATTACCTGAGGATTTGAGGGAAGAGCGGAAGGGCGCCGTAGTTCTCTGGTCCGAACAGGGTGATGCAGTGGCCTCGATGGAGTGGTTGATGCAGTTGCGCGGTGGTGGCGGAGCTCCGGTGGCGAGGGCGGCGCAAAAAAGAAGAAGAAGAAGAAGAAGAAGAAGAAGAGAGGGAGACAGGGGTAAAAGTGAAAAAGGAAGCCCCCGTCCCTATTTATAAGGAAACAGTAAAATGGCATGCACAAAAATCGAGGAGGCGACATGATTATCTCAACAGTGGAGGCGCCTCGATTCTCGGACGACCAGTTAATGCAAAAAGATCCGTTGTGATGTCATGGGTTTTTTCTGGATTTATTTCGCATGATGTCATGGCGGATTACAACGATTCGTTCAAGGTTTAATGTTGAAAAGGCAGACTCGCTAACCGAAGCAGTGAAGATTGACATGAACAAGTTCAAATCAATCTGGGGCCTAATGCTGGGGATGTAACCCCGAGGTGTGACCCGCCCAGGAGGGGCCAGGTTACACTGTTGGTGACTCTACTTGAGAAAGCCTAAGAAGGTCCAAGAAGATGAAACATGAAGACTGGTAGCGGCTTACAAGGTGGGCTTGCTGAAGGCCCAAGACCTGGAGGTAGAATCATGACCCGGAAGGTGTGAGCCGCCACGATGGCGACTTGCCTAGCAAGGCAGGGCGACTTAGAAACCGGGTTGGTCACGTTGTGTGATCCGACTTGGACTCCTGTAAGCCCAGGCCTCGACTTGTGTATATAAGGGCGAGACCCTGCAGCGGGTTAACTTAAGAAACAACCAATTGATAGCTAGGTCAAGCGATTCCACTCCCTTGTAATCGGTACTCAATCAATACAACTTGAAGCAGGACGTAGGGTTTTACCTCGTTGTGAGGGGCCGAACCTAGGTAAACCTTGTGTCTTTCGTCCCGCTCAACCCCTTCAAGTTAACCTACGTTGCGATGGCCCACACCTAAGTCCTTTCACAAGGGCATCTGCCGTGATAAAACCACGACAGTTTCAGCAGCTGTTCTCCTGGCTTTGCAGAGCCAACAGGGGCTTCAACTACCAAATCTTGCAAGTTGATTGCATCAGGATGAGGGTCAGTATTCACTTTGTCAACCATAGTGATAGTAGTCTGAGGAGTCTTTCTTTTCAGATGAATCTTCTTTGGTGGTGCAATTGGAACGGCTCTTGCTTGGAGATCAGGTAGAACAGTGGATGTAGTCACATTCACTTGTTCGGAGAGAGTTGCATCAATTTCTTCTCGAGTGAGTGGAGGATCATCTTGATCAGAAGAGTCACTTTCAGGTTCAGCTGGCTTTGCTGGCCTTTTTCTCGGAGCACTCTTTTTCTTCAGAGCAGCTGATTTTGGATCATGTTTATTATTCGTTCTGCGTTCATCTTTTCCTTCAGCCTTTTTCTTCTCGATGTCTGATTTGATAAGACGGCGATTTTCTTCTTCCTTTGCCTGATCTTTTGTGGCCTTCTTGGCACGCTTCTCAGCATTCTTGAGGCGCTTGGCCTTTTCTTCAGGATAAGAGTCTGGAGTCTTGGTGGATGACTCATGAGCGTCAGGAGGTGGTGGAGGCCTTTGCTGGGGTTCACCTGCCCGGATGAGCCCAATCTCGCGGCAGTCACCCCATGGGGGATGGAAAGCAAAGTTCTTGGCGTACCAAGGATGAACCATCTTGTAGTTAAACCACTTCCTTACCCAGTGGCGCCGAATCTTTTGCACACGTCCTTTTCTCTGAGTGGAATCTTCTCGTGGAACTGTGTTGTACTCATCATGAGAGACAAGCTCAGCTGTATTTTTTAGTGGTTGCCTGCCACCTCTCCTCTTCTTCGGTGCATCTACTTCTTGTTCATTAGCATTTTGTTCGGCTCGCTTTCTTTTGCTAGTGGATGGGCCTACCGTTGGGCCCTTTGGCGCTTTAGATTTGTCAGCTGTTCCCATGAAAGCCTCTTCATCATCAGCCATACTGTGTATCTTAGCAGAATCTTCAACAGACTGCATTAACCTGTGAAAGAGAATAGGTACGAGGGAAAATGGGGAAAGGGTCACAAATGCTAAAGCAAATAGCTATGAGAGAAATGCATTCGTACAGAAACCAAATCCATCGAATCAAAGAGAAATTCAACGAAAGAAAATTGTGGTGGTCTAACCCACCGTATAAGAACTGTATGATCCCGAGCGTCGCATCGTGGCACACGGTTAGTCTAGTTCTTCGTTAATGTATTCACTCTAAGAAAGGAACTTTCACTTTGTCGAAAGTTTCAGACTCTTCGAGTGTTATGCACCCATTCCTTCAAAGATGTGAAAGTGTTAGCACGGGTGCCGAGTCTAGCTTACTGCACGTTTGCGAGGTCTAGGATATTTAGCTCACACCGTAATGCACAGAATCTTTTCTCGCCGAGAGGCTTAGTTAAAATATCAGCGAGATTATCTTCAGTCTTTATGTGATTGATGACAATATCCTCTCGGGCCACATGATCGCGAATAAAGTGATGTCTGATGGCTATGTGCTTCGTGCGAGAGTGCTGCACATGATTGTGTGCAATTTTGATGGCACTCTCATTATCACAATATAGAGGGATATGCTTGACCTTGATGCCATAACCCTTCAGTGTCTGCTTCATCCACAATAACTGAGTGTAACAAGAGCCAGCAGCAATATATTCGACCTCAGTCGTAGACAGTGATACGCAATTCTGCTTCCTTGAAGACCAACAGACCAATGATCTACTGAGGAAATGAAATGTCCCCAAAGTAGATTTCCTATCAACCAAGTCACCAGCCCAATCTGAGTCTGAATATCCAACAAGATCAAACTGTGCTCCCTTAGGATACCATAAACCTAAGGTGGGGCTGTGAGCCAAATATCTCAGAATGCGCTTGACCGCTTGGTGATGCGATTCTTTCGGTGCAGCTTGATAGCGGGCACACATGCAAACACTCAACATAATGTCAGGTCTGGATGCACATAGGTAAAGAAGAGATCCAATCATCAAATGATGGGCTTTCTGATCATAATCCTTACCATACACATCTGCATCTAGCTTACCATTCGTGGGCATTGGAGTTTTATAGCCCTTCATTTTGGAATCTTGCATTTTGAACTTCTTCAGGCACTCCTTCAGATATTTTTCCTGAGAAATGAAAATACCATTTGCTTGTTGACGAATTTGCAGTCTGAGAAAGAATTTGAGTTCACCCATCATGGACATTTGATATTAATCGGACATCATTTTCCTGAATTCTAAGCTACAAGCATTGTTAGTACAGCCGAAGATAATATCGTCCACGTAGATTTGACAGATGAATAAATCATTGTCAACTGCATGAGTGAAAAGTGTGGATCTGTGGATCCTGATTTGAACCCTTTGTCGAGCAAAAACTTCTTCAGGGTGTCATACCAAGCTCGAGGGGCTTGCTTTAGCCCATATAAAGCTTTCTTCAACCTAAAAACTTTGTTAGGATACTCAGGGTGTTCAAAGCCAGGTGGCTGCCTAACATAAACTTCCTCATCAATTTCACCATTGAGGAAAGCACTTTTCACATCCATTTGATATAGCAACATATCATCGTAATTTGCATAAGCAAGAAGAATGCGAATTGCCTCAAGGCGTGCAACAGGAGCATATGTTTCACCGAAATCAATACCTTCTACCTGTGTGTACCCTTGAGCAACAAGTCGTGCTTTGTTTCTTACCACAATACCATTTTCATCTTGCTTATTGCGGAAGATCCATTTTGTACCGATGATATTGTGCTTCTTGGGATTCAGTTTGTCAACCAGTTCCCATACATCATTCAATTCGAATTGCACCAACTCCTCTTGCATGGCATTCATCCAATCCGGATCATTCATGGCTTCTTCATACTTGGTAGGTTCTGCCAATGAAACAAAGGAGAAACTTCCATAGTAGTTAGCCAAACGTGTGCAATAATGAGTTGTGGGTCGATAACCTGGATTCTCAATTTCATCGAGAATTAGTGAAGGATCAACTCGATTTGCCACACGAGGATGAGCATTTTCTTCGTGATGGTCATTATCATCAGCATCAGTATTTGTGTCATCATTTCCTTCAGGATTGCCATTTCGATCGGCATTTTGATCTTCATTTCCATTTCCATTCGGAGGAGCATTTGCTTCGGCAGTGGCTTGACGAGTTCTGCTTCGGGTCATCGGAGCATCATCATCAGATGATTCAGGTATATTTCCCTCAACAGGCTTGACGCTCCCAATGGCCATTTGCCGAATAGCATCCGATATCAGCGGTTCATCTATCACATTTGGCAAGTGCTCCTTTTGAGAGCCGTTAGATTCATCAAACCGTACATTTACCATTTCCATAACTTTCATGTGGTGAGAGTTATAGACTCGATACATATGCGATTTTGAGCCATAGCCAAGAAGAAAACCTTCATGTGCCTTAGGTGCAAACTTGGAGGAATGATTAATATCAAGAATGTAACAAGGTGCACCAAAAACACGTAGATAAGAAACATTTGGTTTCTTGCCAGTGATAAGCTCATATGAAGTTTTCTTAAGGAATTTGTGAAGATAAACACGATTGATAACATGACAAGCAGTGTTAATAGCATCAGCCCAGAAACGAATGGGAGTTTTGTACTCTCTAAGCATAGTTCTTGCCATTTCAATGAGAGTTCTATTCTTATGTTTGATAACCCACAAGTATAGGGGATCGTTTGTAGACTTCTTCGATAAATAAGAGTGTCAAACCCAACGAGGAGCTAAAGGTAGAACAAATATTCCCTCAAGTTCTATCGACCACCGATACAACTCTATGCACACTTGACGTTTGCTTTACCTAGAACAAGTATGAAACTATTTTGCAAGAATAAAACTACGAGTACTTTGCGAGAATAAAACTACGAATAAATTGCAAGGTAATAAAAGTGAATAGCTTTTGTCAATAAAGAAAGTCATTTTTGTCCCTAGGCAATCGATAACAAGTACCGGTAATCATTCTTGCAATTTTACATGAGGGTGAGGCATGAGCTAACATACTTTCTCTACTTGGATCATATGCACTTATGATTGGACCCCTAGCAAGCATCCACAACTACTAAAGATCATTAAGGTCGTGAAACCCAACCATAGCATTAAGTATCAAGTCCTCTTTATCCCATACGCAACAACCCACCTACTCGGGTTTAAGCTTCTGTCACTCTCGCAACCCACCATAAGTATTGCAATACCCTATAGTAGGGGCCCCTCCGTTTGCACGACACGGAGGGCACTGTAGGACAGCACCATAAATAAAATATACAATCATACCAACCAAGATCATGATTAACCCATAGGACAAAATGGATCTACTCAAACATCATAGGATAACCAAATATCATTGGGAAATAATATATGGAGTTGAGCACCATGTTTAAGTAGAGATTACAGCGGGGAGAAGGGGTGTTACACCGCTGTATAGAGGGAGAGAGAGTTGGTGTTGACGGTAGCAAGATTGTTGATGTAGATCATCGTCACGATCCTTGCCCCGGCGGCACTCCTGCGCCACCGGGAGAGAGGGGGAGAGAGCCCCCCTTCTTCTTCTTCCTTGGCCTCCCCCTAGATGGGAGGAGAGTTCCCCCTCTGGTCCATGGCCTCCATGGTGGCGGAGGGGCGGGAGCCCCTCCGAGATTGGATCTCCCTCTTTGTTCTCTTCTGTTTCGCGTTCCCCAGATCGTCGAAAACCGTTTCTTATATTCCGAGAGATCCGTAACTCCGATTGTGCTGAAATTTTAACACGATTTTTTTCTGGATATAAGCTTCCTTGCGCCCGAAGTAGAGACCCAACCGACATCCAAGGAGGGCACAACCCACCAGGGTGCACCCTGGTGTCTTGTGGGGGCTGTGGGCCCCCGTTTGCGTTGATTCCAAGTCCCAAAAATCACATATATTCCAAAATAATTCTCCGTAAATTTTTATTACGTTTGGACTTCATTTGATATGGATTTTCTGCGAAACAAAAAACATGCAACAAACAGGAACTGGCACTGGGCACTGGATCAATAGGTTAGTCCAATAAATCATATAAAAAGTTGCCAAAAATATGTGAAAGTTGTATAATATTGGCATGAAACAATAAAAAATTATAGATACGACGGAGACGTATCAGCATCCCCAAGCTTAATTCCTGCTCGTCCTCGAGTAGGTAAATGATAAAAAGATAATTTTTGATGTGGAATGCTACCTAACATAAACTTGATCATATGTCTAGTCATGGCATGAATATTAAGACATAAGTGATTCAAAGCAATAGTTTATAATTTGACATAAAGACATCAATACTCAGGCATCCCAACAAACAATCATGTCTTTCAAAATATCAACGCTAAAGAAAGCTATCCCTACAAAATCATATAGTCTTGTCATTCACTGTCTTCTTAACACAAAGTATTTATCATGCACAACCCCGATGACAAGCCGAGCAATTGGTTCATACTTTTTAACACGCTTCAGCTTTTTCAACCCTCACGCAATACATGAGCGCAAGCCATGGATATAGCACTATGCGTGGAATAGAGTATGTTGATAGGGGTAAATATAAAGAAGACAAAAAGGTAAGAAAGTCTCACATCTACGTGTCTAACCAACGTGCTATGGAGATGCCCATCAATTGATATCAATGCGAGGAGTAGGGATTGCCATGCAACGAATGCACTAAGAGCTATAGGTGTATGAAAGCTCAATATGAAAACTAAGTGGGTGTGCATCTAATCCTATAATGAAAAATTCCCACTAGTATATGAAAGTGACAACATAGGAGACTCTCTATATGGAAAACATGGTGCTACTTTGAAGCACAAGTGTGGAACTAGCATGCCCCTTCTCTCATTTTTTTTCTTTTTCTTTTTCTTTTCCTTTTTTCCTTTTTTTCTTTTTCTTTTTTCTTTCTTTTTCTCATTGTCCGGAGTCTCATCCCGACTTGTGGGGGAATCATAGTCTCCATCATCCTTTCCTCACTGGGGCAATGCTCTAATAATGAATAATGATGATCATCACACTTCTATTTACTTATAACTCAAAAGAAATAAAAATTATAACTCGATATCTAGAACAAAGTATGACTCTATATGAATGCCTCTGGCAGTGTACCAGGATGTGCAATGATCTAGCGTAACAACGATATCAAAAAACGGACAAGCCATGGAAATATCATGCTAGCTATCTTACGATCATGCAAAGCAATATGACAATGAATGCTCAAGTCATCAAAACGGAGGCGGTGGAAGTTGCATGGCAATATATCTCGGAATGGCTATGGAAAGGCCATAATAGGTAGGTATGGTGGCTGTTTTGAGGAAGATATAATAAGGCTTATGTGTGATAGAGCGTATCATATCACGGGGTTTGGATGCACCTGCGAAGTTTGCACCACATCTCGATGTGAGAAAGGGCAATGCACGGTACCGTAGAGGCTAGCAAATTGCGGAAAGGTAAGAGTGTGTATAATCCATGGACTCACGTTAGTCATAAAGAACTCATATACTTATTGCAAAAGTTTATTAGCCCTCGAAGCAAAGTACTACTACGCATGCCCCTAGGGGGATAGATTGGTAGGAAAAGACCATCGTTCGTCCCCGGCCGCCACTCATAAGGAAGACAATCAATAATAAATCATGCTCCAACTTCATAGCATAACGAGAGACTATACGTGCATGCTTCGGGAATCACAAACCTTAACACCAATATTCTTACTAACCACAACCGTTTACTAGTACCTCCCACATATTACCATCTCTATATCACAAAACTATTGCAAGGAATCAAACATATCATATTCAGTGATCCACAAGTTTTATGTAGGATTTTAGGACTAACCATGCAATTGACCAATTCCTGTTGACTCCCTAAATAGGTATAAGTGAAGCATTAGAGTTTAATTCTTTCTACAAAAGATCATGCTCTAATAAATATAAGTGAAGCAAAAGAGCATTCTTCAAACAACGGTTTTCTATGTGAAGAGAAATAGGCAATCCAAACTTCAAATGATATAAGTGAAGCACATGAAGCATTCTATAAAGCCACACTCAAAAGATATAAGTGAAGTGCAATGAGAATTCTTTAAATCAACCATGGATTATCTCATACCAGCATGGTGCATAAAAGAAAAGTGAAAAATAAACACAAACGACACTCCAAGATTTACACATATCACGTGAACGAAACGAAGACGAAAACATACCGATACTTGTTGAAGAAAGATGGGATGCCTTCCGGGGCATCTTTGAATATTTACTTGGGGTGCCTTGGGCATCCCCAAGCTTGAGCTCTTGCCTCCCCTCCTTCTCCTCATATCGAGACCTCCTCGATCTTTGATCACTTCATCCACACAAAACTCAACAGAAAGCTCGGTAAGATCCGTTAGTATAATAAAGCAAATCACTACTCTAAGTACTGTTGCAAACCAATTCATATTTTGTTTTTGCATTGTATCTACTGTAATATAACTTTTCCATGGCTTATACCACCGATAGAATCGATAGTTTCATCAAAACAAGCAAAACAATGCATCAAAAACAGAATCTGTCTTAAACATGACAGTCTTTAGCAATCTGAACACCTACCATACTTATGGTACTCCAAAAATTCTGAAAAATTAGGAAAAAATAAACAATTTGTATAGAAATACTTTACAAAAAGTTTCAGAAACTTTCAACGTTCCAGTAAAAACTTTAAAATCACGCACTACAGCCAAAGTTTCTGTTTTTGCACCGCACATACAAACAAGCAATCTACTCATCCTAAAGGCAAATCTTGGCACAATAATTTTACAATACAATGGATTTTTACAAGGGGATAATTGTTTTTGTTGAAAAGTTTCTGTAATTAAGATTCACAAAGTTTCCATGGGCATGAACAAAATTCAAGGCTAGCTCCCACTTTCACAATGCTCGTCCCTCTCACTTTCACTTTTCTTTTTGTGAAGTTTTAAGTTCCCCTCTATATTTTTTTTGTTTTTAAACTTTATAAAAGCACTCAACAGAAATAAATGACTCTCTAAAACTTCCGGGTTGTCTCCCTGGCAGCGCTTTCTTTAAAGCCATTAAGCTAGGCATAAAGTGCTCAAGTAATGAATCCACCTGGATCCCAAGGTATATCAAAGCCAAT
This sequence comes from Thinopyrum elongatum, assembly GCA_011799875.1. Lineage (NCBI taxonomy): Eukaryota > Viridiplantae > Streptophyta > Magnoliopsida > Poales > Poaceae > Thinopyrum > Thinopyrum elongatum. Next base: position 263,642,000 of record CM022297.1, read on the forward strand.
TTTAATTAACAATGATTTGGCATTTAGTAGTGAGCACAAAGCAACATATATCATTCAATGACGAAGTCTAACTCTCTTCCTATGCATCGGCATGTCATACAAGAACAATTCATGCACATCAAGTAAAGGCCAATACATAGCATAAGCAGCTTCTTGCAATTCTATCGTGTTGGAAACATAGAGAGGCGGATATATAGTTCCTCTCTCATAATAATTGCAAGTAGGAGCAGAAAGCACATGCATATTACATTCATCAAAATCATCATGTGTAGTAGCAAAACGCAACCCATCAATATAATCCTTAATAAGAGCAAACTTCTCCGATATAGTGTAGTTTGGAGAATTCAAAAAGATAATAGGACTATCATGTGTGGATGCAATAGCAACAATTTCATTCTTAACATAAGGAACTATAGCAAGTTCATGTCCATAAGCATAATTCAAATTGGCATCTTGGCCACAAGCATAGCAAGCATCAAGTTCGTCAAAAAGGGATATTTCAAACGAATCGATGGGATCATAGCAGTTATCATAACATTCATCCTTCGGTAAGCATGAAGGGAAATTAAATAATGTATGAGTTGAAGAGTTACTCTCATTAGAAGGTGGGCACGGGTAGCTAATCCGCTCTTCCTCCTTTTGTTCTTCGCTCTCCTCATCATCTTTTTCATCCAATGAGCTCACAGTTTCATCAATTCCTTCTTCCATAGACTCCTGCAAAATATTAGTCTCTTCTTCGACAGCGGAGACTTTCTCAATAAATACATCAATATCGGAATTGTATTTATAATTATCATAGCAATATTTAAGGATAGCAAAATTTGCAGGTCTATAAACTGAATCATCAAAATCTTCAAACTTTTCAAACAAAGATTCAATTTCATAAGCACCCTTAAAAGCAACAAATTCTTCTATTCGTTCCACATCATAGTAATCATATCTACAATTAGCATAAGAAGCCAAGGTTTCATTATCACTAAATTTGCATGAAAAGGGAAGGTGTGGAGAGTTCATCCTAGAGCAACAAGTATAATCATATCTCTGGCATAAATTCCAAGCATACCAATGCAACATATCAATTTGATCCCATAATAGTTTCCCTTTTTGTGTCAAGCGATAATCCCTAAAGTATTCACGTTGATCCAATGTGTCTCCCATTATCATGTTGAAAGGGGTTTTCTCAGGATTATCAAAGTAGTGCATAATATTTTTCACATAACGAGCATCGAGAGTTTTATGAGGTTCCCCATCTCCATGAGTAGCAAGTACCACTAATTTTTTTGGTGTTTCGTGTTCCATATCCATAAATAAAGATAGAGAACAACTTAGGACAGGAAATAAAAACTACTTAGTGATAAAGCAAACAAGAACACACGAGAATATTCACCCCACGCTATTGCTCCCCGGCAACGGTGCCAGAAAAAGGTCTTGATAACCCACAAGTATAGGGGATCGTTTGTAGCCTTCTTCGATAAATAAGAGTGTCGAACCCAACGAGGAGCTAAAGGTAGAACAAATATTCCCTCAAGTTCTATCGACCACCGATACAACTCTACGCACACTTGACGTTTGCTTTACCTAGAACAAGTATGAAACTATTTTGCAAGAATAAAACTGCGAGTACTTTGCGAGAATAAAACTACAAATAAATTGCAAGGTAATAAAAGTGAATAGCTTTTGTCAATCAAGAAAGTCATTTTTGTCCCTAGGCAATCGATAACAAGTACCGGTAATCATTCTTGCAATTTTACATGAGGGAGAGGCATGAGTTAACATACTTTCTCTACTTGGATCATATGCACTTATGATTGGACCCCTAGCAAGCATCCGCAACTACTAAAGATCATTAAGGTCGTGAAACCCAACCATAGCATTAAGTATCAAGTCCTCTTTATCCCATACGCAACAACCCACCTACTCGGGTTTAAGTTTCTGTCACTCTCGCAACCCACCATAAGCGAATCATGAACGTATTGCAACACCCTACAGCGGGGGTCCCTCCGTTTGCGTGACACGGAGGGCACCGTAGGACAACACCATAAATAAAATATACAATCATACCAACCAAGATCATGATTAACCCATAGGACAAAACGAATCTACTCAAACATCATAGGATAACCAAATATCATTGGGAAATAATATATGGAGTTGAGCACCATGTTTAAGTAGAGATTACAGTGGGGAGAAGGGGTGTTACACCGCTGCATAGAGGGAGAGAGAGTTGGTGTTGACGGTAGCAAGATTGATGATGTAGATCGCCGTCACGATCCTTGCCCCGGCGGCACTCCGGCGCCACCGGGAGAGAGGGGGAGAGAGCCCCCCTCCTTCTTCTTCTTCCTTGGCCTCTCCCATAGATGGGAGGAGAGTTCCCCCTCTGGTCCATGGCCTCCATGGCGGCGGAGGGGCGGGAGCCCCTCCGAGATTGGATCTCCCTCTCTGTTCTCTTCTATTTCGTGTTCCCCAGATCTGACCGAAAACCGTTTCTTATATTCCGGGAGATCCGTAACTCCGATTGCACTGAAATTTTAACACAATTTTTTTCGGATATAAGCTTCCTTGCGCCCGAAGTAGAGACCCAACCGACATCCGAGGAGGGCACAACCCACCAGGGCGCGCCTGGCCCCTAGGGTGTGCACTGGTGTCTTATGGGGGCTGTGGGCCCCCGTTTGCGTTGATTCCAAATCCCAAAAATCACATATATTCCAAAATAATTCTCTGTAAATTTTTATCGCGTTTGGACTTCGTTTGATATGGATTTTTTGTGAAACAAAAAACATGCAACAAACAGGAACTGGCACTAGGCACTGGATCAATAGGATTTTTATCGCGTTTGGACTTCATGAGTAATACCGTGTTCATCGAGGAATTCAACAATGTGAGTGTTTTTTAACTCAGTTCCATTGTCACTTCTGACGTGCTTGATTCGCACATCATATTCATTCTGGGCCTTCTTAGCGAAGCTTTTGAAGATATCTTGAGTACAAGTCTTGTCTTCGAGAAAGAATACCCAAGTGTATCGAGAGAAATCATCAACAATAACCAGACCATAGTGACTGCCACCGAAGCTTGCATAATTTTGAGGACTGAATAAATCCATATGAAGAATTTCCAGTGGTCTTGTTGTGGTCATAATTGTCTTGGATGAATGATGCTTCTTAGCCAATTTACCAGCCTCACAGGCAGCACAGAGACGATTCTTGTCGAATTTTACATCAGGAATCCCACGGAGATGATTTTTCTTCACCAGAGTCTGCAAATTTCTCATACCTGCATGACCAAGTCTGCGGTGCCACAACCATCCTTCGATTGCTTTTGCAAGTAAACAAGTTTGGACTGAGGGACCCTTAGAGAAATCCACAATATAAAGATCATCTTTTCTAATTCCCTCAAAGACGAAGGAATGGTCAGAGGCCATGAAGACAATGCATTTGGAAATAGAGAATAAGACTACCATGCCCAAATCACATAGCTTGCCAACTGACATGAGATTGAATCCAAGGGATTGAACAAGCAACACATCATCAATAGACTTATCCTTGGAGATAGCAATTTTACCTAGCCCAATTACCTTTCCTTTGTTGTTGTCGCCAAAAGTGATATACTTCAGAGGAGAAGCAGTTAAGTTGGGGTCGACAAACAACGACCTGTCTCCGGCCATATGACTAGTGCATCCACTGTCCATAATCCATTCAGTACACCCAGAGACATAGTCCTACAGAAGAATTAGGCTTTCTTAACCACCCACATCTTTGCAGGTGGCTTCGAAACAAATGAACTAGCAGGATATGATTTCTTTCGATAAGCATAGTTGTTACTCGATGGGGAGCGAGTATAATTGAAAGAGTAAGCATTAAAATTCTTTCCAGACGCATGTGCATAGTGATTGTATCCAGTATGCATGTACTCATTTTGTCGAATTCTTTGTGCCTGCATGGTTAGTTGAGCAGAAATAGGCAAAGCATCAACGGTTTTCTTTGGCACCCAAATAGCTTTCTTAGGGGGTCCATTTTTGTTGTTCGGTCCAACATACCGAGCAACAGTCTCACCACGTTGATTCTTCAACGACTTATAGTTGACCAGGGAATCATCATCAGGATATTCAGGAATGGGTGAGTCGTGTCCCGAAAGTAATGCTGGATCGAGCGTTTTGCTCTTAGCAGGAACCCACACGGTTTGAGGATATTGATGTGGTTCCCAGTAAGTACCATCTTCATTCAGTTTCCTTTCGAAACCGATACCTTCCTTTCTGGGATTTTTGTGAAGAATAGACTTCTTCAAAACATCACATAGGGTTTGATGTCCTTTGAGTGATTTGAACATTCCTGTCTGAAGAGGATCCTTTAACCTAGCATTTTCATCAGAAAACATAACCATTTTCCTCGACAGAGGGGTTAGCCTTCACAGATGATTCGGCATTTGATTCAACATTAGTTCGTTCAAGGCATTTTAAGCAAGGTGGCTCAAACACTTCAGGTTTCTCATTAAGTTGTTGGGTGAGAAGAGAATTTTCTCTCATCAAATCCTCATGAGCCTCTCTCAGCGCCTCGAGTTCCTATTTCCTTTTCAGGTAATCGTAGGTCAATCTTTCGTGGTCTGCTGAGAGAAAGTCATGACGAGTTGAGAGTTCATCCATTCGTGACTTGAGAGAGGAATACTCTTCGGTAGCGACTGGTTTTTCTCCATCTCCTCAACCAACAACCCTTCAGATTTCCTGAGGGCTTTCTCAATTTTCTCAAGAGAATTTTGTTGAATATTAGCAATTTTGATCAACTTAGCATGGTCATCCTCATCAGAAGAATATTGATCACTGGAGTGAGTCTTGTGATGTTTGGAGGATACCTTTTCTTTCGAAGCCTTAGCCATGAAGCAGTATGCAGGAGATTCGTCGTCACTTGAAGGATTCCTGAAGAAGTTTGTCATAGTAGAGGAGGCACATGCTATGCTAGCTATGCCAGAGTCGGAATCTTCATTGGATTCTTCTTCTTCTTCGGTACCTGACGATTCTTCTTCTTCAGAATCCATTTCCTTGCCGATGTAAGCCTTTGCCTTGCGAGAAGTATTCTTGCGGTTGGAGGAGGACTTGGAAGGATTCTTTGAGGAAGATCTTGATGATGATTTTGAGGTGGAGCTGTCCTTCTTCTTGAAGAACTTCTTTGTTTTCTTCTCATCATCGGAGTCGTAGTTCTTGCTCTTGCCTTTGCCTCGATGATTGCCCAAGTCATATCTCCCACTTGCACGGATTTCAGCTTCCCAGAGAGGGCAGTCCAAAATGAAGTGTCCAGGCTTTTTGCACTTGAAACAGGTATATTCTCCGGTAGGTTTTGAAGATTTTAAGCCCCCAGAGTTGCTTGAACTTCTTTTCTGGAACTGGCTCTTCTTATGGAAACGTTGGAATCACTTCGTGATCAGTGCGAGATCTTTGCTGAGACGTTCTGGATCATGTGAATCTTCTTTGGCATTTCCTTCTGAGGAGGAATCAGCCACAGCCTTGAGAGCATGATTTTTGCGTTGAGTTGAGCCATACAGATCTCTTTTCTCTTCTTTCTGTTCCTCGTGTGTGTTCAGTCTTTCCATGACATCAGCTGAGTTGAGGCTTTTGAAATCAGAACGCTCTCGAATCATTAGAACAAGCGTGTCAAATGAGGTGTCAAGCGATCGAAGCAGTTTCTTCACAACTTCATGGTCAGTGATATATTTGGCGCTGAGTCCTTGAAGTTCATTTGCTATGTCACTGAGGTGATCGAAGGTTTGCTGACAGATTTCATTTCCAATTTGCTTGAAACGATTGAACGTCGCCCGAAGAGTATCAATCCGGGCCTCTTTCTGAGATGAAACTCCTTCATTGCTCTTTTCGAGGACATCCCACAGCTCCTTTGCAGTCTGACACTGGCGATACCAAAGGAATTGAGCACGAGAGAGATGGCCACCAATTTCATCTTTGGCTTGAGCATCTAGTTGAATGAGCTTCTTTTCTTCATCGGTAGGAGCTTGAGGAATAACAATTGTGAACCCGATATGCACCACATTCCACATATCATCATCTATAGCTCGAAGATGGATCTTCATCTTCTCCTTCCAGAAGGGATAGTCCGTCCCATCGAATATGGGAATCTTGAGATGCGACTTGTAGTTCACTGAAGACATACTTAAACTCCAAAGTCGTTAGACTAATATGAGCAGAGTCAAGGAGTACCTTGCTCTGATACCAATTGTAGGAGCGAAGTATGTCTACCAGAGGGGGGCGGGTGAATGGGAGTTTTAAATTTTCTTCGAAAAACTTGAATCTCTCAGAACCCAGCAGCAGAATAAAGGATAAACAAGCTAAGAGGAACTACAGCGAAATACCGAAGGGAAACTAAAGCATTCATCGAAGTAAATTACATGAATGGAATACATCGAAAATAAACATGAGTGACAGAGGTAACCGAAGATGCTCGATGGCGACAAGGTATTTGTTCGACCAGTTCATCCTTCTGCACAAGGACCACGTCTGGTTGGAGGGGTTGTGACTTAACACGGAAGATAAACTCTCTTCACCCTATTCTCCTCGACAATCGATTCGTCAACCGATGCCGATCACTCGTGGTAGATACTTGAAGGCGATCTCCAAACCTTTACAGACTTCTTCTTCGAGAACCACAATCACTCTTGGTCTCTGAAGAAATTGACACCTAACTGTCTGGAGAGTTTGTAGCTCTCAAGAGTAATAGGCGGAGCGTACTAAACTTAGATTCCAGTGATGCTGAACCACTATCTAATTCTTCGGCTCTAGGGTTTTTCTCTCGGTGGATTTTAAACTCAAATCGCTTAGAGAGGGGGTTGCTCAACAATCTTCTCATAATCAAACGGAGCAGCCACCGGACAAAGCCGATGCGGGGTGGCTATTTATAGCTGCAACCTTTCCAGATGGGAAATGACCATTTTGGACACGAGGTCCAGCCAATGGCCAACCGACACGTTCACAACGGTCGGATTTTGGAGCAACGGTAACATTACTTGAGGAACAAGTAATGCTAACTCCTTGGTCCGAGGCAAATCTCTCGCAGCGAAGAAGATCTCAGTCTCTTGCTGGCAAGTATTTGCTCGGAGCACAAAGAGATTTCTCTCACAGCTTTCATAGGTTTTGGGTTTAGCATCAGAGAATCAAAACTTCAAAATGCTATACCCCTCTTAATAGTACGGTGGTCCTATGACTCAATGAAAGAAGAAGAATAACGAAATAAATGCTACGTCTTCACTTCATCTTCATTCTTCCTCGAGCGTAGTCATTTGCTTCGAACATGCATCGAACCAATTGCTTAATCTTCAGCAATTTTTAGGGGTCACTCTTGATAGCTTTATCTTCGGTGATAATCTTCACTGCAGCGCAGGGAGATTATCTTCGTCGTTTGCATCAAACTCCTCGATACATCATGGACCTGTTACTTTGTGTGCACTAGCAAATACATGTCCCATACTGTTTATGTCAACAAACTCCAAAACATAAGGGGCCTATCATTGCACCAACAACCATAAAAGGATAGTGAAACGCCATCCCGAACCACTAGCTTCATCAACTCAAATATCAATACAATTTGTGTAAATCGCTGATGATGTGACATTTTAATCCCTCTTGCCAGAGCATTGGCAAGCAAACCAACCAAAGCTAACCAAAAGACATGAAACGATTAGGTATCAATTCTTCATTTTTTTCTCAACCGGGCACAGAAAATTGTGTGTGTGTTGGGGGGGGGGGGTCATGCTTCTACCTCGAGGTCGAGCTGCACGACCAGGTAAGTATTTCATGTTCTTTGTGAAACATTTCCCTGAGAGAGGTGGCGAGGCGGGCGACTGTGAAGCCCTATACGTCACCCGTCAATGAGGCGCTGGGCAGCGGGGAGGTCTTGATTGGAGGCGGCCTGCTATGGAAGCGCTAGAAGCGGCCTTCGTCAGGCGATGCATGATGACATCGTTCATGAAGCCGACGGCTAGATAGATCCGGCGCGACGATCATCACTGGTGGCCAGGCCTGGCTAGATCACCAGAGAAGAGCACATCACATCAATGCATGGTTCTTGACGGCGGCAAGCTTGACACCAGACCCGGATTTGTTGTACAATGGCATGGGTAATCTTTTCAGGTCTTCTTAGTGGAGTCTTCATGTTTGGTTTGGGGCGGCGAGACGATGACGTTGGCCTAGGGTAGGAATAGTGTTCTCCCCACCCTATCCTTGTTTTGTTGATGTACTTTTCACCCGTGGAGGGTGTGTGGAGTTGTGTCTCCGGCGGTTCTTCCTAGGTCTGGTCGGTTTAGGTTTCGGGTGGACCCATTTGGATTCAGGCGGCTTTCGTGGTCTTCGAAGTCTCTAGAGGCTCTTATCGTCATTTTTCTTCTCTGGGATGGTGATTTGCTTCGCAGTCATGGCCATCAGCGTCTCCTGGTCTGCATCGGCGACTTCTCGGATGCTGCTTCAACAAGCTTCTGAGTTTCAAAAAGATTGCTCCACCAAGGCGGAGGTCGAGAGCCGACATTGAATTATGCTCACGGTGCGCCGCCGGTGGATGCGGGAGGAAGAATAGTTCAACACCCCAAAGTTTTCTATGAGAGTGTGTTTCTAAGGACCTACAGTACTTAATATATGGCCTTAGCCCTTTTCACAAAAAAGTAAGTATTTTCATGCTAATGCCAAACCACTTCAATGACAAAAATCTAATTAAGGGGTACCTTTTGCAAAAGTCACTCACACCTCCTTTGGTGGTGTCAAGTGGTGCACTATATGTGTGACACTTGTCACGAGTAGAGGGTTATGTGTTTTTTCGTAGATTCATATTTTAAATTTTTATCTCTTGAACCGTGTGTCCAAATCACGAACTGTTTTTATCATTGGATTTCTCGCGTTGAAATCTTCGAAACTAGATCCCACGTTAGTAAATTTAGACGAACTTATTAAAAAAAACATAAGCAAAAAAGACAAAAAAAAACAGAAATTGAAAAATGGGAAAAATGATAAAAAATAGGAAAACCCCGAAAGCACAATTTTGTTTCGCAGGAGTAGCACATTTCGTGCTTTTCCCTATTCGAGATGCACAATTTGTCCTTCACGCAGAAGCACAATTGTGTTTTTTACACGGTGTACAACTGTGCCTCACGCGAAAACACAAACTGTGAAAAACAACTGTGCTTTTACTTTTAAAAAGGTACAACCGTGCTTTTCCCTTTTCAGGAGGAAGCACAACTTTACCTCCCAGTGAAGCATAAGTGTGCTTCGAGAGGATTTTTTTCAAGAAAACGTAAAAAGAACCCAGCAAAACCGAAAAAACCAACAAAAAACTCAAAAATGCGTGAAAAAAAATTGTGCTCCAGCTGGTGTGCCCAGTGCAGGACACCTAACAACGGCACACCACACGACATGACCTCGTGTACCCCTCGCTCCCACCGGGAAGGTCTCCCAGGAGTAATCACCGGTTAATCGCTCCTCTGCAATGCTCCATGTTCAAGCTTAATTTATGGTTAGTGCAATTCAGAATGTTTTTTGTTTGTTTTATTTATTAAGAATAAAAAAACATCCATTTGGCTTCTTTTTGGGGGAAAAAATCCATTTAGCTTTTTTTTAGGGTTTTTTTAGGGGTAAAACATCCATTTAGCTTTTTTTTTGAGGAACCAAAGGGCTTTATTAATTGATAACAGCGTTCATAGGGATACAAAAAATCTCTGGTAAAGAAACAAGCCAAACATGGCGCCCAAAGGCTAGAGTAGTAGATGCCTTGGCCAGAGCATGGGCCTCGGCATTGTTTTGGCGACGCTCGTGACCAAAACTGATATTATTGAAAGAATCCCGGCGCAGATCAATGTCACGAAGGATAGCAGCGTAGTGGCACGCGGTCCGGGAGTTTATGTTGTTGATCACTTCCAAGCAGTCAGACACCACATAGACTGAAGGTTGCAGCAAGTCCTGAGCTAGTGATAGAGCTTCATTACAAGCTTGCGCTTCCAGGCTTGGCGGGTCAACCAGACCTTCATATACAGCAGCAGATGCTCCAATATAAATGCCATTTTTGTCTCTGCAGATCACTGCAACAGCGCCCCGACGTCCGTCTCAGCTGAGAGCCCCGTCCACATTAATCTTCATTTCATCCTCCGGCAGGGGAAGCCACCCAGCAGCTTGAGTCTGTCCCGTGACATGCATCTCCCTGGAAATTTTAGAAACACATGTATGGGCTGCCTGCACGTCGTCAATGTATTTATTGATGAAAGTGAAGGTACTCAGTGGACTTTGAAATTGCTGGTCGTAAATGGCTCGCCTGCGTGCCCACCAAATTGCCCACATAGAAATCAGCACACGAGCGAGATCGTTTGATGGTAGGGTGTCAAACAGCCAAAAAAGCCAGAGCTTCGGATCTTCAGTTTTATTAGAGATAATGACCTCCGTCAGCTCTTCATCCATTAAGGCCCAGACGCATCTGGCCATTCTGCACTCAATTAAAGAGTGTCGCCAGGAATCGTATGCTGCTGAACAGATGCTGCATGCTGGGGTAGTCGCCATCTTCCTGTGATTCCTCACATCGCCAGTAGGTAACGATGTTCTCGCCAAGCGCCATGTAAATACCTTCACTTTAGATGGAATTTCAGTACCCCACAACTTTGCCCATGATTTGCCTTCTAGGACCCGCTTGGAGTGCCCCGGAACCTCTTCTAGCCAATCCTGCCGTTGCTTCTTCGTCGCTGCCAACAAACGGTAAGCCGATCTTATCGTAAACATGCCCTTTCTTTCATAGTGCCAAGACCAAAAATCCTCCTGTCGCCTAGAGCTGAGAGGTATGTTCATAATAGCTTCTTTGTCCATTACCAGAAAATGTTCGTCCAGTACATGCACATTCCAAACCCCATTGACATTATCAATTAACTCACTGACCCGGACTGGCGGGTGGGCAGATTTCGGGCAAATCGGCAGCAACTTGAAGTCCCGAGGGATCCAGTTTTCATGCCATATGTCCGTTGCTTCACCGGTCCCGATCCTCTTAATTAGTCCAAGTTTCAGAGTGTCTCGGCCTTCAACAATCGATCGCCATACTTGCGAGGGGTTACTTCCCAGTTCAGCTTCAAGGATGGAACAGGAAGGGTAATAGACAGATTTCAAAATTCGGGCACTCAAAGAAGTTGGTTCTTGCAGAAGCCGCCATGCTTGCCGAGCCAAGAGAGCTAGGTTGAAAAGTTCAATGTCTCGAAAGCCCATCCCTCCCATGAACTTTGGTTGCGTCATAACTTCCCAAGAGACCCAAGCCGTCTTCCTTTCCCCCTTCTTCGAACCCCACCAAAATTTACGTAACTGGCCATTGATGTGCTGGCAAAGACCCCTAGGTAATTTGAAGCACGCCATGGAATATGTGGGAATAGCTTGTGCAACTGATTTAATGAGTACTTCTTTGCCTCCAGCAGAAAGTGCACGCTCCATCCAGCCCTGCACTTGCTTCCATATACGGTCCTTTAGGTATTTAAAACACCCCTCCTTTGACCTCCCCACCTCTGAAGGGAGTCCCAAATATTTCTCTGACAACTGCTCATTGGGGACTTGCAAGATTTCTTTTAATTCCAATCGATTCGATTCAGGGCACCCTTTGCTAAAGAAGATCGATGACTTTGCATTATTAACTCTTTGCCCAGAGGCATCACAGTATTTCTTAAGCACCATTTTCACCCTAGTAGCCATCTCCGGTGTAGCATTGAAAAACAAGAGGCTATCGTCAGCAAATAGGAGGTGGTTTACTTGCGGCGCCTCTGGAGCTACCTTAATACCTTGGATGGTCTCATCTGGTATGGTGGATTTCAGCAGGCATGACAAGCCCTCCGCCGCAAGCAGAAAAAGATATGGCGATATTGGGTCACCCTGCCGAATACCTCTGGAAGGCCTGAAATCATCTAGCTTACCACCATTAAATATAACAGCAAAAGAAACTGATGAAACGCACCTCATCACTGTGTCCGTGAACCCTGGGCTAATACCCAACTTTAACATAACTGCCTTCAAGTATGGCCACTCTAGCCGATCATAAGCTTTCATCATGTCTAGTTTAAGGGCACAAAAACGGTTGTTTTTTGACCTCTTCTTCTCCATATAGTGTAAGCACTCATATGCAGATATGAAATTATCTGTAATAAGACGACCAGGAACAAATGCGGATTGCTCTTCAGAAATTACCTCGGGGAGAATTAGTTTGAGCCGGTTTGCAAATACTTTGGACGCAATCTTGAAGATCACGTTACAAAGACTTATCGGTCGAAACTGTCCTAAATTCTTTGGACTTGCGATCTTGGGAATTAACACAATGAACGTTTTGTTAATCTCCTCCGGAGAATCCTCTCCACTGAGCACTCCAAGCACCATTGCGGTCACCTCATCACCACATAACTCCCAATGACGCTGAAAAAAGTGGGCGGGAAAACCATCTGGCCCGGGGGCCTTCGTTGGAAACATTTGAAACAAAGCTGACTTTACTTCCTCCTTCGTGTAAGGCGCCTTCAGCTTGAGATTCATGTCACCATCTACTTTGCTTGGGATGTGAGACAGAACTTCTTCCATCCCTATGGTATTCTCCGACGTGTACAACTGCTCAAAAAAATTGGTGGCCATGGATTCAAGCTCGGCCACGTCAGTACACACAATTCCATCCGATCGCTCAAGAGAAACAATTCTGTTTTTGGCTTTTCGAGCAGACGCTTTCTTGTGGAAAAATTTGGAGTTACTGTCACCTTCTGCTAGCCACTGAATCCGGGCACGTTGACGCCACATGATTTCTTCCCGGTAGCAAAGTTCAACTATGCGAGCTTCCACGGATTTTTCTTCTGGACTCGGGCTGGTCCTTAATGGGTCCGCCCGAAGCTGCTCTAACTGGGATCTCAAGGAACGTAGTTCCTGTCTCACTGAACCAAAGGTCTGACGACCCCACTTGCTCAACCTGTTAGCCATTGAGCCGAGTTTGGCTGACAACTCGGCCACCGAACTAGCAGTAGGCTTAGCTTTCCATGTCCTCTCCAGCATCTCATAGAATCTTTCATCGCGCTCCCACATGCACTCATACCGGAACAGACGCTGCCGTGCTCTAACTCCCACACTGTCAAGTTCAGTGTTCAAAACAATGGGACAGTGGTCACTTCTCACCGCTGTGAGATGTTCAACGGATGCAAACGGGAAGAGGGAGGACCAGCTAGCCGTAGCAAGGGCACGGTCCAGCCGGACACGGCAAAAATCACCCCCTGCTACTCTCTTTTCCCAAGTCCAATCAAGGCCCTTATATCCCAGGTCCGCCAATTCACATATATCCACTGTCTCTCTAAAAGCTTCCATCTGTGCACTATCCCTCTCGTTTGGACCGAGCTGTTCTACCTTTCGCAAAATCTCATTGAAGTCGCCGAAGCAAACCCAAGGAAGAGTACTCTCGCCACGTAGAAATCTCATCATTTCCCAGGTCTTGTACCGAAGACTTCTATTAGCTTCTCCATAGAAGCAGGAGAGCCTCCATTGCTCCTTATCCGGCTCAGAGATCCATGCATCCACATGATATTTGGAAAAGCTTTTTATTTCGAGCTTCAAACTCTTGTTCCAATACAAGCAAATACCACCACTACGGCCACTACTAGCCACACCAAAACTAGAATCAAACCCTAAGGAAACCGCCAGACCTTCCACTCGACTCTTTGATAATTGAGTCTCAACTATACAAAGAACCGACGGCGCACAAATCCCCACAAGATCGCGGAGTTCTCTGACTGTCGCAGGGTCGCCAATCCCGCGACAGTTCCAACAAAGCGTTTTCATTGCTCCCGGCGGTGCCCCGACTCGGGGCCCGCCGATCCTAAGGTTGTGCCCTTTTCCTCACCATCATAGTTCTTTGGTGACGCCGTTTTTCTCGGCTTCTTCCTGTCCCGGGGTGGGACGTAAACTGGTGGTAGAGGCGGAGCAGATTCCTCCGGTATCTCTTTTCCAGGTGCTTCTTCCATATCAAGCTTCTTCCTTGCAGAACTATTTTTATCAGAAGGTTGTCCAGTCTTGGTCCTCTTCTCATTGTTGTTGGTTGAGAGATGATCTTTCAACTCCCAAACACTCTGCAGCATCCCGAACAACAAGCAGCGCACAAACTCCAGCGTGGGCATCTTGACCATGAGATCACGATCAGCATCGAGCCTCACCTCGTCAGCAATTCTGAAATAACCACGCGTTCCTTGCATTTCAGTGTCCAGTTCAATGAGCCGACCAATCCTCTTCCCAGAATTTTCAAGCATACGCTTATCCTTGACTGAACTGCACGTTCCCAGTCTGCACCTTCCCAATCTTAATAACACACCAGGATCCGGTGGCACATCAATCCTAGAAAGAAAAACATGAATTTTCTTTATCATGCCTTCCTGGGTTGTGTTCCACTGAAGCCATTTCACAAAAAAACCAACCTTCAGTAAGAAGATAGCAACGGCTCGAACACAAATAACAGCAGCAGGGACAAGTCCTCCATAAAAAAAGACAGACTTTTTGCAAATTCCGTAGTCTGGACTACTCCATGGAGTTACGAAGCCCTCACGATTGTTGTGTTGCCCAATTTGCCAGGGCTGGTGGCGGTGAACACCTGGCGTACGAAGAGACCAAACCTGAGCGCGGACAGCAGCGGCAACGCCGGCATCAACACAGACAGCAGGGCCAGTACAGCACGGTCGCTCCACCTCACTCCTACCTTCCCGCCCAGCGGGATGTGCGTCGGATATGACCAGTGTTGAGGAAACAAGGCCTGGACTTCGTCGATGCTGCTTGTTTGGCACCCGCAGGTCTCCCAAGCCGAACAGGGACGCTGCCTTATCTCGCAAAAGCTTGAAACTTTGCATCGGATCCGGCGAGCTACGGACAATTTGCGACGCCCGCGCCTTCCATCCCTCCAGCTCCACCAAATCCACGCCCACACAGCCGACCGCCATCCAGAAGGTAGTCGCACAAGATGCCGCAGAAAAGCTGGTTTGGACAGAAGCAGGAAACGATGTGGAAATAAGGAATTGGGGGTGGATTAGAGAAATTGGGAGGGGGTCAACGGGAGGCAGAGAGAGAGAAGGGTGGGGGAGGCTAGAAACAGGGATCAGGGGAGAAGATGGGAGGAACTGGGGAAGAGATCGGCATAATCGCCAAAATTCGCCATCCGGCAGACACTGTAGCAGAGGAAAAGTTCCCCAGGAGAGCAGATAAAAAACATCCATTTAGCTGGGTGGTCACAATTTCTAATCGGGCCTTCTTCTGCGGTCCGAAAGCCCAAGACGCTCGCGCAACCCAACTCTCTCCAGCCTTCACCTGTGTCTCTCTGCCCGCGCCGTCTCTCTCTCCCTCGCCTCTTTCGGCAACCAGCACCCTCTAGGGCACCAGCACCACACGCCGCCGCCGCCGCCGCCTTTCGCCATGTCTGACTCCGACGAGTACGGTGCGATTCCCACCCCTTCTCGTCCCCTTCCCGTGCTATCTACTCCTCCGTTTTTCTGATCGACTCGCTCCTCTCTTCGTGTGGCGTTCAGTGGACCTGCCCGTCTCGGACGAGGAGGAGGATGAGTGGGAGGATGGAGACGAAGCTGACAAGGAGGAGGTGCCGGGAAGCTCTAAGAAGAAGGCCAAGCAGCACGTCGACCAACTCAAGAGGCTGCAGGAAAAGGTTCGTCTCCTGTTCGTATCATCTTCCGATTGTGCGCCGTCCTTCAGTGGAATCTTATTTTGCAATCGGTTAATGGTCGCTGGTTAGTACCTATTATTATCTTAGTATAAGCGGATACTCATGCTTGACAAATTTTGGACGCACCGAATTCAGGCTGCAAGTCATTGTAAGAGTTGCACATACAGTTTGTCATTCGTATCAATGGTAGTCTGGTGACTTAAAGAATGACAGTAAATAAACTCTGAATCGCACTGACCATTCTAAGCAACGAAAGCTTTAAGCATGTTGCAAGTTGGATTGTTGATTTACAGAGATAATAATCGTGAGAGATGTGACAAAGGCGGTTTGTCATTTTGTATGGAGTGCCTTATGTTCACTAGCTTCAGCTGCACTGTAGTTGTTATGAATGAAACTGAAACTGTACGTGTTAGGCACACCCATGCTCTAACATAAGTAGATCCATTGAATTAAAATTCCAAATTTATAATTTGAAGTCTTAACTGGACCCTTTTCACCGAAAAGAATATGCCATTGACTTAACATTTGGATAGTCTTCTTATTCTTTAACTAATAAGCTCCCCACTGTTGATTTGTTTTTCCTGTTGTTGACTGGACATGTGATTGATGCGTAAGAGAATTGGTCCCTAATTGTTTGATGTCTTTTGGTTAGCTTTGGTTGGTTTGCTTGTGCAATTCCTTTTTGATATCCTATCATGTATGGACTCTGGTTACACATGTCACAGCCACAGCCAGGAGCTTAATTCTGGTTTTTCAGTTTGTTGTTCTTTTCTTTCGTATTTTGTAACCACTAATTTTCTTCTCTGTGCTGTTGAGTTACTGTTGACTGCTTATGAAACTTACGGAACTTTTTTTTGTAGGATCCCGACTTCTTTAAATATTTGGAAGAGTGTGATAAAGAGCTCTTGGAATTCAATGATGATGACATCGCTGTAAGATGAATTTTAGTCTTTTTACTTGTAATAAACCTTCTTCTCCCTCTAGAAGTTTATATGAGTTGGGTTGCTTTGTGTTTAGGATGATCAAGAAAGTGACGAGGAACCTAAATCTGTCCCTAAGGAGGAGCCAAAAGAAAGTGTTAAACCAATTACGATGGAAATGGTTGATTCCTGGTGCAAAGGAGCCGAAGATGGGAAGATAGGATCTATCAGGTCTATTCTTCAAGCCTTCAGGAGAGCCTGCCATTATGGCGAGGACAGTGGGGACAATTCAGCACCAAAATTCAGTGTCATGTCCGGTAGTGTACTCGACAAAGTCATGCACTACGTTTTGAAGAACATGGATAGCATCCTTCGCCAATTACTCGGTGCCCCTAGCTTTGGAGGGAAGAAAGAGAAAATCAGTGAGCTGATGATGACTAATTCATGGAAGAAGAATGGCAATCTAATGAGGGTATATCTTGTCAATGCACTCCATATGATAACCGAGATGACTGATGACCAAATGATCGCATTTACTATTCTCCGTGTCAGAGCATCAGCTGTTTTTCTGGCAGCCTTCCCTTCTCTCCTGAGGAAGTATGTTAAGGTGCGTTAGCTTTGCCTTCTCATTTAATTTTTAAGTAGCTTTTGGCATTACTCTGATGTCCATCTGACAAGAATTTTCTCAACTTGATGGTGTTATTTTAGACCCTGTTGTATACCTGGGCTAGAGGACGAGGTGCCATGCCCTTTATTTCGTTTTTGTTCCTCCGAGACTTGTGTGTTCAAGTAGGTCTGGATTGCCTTGACACATGCCTCAAGGGTATCTACAAGGCTTATTTGGTGAACTGCAAGTTGTCCAAGTCTATCAGCGGATCGAAACTGCAGCACATTCAATTTCTTGGGAATTGTGTCAAAGAATTGTATATCGTGGACCCTCAAAGTGCTTATCAACATGCTTTTGTTTTCATTCGTCAGTTGGCAGTTATCCTAAGAGGTGCTCTTACCGAAAGAGGACCAAAGGTATTTTGTCCATTGAACTGTCATGTTCATATGCTAGAACTGCATTTATTACTTGTGATCTGACAGAGTTTTTTTTGGTTCTGTTTCATCTTTTGAAGACATCAAAGGACAAAAAGCAGAAAGAAAGAAACAAACCAACGAACAAACAGCTGGAGGTACTATTTCTGTTAGTCTTTGCCAAGTATTTTCTTGTATTTCGGAAACACAAGTGTTGTCTGCTCATAGGAGGGATGTCATTCTTGTAGATTATTTGCTGAGAACAGCTCATTTTTGGGCTAATTCTATTGGTTCCTTTTGTATGTTAGTTTGATATTTTTTGTTGTCAATCAGACAAAAAGAGGAACGTTTTCCTGTTGTGAACTGATGATAAGCTTACATTGTTCTTGTGCAGAAATCCTACCAAAAAGTTTATGATTGGCAATTTATATTCTGCCTTGAGCTTTGGACAGGTGTTGTGTGTGGATGTAGTTCTGAGGAAGATTTCCGGCCTTTGGCCTATCCGTTAACCCAGATAATACATGGTGTAGCATGTCTTGTACCGAGTGCACGTTACTTCCCTGTACGCATTAGATGTGTAAAGATGCTTAATTGCATTGCCGAAGCCACCGGTACCTTTATTCCGGTGTCCTCTCTGTT
Source organism: Thinopyrum elongatum (assembly GCA_011799875.1). NCBI lineage: Eukaryota > Viridiplantae > Streptophyta > Magnoliopsida > Poales > Poaceae > Thinopyrum > Thinopyrum elongatum. Next base: position 263,660,253 of record CM022297.1, read on the forward strand.
GCTTGATATGCTAGAAATGAAAGAACTTAGAGGCCGTCCAGATGGTGGTGTTGGCAAAGCAGTGAATCTGTTCAATGTTAAACAGGTTTGTTTCCTTGTAACACAAGTCTATGGGGACATGCCTCTGAAAACAAACATATAACAGGTAGTCCTCTTACAGGTAGATAAGAAAATGGTGAAGACACGTGCCTTTCAGGAAGCTTGCATTTACTCTGTGGTTGATGAGCTGGCTAAGCATTTGGCGCAGTGGAGCTACTCTGTTGCCTTCATCGAGATGTCCTTTTTGGCACTTGTTCAACTTCGGAACTTTTGCAAAACCATCAAGGCTGACAGATTTCGAAAAGAGATGAAGGATCTTATTCGTCAGGTTTGCTAAGCATGTATAAAAGAATATTTAACTATATATAGTACTTGATCGAGCGCGTGTGCTGATTTCCATTTCTGATTCCAGGTAGAGGCAAATGTCGAGTTCATAAGCGCAAAGCGTGCCGGAATTACATTCCCCCCCAATGATCCAGCTGTAGATTCATTTCTACAGGTATAGGTGGTCCTGTTGGCTTTGCTATCTGCACACTATTTATTACTATACTCCCTTTAAATTTGTGAACAGAGGGAGTAGTATATTTTAATTCTTGTGCAGTTGTGTTAAAACATATACTATTCTTTCCCAACAGGCTGAGAAGGAAGGGCGGTTGAGCCCTCTCTCAAAATATGTTGCTACTCTACATCAGAGAGCAAAGAACAGAATCGATTCTATGGATGAGACAAGGTTAGTTTCGTCGATGCTTGTCCGTCTATAATACCCTAAACAAAGTTACCGCATTATCATCAAGTGACTTCCAATTTCCATCATCTTACCACACAACTAACTTAAGTAGTTTGTATGACTAGATGTACTCATGTACTCCCATGTTCTGAGTAAATGTGTTGATTAATGCCATTACTGATTCAATCCTTTGTGTACCAGTGTTATTGTGGGTGCAGAGTCCTCTACCTTTTCGAAGAGGCTATCAGAGGCACAGAAGCAACAGGAGGAACATGATGATAGTGAAGAACCCATTGCTTTCAGTAAGAACTTGTTGGCGGAGAAGAAGAAAACAAAGTATGTTCAAACCTTTGCCCTTCTTTCCTGGTCGGTTTCCTTGCGTGCGCAAGGCATGATGTTTACCTCCACTCCTTTCCTGGTGCAGAGCTGCAAAGGAGAAGAGCAAGAAACGAGCCCGTGACGACGATGATGTGCCTGCGGAGGAGGATGTGGTGGAGGATTTGATCTTGAGTTCGGACGAGGAAGCGGAAGATGAGAACGATGGCCTTGGATCAGACGAGGATGGCTCCGCGCCTGTTGAAGATGACAGCGACGAGGACTTTGTGGACCCAGACAGCGCGTGGAAGAAACAGAAGGAGAAGCTAAAGAAACGGAACAAGTACCAACCATCGAACAAGGCATCCTCAAAAACCAAAAGGAAACCCCACCGTAAGAAGAAAGCAAAACATTAATCAAGGTAGAGCTAGGGCTCGGCAAAGACTGTTGACGAAGTGCTATGCTTTCAGTCATGAGAAACACCTACCTGTCGCGGGAAATTTTGTTTAAGTTGAGAATTACACAGCTTCCTTTGTCATTTCCATGCATTTATGTCAAGGTTATTCATATGCTGCTCGGTTCAACTTTGCCTATATTGATGATTTCATTTCCATACGCTGTTCTCTTACCTGTTTTTCAGGCTGATTGTATGCCAGGTACTTTCTAGCTATCTTCACCTGAAACTTTGCTGAGTGGGCAAATTTGGTGTTTTGATCCTTTTTGATGAAGTTTAGCCGGATCTGACCCTACATTGAAATTTTTCAGGATCTGACCATTTTCTCTACCGCCGTAGACCTCGGCAGTACGGTATAACATGCTACCGCCATGGTCCTCGGTGGTAGGATTTAACTGTGCCGTCACGCCGTCATAATGTGAAAAACACCCTACCGCCAAGGTTTCCGACGGTAGCCCATTGTATCCTACCGCCACTACACACCACAGCATCCACGATCTCACCCACTGTAGCAGTGTATCCGCCATGGGCTAAATTTCGTGTTTTGACCCATTTCGTATACTATTTCGGGATCTGACCCTCGTTGGAAAAAAATTCGGGATCTGACCCTTTTCTTACCGTCAGGCACCTTGGCGGTAGGGTATAATAGCCTACCGCCATGCCCTTTGGCGGTAGGGTTGGACACCCTACCGCTAAAAAGTTCTAAGTTTCCAACACAACGTGCCTAGGGCCTACCACCAGACCCCTTGGCGGTAGGATATAACAGCCTACCGCCAGACCCCTTGGCGGTAGGCAGGAACCCCTTGGCGGTAGGCTGTTATACCCTACCGCCAAGGGGTCTGGCGGTAGGAAAATGGTCAGATCCCGAAATATTTTCAAATAGGGGTCAGATCCTGAATTTGTTAGCAAAAAGGGTCAAAACACGAAATTTTGCCTCCGCCATGCATATAGTACAAGGAATATTTGTTAAATGGAGAACCCCTGCCACCAGACATGCATGCTATGATGATACTTCCTCTGTTCCAAAATATTTGTCTTTCTAGAGATTTCAACAAATAACCACATACGAAGCAAAATGAGTGAATCTACACTCTAAAATATGTCTATATACATCTATACTCTAAAATATGTCTATATACGTCTGTATGTGGTAGTCCATTTGAAATATCTAAAAAACAAATATTTAGAAACGGATGGAGTACATCGCACAGTGATCCATGCCTCCATCCCATGCGTCGCTTCTGCAGCTAGCTGCATGCGCTAGCTCTAGCTCTATCTCTGTCACCCTTTCTCTCTCCTGCTGTTTCTTTGCTGCGTGGTGTTTCAGGCTAATTTTTTTTAAATAATAAATTTGAAAAATAATACGCAGTTTGAGTTATTTTCAAAAATAATACACCGTCGGCCTAGCCTACACCAACTGGAGCTTGTCGTCCTCCTCAAAGCCGACTGGACCTTGTCGTCCTATAAGAAGCCGACAAGTGTCAACTCTGCCGCGTGGCAGCCGACCATTGGCCGGGCCGCGTCACTCGGCCAGGCTGGCAACCTATCGGCCTTGCACAGGCCGACAGGAACCTGTCGGCTTACCCGTGGCCGAAAGGCCTCCAGTCGTCCTCCTCAAGGCCGACAGGAAGCTGTTAAGCCCACAGCGCTCCTTCTTCCTCCTCCCTCTTTCCTTCTTCCACCTTTCTTCTTTTCTACTCTTCTAACCCGAAACTACACCGAATTAATACCCATTTTCTAGCCAATTTCTTCCCCGTTTTCCACCGTAGTTGCATTGTAGAGGGTAGGAGGAGGCAAGGAAGACCTCGATCTCGCGATGGGATAGCTCGTGGTGGTTGTGGTGAGCATTTTTTAAGAGGTGATGGAGGTGGAGGTGGTGGAGGTGGAGGTGGAGGTGGAGGTGGTGGAGGAGGGGGTGCTGCACGTGGAGGTGGTGGTGGTGCTCTCCGGTGATTGAGGGCCGTCGTTCGTCGTTTCTTCGCACGGTTGAAGGGTATAATACAAGTTACATTTTGTGTGTCATATTACTTGTGCGATTTTCTAGTTGGTTCGGTAATATATCTTGACATATTTAGTTGGTCCGATAATATTTTGTTGTCAAGTATGTACGTGTCCGTTAATATTTAGGCGTCCGGTAATATATAGTTGTCTGTTAATATTTAGGTGTCCGGTAATATTTAGGTGACCGGTAATATATAGGCGTCCGGTAATGTAGAGTTGTCCGTTAATATTTAGGTGTCCGTTATTATTTAGGCGTCCGATAATATATAGTTGTCTTTTAATATTTAGGTGTCCGGTAATATTTAGGTGACCGGTCATACGTAGGCGTCCGGTAATGTAGAGTTGTCTATTAATATTTAGTTGACCGGTAATATTCCGGAATATTTTTAGATGTCTGATATTTCAGTTTATGAATATTTTTAAGTGCACCGATAATATCCCATAATATATTATAAGTTTGACTTGCTGCTGAATAGTTCTCCATGTTGAATATTTTAGGTCGGTAGATATGTCAGATGTAGTGAAGTTCACTTTTTTCTACGGTCATGGTACTGTCCAAACAAATCAGTTGGGAGTTGATCTTAATGAGTTCGAGAACATAGTGATGCCAATTAGTGCCCCTCAAACATGGTCTGTTAGTCAGTTGACAGAGTGGTTGACAAGATGTTTAGGGTATAATACTAAAACTCACACCGTCGGTGTTCATGCATTGTGGAGTCGGTCAAGTTCGAACATTTTCTTTTATTTGAGGCCAATCGAGCGGGACTCTCAGTGGGTGCGCTGGTTGCAAGGATGTGCAAAAAGGATAGTAAATCCTTGCGCCTTAGTGCTTCCTGTCATGAAGAAGGTCAGTGCCCCTGAAGGCGAGGGTGGTTATGATCCTGGCCAGAGCAGTGCAGAGATACATTTATCTATGTTAGATGATCCGTTAAATGATGGATATGATGGCCACGAATCAGGGCAGAGTAGTCAGGTAGAAGGAGGAAATGCTGATGGTTATGACGTTGGCCAGGCTGATGCTGACGAGGTAGATGGCCAAATGCAAAACCTGATGGAAGATGAAGATACAGATGTTGATATTGTTCATGCTGATAATTCCGACGAGTCGGATGAAGATGAGAACATAGAGGTGGTGCCTAATCCTGCAGCTTGGAATCATGACTTCTCATCTGCAATGACCGTGAATGATGGCCATGATTCTGCCTGGCAATATCACCAGAACAACATTGCTACGGGTGGTATGTACCCCAACAAGGAAGCTCTAAAGGATGCAATCACTCAGTGGGCAATGTCCACGCAAAGGGTTTTGAGAGCTGCCGTGTCTAGTCAGAAATTTTTGACAATGGTATGCAAGAACGATGATTGTCCCGCTAGGGTGCATGGCTATCTCCCAAAGTATGGCGTAAGTTGGGTGATCAGTGACTTCGTACAGCACACATGTGTTATTCCGTATATCCCTCAAGATCATGGTAACCTTTCGTCCACGCTTATTGCTCGATTGCTTTACAGCGAGATAGTGAAAAGCAAAGCGATGGAAGTGAAGGCTATCCAGACAAAAGTCTTCGTCAGGTTCAATTACAGAATTTCTTATGGCAAGGCTTGGAGGGCTAAGCACATGGCGCTTGAGAAGAGATTTGGTTCGTATTTCGATGCATATGACTGTGTTGTCCGTCTCCTCCGCACACTGCAGTACCGGAATGCAGGCACCTATGTTGACATCCAAGACTTGGTCATGCCGGAGTTCCCAACTGTGATGGTGCTGCATCGATTGTTCTTCTCTTTCGGTGTATGCATCGAAGCTTTCAGTCATTGTAGACCGGTGATATGTGTAGATGACACATTTCTCACTGGCAAGTACAAGGGTCAGATCCTCACCGCCATTGGTCAAGACGGTCAAAATCAAGTAGTCCCACTAGCATTTGCTTTTGTGGAGAGCGAGAATATTAAAAGTTGGACTTGGTTCTTCAGGCAACTGAAAATAGCAGTTGTGAAGGATAAGCCGAATGTGTGCATCCTTCATGACAGGCATGCAGGTATACTGAGTGCGATAAGGACACTGACAAACCCTGGGCCTGATGAGCCAACTCCATGGCAGGACCTGTAGAGCCGTTGGTGCATGCGTCACCTGGGGGCCAATTTCTTCTCGCAGTTCAGAAATAAGAACCTTATGAATCTATTCAAAAAACTCTGCAAGCAGAACCAGGAATGGAAGTACATGAAGATACGTGAGAGACTTAATGTGTGCACTCTGAGACATGTTAGGGACAGGAAAGCTGTAAGGGATGCAGCTGTGAGGGCACATGTAGAAGCAGTAGCTGCACAGTTAGCAACAGGACCAGCGGTCTAGGAGGAAGAACCTGTTGGGCTTTGTGATTTGCCAGGATTTGACCCACCTGGTACTAGGAGAAGGCTTGGTAGGACGATTAAAACATTTGAGCAGTGGATAGAGCATGAGCCTCTGGAGAGGTGGTCTTTGCTGCATGACACACATGGAGCAAGGTATGGTGTCATGACTACCAACCTAGCTGAAACTTATAACTTTGTCCTCAGAGGAAACCGTGCTTTGCCACTGACAGCAATCATTAAGGGTATTTTTTATGGTACGGTGAAGTATTTCAGAGATAGACGACAAGCAGCAGAGTTGCATATCACAAACAACCCGAACACACGTTATTGTGAAAGGGTTATGAAGTACATGAATGATAAGATGCGGAAAGCTAGGACTCACACTATAGTCCCCATCAGAAATCAAGAAAGAAGGTTTGAGGTCCGATTAGCTAACAACAAATTCGGATGTGGAAATCAGGTGTTGACGCATGAGGTGAAAATTGGCAATGAAGTCAGGCCAACGTGTGAGTGCACATGCAACAAACCGAAGTTGCTTCATCTACCTTGCTCTCATGTACTTGCTGCTTGCGGGCAGCTAGGACTTGACGCAATCTCTTTCGTGTCTCCATATTTCCTGAAAGAGTCCGTGGTCAATACCTGGACAGGTGAGTTGCAGGGATTTCAATCAATGGGTAACTTCACCACTGTTAACCCTGTTGAAAGGCAGTACATTCCGGATCCACGGAATATGCGTACAAGCAGAGGCAGACGTCAGTCTCAGCGCATCCGGAATGATATGGATGAATCTGAAGCCGGAGGGCCAACTATTCAATGCATTCTATGCAATGAATTTGGCCATAGGGACACTAATTGTCCCACCTTCGTGGCTGGCCGTGGACGAGGAAACCGGGGACGAAGAGGAAGAAGAGGGAGAGGAGGGAGAGGAAGAAACTAAGTGTGGCACTCTGTTTAATTTTGTATTAAGTGTGGCACTCTATTTAATTCTGTATTAAGTGTGGCACTCTGTTTAATTTGTATTAAGTGTGGCACTCTGTTTAATTCTGTATTAAGTGTGGCACTTTGTTACGGGCCCGGAGCAGATCACACAGAGGAGTTGGGGTTCTGCTGTTTTAGCGGCTACATACCGAGCTCTGTGCAACGGCTGCCGGCTAGAGGGGAAGAAGGCGGACCTTCTTGGTTGCCCTCTATTTTTACAGCTGTGGTCCTGGGAGAGATTCTCTATTGCACGACCGAACATAAATGTGGACGAGGCTTGGTCTTCGAATGAGCTTTTCGATGCTGAGGGCATCGACATGCCTACTTTCGGTATGATCTGGACACGTCGGCAGGTATGTGTCGTGTAAACCATGCCCTTATGTACACCATGACGGAAAATAACTTCTTGTTCGTGTAGAGAAGCTTCGCTCATGAACAGACTAGGCGAGCCTACACCGCATTGAACGAGCAGTTCGATGTGTACACTGGGGTGATCTGGCAGCCGTACACGCAGGCAGCCATAGATGCTAGATATCCCGGCGGTATTTCTGAGCTATGCACAAGAGATCGGGATTACTGGATGACAAAATCGAAGATCATCTTCGATGTATTCGTCGAGGAGATGGCCCAACAGAGGGTCATGAGATAGTTTGGTCTTCGACAGTTGGCCCAGCCCCCACCTACTGAGCGTCGGCTGTTAGATGATGTCCACAGGTATGTCTAGTATTTCAATGTTGGTTGGTCTTCACATTTCGAAATACCAAAGAATTACTTAATCATTGCACACACAATGCAATTTCAGGAACACGAGGAAGGGGATTAACATGACCATGGATCAGTGGCTGGCACGTGTTCAGATGTACGTTGCAGAGTGGGAGACTGCGATGACACGGATTTGGGACGAGGATCGCGTGTTCGATACGGCTGAGTTCAATGCCTATTGGAATCGGTACAGTGATATGACACGGTTACGCATCATTAACCACCCTCAGAGACAGGAGATACCGGCCCCTGCTACGAGGGATACGTACCCGAGCTATGATACTTCCGGCTCTAGACAGAACGTGGTAACATATACTGAACTTATCTAATGCATCTAGTTCTTACATACTTTGTCGTGCGGACGTAATAATCTTCGAGTTCATTTCAGGCTGACATGACACTCGAGCTTCACGAGGAGGTGGCCAGCTATACACGGCAACTATCGTCTACTGCTCTTCTAGAACCTCGTCCAGTGCACTCCTTCTTTACGCGCATCGAGGGGAAACTACGAGCTATATATCAGGCTATCACGTGCACCCGCTCTACGGATGTTGTTCTCCAGCAGACCCAGGTACGCCCGCCTCGTCACTCAACGGGCCAGCAGCAGGAACCCACACAGCACCGACATCAGCCGCGTCCACATGTAGACCATCAGTGGATGAGTAGGCCACCACCTCCTGACCAGGCCGGGAGTTCAGCGTGACAGCACCACCATGATCCCACGTCGGGCTACGGGTTTCGACCACCGCCGAGCTTCGTGATGCATCAACATCCTACAGGTATGTTTGTTTATATCTATTCTTTTCAATATCAGTTGGAACTACCTGTTTCTTAATTACTTATGTGGCCTCCCTGTCGTAGGAGCCTACGGATATAGGGCGCCTATGTCCGGACATGAGACCTCCCATTCTGAATCCACGTTTGAAAGTGCTCCGGAAGGTGGGCACAACACACAGGATCAGGTGTCGCAGCACATCGCCAACTGGATGGGCACGTATTATTCTACTCCTCCACCAGATCCCACACAGCCCACACAGCCCACGCAAGACACACAGTATGGCGAGGACGGGTCTTGGATTCCTCTTTGTAACGTTCGGCCACCGAACAGGTATGAGTGGTCGACGCCCCCTCCACCACAGCCACGCCGTGGACGAGCACGACGTGGCTGATACTTATGTATGCGAGGGACGTATTTGTATGCGAGAGACATATTTCGACCTATGTATGCGAGAGACATATTACTATTAATTCGCATTGTTATTCGAGTTACATTTTCACACTGACTGAAATAAGATACATTAAACTGTTGAAATTAAGATGCATCGAAAATAACATGCATAAAATAAGATACATAAAAATTAACATGTTCAAATTAAGATACAACTTGCTGTGAATTTTAAGATACAACTTGCTGCAATGCGAATTTTAGGATACAATAACATAAATCTACTGAGTCCAACATGGATATTTTCCTTTTTCATCACCAGCTTCTTCTGCTGCCTTGGCTGCACGAGCCCTTTCTTTCTTTATCTGCCTCTCAGCCTCACGGGCCTCCTGTCGCTGTCGTTGAACCTCCGCCAGTCGAAGTCCCTCTTCTCGGTTTTTCTTCTTCATCTCATCAAGAAAAGCCCTCTGCTTCACACAGTACTCTTGCCACTCTCTCTCCTGCTCTGCTTTCTCCTCTGCTGCCGCCTTCGCGCGGCGCTCTTCCGCGTCCAAACTTTCCCATGCACGACGACCTCTTTCACGAATCTCGGTCACCGCCCAGTCCGGTATTTTCGTGTCAATCCAACGATAGTACATGCACAGAGGCGGAGGAGACTACAACAAAAATAGAAATATAAATATCAAATCAACAATAATATCAACAACGTGTTTATTCTTGGGGACTCAAACATACCTGAGGCCTGATGTACGGTGAAGTAGCAACGGGTGGATCTTCCTCATAATTGGCGCACATGAAAAACTTCATGCCCAACCAATTTGAAAAATCCGTCACCTCCTTCACCTTGCAGAGATCGCCACACCAACAACGAAGTACTTCCACCCCCCGAGGCAAAGTCGCACTCTTCATTTTCGTAGGCCTAATGCTTTGATCCGAGCAAGGCAAACTCATAATGACTAGCGCGTTGGTGTTTTGAAGTGCGGCTGGACGATGGAGAAGAGAGTGAGAAAGAGCAAGCAGTGTGGGCAGAAGCAAAGAGAAGAGCGTGAGAGAGCAGGCAACGGCATCTCGTATATAAAGATGAGGAGCACTGTGTTGTCGGTAGAAGAAAATAAAACACGCGCGTCCGCCGCAGCAACAACACCGCACCGCTGTCTCCGGCGTTTCAGACAAAGCAGACAGTAGGAATCAGCCGTTTCCCGCGTGCTCGGCCGAATCTTTGCCTAAAAATCAGCGCCGTTTGCATAAAAATCAGCGCCGTCATCATAAGAAATCAGCGCGGTGCGATTCTGTCAATCACTACAGTCTGCCATGGAAATCAGCGCATTTTGCTGCAGTGTGGGCATCGGAATCAGCGTATGCGCATGGGAAAAAGCGAGCTGTGCGTTCGGCCGAGGGAGCAGCCGTCGGTGGCGGCAGGCCCTGGAGGGCTAATTCAAAAGTTGGAGCCATGCAGCAGTCGGCTTAGAGTAAGCCGATTAGACTAATCGGCTTACTCTAAGCCGACTGCTGCATGTGGTGCTGGCCGAAAGGCCTATCGGCCAAGGCGAAGACGACCGAAATCCAGTCGGCCATGGCTAGGCCGACTGGAAGCTAATCGGCCTATAGTAAGCCAATTAGTCCCAATCGGCCTACCACTGGCCGACGGTGTATTATTTTTGAAAATAACTCAAACTGCGTATTATTTTTCAAATTTATTAAAAAAATGTATTATTTAAAAAAAATTAGCGTGTTTCAGCCCCAGGACTAGGGCAAGGCCTAGAGCGGCAGCTAGAGGACTAGGGGCAAGGCCTAGAGCGGCAGAGAAGCTACTCTCTTTTCTGCGGTGCAGTGTATGCAGACCCTACCGTCAACAATTGTGGCGGTAGGATATAATGGTCTACCGCCAGAAACCTTGGCGGTAGGGTATTTTTCATGTTATGACGGCGTGACGGTGCAGTTAAATCCTACCGTCGAGGACCGTGCCGGTAGCATGTTATACCCTACTGCCGAGGTCTACGGCGGTAGGGAAAAGGGTCAGATCTTGAATTTTTTTTGAACAGGGGTCAAATCCGGCTAAACTTCGTAAAAAGGGTCAAAACACCAAATTTGGCGTTGCTGAGTACACCACAAAAACTTGCGACATTAAACAGGAAGCAAATGTCCCAGTTTCTGACCATTCCTGTCGTTTTCAGTAGGGAATGTAAGCAAGCGTGTACAGGTTATGAAGCTTCGTTTGCCGCCCTGACATGCTTAGGAAGTTGTTGTTTTTGTACTAATATAAATTCTACTAGTTTATATTGTGTAAGAGATTATTAATGCATATATATGCTGAAGAAAGAAGTTTGGTGCACATCAAAGAGAATTTGGTGTACGGCACCGCGGAAATTTCACGGGAACCGGTTTGCTTCCTTAGCATCTGCCAAAAAAAATCGCATTGACAATATGATTTGCAAAACAAAATAAATAAATAAAGTAAGCCCATCTAAAGGAAAACCCAAGCCGTTGACATTCCACGTCAATAACTGAACCGCGTTGGCCCGGCACGCTTCCCGCCCCCGCCATGAGTTACAAAAGGCAAGGGTTCTTCGAATAAGAACCGCCATGAGTAGTAGTACGAGAGCTCAACAATACCACATCCTTTTTTTTTTTGACAAACAATACCACATCGTTTAATTAGTCGGACTCCGTTTCCTAATCTGCATCCAACTCGCGAGTTCCTCGCACCGATCCTATTATTAATCCAACTCCTTTCCTCCATAAACCCTCCCGCAGCCTTCCTTCTTCGTTGCGATCACTACAAGTTTTATTTACTTACCAACGAACGAACAGATTAAGTCCACCGCTCTCGACGTAACCAACGTACGACTACGACACGATCATGCAATTCCCGTTCCGCCGCGCGCCGGCGTCGCCGGCGCCGATGCCGATGCTGTCGCTCCCGGGCAAGACGCCGCAGGGCTTCGCGGAGGACACCTCGGCCGCGGAGGAGGACGGCGACCTGAGGGAGTTGCTACACTGCCGCAGCCGCCTCGTCCAGACCTACTCGGACAAGAAGGGCGCCGCGGCCGTGCGGGGGGACCTCCTCCGCGAGTACGTCCGCAAGCTCGACGCCGTCGCCCCGCGCTTCGACGAGGCGGTCGTACGGCACCAGCTCTGCTTCGCGTGGCGGGACGCCGGGACAATCCGTCGCCGGACGCACACGGCACTGGCCGCCGAGCGGGCGGTGGCGCTGTTCGCGCTGGCCACGGAGCAGGCCCGCGCGGCGGCGGCGGAGGACAGGCGCGAGGCCGACGGGATACGGCGCGCGTGCGCCGCGCTCTACGACGCGGCGGGGTCGCTGAGGGCGGTGTCGGAGGGGGGAGACCACGCGGCGAGCTGCCAGCTGCGGCACATGTCCGGCGCGTGCATGGCGGCGTTCCAGGCGCTGATGCTCGCGCAGGCGCTCGAGTGCTACTTCGAGCTCGCCGTCGCCGGGGGCAAGCCGGCGGCGCTGTGCTGCAAGGTCGCCCAGCAGGTGAGCCTGGACTACAACCGGGCGCACCGCTCCATGACGGCGCACGAGCAGCAGCAGATCGACAAGTCGTGGCCGGCGAACGCGCAGGCCAAGGCGGCCTACTTCCGCGGCGAGGCGTGCCTGCGGTCGGCGCGGCTGCTGCGCGAGAACGGTGACGGTGCCGGCGACGGCGTGGGCGAGGCGATCGCGCGGCTGAGGCAAGGGCTGGCGTCCCTGGAGGGCGCCAAGGGCGCGCTCGGGAGGGCGGCGGCGCCGGTGCGGGACGCGGTGAAGCGGCTCCGGAAGGAGGTGGAGGCCGATCTGGCGGCGGCCGAGCAGGACAACTGCAGGATCTACTACGCGCGCGTGCCAACCGCGGCCGCGCTGGCCGAGCTGCCCGGGCTGCCGCAGCAGCTGGTGCGGCCCACCGCCGTGGAAAAGATCCTCGAGCGGGGAGTGGTGGACAAGGCTGAGGCGCCGGCGGCTGAAGAAAAAACGAGCTAGCTTAGATTGAGTAGGATCATGTTGTGTGTTTGTTGATGTTTTTGGTTTGGGAGGGCTGTCCCTCCTGCATGAGACGTGAAACCGTACAAATGTGTGTCTTTCCTGCCCCCGTTCGATGCCGGCTACTGTGAGGCTCCGTTCCGAAACCAGTAGTTAGACGAGAGAACCTCCTCTCGGCGTGATCGAGTCGTGGGGGCAATGACTTTCACTCGTCGAGACTAAAATCATTGTTATTTGCTCAATTTTATGGGAGAGCTACTTTAATTTTTTTGTTGTTAGTCGAAAAATCGGACCCTCCGAATCATCATCCAACATCAAGAACCAACCCACACTGTTTATATCGCACCACCCCTCCAACCAAACCTTAATCACCGGCATGTACCCCTGTGGCCGGACCCGCTCACACGGCCGCTCCACCCTCCCCTCGCCACAGCTCATCATTGTCTATCGTCATCCCCTAGTCCACCCCTCTAGAAATCAACCGTGTAAAAGTTGACATCCAATTCTCCAACAAAGGCTAGAGCATCTCTCCAAAAGATTTTCACACTTTAGACTAAATAGTGTATCATATCCTACAAAAGCCAATTGATGAACGGGAACAAAATGATATTGAAGGGACTGAACAAGCATGACATTTTAAGAGACATGTCTTACTAATAGCCACCTTGTCCAACCCAAGTACCTTTCCTTTTGATCCTCCACCAAACATCATGCTCACAAATGGTTTTGGTAGTTTTCATGAAGTGTGTGAGCAATTAACCATCTCTGGTCATATGATTGGTGCGATCACCTATTTGACTCTACTAGAGAAAGTACCCTACACACAATTTAAGTCTTTGTTAGAGGTGCTCATTATGCAATGGGACCTCTCAAGTTAGTAACAAGGGTCTTTTTAACTCAAATAGAGTAGTAGCGGAAAGCATTGCGAGGACCAATAAACTTTGCATAAACATTTCCATACATTGTCTTACGGAGCACATTTTTTTTCGAGAAAGGGAATATATTAATATCGTGAAGATACCAATTACACCCGGCCTCTGTATCAACAAGATGTCCAAAGACATCAAAGATACACACAGCCAAAAAAATAAAAATAAAAAGAGAAGAAAGAAAAAAGACCCCGCCACGGTGAACAATCACTAGCAGCAGCAGCAGCACTCTAACCACCACCAAAGACAACACCCGGAATACAAAAAAGGTTCTCCAAAAGCAACGCCTCCAGGAAGGAAACAATGCACAAGCGTTGTCGTTGCCCGATCGAAGATCTTGGGTTTTCACCCCGGAGAAAGTCCGACTGCATCCAAAACAATGCCTTCAACAAGGTTGCCAGGTACAACCAATAAAGGCCAGACCTTGGGTTTTCACCCTGAGAATCAAGACTCGGTACTCAAGGAGCACCACCAAAAATGCAATCCTCCAATGTTGCCGCCCCCGCTTGCCGAGGCCACTGAAACAAGTCACCATACACCTGGCACACAATCTTCATCGCATTCAATATACCCTTCCACCGAAGCTTCAAGACCTCCAATCGCAGCCGCCATGACTTTCCCCACCTCTATCAATGCCTTGAGAATCTTGACTTAGACATGTCCCATGACACTCATAAGAAAGCGAAGCTTCGCGCCGCGCCCTCTTAAGGCCGTGTTGGCAGAAAATATGAGCGCGCGCGCGACCGGAGCCTTCCCGATCTGGATATCCAGGGGCAACATACGCCAATCCATATAGATTTCCGACGGGGAAAACCGGAACTCGTCAGCTGCCAGATACAAGAGTTCAACATCCAGTAGAAAGATGACTTGTCGGATGAAGAGTGTTAGGGCAAAGATCCGGCAGAATCATATCGGGGCAAGCCACCATCATGGACGGGAGCACATAGGATGGAGAGATCACTTCTTTTGCCTTGTTGGGAGTGGACTTGCCCCTAGTGGCATTCCCACTCACAACCACACCATAAACCTTGTCTTTTCCTTTATCCTCGCGCCCTTCACGCACCAATACAATCTTTTGAGGGGTTGAGCTCTTTTGAGGAGTGATATTCTTCTTCTTGCTAGAACTTGGATCAAACCCAAGTCCTTCTACCACATGGCAGGTGTGGTCAGCCCTTTATGTCGATGAGTATTTGAATGTCAAGAGGAGAAAGAAGAAGAAAAAGCAGAAGAAGAAAGAAACGAAAAAAAAACCAAGCCCTTCTTTGGCGAACACCTCCTTGTGTTGACCCAGCACATCATTGAGGTTTTTCTCTCCTTGAACACATGACATGAGCCCTTTATCAAGTTGGGCCCTTAGAGCACAGTTCTCCTCAATAAGAGATGCTTGATCACAAGTAGAGTTAGTAACACAAGCATTAACATTTATAAATGTGGGAAGGTGAGCCTTGCTAAGAGTATCTAGGTGAGTGAGTTGAAGACTCCCATGACTCTTTTTAATCTCATCATCCTTAGTCTTGAGAGACAAGGTGAGAAGGTCAAAATCCTTAGAGAGAGAAGCATGAGACTCTTCGAGCTTGCTTAGTGTAAATTCTATTAATGTCAATTGTGCTAATGATCATGATTGGGGTGATAATTATGATGTTTCTTGTGATCTTGAGAATTATGAGCCTCATAATGAATCTATTATTGATGATAAAAATTGCAATACTATTAAAAGTGGGTTTGGAAGAGCGTCAACTTTAGGTAATAATGATCCCACTACTTTGTGGATTATCAATCTTGTGATTTTTTTTGATAAAAGTGGGTTTGAAGAGGTCATGATTTTAGTTGATGTTAATCCCACTATCTTGAAAGATTATAAAACTTTTATGCATGTGGATCAGGAAGAGAATATTTTATATGATAGCTATATTGTTGAATTTGATTATGATCCTACATGTAATTATTATGAGAGAGGAAAATATGATTGTAGAAGTTTTCATGTTACTAAATTACCCTTTGTTATGTTGAGATTGTAATTGATTTATTCTTCTTCCTTGCATATGCTAGATACTTCTTGTCTTTATAATTTGTTTGCTTATAAAATGCACATAGAAAGTATGTTAGACTTAAATGTGTTTTTCACATGTTTTATGATGCTCTCTTTGTGCTCCAATTCTTGTCTTTCATGTGAGCATCATTGAAATCTCAAAGCCTGTCTTAATGGCTATAAAGGAACAGCTTGTTGGGAAACAACTGATACGTTTCCATCGTATCTACTTTTCCCAATGCTTTTTGCTCTTGTTTTGGACTCTAATTTGCATGATTTGAATGAAACTAATCCGGACTGACGCTGTTTTCAACAGAACTACCATGGTGTTGTTTTTGTGAAGAAATAAAAGTTCTCGGAATTGGACGAAACTTTTTAGAGAATTATTTTGGAATAAATAAAAAATACTGGAACCAAGACCAACTGGAGGGGGGGGGGCAGGCTGCCCACAAGGCACCAGGGTGCGCCACCCCCCTCTGGCGCACCCTGGTGGGTAGTGGGGCCCACAAGGCCCTGCTGACCCTAATTCCGACGCTATAAAATCTTATTTTTGGAAGAAAAAACCATGAGAGGAAGTTTCATCACGTTTTACGATACAGAGACGCTGCCACCTCATGTTCTTCATCTGGAGGCCAGATCTGGAGCTCGTTCGGGGCTCCGGAGAGGGGGATCTTCGGTCTTCGTCATCATCAACCATCCTCCATCACCAATTTCATGATGCTCATCGCCGGGAGTGAGTAATTCCTTCGTAGGCTCGCTGGTCAGTGAGGAGTTGGATGAGATTCATCATATAATCGAGTTAGTTTTGTTAGGGCTTGATCCCTAGTATCCACTATGTTCTGAGATTGATGTTGCTATGACTTTGTCATGCCTAATGCTTGTGACTAGGGCCCGAGTGCCATGATTTCAGATCTGAACCGTTTATGTTATCACCATTATATCTATGTTCGTGATCCGATCTTGCAAGTTATATGCACCTACTATGTGTTATGATCCGCAAACCCCAAGGTGACAATAATTGGGATACTTTCCGGTGATGACCGTAGTTTGAGGAGTTCATGTATTCACTATGTGTTAATGCTTTGTTCCGGTTCTCTATTAAAAGGAGGCCTTAATATCCCTTAGTTTCCTTATGGACCCCGCTGCCACGGGAGGGTAGGACAAAAGATGTCATAGAAGTTCTTTTCCATAAGCACGTACTATTTACGGAATGCATGCCTACATTATATTTATGAACTGGAGCTAGTTGTGTGTCACCCTAGGTTATGACTGTTGTATGATGAATATTATCCAACGTAATCGCCGATCCAATGCCTACGAGTTTTTCGCATATTGTTCTTGTTGTGTTACTATTACTATTGCTATTGTCACAAGTGCTACAAAATTATTACTATCACTGTTACCATTAGTATTACTGTTACCACTGCTATCAAAACTATCATATTACTGTGCTACTGATCACTTTGCTACAGATATTTAATCTCCAGGTGTGGTTGAATTGACAACTCAACTGCTAATACTTACAAACACTAGTGGAGAAAAGCCTAGCTACGGCGTGCCAAAAACAACCTTGGTGGCGTGGACAGCCGACGCTACCAATATGGCGCCAGTGTTAAAATTTAGCGCTGGCGTTGGCATCTACGCCATCAGTATTTTGGACGGTAATGGCGTGCCGAGTTGTCCACGCCAGCAGTATTAGTCATCAGTTGTGACGTTCCATGTTTTCTCGACGCCACTACTTTGATTTTCAAATTTGAAATAAAAGCTATACAGCAGCGATTTCAGCCAGAATGACAGCATAATCCAGTTTTAGAACAGTCACTAAATCAACTATAAATAGACCCAATGACAACATTTAAGTTCAACAATGCACTTATTGATATAGTTCAACAAAGTAGGCAAAGTAACACACATATGAATGTACAAGTTCAAATAAATAGAGGTGATAATAACATGATATCTTCCATGCATGCCAACTAGCTAACTACGACTTTTCAGCGGGCGGAGTCAGGGTCATAGTTCGGAGTAAGTGCACCATCATCGCTGTCAGCAGGCTTGTAGTAGACCATGATCTCGTCACGATCATAGTCGAGGTAGAACGTGGCTCTCTCTCCAGCTTCCATCTCGTAAGCATCCGCAAGGGCTTTTCAACCAGGACAAACGAAGTAGGTGCGGTTTGCGTTGTTGGTGACAAGACAATTGAATTTTTGGGCCGTCAGCATCTTCATGAGGGTGCACTGGAATGTGATGGTGGCATCAACTGGAACTTTAAACTTCTCTAAGAAGTCACGCCTTGCCCCGCAAGGGATGACCTGAGAAAAATTGAAAGAGTAGCTAGCTAGTTACACAATTGTCTTGTCATGCATGGAACTCAATCAAAACACATGTTCAACTAAAACATACCGTCCTAGTGAGGAAGTCATTCGACAGATCTATGAAGAACTTCTTATCCCTTTGGCATCTCACCGAACCACAAGCCTCACATGGGGCATCCATTTACTGCTTTCATGCATGAAGTTGAGAAAAATAAGCATACATAAGATGCACATAAATATAATGCAACATAATAAGCAGTTAGTACGAACCAGCGCTATCCGCCCATCTAGTTATTACCACATACGTACTTGTAATAAAACATTTCTACAACCATGCGTAGTTCGAACATAAAACATGCATAAAGTTAAACAGTTCATATGAAATAGGTAGCGCGCGCTAAGCTAGTGGGCAGAGGGACCGGCCTTGTGGTCGTGCCTAGTCGACCTACGACGACACCCCTGCTGACCCTCCTCCTCACGCTCCAAGGCATCCCAGTCTATGGGATCCTCCTCTGCGCTCTTCCTGGCTACATACTGAAATAACATTATCTTGTTGGCCTCCACGAGTTTGTCATCTCTCGCAAGCTCGCTCACCAATGGGCCGAAGAACTGCATCTCGGCTTCTTTGCTCTCCTTCTCCTCAACCCTAGTGTATATCCTCATGTCCTCAGGCGCGAGGAACATCGCGAACTCACGACACTCAGAGAAGTTCAGATTCGCCCATTCCTGAAAGAACTCTACTGCCATGGCATCATAAGCGCGCGCCGCTAACTCCGGGGTGTCCCAATGGCCAAGTTCGTGGACGACATTGTCCTTCCTAATGGTGGCATAGTACTTATTTCCCTTCTGTCGCACACCATGAAACTTCTGGGCCATCTGTGACGATGCATATATATAAAACTAACAAATTAGTAAAAAATGGGCATATTAACGAGTACATGCAAAACCTACAATGCATAAAACGTTCTTTCACCATAATTACACTACTAGAAATACAATAAAATTACACTATCTAAAATCATAGTCTACAACTACACTATACATTCTTTCACCACAAATACACTACTAGAAATATAATAAAATTACACTATCTAAAATCATAGTCTACAACTACACTATACATTCTTTCACCACAAGTATAATACTAGAAATACAATAAAATTACACTATCTAAAATCATAGTCTACAACTACACTACATTCTTTCGCCACAAGTACACTATTAGAAACACAATAAAATTACACTATCTAAAATCATAGTCTACAACTACACTATACATTCTTTCACCACAAATACACTACTAGAAATACAATAAAATTACACTATCTAAAATCATAGTCTACAACTACACTATACATTATTTCACCACAAGTACACTACTAGAAATATAATAAAATTACACTATCTAAAATCATAGTCTACAACTACACTATACATTCTTTCACCACAAGTACACTACTAGAAATACAATAAAATTACACTATCTAAAATCATAGTCTACAACTACACTAAAATTTTACACTACTCGTATACACAAAATTTGATATTTTTCTACACTACTATTACACTACACTAAGTAGAACTCACCCGCAGCGGCGGTAGACGGCAAGGAGGCGTTGCGGGCGACGGGGCCGGGGCCGGTGGCCGGGGTGGATGCGGAGGCGACGGCAACAGCGACGGGGGTTTCGACGGAGGCGACGGCGACGGGGATGGCGGCGGGGACGGGGGCGGTGGCCGGGGTGGATGCGGATGCAACGGCGGCGGGGGCGGGGACTTCGGCGGTGGAGGCGGAGGCGACGGCGACGGGGACTTCGGCGGTGGAGGCGGAGGCGGTGGAAGCAGCGGAGGCGAGGGCGACGGGCGCAGCGGCGATTTAATGGGGATCGACGACGGTTGTGGGTTAATTTAATCAATATCTCCTGTGGGGGGCGGCGGGGTAATTGCTGGCGTTGGCCTACGCGGCCAACGCCATTACTATCTGTTACACATATTGTTTTTTACTTTTAGTTATGTGTTAGACATATTGTTTTTTATATTTATATAGATGTTTAGTTTATTATTTTATTGTTTTATTTTCCTATTGTTTATTATATTGTTATTTTTACTAATTATTTTGTGTAAATATGTAACCATACAAGGAAAACCAATAATTAGAGAACACAGGCCAATATCGATCGATCTCATTAATCTAGCATAGATACATAATAGTTGAAGGATGAAAATAATAACACATATATATAACTTCTAGTACTACACACTCTTGATCTAAACTAAGAACATCATCAGTGTAATGATTCCCACGAGAAAAAAAGCTGCCACCGATCCAGCAGGTAGAACGAGGACAAGCATAACACGAGCTAAAAGGGCATATCGAAGCATCTTGAATTTTTGGATTTGGCCGCGCATCACATCAGTCTTCAACTGCATCTCATCTATCTGTTGTCTTAGTTCACCAATGGAGTACTCGAGCAACTCGCTCACGTACTTCTGCACGAGATCAACCCATATCTATGTGTAGCAATATTTTGTCCCTAACGCCTATGGATCACAATATACACACACATATATTAATGATCGCGAATTGTGCAAATTAGCAGAATATATATCGAGGTATTTTCTGTCATATTACCTTTCCACGGTTACCACAGATGTAGAACTCTCGCTCTGGATTACTTTGTGTGTGCGACATATGCTTATCAGCAGGGCGTCCACAACCGCAAAAAAGCAGTACAGGTGCCCTCGCTCGATTCCTAGCAGCTTCGGCGCCGGTGGCATAGCTGCCGGATCGTCGAAGGGACGTCGCGCTGCAGCGGGATGATTCGCTAGACAGGGATGGCTGCATTGGCCGTGGCGAGCGCATGTCGTGGCCAATGGGGCCAGATGAGAGCTCGGCCAAGGTGGCGGAGTCCCAAACTTGCGACACGCCACGCCGACGTGGGCTCGAACGGGCGGCTCGTGCCGATTTGACAAGCTCCGGTGGGTCCATTGTCACCAAAGCAGTTGACTAAGAGGGAGTAGAATTTTGTGGAGAATGGAAGTGAATGTATTTGATAACAAGGGGCTGCCAACACATTTATATATAGGCACAACTTAGTGCTGGCGTTCCGGGCGAAGACACGACAACACAAAGTTAAGTATCTATGGCGTGTCTATAAATCGCACGACAGCAATATACTGCAACTGGTCACGACAACTGGGCCCACACAGTAGTGGCATAGGATGTATTGCCAGTGTCAGCAATAGAAACTTATAGCTGGCGTACCAATTTGGCAGACACCAGCACTATTTGGAAAAAATAGTGCCGGCGCTGATGAAAAATGGCGCGCCACAAACCGAAGTTGTGGCTAGCCATTTTTCCACTAGTGAAATATTCTTTGGCTCCTCTTGTGTCGAATCTATAAATTTGTGTTGAATACTCTACCCTCGAAAACTGTTGCGATCCCTTATACTTGTGGGTTATCAAGACCTTTTTCTGGCGCCGTTGCCGGGGAGCATAGCTATATTTGTTGAGTCACTTGGGATTATTATCTATTTATCATTATGAAGAATCTGAAGGATACAAGAACCAAGATCGTTCCCTCTAAGACAAGGGGAGGTAAGAAATTGCCATCACAGTCTGCACTTGATTCACCTTGTGTTTTGAATAGACTTGCAACACCACCACACGTTATTAATTCTGATATGTCGCAAGTTATTGATGATGCTAGTTCTGTTATGAATGATGATTATGATCATGCTAGTACCTTGCTTGATAAGAATGTGCCACTAGGTGAATTTCTTGATGAACAAATTGCTAGAGCTAAAGAGAATGAAATTGTTGAAACTGATGAAATTACTGAAACTGATGAAGTCTTTGAAACTGAAAACTATGAAACACCTATTAGACCTAGCTCTCCTAGATTTGAATTGCCTAAGATACCTGAGGGTTATGTTATGGATGGAGAGGTAGATAGAGACTTTCTTGCTTGTAAGGATAGACATGATCTTAAGAAATTATTATGCAAGTCGAAAGAAAAATCTTTGAATGCTAGAATGAAATGTGGTCCTAAGTTTGCTACTTCACCTATCTTTGTTACCGATAAGGATTATGAATTCTCTGTCGACCCAGAGTTAATTACTTTAGTTGAATCTAATCCTTTCCTTGGCTATGAAACTGAAACTGTAGTGGAATATCTTACTAAATTAAACGATATAGCCACCATATTTCCTCATGATGAGAAAATTCGCTATTAATATATCCTCAAGTTATTTCCGTTCTCATTAAGGGGAGATGCTAAGATATGGTACAATACTCTTGCTCCTGGTGGTGTGCATAGTCCCCAGGATATGATTTATTACTTCTCTGAAAAATATTTTCCTGCTCATAAGAAATAAGCTGCCTTACAGGAAATATTTAACTTTGTGCAAATTGAAGAAGAGAGTCTCCCACAAGCTTGGGGGAGGCTTCTCCAATTACTTAATTCTTTGTCCGATCATCCTCTTAAGAAAAATGAAATACTTGATATTTTCTATAATGGACTAACCGATGCTTCTACGGACTTCCTAGATAGTTGTGCTGGTTGTGTTTTCAGGGAACGAACTATTGAACAAGCCGAGAAATTATTGAATAACATATTGAAGAATTATGATGATTGGACTCTTCCTGAACCACCGCCTAAACCCACTCCGAAGAAGAGGGGTATTTTATTTCTCAGTCCTGAAGATATGCAAGAGGCAAAGAAATGTATGAAGGAAAATGGTATTAAAGCTGAAGATGTTAAGAATTTACCACCTATTGAAGAAATACATGGTCTTGACACACCACCATGATACGTCTCCAACGTATCTATAATTTTTTATTGTTTCATGCTGTTATATTATCAATCTTGGATGTTTTACAATCATTTTATAGCAACTTTATATCATTTTTTGGGACTAACCTATTGACATAGTGCCCAGTGCCAGTTGCTATTTTTTGCTTGTTTTTTACTTCGCAGAATATCAGTACCAAACAGAGTCCAAATACAGCGAAACTTTTTGGAGATTTTTTTGGACCAGAAGACAACTTGGGGGCCAAGGAAGCACCTGGGGGGATGTGACGCCCCCGATTCAATCGTACACTAATCATACATGCAAATGTGTTCGATCAAGATCAGGGACTCACGGGAAGATATCACAACACAACTCTAGACACAAATTAAAATAATAGAAGCTTTATATTACAAGCCCGAGGCCTCGAGGGCTCGAATACATCAGCTCGAATACAAACGAGTCAGCGGAAGCAACAATATCTGAGTACAGACATAAGTTAAACAAATTTGCCTTAAGAAGGC
Organism: Thinopyrum elongatum; assembly: GCA_011799875.1. NCBI lineage: Eukaryota > Viridiplantae > Streptophyta > Magnoliopsida > Poales > Poaceae > Thinopyrum > Thinopyrum elongatum. The sequence goes on from CM022297.1 coordinate 263,683,604, forward strand.
TAGCAAAAAAGTATCAATGATCGAAAAGGCAAGGCCTCCTGCCTGAGAGCCTCCTAACTACTCCTGGTCGTTGGTGGTCTCCATGTAGTAGTAGGCACCCTCGGGGTAGTAGTATTCGTCGGTGGTGGCATCTGGCTCCTGGGATCCACCATCTGATTGCAACATCCGGAAAGAAGAAGGTAGGGGGAAAAGGGGTAGCAAAGCAACCGTGAGTACTCATCCAAAGCACTCGCAAGCATCAGATCTATACTAAGTATGCATTGGTATCAAAGGAAGGGATGTATCTATGGACTAAACTGCAGAATGCCAGAATAGAGGGGAAGGCCTAGCCTATCGAAGACTAGCATCTTCAAGCATCTTGCAAATTTTAGAAGAGTAAAGAATCGCATATTATATTTAGCAAGTATGTTGTAACATTAGCGCCCAGAGATCCTTTCTCGACTCCCTGCGAGAAAGCAATCCTGGAGCCATCATATCCATTTCTCATGACTCAGCATCTAGTTCTAGTTGTATCGATCGGGATACAACTCCGAGCGTTCGTTACCGTGGACACGACTATTCAAATAGATAATACTTCCCTGGAGGGGTGCACAAACTTACCCAACACGTTCGATCAACTCCGGCCGGACACACCAACAGGTCATGACCGGCCTCTGCTGATCAACACATCGCAGTCCTACCTAGGCTCAACAGAGAGGCTAGCACACTGGTCTACATCCTAAGCGCTCAGGGGTCTTGGGCCCATCGCCCTTCGCACTCCTGCACATTGCATGGACGGCCGAGATTAGTCCTGGCTACCTCCTTATACAACGCAGGTGCTTACGCGGGCCACCCGGGCGCGTGCCGCTCCATTGCTGACGTCCGAAGAGCTTTCGGCTGATACATACGACACAGAGTGCCCATACTTATCCCCGCGTGGTGGTTAGTGCGAAAAGGCCAAAGGCCTACTCGGATCACATATCCAAACCGTTAGTGTCTTGGTAGCTCGCGGTAACAAGCAGAGACTCATGATCATGTGACCCCGTCGCCCCGTCTCGTGGACTTACGGCAAGGGCTAAGAATTCCCGACCATGCCACGTAATTATCTCACGGGTACCCTCCAGGTCAACCCGACTACACATCAACTCGCAGGCACTCTCACGGTCAACCCGACTTCACATTTCTCTTGCGGGTACCCCTCGGGGCCGACCCGACTTCAGCCATGGTTCTGGGGTAAAGTCAAAGTAACTGTGTGTCCAAAATAGCAAGGGGGAAACCCGAGGAATCACCCTCGATGGATTCCCACTCGATGTAACCGTCAAGGCGGACTTGGAGGAATCACCCTCGACGGTCTACACTTGAGGGGTTGCACGACAGAGTCATTATCGGGAGTGGTGAAGGAGGAATCACCCTCGATGACCACGACCGAATAGCTACACTATAGAGGTATCATCAGAAGTGCTGACGAGGTATCACCCTCGGCACTCGATAGTAACTCTGTAGAGCCGTACAACTAAGGGGGGTGATGTGCAGTGTCGGGCCCTGGACGTCGATCACGTTGATCGAGTCATCGGTCATCAAGCGGGAGCAACTAGGACAAGGTGAGGGGTCTCTGGTGGATCGCTAACCAACCTATACTAAGCAGTTTAGGATAAGCAGGTAAGGTACAAGAGCATGTTACAAAAATCAGGCTATGCATCAGAATAGGATCATACAAAAGCAGTAGTAGTTCTAATGCAAGCATAAGAGGGAAAGAAATGAGCGATATCGGAATGATCAAGGGGGGTTTGCTTGCCTGGAAGCTCTGCTGACAAGGAAGAAGGGTCGTCGGTGACGTAGTCGATCACAGGGGTAGCATCAGCCTCGGGGTCTACCAGAGAGAAGAGGGGGAAGAAACAATAAATATATAGCAAAAAAGTGCATCACTATGCATGACATGACAATACGCAGCACTAGGGGTGATCTAACGCGGTACTACATGTTACACATGGAGAAGGAAAACATCCGAAGGGGCTTTCCCTGCGTTTGGTCTTTTCTGGACAGATGAAAGAGAGGGGACGGTTCCATGTTCAGCATGCTAGAGGCATGTGAGATGAATGGACTGCGTATTCAGATTCGTCATATTTTTCTAATCATTTTTCATATATAAATTATTTTCATCAGAGTTACGGTTTATTTTATATGATTTTCCAAAGTTTAAACAATATTCTGAAATTACAGAATTAATTTATATCTCAAAATTTACTAAAGGGTATTTGCTATGAGTACGCAGAAGTGCACCTAGGGGGTTGCGACTGTGGCTGACATGTGGGGCCAGGGGGGGCCTAGTTCGGTTCAGTCAGCAGTCAACAGAGTTGACTGTTGATTGGTCAACAGGGGCTGTGGGGGCCACCTGTCAGTTGGTCTCAACTGAATGGGCGGGGTCAATTCTCACATGTGGGCCCTGGCGGTTTATTTAACTAAACAAACAGTTTTTATTAGCTCAAACTAATCCTTGCGGGGCCCGACTGTCATGCACTATGGAGGTTAATTAGGGGGGTCTAATTAGTGGCTAATGATTGCCATGTCAGCTGGTTAACGCCGACGAGGCCAAACGCGCCGGAGTTGGCTGTCTGGCTGTTTCCGGTGGTGAGAAGAGGCGCGGGTGGCACCGCTGGGCACCTGGGGACCAAGCGCATCAGACGGTGGTCGCGGGATGGACGGGGGGGTGCGGTGTTGCATCGGCGACGAAGATTCCAGCGGCGGCACTCGGGCGTAGGCGAGCACCCGCGCTACGGTGTGCTAGCGAAGGAAGCGAACGGCGGAACGTCCTCCCGAGATCTCCAGGAGATCGATGCCGTGCTCAAATGTGAAGGGTGCATGCTGAAATGACGGCGACGACTAGGCAGGCGGCGGTAGAGCTCCGGCCATGATGCAATCACGCATACGAGCTCGAAAACAAGCTTGGAAAAGAGTAGCTAGGGAGAAGCGTGTGTGATTTGGTCACCTATTACAGGAAGGGTCAAGGACCCATCATATGGGACCCACATGGGGCCCATCACCATCATAGGTAGGTCTCTGGACGGTGCCAACATTCAGATGCATACATCAGGAGGTTCACTCGGACGGCTCTGCGGCACTTGGACGTTCACACGTCACTCGGCGGACGGACCACCACTCGGACGTAGAGGACGAGAGGGCGTCATGGGAGCCGCAACGGTCGAGGAATCCTAAGTCATCCACTAAATAGAGTTATAGCTACCGTTACCTGTAACTGCTGTAGTAGAGGCTCATTACACTAGTAACTGACTCATTCAATGACAGTTAATGCCTCGGCGGCGTGGGAGACATGGGGCTGCAGTGCACTCTATATAAGCCGCACGCCACTCCATAGCCGGGCACATTCAATCTCGGTAACTATACCCACCAAATCAAAACAAGCCTCAGGGCACGAGACGTAGGGCTTTTACCTCCACCGAGAGGTGCCTGAACTCGTTAAACACCGAGTGTTACACCTGCACTGTAGCTGGTCTCTGCCCCTTATTCGTAACCCTAGTACTCATTGTCGGGATCGTAACCCCGACAGTTGGCGCCCAATTGGGGCTAGGCGTCTAGCAAAATTTCACGGCGTAGGTGGATTTCTTCATCATCATGTCAGTCGGCTGTGAAATCCATTTCGGGATGATCACCTTCATCGCCGACGACTCAGCGTGGCTACGCGAAGCCCCGCTGGACGTGGCGGCGTTTCCCGTCCGTGGTGGGACGCACTTCCATGCTTCCTCGTATGGAGTCCTTGTCCGACAGCCCTCGGCTCCGTACCGAGTGGTTGTCCACCCCACCGTTGCGCGCCATCTCAAGCGATCCGGGCGTTCTCGGCTGCAACGCTGGATCAAGCACGCTATTGCCACCCAGGCAGCGGCGGAACAAGTGGCGGCTATTGAGTTCAACGAGCCCGCCCTCGACCTCCCCAACGGATCACTTGGTGATTCCTCAGAGGAGTTCGAGTCCGAAAGCGTCGAGTCAACCGCCGAGATTCTCATGGCGGATAACTCCGAGCACCGCGTACCCCCAGGTTACACAGAGCCCAAAGATGGCCGTGCGGGTATGTCCCACGTCAACACCGACGGCGGCTTTCCAGGCCACGAGCCGTATGTACCTCAAGCTCTCACCCGGGAGCAGCGGGACGAAATCCGCCAAAGAAATGAACAACTCCTAAACACCCCCATCACGGGGACAACCCCTGAGGCGTTGGCCATGGAGTCGACTCGTTTAGCCACCTTGGCCGAGCGCGATCGCCTCGAGCGGCTTCAGAGGGAGCTGGACGAATGTGAGCACCGTCAACCTAGTTCCAGTTGGCATAAGTGCCGAACCTACTCGAGTGATCAGCCTCGTAAGTATCAAGTCCTTAGTACTCCATTGCAAAATCTGGCAGCTGCCACTCGGATCGCGGATTCCATCCAGCCCTGCGGCTCTACGACCGGAGAGGGGATTCAGCAGATCTAGGCACTCCTGAAGATAGCATTGTCGCAGAACGCGACAGTGTCCCAGTCTAGAGATCGGATCCATAGCGCATCAGTGCGCGCGGAAACCATTCAGTCGGCACACAGCCCACTCGGCTCTGGCAGGCACCGAGTGACTTCCTCCTCAAGAGACCACCACGAAGATCGGGGGCGCGATCGAGTCGAGTCGCCCCAACATCACAACGACTATGATCGCGCCCTGATGCCTCCACCACAAGACGACACATACGGGCGTCCGCCCTACGATGACAGGCGTACACACGGCGGCGATCGTAAGCCAAGTCCCGCTCGTCATACGAGGGACACTCAAGACCCTCTGTTCGACGCGAGATCCGTTCTCACTCAGAGCTTGGTCGATAGGGGTTGTGCCCTGCGAGAAGGCCAAGATCATGACATCCTGAGTGGTTCCGTACCATCGGGCCCCGAGTGCTTCAGCCATTACATACGAGCAACAGAAATTCCCAATAACTTTAGATTGGCCACGGGAATCAGCAAGTTCACCGGCGAGTCCAAGCCTGAGATTTGGCTGGAAGATTACCGATTGGTAGTCCAGATCGGCGGCGGCAATGACAACGTAGCCATGAAACATTTGCCCCTGATGCTCGAAGGCTCCGCTCGGGCTTGGCTAACACAGCTCCCGCCGGGTAGCATATTCTGCTGGGATGATCTGGCGAGAGTGTTCGTCAAAACTTTTGAAGGCACATACAAGAGAGCAGGTGGTTTGGCTGAGTTGCATCACTGTGTGCAGAAACAAAATGAGACTCTCAGTGAGTATATCTAGCTGTGGACCACTTTGCACAATACAGTGGAAAACGTTACTGAACACCAGGCGATCTGCGCCTTCAAGGCCGGGGTAAGATACCATGAGCTGAACATGAAGTTCGGCCGAACTGAGACCCTGACTCTCAGTCGGGCTATGGAAATAGCCAATCGGTATGCCAATGGTGAGGAGGAATACCGACTGAGAAGCGGCAAGAGCCGAACAGGCAACGCCCATCAGTCGAAAAACAAGGGCAAGAAGCACAAGCGCAAGGCTGACGCTGGAGGAAGCGCTGAGGCTGCGGCTCTGGCCGGCCAAGGCAAGGGCAAAGGCTCCCAAAAGCAGAAGAAGGACTGGAAGGGGAGGAAGCAAGTCGCTCAGAAAAGTGACATCCTCGATCAGCCCTGCCAAATCCACATGAAGAAGGATGAGGATGGCAATCTGATTTTGCCCAAACACACCACTCGAGACTGCCGACTCCTGAAGCAAGAAATGCGGCAAGATTCCTCCGGAGACAAGGATGAAGATGAGGATGACGGAGGCAAGGGTACTTCCGGGTACCCCAACATCGAGAACGTCCTCATGATTTTTGCCGATGTAGAGAGCAAGAGTCACCTCAAAGTCATCAACCGAGAGGTCAACATGGCAGTTCCGACTGTCACCAAATATCTCGACTGGGCCAAGACGCTAGTAACCTTTGATCGGTCGGATCACCTAGTCCACATACCGACCCCCGAGCAGCAGGCCTTGGTGGTAGATCCAGTCGTGGGAGGAGTCCGACTACGCAAAGTACTAATGGACGGCGGCAGCGGGCTTAATATCATTTACACCGACACATTGGAGGCGATGGGCATCCCGATGACCCAACTCAGCAAGAGCAACATGCAGTTCCATGGGGTAATCCCTGGGAAGAAGGCCAAATCGCTCGGCCAGATTGCCCTCGACGTCGTGTTCAGTTAGGAGAAGAACTTCTGAAAGGAACGGTTGACTTTTGAGGTGGTGGACTTCCGAAGCGCTTATCACGCCATCCTGGGTAGGCCTGGCTACGCACGTTTTATGGCCCGTCCATGTTACGTGTGTCTTAAGCTTAAGATGCCAGGGTTGAAAGGCATGATCACCATCACAGGCAATCGGAAGTTGGCCGAAGAGTGCCTCCAGAAGGGCTCCCAGATTGCTGATGAGCAGATGGCGATGGTCGAGCTGGACGAATACAAGAAGGCGGTAGATTCAAGCGAGCTGCTGAAGTCCAAGAAGCCGACCGTGGAATCCGCTTTCCAGTCGGCAGGGGATACGAAGCCGGTGCACGTCCATCCGGAGGATCCAAGTGCCACCCCGACGAACATCTCCACCACGCTTGACAGCAAATAGGAAGTCGAGCTCGTCCAGTTCCTCCGTGAGAACTGGGACTTATTCACATGGAAACCTTCTGACATGCCAGGTGTTCCCAGGGAGCTGGCCGAGCACAAACTCCGTGTCGACTCGATGATGAAGCCTGTCAAAGAGCACCTTCGACGGTCTTCCACCAAGAAGCACAAGGCAATTGGCGAGGAGATAGCGCGGCTCCTAGCCGCCGAGTTCATCCGAGAGGTGTACCACTCCGAGTGGCTCGCCAACGTCGTCATGGTGCCGAAGAAGAATAATTCTCTCCGAATGTGTATTGATTTTAAGCACATCAATCGGGCCTGCCCGAAAGATCATTTTCCTCTCCCTCGCATAGATCAAATAGTAATTCAACTGCCGGGTTTGAGCGGTTGTCGTTTCTGGATGCGTACTCCGGGTACCACCAGATCCGAATGTATGGTCCCGATGAAATAAAAACAACGTTCATCACCCCATTCGGGTGTTTTTGCTATATCACCATGCCATTCGGATTGAAAAATGTTGGGGCCACTTTTCAGCGCATGATCCAAAAGTGCCTACGAAAACAAATCAGTCAAAATGTCGAGGCCTACATGGATGACATCATGGTCAAGTCTAGGAAAGGTTCCGACCTCCTGTCTGACCTCGCCGAGACCTTCGCGAATTTGCGCGCTTTCAGAATCAAACTCAACCTAGCTAAGTGCACATTTGGCATACCCGCAGGCAAGTTACTCGGTTTCCTTGTTTCCGAACGTGGGATCGATGCCAATCCCGAGAAGATCGGGGCCATCATCCGAATGAAGCAACCAGAGTGTCTCCATGACGTGCAACGCCTCACGGGCTGCCTGGCAGCCCTGAGCAGATTCATCTCAAGACTCGGTAAAAAATCCCTATCGCTTTACCGATTGATGAAGAAGACTATCAGATTCGAGTGGACTCCCGAAGCGCAGGCCGCGTTCCAGGAACTTAAAGCCCTGCTTTCCACTCAGCCGATGCTAGCTGCTACGGGCAGCAGAGAGCCTTTACTCTTATACATCGCGGCCACGGGCCGAGTTGTTAGCACGGTCCTCACTGTGGAACGGGAGGAACAAGGCAAAACCTTCAAGCTCCAACAACCAGTCTACTACATCTCCGAAGTCCTGACCCCTTCAAAGCAAAGGTATCCGCATTATCAAAAGCTAGTATATGGAATTTACCTGACTGCAAAGAAGGTGGCGCATTACTTTCAAGAACACTCAGTCACAGTGGTGAGCGACGCCCCTCTGTCTGAGAACATGAACAACAGAGATGCCACGGGCCGAGTGGCTAAGTGGGCCATCGAGCTCCTTCTGTTGGACATCAAGTTTGAAGCCAAGAAAGCCATCAAGTCACAAGCCCTTGTAGATTTCTTGGCGGAATAGATTGAGCAAGAGCAGCCTGTCCCGAGTGTTCATGAACACTGGATGATGTTCTTCGACGGCTCCAAGATGCTCCATGGCTCTGGGGCCAGAGTGGTCTTAGTGTCCCCTAAGGGCGATCGACTTAGTTATGTGCTTCAGATTCACTTCGACTCCTCCAACAACGAAGCCGAGTATGAAGCTCTCCTGTATGGGCTGCAAATGGCAATTTCTCTGGGAATTCGCCGACTGATGTTCTATGGCGACTCGGACCTAGTGGTGAATCAAATCATGAAATAGTGGGATATCCACAGCCCTACGATGACCAGCTATTGCAACACCGTCAGGAAACTAGAGAAACACTTTGAAGGGCTGCAACTCCATCATGCGCCACGCCTCAAGAATCAAGCGGATGATGATTTGGCCAAAATGGGCTCAACTCGGAAGATAGTACCCAAGAATGTGTTCCTGGAACACTTGCACTCGCCCACGATAAAGGAAGATCCCTTTGTGGAAGAGCCCCCGCAACCAGTCGGACCTTCCAATCCGACTTAAGTGGACATTCCCGCAGTAATTGACCTGGTCCAAGAGATACTAGTTATCACTCCCGAATGGACTGAGCCATACTTGGCATACCTGCTCCGGCAGGAGCTCCTAGAGGATGAAGATGAAGCCCGCCAGATCGTCCGCCGATCCAAGGCTTTCACCGTCATGGGAGATCAACTATACAAGAAAAGTACGACTGGTGTCACTCAGCGATGCATATCACCAGAGGAAGGACAGCAAATTCTGCAGGAGATTCACTCGGGAACATGTGGGCACCATGCGTCCTCTCGGACCTTGGTCGCCAAAGCATTCAAAGCCGGATTCTACTGGCCCCGAGCCAATGAGGCCGCCCGAGACATAATGGATCAATGCATTCGGTGTCAGTTCTACGCGAACCAGTCGCACAACACTACAAAAAAAGACATCCGTGACATTTCGGGCCGAACGGATTTTTTTCCTGTCATGCTTATGACACTTCTAGACGATAATTGTGACAAAAGCATGTATCATCATAGATGTGGTGGGCTCATACTTCTATGACAAAAAATCGTGACAGAAAATGGGCTTTTCGTCCTGGGCGGGACGGAGACGCAGCTGCATGACATTCTTTGGGCCGTCCATGACAGAAAAAATCATGGTAGAAGCGAGGGCGAGGAAAATATCGGGGAGTTCCCGGTTACGGTGGGTGGTCGGGGCCGAGTGATACACTGTGGTTTGCGCGTTTCTCTCGTGTACGCGTGTGTGTGCGAGGCGTTGGGCTCTAACTGAACCTGAGCGATCGCACTGCTAGCTACGTTACTGAACCCGAGCGATTGATCCCTTGGCTGTTAACTGAACCCGAGCGATTCCTTCGCTGCTGCTGCTAACTGAACCGAGCGATCGATCACTACTGCTGCTTACACTGAAGCCGATCGAGCTCCCGTGCGAGACGTAGCTAGCCAGCCGGTGTTGGTTGCCTCTCGATGAACAGTGATCATTGCTACCGTGCGCGCAGTATGTAGAACGAGTCGAGACGTGGTGAGTCGAGCCGGTTGGTTGGCTGTGGATGAACAGTTCCCGGTGGGGATTGGATGAACAGGACCCCGTGGTAGTAGGCCGTTATCGCTGGATGAACAGGACCCCGAGGAGGCCGCCGCACCCCAGCCGGTTGGGGGTGGATGAACAGGACCCCGTGGAGGCTCTATGAACAGTAGCTGGTGGAGACTGGATGAACAGTAGGCCATGGATGAACAGTATCCCGTGGAGGCTGGAGGAGGTCGACGGTGGATGAACAGTAGCCCGTGGAGGCTGGAGCGAGGCAGTCGACGGTGGATGAACAGGACCCCGTTTCGACCGTAGGCGCTCCAACACAAGTCCATTTCCTCCGTTTTGGGGTACGCCACACCCCTCCCGATCAACAGGACCCTGTTTCAACCGTAGGCACTCGAACACAAGTCCGTTTCCTCCGTTTTGCGGTACACCAGACCCTTCCCGATGAACAGGACCCCGTTTCGACCGTACGCGGTCGAACAGAAGGCCCGTTTCCTCTGTTCTGCGGTATGCCAGACCTCGTTTCGGCTGTTCCGTCCAAGCCGGTTGGCTCCCGATGAACACGACGTATTCCGTTGCCTCCCGATGAACATGACGCATTTCGTTGCCTCCCGATGAACACCACGCAGTTTCTCCGTTCTGACCCAGCCGGTTGGCTTTCGATGAACAGGACGCCGTTGCTGCCGTTCATTGCCTCTCCAAGTACAAGGGCCCTGGCTGTACGTATGCACGAGTACGCGTTCGAGACCCCGCCCGTATGTACGTACATGGTCATATTTTTTGGCATCTGGCTGTACGTACGTGTACACGGTTTTGACTGGACTACCTGAACTACTACCGCTCCTTACTCGGCCACGGTTCATCCTGGCATAAACCGATCGACTGGTATGTACACAGACAACGCTACGTACGCTTCGACCGGCTGGGTCCCTGCTGTCAGGGAGGGCAAGGAGGCACTTCCTTGCGTGCGAATATATAGCTGGCGGGTCCCAGCCGTCAGGGGCGGAATCATATATTTTTTGCCCATAATAAGGAGGCACTTCCTTGCGTGCAAAGATGTTGTTGGTGGGCCCCAGCTGTCAGGGGCAGGCATAAGGAGGCACTTTCCTTCCTTGCGAAGATATACATGGTGGATCCCAGCTTTCAGGGGGAGGAATAATTTTATTTTCACGTAATAAGGAGGCGGTTGCATGCGTGCGTCCATGGACCTGGTGCGTCTCCACCGTCAGCCTCTCCATGTACAGTCCTCTTCCGATGACTCTTGTTTGTTGACCACGTTGACCACGCCGCGCCGAGCGCACCAAGGCGATGGACGATGGCGAGGCCCCGGACGGCAACGAGCCGGTGATTGGAAGACGCGGCAGTGGAGTCGTAGACGGAGAGGTGAACGAGGGTTAACTGGTTCTGGTGTGGCATGGTTCTACAGTCGGCGAAGAATAACATGAGGTGTGGAGGGGTGGAGGGATGGCTTGGCCGGTGGTGGGGTAGCGCTTCGCAGCGAAGCGTGCTAAGTAGAGTTGCTAGCTGTGGCGCCCCGCCTAATTACCACAGTAGCCAGACGGTCGCCACGCATACCAGCCCAGGAAATCACTCTGGCATGCGTGTTTACAACAAGTATCAAGAACACAGGCATTTCTATTGATGGATATATAAGTCTTACATGATGGTTTACAAGAGTGATGGCAGTGGAAAAGCTCTATCTAAGGCAGCATGGTCTTGGTGCGGCTCCAATCCACAGGGATCTGACTGGGTTACTCTCCTAGCCCGCGAACGCTCCGGCTCCTCGACGACGAACGACGGATTCTTATGTGAACCTGGCCACATTGAAGGCCACTGAGTACTTTTGAATGTACTCACAAGCAAACCAAACTAACATATACACCAAGCAAAGCAATCCATGGCATTCAAGCATGCATTTGTTATTAGAGCAACATTAATTATCATGACATGGCATAACTAGCTAGCAATATTGATTATCATGTTGTAACAGGATTATCCAGCAAGATAACTACTAAGGTAAATATAGTAAAGTAAAGCATATCGGGTAAATAATCCATACTCCGGACATTCTCGTGATCCAGTCTAAATCTGATCCAAATCCAACCCAAATCATGTGGTCATCCGACCACTCCTCTTATAGCCATCCCATGGCTAACATATCACATTCCTGACATCATCTAATGTCTATACAAGGCGAGTTCTTCCATCATTATTATCCTTATTACGGTTGACCACCTAGTGAGGTCTGGACGGGCTGTCCAATATCGTGGACGCGGCTATTCGAATAGATTTTACACTCTGCAGAGGTTGCGCACTTTACCCACACTATGGAGCACTGACCTCATGATCCCATTCGGGTGGACCAGCATTGCTCCAATGAAACCTGCCTAACCCGTGACTCTCCCATCGTACCACCGGCAATCATCCTCCCCCGGAGTCAAGCCCTGGGTGGCCCCTGTGTCACCTCGTGACACCTGCCACCGTCGTGGCCAAACAAACTGTCCCAAACGGGGACCTGAGCTCAATAACCAAACTGGGCTCACAAGGTTATCGCCGCCTATCGGGCCAGGGTAGCGCGCACGCATAACCTTCCCTCTTTGGTGGTACCGATAAAAGAGCACGAAGCCAGACCAAGTCAAGGCTGTCCCATACCGGCAAATGTGGTTGCACGGATAAGCCCGGACAGGTGACTCAAGATCAACCGACTAGGTTTAGCTTTAACCAGTATTTAGCCAGCATGGTTGTTCATCAAGAATAACTTAACATGGTGGTAACAACTGTGGACACATAACAACCTTTCTCCATATAACATCACAATGATTCATTAGTGGAACAAGATTTATATGGCACGTTATCACCTTACCAGTCTAGCTGTATGATACAACCATCGGAACCCTTGCACAAAACCGGCAAAGAAACCAGTAGCCACCAGAATGATCTTTACAACTCAGATCTGGGACATTACTGGAATAACTCAACCCCGGCTCAAGACGGCTGAAAAGCAGCTCAGAGCATGAGACGATGTTGATAAAAAGAATGTAGCAGTTCCCTAAGACGGCCGAAAAGCAGCTCAGAGCATAGGGTCACTACTACAGAAAGAAATTCAACAACTGTCCGAGACGGCCGAAAAGCAGCTCAGAACACGACCAGTTGTTGAAAAGAGAAATATAAAGTCGGCATCCACCCTGGACGGCTGGAAACAGCACAGACACAGGCGTGGTGCCGTCATCGAAGAAAGTGCAAGCAAGGGTTCGTCAGGGTCACATACAGCTCACTACTATGCATACAAGCATAAGCATATTAATTTAAACATGCAAGAATAACACAGAGCAATGCTTCAGGGCATATATCAGATGGTCGGCTTGCCTGGGGTCGAAGAACACTCCGGGAAGAAGTGCGGAGAGTCCGCGGAAGAATTCGCCTAAAAAGATTCCCTCTCGGAAAGGCTGAACGGAGAGCAAGGGCAAAATGGTCATTTTTAGAATGTGTAAACATTATGAAAATGATACCATCGGGACGGGCTTGACGATCTGAAGACGTGGGTGTTGGTTTCACCTGGTTCAGAGTCACAAGTGAAAAGATGTGAGGGTTTGACTGCCAGGGACCCATTTGCAAATAAAATATTTACTTTTAGGCCCCTAATAGTTTTTCCTGAGAAAAAGATTAAATGGCACTGTTGCCCACGGGCCAGCTTGGGCTGAAAGTGGCCGTAGCCAGAGCGGCAGTTGGGCCACGCAGCCGCTGCCACTGCTGGGCCAGTCCACCCGCACCCCCACCACTTAACAGGACGGAGGGAGAGCACCGAGTCGCTGCCAGGCCGGACCCGCCCGCAGAGCCTTCGTCCTCCTCCCGCGCTCACCTGGCAGAAGAGGGAGGCGGCCCCCGACGGTGATTGCCGGAGCTACAGGCCATCTCCGACGGCGCTCCGCCCATGGATGGACTCAGAATGAAGAGGCGCATCCAGCGGTGGGTGGCATGGATGCCGGGGATCATTGGAACAGTGGCTACGCTGTTCGTGGCGGATGGCGATTCGGGCGGCGACGGGTTTGGCGCTATGGTGGCAGGGAGGGAGGGGCGAGGTTTGGGAGGGCCTCGTCGTGGTCAGGGAGGAGCTGCGGTGGGGTTAGGAGAAAGGAAGAGGGCTCGGACGGCTCCAATTTAGGAGGACCGAGGTGGCGGCCATGGTGGCATAGGGCGGCGAGGAGGGACTCCAGCGAGTGGTTGACGGGCCGGGGAGGCTGCTAGTAGGGAGAGGGAGGAGCTGGGATGGATGGGGATGCACGGGGAGGCTTGGCCGTGGCCTACTTATAGGCGGCCGTGGCGTGCGGATGAGGATGCCGCCGTGGCGTGCTTATCTCCTTCCTGGAGCTCCGGCGAGGTGGCCAGAGGGGAGAGGTGCCGACCTGACGCGCTGCAGAGGGAGTGGACGGCTCGGGGTGGAAGGCGACGACGGTCACGGCCGCGTACTGTTGGCAGTAGTGCGGTGGAGCTCGTCGTGGCGCGGTGGGGAAGAGACTGGAGGGGGAAGAGAGTTCCAGAGGTCCAGCTGTGCGGTGGGGAGCCTTGCGACACTCCAGGACAAGCCAAGGACAGCCGGAGCTGGCTGGCCGGCGAGTCCCGAAGCCACCAGCTCACAGAGCACCGTTTTGGCCGGATCTCTACGTGGTCACCACGGGTGCCACGTGCTCTGGCACGCTACTGCTCCTCACACCTTGTCCAACAAGTTCCCCACTGCTCAAATAGATGAGAGGAGTAGCTAGAACCAGCTAGGTGACTCTGAGGTGAGAGAGACTTGCTGAAACAGATTCTTACAGAAAACTTGGGTGGAATTTTCTGGGAAAATGGAGGAGAGTATGGAACTGAAGCTTTGCCACAATGCAATAGGGTAGGAAGGACTATATGCTTGCAAAATTTGAAGGCATTTGGACAAGATTTGCACACACTTCCTTTGTGATGCCAAATCTGGTCCAGAAAAGGGATTTTGAAGTTGTGCTCAAATGGCTTGACTAAATGAGCTTAATTTTGGTGTAGAGTTATGATTTGAATATATGGAGCCACTGTAAAAGTTTCATACCATTTGGATACACCAAAATGGTACTTCCTTCACAGAGGTTCCATATGGACAGAAACTTAGGAAAAATGCTGGGGAAGAATGGATGGAGGGATTGAGCTGATTTTTGGTTTCCATGGGTGATTTGTCAATGTTAAGCACCATGAAAAATTTCAGCTCAAATGGACCAAGGGTTCAAGCACTTCCTTTGCAATTTGCCCAATTGGACAGAATTTGCAAATTGGTGTTGTGCTCAAAATTTAATGGGTGGAACTTGGGTTCTTGATGGAAATGGTGAGGATATGGATAGGATGAGCTCCACAATTTATTTGGGATTTTTCCTGGCTACCAAAATGGTAGTTCCTTTAGAAACTGCCCAAAATGCAATGTTGGCATTAAATAGGAAAATGCAATTTTCCTTATTTAATTATGGCCAATATTTTTATGGGAGCTCAATATGATCACAAAGAATATCTCCACAAGTTTTCATGAACTTTGGAGATGGATAGATATTTTCCTGGATTTAATTCCTTTAACTAGCAGAAAAGGAATTAATTATAAATGAAAAATATTGCAAATGACTTGGCAATATTTTTGCATATCCAGGGTTTATAGATGGAGTATGATCACTGGGAAAAGTTTGGGAGTCAAAAGATCAAAGGAATTTGGGGTTCCTTTGTAACTGAAAGGATTAAGGTTTTCCTTCCGGCAACTCGGAAGGTAGGGTTTTGGTGGCAAAATCCTGAGATGGCTCTTGGGTGGCAAGGTTGGACCAAAGAGAATCTCTGGGTGGATAGGAAAGGCAAGGCTAAATGGCCATCTTCATATACCCAGGAGCTAGAGAAAACCGATAACACCGAGAAAAAAGACGAGAGTCAAATCCCACGAAGGAGAAAAAACAGAGAGCGAAAACCAGGGTGTTACACTAGCAGCCGGAGGCGGGAGCAGGTGGTCCCGGCGGTGCTGGAGGAAGAAGACGAGAGATTGAAGATGAATGCCGGCCGTTGGATGTAAATCCAACGACTATCGATGTCAGAATCATTTGTTGACTAAGTTGACAATGTCTTGCGTTGGCTTCGACCTATTGGCCCACATTTCAGCCTCCAAAAATGTCGCACATATTCAACCCATTTTTTTTAGAATTTACAGTCCATTCGCTGCGCTGGGTGAACAAATAATGTAGCGTCCATGCGGCCCATTTATTTTATTTTTTAAAAACTACAGCCCATTTGCACTTTCTAGAAATACACGAATTTGCTGGCCTGGGTGAACAAATAATGTAGCGTCCATGCGGCCCATTTATTTTTTCCTAAAAAATTACAGCCCATTTGCACTTTCTCGAAATACACGATTTTGCTGGGCTGGTTCTAATTATAATGTTGGGTTGGGCGCAGCAATGTTATCAAAAAATAAACAGGGGCTGAGCATTTTGTTATAAATATATTTAAATAATAAGTGCTTTATTTACATTGGTCCTTAAATCTTACCAAGCTTTTGTACACAATCACCTGTATTTTCGTTGACCTTAAGTAAAAAAAACCAGGATTTTATTGTTAAACATTTATTTTTATAAGTTCATAATACATGGGATATTTTTTTCTTATATATGTAAGTATCTGTTAAATATATGATGATAATAACAATAATATATAATAACTTATAAAATAATATAAATATATATAATATAGTTAGAAGGGAAACATAAGTTAGACCTGGCGTTCCTATTCTTATATAGAAAAATAGAACAGACCTCTGCGTTTTCTTCAAAAAAATACATAAGTTGGGCTGCGGATGTTTAAGAACAAATAAAACCTAGGATGGGAGGGCCATAGGCCGGTCGATACATGATGGCCCTTAAACAAATACAAACCAGCATGTCATGGGCTGCACATGTTAAAAAAGAAGGCTAGATTGGGCAGCCTACAACCTAGCTGATACTTGTTGGCCCACTGATAATAAATGATACATGCCAGCTCCCCGATGACTAGATTTGTTGTAAATTTATCTCCTTTAGTAACTACGTTGACAAACCCGTGGCCCCCAACGTCAGTATAGCATTAGGAGGAAGTATTTTTTCAATGAGGGACTTGCTTGTGTACGGCCATGGACCTGGTAGGGCCATAGACGTGCTACAGTAGTGGTAGATTTTGTGCCTAATTTCTAGCGAAAGTACTGGAGTAGCCCAGTGGCCAAGTTCCACTCCCCAACCGCTGCTCCGCCCGGGTTTGATTCCACCTGATGCAGTGAAAATATTCATAAATTTTTGCCTCTGCCTCTGACATGTGGGTGCCCATTGTCATCTACGCACACCACCTCCAACACACTCAACATTGTGTGGGCATTTTGAAAATAGCATATCTTTTTGACTGTGCATAATATGAAGATGTGCTATGCATGAATGTTGATCAGCATGATGTTAACTGGCTGGTAGTTCCATTTTCGACCATGAATAAAACTTCCAACATGATGTTATCCCTGTTTGAAAAGGGCATGTTAATATAAATGCTCTGCCTCGGAAACTTGCAATTTCTTATCTGAAACTGAAACTTGCAGTTTCTTCTCTGAGAATCACATTGTCTACACTTTTATATGAAACTACATTTTTTAAAGTGCTAAAAATAGACCTCTAGAATTCATAAAATACTTCATATGCTCAATACTGCAAATCTGAAATTCAAAAGACATTCATATCTGTAAGTACTCTCAAATCTGAAACACAAAACACAACCTGCAAATACTGACAACCCTAAGCTCCTCCTCAGACTATTTGGGGAGAGTCCCCTCCTATTCCTCAATGGCAGACAACCACCCCGTGGGACGAGGTGAACGGCGAGGGAGAGGATGGCGGGGAAGCGTCATCGCGCCAACTATTTTTCTCCTCTTGCAGTTGGGTTCGGTCGATGAAGACTCCACCGGCTCGCTCCACCACGGCACCCTCACAAACGGCACCATGTAGATGCTCGATCCTTCAATCTCGGGTGGATGCTCCATCTTGGATCGATACTCCCACCACCGCAGCCTCATGATCGGATCCGGTGAATCTGTTTGCTCCATGGCCAATAGGAGCAGCTCTATATACTCCCGCGCGACTCCCTCCCGGTGTATCGCCTCCTTTTCGCTCATTTCCAGATATTTGGCCATCGCTTTCACCGTCATCGCTAATTGCTCCGGGTTGTCAAACCAAGACTGTATCTCCAACATCCTAGCTAGCTTCACAGGGTCGCCGCCTGCGAGCCACACGTATCGGTTGTACTCCTCCATTGATCTACTTCTCCGCAGCACCTTCACTCGCCGGTGGTGGTTTTTGAATGGAAGAGGAGAGGAGCGGCGCTGGTTTTGGATTAGAAATGGGAGAGGATCGGCGGTGGTTTTGAAATGGAAGAGGAGAGGAGCGGCGCTGGTTTTGGATTGGAACAGGAGAGGAGCGGCGGTGGTTTTGAAATGGAAGAGGAAAGGAGAGGCGCTGGATTTGGATTGGAACAGGAGAGGAGTGGCGGTGGTTTAAGAGGAGAGGAGCGGCGCTGGTGTTGGAAGTATTTTTTTGTTTTGCTTATTTTGGGTCAAAGTTTGACCATGTACTGTATTTGACAAGCAAAATGTGAATGCATGTCATCAAAAATTGTATCATTTGGTTCGTATCTGAATGTACTTTCAAATTATATTATTTTTGTAACGTATAACATATATTTTATTTGTGAAAATCATGGTCAAATATGACCCAGAATACAAGGGAGACTAGTTAATGTGGGGTCACTTTCTTAATTAAAGGGTAAATTGATTTTGATTTTGATCCAGTCACAGCGCGCCGGCCCTCTCGTCCAATCCTAAATCGCTGCCGCACGCTCCTCTTCCTCTTCTCCATTGCAAAGCCACCCCCTCTCCTCTCCATCATCTCTATTCCAAAACCACCGTCTCGCCTCTCCATCTTCTCCATTGCAAAACCACCCCCTCTCCTCTCCATCTTCTCCATTGCAAAACCACCGTCTCGCCTCTCCCTCTTCTCCATTGCAAGACCACCGTCTCTCCTCCCATCTTCCAAAGCTAGCACCGGACCTCTCAGAAGGACATCTATGGAGAGGATGCAGCAGCGAATCGGGCAGATCGCCTGCGGTGACTAGGTGAAGTTAGCCAAGTTGAAGGAGATCCTTACTTGGTTTGACAATGAGTGGGAGATTTCGAGGATGGTGAGGGCCATTTGGCAATGTATGTGAAAGAGCGAGACGGCGGCGATGTACTCCCCGGCGGCAGTCACGCCGCAGTCCTTCAAGTTCATCGAGTATCTCCTCTGGGCGATGGAGTAGACAGATTTGCCCGACGCAAAAGTCGGGTGGAGGTGGTGGGCGTACAGGTTGAAGGTCGAGCATCCAGAGGATAACGAATCTATCGAGTATGGTGTGCCGTTCGTGAGGGTGCAGTGCCAGCCGGAGCCACAGGAGTATTCGTTCTCCCACCGCAAGAGGAGGCCGAATGGCGCGACGTCGCTTCCCCGCCGTTCTCCATGGTTCCCTGGACGCTCGCCTCGTTTCAACGGTGGCGGTAGGGCTTAAGGTAAGCTTCACACTAACCTAATCTTCCATCTGCTCATGCTTACAATCAGTGTGACGGCTAATGAAAATCATGCTTACAATCAGTCTCTGAGTACTATGTCAACCACCCTAAAATAGCTTTGGACCAAAAACAAAGTTGTGACACTATGTACAAATAAAGAAAAATAGATTGGTGCTTCTTTCAGAAAAGAGTACTCCCCAGAAAAATGCCAATATAAGCTACTAGTGTTTGATTAGAGGATTTGTTGCCGAGAAAGATCCGTCCACAGAGAGCACCACCCATCTCACTGGTGGTGGATGCCAATGCTTAGATGGAGCATGGTTGGTGTCGGTAATTTTTACTTGGCACCTCGCACTCTGCATATATGCCGGTTGCATCCGTACATTTGTGCAGTTCCACCAAAATGCAGCTGAATAACCCTGTTTGCACAGATAATGAAATAGCGCAGTTACATTATAGTGGCACTAGTTGATGAAACATACACTAATAAATAGAAGAAACTTCATTTTCTTAATGGGAAAATATTGCGATAGTATCACAGTATGCCATGCTGCGAGGGCGAGATGGGCCCTGTGACGCCTCATACGGTAGGCCTCATACTGGAAATCGACCCAATTCTCCCCGATACACCTTCTGCGAGTGATGAACATCAGTGTACAGCGGTAGTACAAGGAGGGGCCTTGAGACATTCCAATCTCTATTTTTGTGCAGATCAACTAAAATTAAGCACCCCAGTTTGCAGAAACACTTAAACATTAACAATGGGACTAGTTGATGAAACATATACTAACAAAGAGAAGCACTTTCTTTATCTACATTGGAAATGAAATGATAGAGAGGACACTCGATCTATTTTAATTGTATTATTACTTCATTTTATCAGTGGCACTAGGGTCGAGCAGGTGGCAAGCGAGGTGTACCGTGCGTCGCAAGGATGGAGGCCGGGGGTTCTTAGATTGGGATGCTGAAGCTGGCTCTTTCAGTCCCTATCTTCCCCCTGATGTTTCTATGGTAGCATTTGGGTTGTAATCCAAACTTGGTCGAGCTGGTGCTGCATCCCCCTACCTACCTAGCTTATGTGGCGAACTTGTCTCTTGCTAGTACTTAGTCCGTTCTAGTAGTAGTTGCATAACTGCCCGTTTACACAGAGATGTTGTCGGATAATGGTTCTCTATGGTTGGGTTTCTTTAATGAAATCGGAGGAAACCCCCTCTTTCGATATATATAAAAAATCAGTGGCACTAGCGGTGCCAAAACATTGCCTCAAATTAATAGTGCCACTAGATTAAGGTGCAAAATAATAACATTACTGCTTTATCATGGCAGTGCCAAAACAGTAGCACAAGAGCAGAGTCAACATGCAGGATCTTTGGCAAACGGTCAGACCAAAAAGGAACATACCTCGCGATGGGAACCATATCTGCAGTCAACGCCACCGTAAAAGGGATGACACCAGTCACCAACATGGATGATTCAATTCATGGGACCTTTTTGTGCAGTTCACCTAAAATGAAGCAATGTCCCATGAGCTAGCAGCTTCTTCTTCATTAGTTGCAATAAAATTGAGCAACATCAAGGTTGGTTGTGAAGCTCGTGGAATGTTCAACTATAATTTGGATATCATTTGTGCAGTTCAACTAAGATCAAGCGTGAAATGTATATCTCTGTTTGCACAAAAAGGTGGAAAGGAGGGTGACTAACAAGTGATGAAACATACATCAAATGAAAATAAACATGTTCCTTATCTGAATGGCGATCCTACAAGGACAGTAGCAATTTCTAAAGAAGCAGCATGGCTAGATATTAGTGTGGGCATTAGGATTAACTATGACAACCGTTAAATATGACATTACTTTAATGGTGCCATTGCTTCATTTTACCAGCAACATTACATTAATAGCTGCTAAAGAGTCGGTATTTGGGCACGGGAGAGTAGGCGGACCAGGATAGTTGCATTTCTAAGGAAAATAAGCAACTTATCTTAACGGGAAATTTAGCAGGACATGAAAAACAGTGCTATTGATTCATATTACTGGAGGCATTACATTGAAAACAACATTGGTTTAACGTGTCCTTACTTTTTTAACAGTGGGACTGCTACATTTTACCAGTGGCATTACATAAGAGGGGCTCGGGGCAACAAACATCAGAGTAGGATATCTGGGTTGGTCCCATTTTTGTTCGGTATAGCCACCTTATACTGTGTGAGGCTAGCAAATCTAGTGCTGGACATACTCTGTCAACTTGTCCCCCAATCCCCACTTTCTTTCCTTTTTCAACCAATAGATCAGTTTATATTGAGTTTGTACTGCGTTTCCCTTTATTTCCCTATTAGACCAAGAGACCAGTTGGATAGCCAGTCTCTGCTACTTTTCGCCCCCATTATTTCCTCTTTCGACCAAGTCCTAGATTCAGGTAACAAATCTTCCCCCACCCCCCACCCCCTTTCTTCCATGTTTGAACCAAGTAGTACTAGATTCGACTGCATGAAGTAGTTTTACCTCTTAACAGTAAAAATTTAGGTGGCTTTTGAACAGCGGATCAATCCTATCTACGAGGAGGCCTGAGAAATAGTAAAAGATACATATGCAGCGACGTCAGGAGCTGGGGCAGTAGAGCAAGGCCGGTTTCGAAGGAAGTTATACCTGAGGGTCGCCGGGATGTTGCTAGGTGGGCGGCGGGAGGCCGGATCTGCCCACACTACGGCAGCGAGGAAGAACGGGTCGGAGGCCCTCCCTAGCCAGTGCTGCGTGGGAGAGAACGGCAAGGCACGCTGATCAGGACGCGCCGACAGTGGGTAAGAGCCGTCGCCGAGGACGACCGCATGAACAT
Organism: Thinopyrum elongatum; assembly: GCA_011799875.1. Lineage (NCBI taxonomy): Eukaryota > Viridiplantae > Streptophyta > Magnoliopsida > Poales > Poaceae > Thinopyrum > Thinopyrum elongatum. Next base: position 263,705,582 of record CM022297.1, read on the forward strand.
TGCACCTTCTCACCTTCCCCCACGGAGGGGATCCGGCCGGATCTGTGACCAGCGGTGAGCACAGAGAGAGTGTGGCCACCGCTGTCGTGTTTAGATCTGGAGAGGACGAGAGAGTGTGAAGAGAGCAACACTAGCAAGCAAGCACGGAGGCTCCTGCCTATATAGTGGAGTAGTTTTCTTTTATCTACCGGAGCCGGCTTGACCTCGTCAATGACTGTCGAGAAGTCTTCATTCAAGTGCCCTGGAGGCGTAGTTGTCGTCATTTTGATCTGAAGCACCGGATTAACATATAACACGAAAAAATGCCACATGACAAGAAACCATAACCTCACTGCCCCAAGGAGACAACATGAATCCCGACGGACAAACTAGACGAGGATCAAAGCTCAAATTAAAGACAAACTCGTAGAAAAGGGATCAATCGATAGATGTCCCAATTAACATAGCCGACTTGACCTAGATGGCAGCCGAGTAGTCTTCGTGCATGTGCCCCCAATGACCAACGCCTTGGAGGAATGCAGTTGTCGCTGTTTAACCCTCGCAGTGATCCGAAGCACATGACACCTAATATTGCGAGATGACAAGAAACCTTTTTTTTAGATTTCTCGTCAGAACTACAGCCCTATACAACACAACCTGCATGATATGTAGACGATAGCCAATCCAGCCATCTGCTGGAGTCTGGTCACATGCATGGACGAACTGATCTCCCGTGTCATGCAGGGATCGTCCAGGCACCGACGTGTTTACAGCATTGCTCCAGTACTATCGCTCGTCTCTCTCTTCTATTAACTCAGCCGACTTGCGGGGACAGGGGAGTGTGCCTATGGTCGATTCTTAATTGCGGTCCCACATGTGTGTGCAAACGCAATATGACACGCGTTCCATTCAGAGAGCGGCATGCCAGACCGACCGACCGCCTGGGGTGCGACGCGAACGCGACGGGCGTGCTGTATACATGTGTACCGCCGTTTTATTGAGGCTTTGCTCCATGGCGCAATCCATGGATACAAAATTATATTTAAAAGTCGAGGGCGGGGCTTTTCCCGTGCGGTAGGCGGGGCAGTTCCACCTGGTTGGTTCGATATAGAGGCGAGAAGATGAGGGAGTAGGCTGCTGCAAACGTAGGGCTGTGTGATTTGACAGCTCGTTATTGCTGGACAGGTGGGGCCCTGTGATTTGACTTGCCTTTATCATTATTACTGCGGCGCTACGACCGGCGTGAGTCTCCCGATTCCTGACCACCTCCATGGTATACAGGTGCCAAGTATTGTACTCCTTACTCCTTGGCAAATGCAATAAATACTACGAAGAAAGAGATAGAGAGAAGTAAAAAAATACTCTTATAGCCAACCTTATAGCTAACCTTATTGTATGATTGACTAAGTGATGACTATGTATGACATGCCAACATCAGATAGCCTAACGCACCTAGACGGAGGAAGTAGTTTCATGCATGCGAAGTAGGCAAAAAAATGCTCATTTATAGCCGTCTGAAATCTCCAAGGGCGCGACCGCGCGAGCGAGGCGACGGACATGGTAGGCGCGACCATGATACGGGCTGCTGACAACCCTTGGATCTGAGATCGAACGGTCGCATGCTAAGTTGCTGAAAATTTGCAGAATAACCCTCTAGGATAGGATATTCACCCATAGGTCTAGAATCACGCCATGCAACCGTTCGATCTCAGATCCAAGGGCTCTCGGAAGCCCGAATCATGGGAGCATGGAAAGCTTCGTATCACCTATAATTTTCCCGACGCTTGACGTGCGAACATGCAGATGCATGAAGCCATTTAATTGGGCGTCTAGTAGACATGACATCTAATTGGGCCCCCATAGTACTGTGCATTAATCCATTTATCCACCGGGCAAGCCACTACCATGCCGCTCGCACAACCCACTCTAGCATTTTTACAATCGGAAAACCGCTAGCAGTTCGCTCCTACTCGTCCCCGGCCGTCCTTTAACATTACGGCAGTTCGCTCCTAGTCGTCCCGTCCTTTCACATTACAGCAGTTCCACTAATCCTAACCCTCCTCCCAAATCCATGGCGTCCCAAATCTCCATGATCGGCGGTGAGTACAAGGTTAGAACCATCACCGGCGATGAGTTCGACGTCATCTACACCCGTTCTTCCATGACGGTGAAAGGATGCCATGTTCGCTTCAGACGCATGTTCGAAAAGTCAAATGGTGATGAGTGGGTCGTTGGGCTATATGTTGAGTACACCACAGTCCTGGGAAAAGAGAAGAATCTAAAGGAGGAAGAGAGGAAGAAGCCTGCCATGATCTAGGTTTGCGTGCATAACTTGTGCTTGGTCTACCACATATGCCATGCCGACGTTGAGTGCGAGGATTTTAAGAACTTCCTCGCGAGCAGCAAAGTCAAATTCGTTACTGTAGACTTTATGAACGACAAAAGAGTCCTGAGTCGGATAGGCCTCATTGTAGGCCAGCCGTTCGACCTCCAGAAGAATGGGCTGGTGCCCTCCTGTTAGCCTTCAATGCTGACCCTAGCAGGAGCCATGGTTGATCCTTCATACGGTAAACTGACGAAACCTTCGCTCGAGTTTCATCTTACATGGCAGTGGAATGTACTAGATAGAGATCACATCCAGTACGTTGCGATGGATGCCTACCTTTGTTTCAATATCTACAAGGGTTGGATGAAGAGCGAGAGCCAAGTGTGCGGTTCAAGCAAAGAAGTATCAGCCAAGAGGAAGAGGGACAAGGACGAAGTCGAGCACGTGGACGAGGAGTCCGAGTAAGGTGGCAGTGTTGTTGCTCATGGTGGTTCTAATGCAGTGTCTACCGGATTTGTTGCTTAGTTTAATTTCAGGGTGCTTAGTTTTATTTGAGGGGTGTGTTGTGCTGAGCCCCCAGCAGAACTATGTTATGTTCCTTCTCGTTACTTTAACTCTTCAGTACGTACATACTAGTATTTCTTACAGTTCATCTTGTAGTTGGTAGTACTACCACTCATTTCTTCACATTATATACGTACAATATATATGGCCAACATCATATAGCCAGCAGTTGGCTATACTATTAACCATGCTCTAAGCATGCCACATACGCAAAACACTTAAATGAGATATGTAATTCTAAAAAAAACTTAAATGAGAGAAGTTTACCCAAAGCATGAAGGATTTTAGTTGTCAAAGAACTAAATAGGTATGCTAATTTATTTAATAGACTTTAGCACCCCATCTAAGACGTACTAGCTTTTTTAATAGTACTATATGCATAATTTGGTGACGAGCGCTCTCTATATGTACCACCTTTTTTCTTTAATTTCATCTTGTTAGTTTTGCTCCATGCTGCAATCCATCGATACTACTACTGTACAAAAGTATACATTTAAAAGGCTAGAGGGCGGGGCAGTCTCGCTTGGTCGGTTTCACAAGAGGTGAGGGCCTTTGTGATTTGACGGCTCATTACAGCTGGAAGGCGGGGCCTTGTGATTTGACTGCTCGTATAAATGTTGCCGACGACCTGAGGAGGAGCAAAGAACCATGTGGTATACTCAAGTTTTCCACTGGAGTACTAGTACGACGGAGGAGCACGAAACACGACAGCCCAGTGCGACATGGCGATAAAAAATGATCTAATTTGCTAGTCATCGATCCCACGGCGCCGCTCATCGTTAGCATTGTTCTATTCATGCCTCGCATAGAATGTGACACGTGCGGTGAAACACCCGAAGCAAAAGAAGAAACACAGGAGCAAAAGAAGAAGGAAGATTATCCCCCCCAAAAAAGAAGGAAGACGCACACACAAGTCTGGGGCACTGCTCTCTACTACCTGAAGGGTTGCTGGCCGCGGAGTCGTAACTGCTTCTTCATCGCCTCCACTACCTCCATCTCCTTGCGCATCTCCTCCGCCATCTTCTTCATTCTGTCCATGATGCGGGATTTCTCGACGCGAGCCTTCATCATCTGTTCCACGGCTGCATTACGTACCTTGACAGCAGCCGGGTGCTCGATGCGGAGCTTCGCCAACTCCTCCTTCTATTCCATGATGAGGGCGTGCAACATCTTCACCGAGGAACTACTCTTCTCATCCAGCTTCTTCCAGCCGGCGTTCTCCTCCTTCAGCAGGTCGAGCTCGTGGCGGAGCTTCACCTTGTCCTCCTGAAGTTGCAAGATTTCGCCGGTCGCCTTCTTACCTAAGGCAATGCTCTCCTTCAGCAGCATCACCAAGCCAACGGTCAACTCCTCCTTCTTATTGAGCTCAGTGGGCATGTCGTCGAGGTTCTCCTTCAGCAGCTCCACCAAGCCGTCGATGAACTCCTTCTGCTTATTGAGATGATCGGACATGTCGTCGAGGGAGAACGACTACATCACCGCCATCTCGGCATGTTCGCCTCCGCGGCTAGGGCGCTCCTGGGAGCCCTCGCCTACCCATGAGAGATCTTTCGAGGTCTCTGCAAGGCGGTGAGCCCTCTCTCTTTTTTTCCGTGGCCTTGGTCGCCGCTCCCTTGTTACGAGTAGTTGTCGACCTAGAGCTCTGCACACCGGCCATGGCAAGGACGGACGAACAAGAAAGACTTATGAGGAGGATGGTAGAGTGATTTTCGGCTAGGTAGTTCCCCTTTTTATAACCTAGTACTAGCACTAGTACTAAAACCTGCATAGTGGGAACACATTCAGGTTTGATACATACTAGGTGTGAGCAGATTTGCACTTAATTATAGCATGGTAGTACTACTTTGGAATGTGATGGGAACAAGCTAAAGATTAATTGATGGTTTTGGTTTCGAGGCCCGAAATGGCTCCCGATGAGTTTCCTGGAACACAAATTTCAAGTACTACTGCTCAAATGCAGTCGCACAAGTCAGTGATGTAACTGGTCATACATGTCAGACCAAGCCAATGCGTGTCCCTTCGGTGAGACGCGGGTCCAACCGACCGTCTGTTGGTGCGACCGACCGTAAGTATTACGCGATGGAGACTTCTGGTTGTGGCTTCGGGTGATTGTCACGACCAGCATTCAAAAACTAGTGATAAATCAATTACCATCTTTTTCCAAACAACCAAGTATTTTCACAGGAATACAATACATATAGATGGAGTGATTGTAACGGTTGCAAACCGCCATGGCACCGCAAGTTCACTGCAGCAGCAACCGAGTAGGTCACTGCATCGCTGGCGGGGAAGGAGGGCAGCTCACCTTGCCTACGATGCATGCCCAGCAGCGCCGCCGCAGCTGGTCCTGTGATTTGGCTTCTCCTACCGCCCATTTGAACAGTTGCACCGGCTGCTCATGCCATTCCGCAGGCATGCGCGTTCTTTCCTCCGCAGTCAACTCCGTGAATATGATATCTGCCATTAGCCCCAGCTCGAAATCAACGCGACGCTGCCAGATGCTGACATCCCTCAGCATCTCTCCCCTTAGATCGAGTTGCGCCTCTGCCTTGTGCTTCGCCAGGCGCAGCTCCTTCGAACTTGTCTCCAATCGATGCGATGCTTCCTCGATCCGATTTGCCCTTGCTGCCCATCACCTGAAATGCAGCCCTGGCATGTCCTCCGGCGCCACCGATATTTGATTCCGGAGCAATGGATCCCCTCTGAAACACATGTGGGTTTCGCTCAAAGGCGGTAGTGCTGCGGGCCGCAGCGAGAGGGCAGCCCGCGGGATCCTGGGATCTAAGGGATTATCCATGGCGGGATCCAGTGGGCGAGGTGGGGAGGCAAGCGTAGGCGCTGGGAGAGCCCTACGAGGCTATGATAAAGATAGTACTACTCCACTCCGTCCATATTTAAATACAAAGGCCACCAACAGTAACCCAGGCAAAAATTGATCACCCTGCCTGCGTCCTGGTTTATTGGCCCCCTTTTTATTTTGTGCCAATTTTTGACCAAAAATTTAACTAAGAAAATGTTAATGCATGTCACCAAAAATTATATCATTGGAATCACATTTGAACATAGTTTTCGATGACATTAATTTTTATGACATGCATAAATATTGTGTTACTTAAAATTATGGTAAAAAATTGGCACAAAATACGAAGGAGACCAATGGAAGTAGCAACCCATGATTTAACTACTCGCATGCACGCAGTGGAGTAGTAATGTCTTTCTCAACTACTTCCTCCCTCATGTCCACTCAATTTGCATGCACTATATTAATTGACCATCAATGAAGTGAACGACTTTACATGCGTCAAATTATCACATGGGGTGGATCTTCGTACAAAAATGCGTCCCACCGTGTACCCGCGTGTGCGTGCGAGGGAATGAGTGCATGTGTGCACATCTTTGCTTTGTGCATGTACTGCTAGTGTGCGTGAGAGAGGATGAGTACATTCTTCTGGAACCAGCAGCACGTCACTATTATCAATCCACACAAGGAGGTCGCGACAACGCCTCCACATGTGCCACGTGGCTTCATGGATGCCCCCACATCATTTTAATCATAATATATTAACTAAAAAAGGGAGAGACACTATGTAGCGTGCCATTGGAATTCTAATTTACGTGTTTTGCACATACTGGAAGTACTAGTAAGGTACACGTGCATTGCACGCATGAGATTTGGCAACCAAATTATGAATAAATACCACACTATAGCATGTAAGCTTCGAGTCATATATGCATGATGTAGACGTTCATTTAATTCTTATAGTTCATCTCATTCAAAATCAATTAGTTTTTATAAAAAAGTTAATCTATTTTATGATTCATGGAATTGTGCGTTGTAAAGCATAAAGTAAAAACAAATAATGGCAATTCAATTAGAAAAAAAGTTTGGGCAATTATGATACGGAAGATTCTAGAATAAAGGTGAAGTACTTGTGTTTTGAGGTTTGTGCATTATGCTTAAGTTCAACCATGGAGTCTTCTAGATTGTACATGTGGCAGAATCTGGTGGAATGTAGATGATATCCAATGGCCACTAGTGCTCAGATTAGCCATCTCTGCACCGTCTGATTGGCTTCATCCAACAACCATCTTTCAAATTTATTCGCACTCAATATAGGGGTATAGATATAGACTAGTGGCACATCATCTAAAGCCTTTTTACATGCTCATTTTTTGTACAAGTGTGCTCCACTGTGCACCCGCGCGTTTGTATGTGGGAACGACTGCATGTGTGTACCTCTTCTCTTTCGCACATGTAGTCCGTGTGTGTGAGAGATACTAAGATATGGTGAGGGAATACATGTCAATGCAATTTGTGTAAAGGAGAGGCCTATATACATACATGTATGTGCATGGGGCCGGGGTGATATACGAGAAGGGAGGGGAGGGGTCGACCGTGCGAGATATTGATAGAGATAGATAGAGGGAAGAGCTCTACAAGCGTACAAGCACTGGGATATGGGGGGTGGGGTGCTGGAAGATGGTGCGAGGGGCCAAGTGGAGGGAGACTATGAAGGAGTGCACAAGTGCGAGATCGATATTTAAAGAGAGGGGGCGAGAACGTGCGCGGTTGCGCGCAGTGGCGGAGCCTTGAAAAATAAATGATCTAGGGGGCCAAGCATTGCTAATCCTTTACGAGGAGGGTCAATTCATCAACTTAAACCATTTTACCAGCAATTGATCTACTGATCACATTCATATTAGCCTCAGTATATAGTGATGTTAGGGGGGGCCAGGGCCCTTACCGCCCTATCTTCGCCACTGTGCGCGCGTCTGAGAGACGAAGCGGAAGGCATGGATGATGAGAGGGGGACGATGGATAGATAATGTGGGTGTATCAGCTATGTAATCCTATATACATAGGTATAGATTGATCGATGTGTACGTGGGAAAGAGGGTGGGACCTGACTAGATATATAGATCGATCGGTTTGTGTGGAAAACTGGGAAAGACCTAGCTATATATATACACACATAGAGGAACATCAATCATTGCGCATGCATGTGAGAGATAAAGAATGCCCGAAGTGATGAAGAGGGGGAGGTTTGTGTGTGTGCATGCATGGGAGACCGACCTGAAGAAAAAGATTGCATGTGTGCGATGGATAATGCCGAGTGGTAGTGTGTGTGCATGCATGCACAAGAGAAAGTTAGTGGTACAATTATAAAGAGAAGATGACTGTGTGGGTGTAAAAGACTAGGTGAGGTCATAATCAATGTAAAGTTGAATTCAAATATTTGAATAAGAGATCATGATGTTTGAAACCCATGCATGCATGAATATAACTGAGATATGCGTGGTGTGGTTTGGAAATGAGCATGCTATACTGTATACTGACTGAACAAGATCAGACTGATTTGAATTTGAGATACCGATGGCAGGCATCGTTTGGCCACATTGCATCCGTGCATGGAAACACTATTCAAATTGGAGATGATGGGTGGCTTTCGCATCACATATCTATACCCCTATATAGTGTGCGAATAACTTTGAAAGATGGTCGTTGGATGAAGCCAATCCGATGATGCAGAGATGGCAAATCTGAGCACTACTGGCCGTTGGATATCATCTACATTCCACCAGATTTTGCCACATGTACAATCTAGAAGACTCCATGGTTGAACGTAAGCATAATGCACAAACCTCAAAACACAAGCACTTCTCCTTTGTTCTAGAATCTTCCGTATCATAATTGCCCAATTCTTTTCTAGATGAATTGCCATTATTTGTTTTTACTTTATGCTTTACAACGCACAATTCCATGAATCTTAAAATAGATTAGCTTTTTTTTAATAAAAACTAATTGATTTTGAATGAGATGAATATAAGAATTAAACGAACATCTACATCATGCATATATGACTCAAAGCTTACATGCTATAATGTGATATTTATTCATAATTTGGTTGCCAAATCTCATGCGTGCAACACACGTGTACCTTACTAGTCTAAATGGTGTGTGTGTGTGTGTTGTGCGTGTTAAACACATTGTACGTAGTATCATACATGGTTTAGATTCCGAACATCTAGCTAGAGCATACATGTACTATGATTTGAATTCAACATAAAATGGATACATATATTTGAATTCGAGATCGTATGTACATGTAGTTCATATTTATATGGGAATTTACTACTCCTATATTCATGTCATGTGTTGTGAAGATAATATTTAGATGGTTGTATAACTAACCCGAGTACAATCCCATTCAAACAGGGAAAATGTACTCAAATTTAGTCCATATGCTTGACAACACGAATTGTTTTTTTTTATTGTTGAGGGAAGTGCAAATTGATTTGGTACTGCACACATTAAGTTTGTTGTCCCGATTTTTTTAGTTTTTTGTTGTTGTATTTGAATGCATTTCTAGTAATATAGTAAAACGGGAAATGGCTCTCTCTAGTGAGGTGCGAATTGTCTTTTTTTGTACATGTTAAGCTTGTTCTCCCGAAATTTCAAGACGCGCCTTGTTATGCCGAAATTTCAAGCTAGCATCTATGTTTATCATGCTGCGAAACTCCCGCCTCTTCAACCCGCGCCTTGTTACCCCAAAATTTTAAGATATCTCTTTGTCTCGTTGTGCTCTGAAAACTCCCTCCGTCTCAACCCGCGCCTTGCTATCCCAAAATTACAACGCGCGCGAAAACTCCCACCTCCTGTGAAATCCCGACACGCGAAATGCCCGTGATACTCCTGAACCGAAAGAACCGCCTAGCTCAAATCGGTGGGGGTACTTTCATAACTTACCCCACATTTCGGACAAGTGTGTCCCTAAGCCATGGTTCCCCCCTCCCATCCCATCCGCCCCCATTCATACACCGAGGCCACGAAAACCCGCAAAGCCCCACACCCTCCTCCGTCCGCCACCCAACCGGAGCCTCTTCCCCGACGACGTCGTCCACAGCAACACCTCGACGTCCCTCATCCACCGCACCGGATGAGGATCCGTCATCGATCTCGTCGTCCTGCCGGTTCAGTCACCCCGTCCTCCACCTCCAAGGAGGTGCCCTGACGTTCCCCTCATCTTTCACGCCACCTCCATTCCCACACCGCCGTCTTCACCTGCACCACCGGAAGAGCAGCATCATCACCGATTCCTCGGATGAAGCTGAGGCCTAATCGGCACCACCAAAGAGGTTCTACACTAATCGCTGCATTTTCTTCTTGATTCGATCTCACGGTGCTACCGGCGCTCGGTCCTGAGCCGACATGGCGTGGCTCCATCTACGGCGGTGTCGCCGGCCACTTCCTCCACGGCGTCGCTCCCTTGGCGGTGACGTCCACATTAGTAGGAGCTGCTGCTACTTTGGCTCCACTCGCGCTGCTGCTCTACTCTTCCTCTCGGTCCCCTGCCTGGTCTGCTCTTTCTCTTGCTCGCGCTGCCGCTCTCACTTTTGCTCTTGCTTGCGCTGCTGCTCTACTCTTGCTCGCGCTGCTGCTGCACGAGCAGCAGATCCTGCTCTCGCTCGAGCCCCTGCAGCTGCTACCCGAGATGCTGCTACATGACTAGCTGCCCCGGCTCTCGCACGCGCTGCTGCTCCGGGCGCTGCTGCTGCTGCTTTTCTGCTACTAGTGCGTTCAGTTTCGACAGTAAAATTCAGTTTCGAAAGCAAAATTCAGTTTTGACAGTAAAATTCAGTTTCGACAGTTTTCAGTTTCGACAGTTAAGTTCAGAGATGAGCGGCTGATGTATTTTACATCTAGCACTTTTTGGTTATGTATTTTACGTCATCTATTGGAGATGCTATTAGAATTCCACTCAAGTTAATGTTGTCTCTCTTGTCCTGCTTCAGCCTCGCCATCGTACAACTCACCGGAACTGTTCCAACGATGAAACCCTCCATCACAGCGGAACAGTACCCCCGGCTCCATCTCCAGACGCCTAAGATCTTCTTCCCCTCCTCCGACAGCCAAATCAGCCGGAGCATCCTCACCGACCAACCCAATCATGCTGAGATCGACATGGCTTCGCCAAAGAGGTTGTACACTTGTTGCATCGCTTTTTTACTCCACGTTATATATATTGTCCACTGAGCACACGTAGTAACGTGAAATATGATTAGTTTCTCCTACTATATGACAAGCAGTGAGGTACCAAGCAACTTAGCTATCCATGATGGACTCTCTTGAACGCCATCATTATTTATTTTTGCATGTTTGAGCTGTGCATTTATAGATGGGCCTGGGAGTTGAGCTAGTAGGGCAGTGGCCTGGGTCCAAAGTAATAGAAGTAGCACAAAAACATTTTTTGAGTGTAGTCTTTTCCCTGTTCAAGCCTGCCTACTACAATCGCCAGTGCTTGAAAGGAAAAGTGAAGGAAAAACATAGGAATTGGAAAGTTTCCTATGGTACTATTATTCATGCATTTGGTACAAAGGAATGGAGCAAAGGAAAACTGTAGGATTTGTTCCTTTGAAAACTGTAGGATTTGTTCCTTTAGTGTCTCCTTGAAAGAAAAACCATAGGAATTTTAATATCCACTTGTCCTCCTTTTCAAATTCCTATTCATGAAGCACAAGACTAAGAGATAGTAGCATAATAGCATTATAACCGTACATTTTCTTGTGGTTTGACTTAATCTCACCATGCTTCTTTGCATCCTGTGATCTTCCAATTCTTGTGAACCAAACACCCAGATTGGCAGAAATCCTGTTTTTTTAAATTCTCTGTTTTACACGTGCATTCCTATCCTATTCCTGTGTATTTCCTATCCCTGCATTGTTAGAATCCTCCAATTCAAACAAGCCCTTACAGAATTACTTCTGTTAAAGATATGTGTCAAAGAAAACCTTGTGTGGTTTGTCCCGCTCCTGCTGCACTGTGGTCCACCCCAGCTCAGCTGCTCCAACGACGAACAGGTTCACCACAGCAGGGATCCGCCCTCCAGACTGTCTTTCACCACCTCAGATCTTCTTCCCCGCCGCCGGCAGCCATGACAACTGCATTACCATCATCAACTGAGCAGATGACCTTGAGGACTACATGGGTCCGCAAGAGAGGTCACACTCTTTCTTGTCTGCTTTCATTATGCATCGCTTAATATGATGGCATGCTACTTTATCATTATGTTCACTGATTAGACTCCGAGTCAGGTCCAAACTAATTCTCAAACTTGAGTTTTTAAATGGTTGTGGGGTACATATTGGGGCAGCAATCAATACTATTTGTCTACTATCTGGTTAATCTTGGGTGTCTACTATGAGTTTCATGTTGGGTGGAAACAAACATTAAAGGAGCCATTATCTGTATTTTTTAACTGAAGCTATTATCTACCTGCTATCATTGGTTTTGGGTCTATCCATAGTTTGCTACCATCACTCTGGATTTGTGCATGCACTCCTTACATAATCTCACTATGTTTTATTCCTATGCATGTCAGTTATTGTACACAATGGTACTGAACATGTAGAGCAAAAGAGACGAGCCTTGTGTGGCAATAAAATTTCATGCAGACGTTGCTCCATGGTCGGCGCAAAAGCAACCCCCCTCCCCCCATTCTAGGCTGTAATCAAGAGGAAGATAACTGTTCGGAGGGGGATTCAGAGGGAGCAGACCACTCCTATTTACCCGCTGAGGTCTTTTGCTCTAACTTGGCATGCTGATGTTGGTCATATCATGCATATGGTGCCTTGCATTGCTTACTTCATACATAAAATATGTCATCTGCTTAGTTTAGACATGCATTGTGTGAATGCCATCTGTTTAGTTTCTATATCATATATGTGAATCATGCAATGCCATCTTGTTTAGCCAGGCATCATATATGTGAATTTTGCAATGCCATCCTGGTTAGCCAGTCATCTTATATGTGAATTATATCATGCCATCCTTTTTTTATTACGTATTAAATTTGTCAACAATTTTAGTACATTCAATTACTCTTCCTATGCATCTGCCATTCGACACGGTCATGGAAAAATCTGGAGTGAAAACAAGGTCTTCAGAGCAGACAATGCTATCTGACGAAGCACATGTCTTGCTGGTTACGGATAGCTCCCGGAGGAGGATTCAGAGACAGATGACCAGTCGTATCCCCCCCCCCCCCGAGGTGCATGCTCTAACTTGGCAGGGTTATATTGCTCATATCGTGCATATGGTGTCTCGCATTGGCATGTCATTTGCTTAGTTTAGACATGCTTTGTGTGAATGCCACCTGTTTAGTGTCTAATTACCATATATGTGAATTTTTCAATGCCATCTTGTTGCAAGACATTATATATGTGAATTATGCAATGCTATCTTGTTGCAAGGCATTATGTATGTGAATTATGCAATGCCATGCTATTTAGCCAAGCGTCATATATGTGAATTATATCATGCCATCCTTTTTTGTATTACTCATTCCATTTGTCGACAATGTTTGTATATTCAACTGCTCTTCCTGTGCATCAGCCATTTGAATTGGTGATGGAGAAATCTGGAGTGAAAACAAGGTCTTCAGAGCAAATAATGCTACCTGCTGAATCAGATATCTTGCTGGTTACAGATAGCTCCTCAGAGGAGGATTCAGAGGCAGATGACCAGTCCTATTTTCCCCCTGAGGTGTATGCTCAAACTTGGCAGGGTTATATTACTCATATCATGCATATGTTGTCCTGCAATGCTTAGTTTTTACATCATATACACAATATTGAATGCCATCTCCTTAGTTTACGCATCATATATGCGATTGCCCTCTGCTCACTTTCTTAGTATATAAATCATATATTTGAATTATATCATGCCATGATGTTTACATAGACAGCATGTATCTGAATTATGGCATGCCAACCCATTTTCTAAAGACATAATATAGTTATATCATCTCATCCTGTTTACATAGTCATCATATTTTGAATTATGTCATTCTATCCGTGAATTATATCATGCCATCATGTTTCCATCGATGGCATGTTTGTGAATTATGGCATGCCAACCACTTTAATAGACACATCGTATAGTTATATCATGTCATCCTGTTTACATAGTCATCATATTTTGAAGTATGTCATTCTATCCTGTTTAGTTAGCCATCATATATGTGAAATTGTGTCATGCTGTCCTGTTTAATTAGCCATCATATATGTGAAATTATGTCATGCTATCCTGTTTGGTTAGACAACATAAATGTGAATTATTTCATACCCTATTTTCTTCCCTACTATCCATTGCACCTATCTATCTTACAATGTCTGTACATTCAATTACTTTTCTTGTTTATCAGCCATTTGAATTGGAGGGGGTGATGGCAGTATCTATGGGAGTAAAAACACGGTCTTCAGAAAAGATCGTGCTGCCCGTCGATGCAGATAGAACCACGGTTGTACTTGCCCAAGAACCAGCCCTACCACACATAACCCAGACTCACGCAGATTGTACTCCTACCCAGTTGGACAGAGAACCAGCTACACCCCTTCTAACCCCAACCCCAGCAGATAGTAACCCAGTTCCAGTTGACACAGCACCATTTCCACCACAGAGCACCCAAACACGAGCAGTTAGTAAGGCGACTGTAGTGCCCAAAGCACGAGGACCACCACTCCGAACCCCAAGTCAACGCTTAAAGCAGAAGAAGAACTGTTCTCAGGTCAGGTTCTGTAGCTATGGTTCATACTCCTTTGCTCTTGCATCACTGTATTTACTCATACCAACTAATTTCAAATTTGAAGGATGCAATTGAAACTCCAATGGCGCAACAGGTATGTTTTAAACCTGTTTCTTTAACATGTTTGCTGTTGTAACTTGCTCTATGTTGATTTCAGTTTCAATTGAATAAACAGTTATGTTCTCATGCCATGCACATTACAAGTGTTGTTATTGCTGTGTAGTTTCCCACACTTATATTCTGTCTATGCTGCTTTGTCTTAAACAGATATGATTTGAACCGTCTCTACCTTGATTTGCCAACATAAACTAGAATGATATAGACCATACAGTGACCATACTACATAGATATATGTTTGTTTCATGCTGTTATCCTGTCCACCTTACTACTAAACTGGTTTACCAAAATCAGTTTCATATACAACATGGTAAACCTGTGATATGTCTGCTTGTTTCTCTTTTAGAATGCGGACAAAATATTGGAGAAGAGTACCCCGTTATGCAATGGTAAAGGAAGTAATGCAGATAAGGTTCAAGATAGTGAGACATCCCTGTTGTTCTCCAAGAAAGCTGATAAAAACTATATTGAAGACACTGAGACAACCCCAAAGTCTTGTCTTAATGTAGTGTTCGAGTTACTGGCCACTACTACTGGTACTAGCTCTTCGAACTCGCTGCCTGAATCAGTTTGGCTTCTTGAGTCTCAACTTCAAGTTGAAAGACATCGATCAGATGTGCTGCGACAGGAAGCCGAAGGACTGAGGAAGTCCCTGCAGAATTCAGATGCATACTTTCTGGTGCAACAACAAGCGTTGGAGGATTTAAGCGCCAAACAAGAGAAAGCTAATAAGCTTGCTAAGCGTCTTGCTAGCATGGTGGATACCCAGGATATTGTTTCTTGAGGTCTTGTGAAGTGGTTTCAGTGCTGGACTTGTTTTGCTGTGGCCTTTATTTGCACTGGTCGCCAACTTTGACAACCAGTATATGTAATATGCTGCTTTGTTCCCCATATTTGCACTGGTGGCGAACTTTGATGCGCGGTGGATGTAATATGTGTAATAGCCGTGATCGCCTAGTGTTGTATTGTTTATTTGTTTACTTGTAGTCAGTGCATTTCTTTTTCCGCAGTTTGCTAGTGGCCGTAATAACCTATTTTTTAAAACTAGGCCACAATAACCATGGGCTACATATTTACTGTAGTGACCATGGGCCTCCTACGGGCCGTAGAAGCAATGGGCCTTCTACGGGCCATAGAAACAATGGGCCTTCTACGGGCCGTAGAATCAATGGGCCTTCTACGGGCCGTAGAATCAATGGGCCTTCTACGGGCCGTATGATCGATTGGCCAAACATGGGCCAATAACGGATCGCATTATGGGCCATAAACGGGCTAGAGTTGGAATCATCCGTTCATGGGCCGACCATAACGGGCCGTCGTTAATCGGCCGTATTTGATGACGCTATGAAAACGGCCCAATGGATTAACGGGCCACAAACGGGCCGACTTTAACCACGGGCTGAATTTGGCCCACAACCGGAACAGGCCAGTAACGGACCATAAGTAATCGAATGCTGCAAATCAGCCCAAGAATAAATGGGCCCTGAGAAGGCCGAAAGATAACACGGGCTGGAAACGGCCCAATGGAATAATGGGCTGTTAATGGGTATAAAGTGATACACTGTTCATTACGGGCGAGTTTCACCACGGGCCTTTAATGGGCCAAGAGTTACAAAGGGCCTCATATGGGCCGAAAGACGTCATGGGCCGGAAGTTACAATGGGCTGGAATCATATTGGACGGCCCAGATGACGCTACTGGGCCTAATTCGGATAGGCCATAATGGGTCGTCAGTTAGCGGGCTATAAATGGGCTATATGCGAACAGGCCGCTAGCAGGCTTTAAGTGGGCCGGCCATTACCTTTTGACCAGGTAAACCGGCCGGCCTTTTGACCTGAATGGGCCACTGTTGGGCCAAGCCATGTGTCGACCTATCATAGGCGCGTCCCGTCCATTCGCTGGATGACAACTGTTCCAACGCTGGGCCGACACATGGATCCGCCGGCGAATGAGAATTTTACACGTGGAAAATCCCCATTGGTCTGGGCTGTTAACGAGTTATCGGATCCAAACCGGAACCCGATAGCTTAACGGCGACCTGTTACGGTGGATGCCACGTGTCGGTTACCCTTGACGAAAGCACTTCCATGATGCGCCATTTATCGTCATGGAAGTGGACACTTCCGTGATGATAATTTTGGTATTGTCATGGAACAGTTCTACGACATCACAGGTATGACTATCTTGATTCTGTCATAAAATCATCATGGATGTACATGCATGACAGAAAACCTGACCTACTGTGACAAACACGTATCAACACGGAAGTGTATTTTCTTTGTAGTGCAAGCCGGCGTCTGCCCTGAAGACTATCCCCCTCACTTGGCCGTTCGCTGACTGGGGACTCGACATGGTCGGCCCTCTCCGAACTGGGGCGAGTGGCTTCACACACCTGTTGGTAGCAGTGGACAAGTTCACCAAGTGGATCGAGGCCAAACCCATAAAGAAGCTGGACTCAGCCACTGCGATTCAATTCATCAAGGAGATTATCTTCAGATTTGGAGTCCCACACAGCATCATCACCGACAACGGGTCTAACTTCGACTCGGACGAGTTTCGTGAGTTTTGCTACACCCAAGGCGCTCGGGTCGCTTACGCCTCTGTGGCACACCCGCAGTCGAATGGGCAAGCCGAGCGAGCGAACAGACTTATACTCCAAGGATTGAAACCTCGCCTCATGCGTGACCTAACTCATGCAGCAGGCGCCTGGGTGACAAAGTTACCATCAGTCCTATGGGGATTGAGGACGGCCCCGAATTGATCCACCAACCGCACCCCATTCTTTGTGGTGTACGGGTCAGAAGCGGTCTTGCCGAGTGATCTGCTCCACAACTCTCCCGAGTGGATCTTTACTCGGAGGCTGAAGCCGAGGAGGTACGGCAGGATGTCCTAGACTTTTTGGAGGAGGAACGTGAGCTAGCTTTTATAAGATCAATGTTGTAGCAACAAGACTTGCGTCGCTACCACGATAGACATGTCAGAGAACATGCCTTCCAGGAAGGAGACTTGGTCCTCCGAGTGGATCTATAGAAACCTCACAAGCTGGCACCCCCTTGGGAGGGACCATTCGCCATATCCATGGTCTTACACAATGGAGCATACAGACTGTACAACTTCACCAGAGGAATAGAAGAGCCCAAAGCTTGGAACGGAGATTTGATCCGCAAGTTTTATACTTAGAATAAAAATTCTCCCTTGTAATAGTTAGTCCGAATGAACTTAGATGAATAAAAGTCTCGCTTTTTCCCATATATCATCTAGTCAGACCTACGGTCGCGTTTCACTCAGGTGACTAATCACATTTGGAAACTAACACACCTCCAGTGGGCGTAGAGGTGAGAAAGCTTAGCTGCGAACCAGCTTTCGCCTAAGTTAAAAAACAGACTGAGTGAGGATCTACTCCACACTCGGGGGCTTAGCTGCGAACCAGTTTTCGACTAAGTTAAAAACAATCTGAGTGAGGATCTGCTCCACACACGGGTGCTTAGCTACGAACCAGTTTTTGCCTAAGTTAAAAAACAATCCGAGTGAGGATCTGGTCCACACCCGGGGGCTTAGCTGCGAACCAGTTTTTGCCTAAGTTAAAAAACAATCCGAGTGAGGATCTGGTCCACACTCGGGGGCTTAGCTGCGAACCAGTTTTCGCCTAAGTTAAAAAATAATCCAAGTGAGGATCTGGTCCACACTCGGGGGCTTAGCTGCGAACCGGCTTTCGCCTAAGTTAAAAATATAGGCCGAGTGAGGATCTGCTCCACACTCGGGAGCTTAGCTGCGAGCTAGCTTTCGCCTAAGTAAAAAATACAGGCCAAGTGAGGATCTGCTCCACACTTGGGGGCTTAGATGTGAACCAGCTTTCACCTAAGCCAAACAAAACACGAGAAGCAAATGGAGACTCGGAAGGTTGCAAACCAAAGATCTGATCCATTCGAATGTTTCAAGCAAAAGTAAAACAAGCCCCCAGGCTCAACGAAGTATTTCATTACATCAACTACCCGGCATTCCAGGGCAAATTTAATCAGGTGTTTCAAGCCTCAGGCGGAGGGCTGGCTGGGTCAATGAAGGTCTCCAGGTCGATCCTATCGGCGATGCGAGTGGCAGTTTCAGCGAAGGTCTCCATGAAATCCTCAAACTTGAGGTTCTTCTTGTTCATCACTCGGAGGTTCTTCAGCTTCTCCTTATCCACATTCTTGCAATTAACGTGGACGAGTGACAGGGCCACATCAGCATCGCTCCAGGCTACAGACTTCTTCCAAGCCTTGATCCGAACGGGGACTTCATTCAGCCACGACAGCACCGACTCTAGGTCCTTCTGGGTCTCCACGCCCGGCTGCAGCTCCTCATCAATTCGACATGCAGCGCCCTTTGACCGAGTGATATAACCCAATGCATTCTCCATGCGGTCTTCAAGCCGAAGGATGACAAGGGCTGCGTTGTCGGCGATGAGTGACCTGGAACGGTCCAGATCGCTCTCAAGCCTCTCCAGCTCTAGTTCCTTGTTATAACAATGCTCTGCGTCAAGAAGAATAGTCTATGAGCGGATGATTGAGAAAATTTTGGCAACATATGGATCTCACTCGGCTGAAGGAGAACTTACCAGCGAGCTTCTCACTGAATTCCTCATAGACCTCCTCGATGTGTTTCTCCAGGGCATCCTTCTTGTCGGTCAGCTACATGACCTTCTCCTCCAGCTCGACCTTCTCTTGAGTGGAAGCACTGATTGTAGCCTTGAGGTCCTTGATCTCATCCTCTAACTTGCCGACTGAAGCCAGCTTCTTGTCGACAAGTTTCGCCTTGGTCCTGGCTTCCTTCTGGGCCAACGCCAGATCCTTATCTTTGTTCTCCAGAGCTTGCTTCATGGTTTCTAAAGAAATAGAAGTCCTGAGCCTCATTACGAGTTGGGTGTTCTTGCTACGAACATCTGTCAGAGCGAAGTGATTCGGATCAAAAGGGAAAAATAGTATGTAGCTACCAGTCGGAGGAAATAGCTTACCTCCTAGGGCTTTCTTCTCTTGCTCCAGTCGGGCGCTCTTGAGCTTCTCAGCCTCCAGATCAAGTTAAAGGGATGTCACCTCCTTCTCCATTGTAGCATAGTGGGATCCCATCTCACAGGTCCTCTGCAACACGCCAAAAAAAGTCAGTCGGAAGACCCAAAAGAGAAACCGAAACATTGGCTTATGAGCATCCATACAGACACCAACAGAAGGAACAAGCTTGACCAATACCAGATCTTGAAGTACTGTCTGGCTACCCACTCGGTCATACCCCTCCGAGAGGAACAAGATTGACTAGTACCAAATCCTCAAGTACACTCAGGTCACTGGGTCAGACAAGCACCCCCAGGGGGAACAAACTTGACCAGTACCAAATACTGAAGTTCCCGTGACCTACCCTCACTCAGTCGGCCCATGAGTCGACAATGAAAAACATAGAGGACAACAACACAAGATGGACTGCTTCATTCGGCTGACTTCCAAGCCAGCAATGAAGAAGGCTCTACCTATCATCTCGCCAATGCACGGGTGCTGCCAGACGTCCTGAACGCCTAGCGATAGTTCTAAAGACTACCACCGATTGCCCGCAATCGACGGCAGTCTCGGGGACTACACCCAGTGGGCACACTCGGCGTGCCCCCACTGAAAAGTGACTCGTTGACGAGCTAAAAAAACACAAGTTCTAAGACTACCGCCGACTGTTCCAGTCAACGGTAGCCTCAGACTACACCCAATGGGTGCACTCAGCATGCCCCCACTGGATCATGTCCACTCGACTATGCTCCGACTAGACTCCGAGTGAACGCAAAAAAAAATTCCAGTGATGGCTCAAAGACTCCTGCAGACTGACTCCAGTCGACAGGAGCCTCGGGGACTACACCCAGTGGGTGCACTCAGTGTGCCCCCACTGGATCATGAACACCCAGTGGGTGTGCCCTGCGCAAACCCACTGACAGAAATCCTACTACAAGAAAAGAAGAAACTTCGACTGGAAGTTATACTCACAATGGTACTTACTCGGACATTGGTCTCCAACACCGTGCTGGCATCATAGGCCTCCTTCAGTCGGTTGCACATCAACCCCACCTGGATCAGAGCCTCCTTACTCACCCCCACCTGATCCTCTGGGACATGGTACGGGGGAAAGAAGTAGTCGGGGCAGGCGAAGTCGCGGACATCGGCCTCTGGGCCGGAATCATCGCCGCTCCACTCGGAGGAGCTTGGGAGGATCCTGCAGCCAACACCACCACAGTCGAAGATGCCGAGCCACCTTGAGCCAGAGGACTCGGCCTCGCGGTCTTGGCGGCGACCTTCGCCGGAGAAACACGGGTCATCTGGCGAGGAGAGGCGTGTGTCATTGGCGTGTCAGCATTCAGCACTCCCTCCCTGATGACGTCCGGATTCAGTGGGTCAGCACCCACATCGTCGTCCAGTTGGATAATCTCGGGTGGAGCTGCATAAACCAAGGAAACCATTAAAGTCTAGCCAGAGAAGGCCTAACCATACAAGTCAATCAATATGACATACCTTTGGAGGTGGCGGCATCTGCCGCGTCGGCATCACTCGAGCCTGGCTTGCGGGCGTGCGGGTCCGCTGAAGTTGTCGAGGTGTCGTTACTACAAAGATCAAACCACACTCGGTTAGCAACTAAATCAATTCAAAAACGAGCAAGGAATCAGCGAGAGCACTAACCTCGAGGCCATGGGCACTGCCACCTTAATCTGCGGCACTCCAACCTTCCGAGGCTTGGACAAAATTTGCTTGGGCAGTTTGGGCTGTTTCTCCGCCAAGCTCTCAGCCTCGGCGCGAGCGCGCTTGGAGCTCTGAGTTGCTCGACCTGAAGCAGTCGGCTGTTGAGTTTCTCCTGCCTTGCCCTTCGGGTCGTGCAGCGCCTTGGAGCGGGGTTCTTTGGGGGCCTCATAAGATGGAGAAGACTCCGCCTCGTCCCCCTCCTCTGAACTCTCATCGTCATCGCCATCGTCGTCGTCACTCTCGTCGTCATCGGACCTCTCCGAGTACTGCTGCTCAGTGTCACTCATCACATCTTGAGGCGAGCGGTCCACCACTGGGATCCTAGAAATCAAGTTCTGGAAGTCCTGAGAAACAAACACATATTAGCATGAGGATCGGCTGTACAAAAGGCAACATATGGTCAAGCCGACTGAACTACAAACAAGTACCTCAATGGGCGGCAGGTCCTTGTGAAAAGCTGGCACCAACCGAGTCCCCCGTGGGTTGTCTCAAGCACAGGTGATGGCCTTGATCTTGGCACCCACCTCCTTCTCGGTGAGATCCTCAGGATGCACCCGAGTGGAGTCACCCGGTCCCTCGTACAACCACATGGGGTGGGCCCTGGCCTGAAGTGGCTGGATGCACCGACTGAAGAAAGTCTCCAGCAAGTCCATACCGTTCACCCCAGCGTTCGCAACTCCAATTAACGCGCTGGACAAGATGTCGACACCCACCTTCTCCTCCTTCGCCACGATGAGAGGCGCCGGAGCTCGCACTAATTCAGAAGAGTACTGCTGGAGGCCCGACTGATTTTGGGCGGTGGGGACGTCCCTGCAGTAGAACCAGGTCCCCTGCCACCCCTTGATGGAATCGGGAAAACTCATCTTGGGTAAGGACCTTCCCCCACGAACCTGGATGCCCAGGCCCCCACATAGCTGGGTGACATGGGTTTTCTCCCCAGTCGGTGAGTCCTTCTTCACAGTCATCGACCGACATGTGAAGATGTATTTGAAGAGGCCCCAGTGAGGGTGGCAGCCCAAGAAGTTCTCACAGAAAGGGATGAAGGCCGATAGATAGATGACAATGTTGGGAGGAAGGTGATGGAGTTGAGCACCGAAGTAGTCGAGGAACGCCCGGAAAATGGGGTGGGGAGGCATCGAGAAGCCCCGCTCGACGTGGGTGACGAGCGGGACACACTCGTCCTCCTGAGGCGCCGGCTCAACCTCCCTCATACCCGGACGATGCCATCCCTCACACGGAATCAATCCTTCTTCCGCCAACTCCTCCAGCCGCCGAGCGATGACGCCTGGCAGGATCCAGTCCCCCGACGTGCCGCCGGCCGCCGCACCAGAGCCTAAGGAAGTGGCCTTCCCCGCCGTGGAGTCCTTCGCCATCGCCGCGCACTCGGGTGGAGGAGAGGAGCGGAGGAGTCAGAGAGGGCAAAAAGGGGATCTGAGCGCCAGACCGCTGCCCCCAAACCTTTTATATCTCCAGACAAAATCCTCAGCCAAACCTCCCACCATGAATCCTCGGATCCATGGCAGGGCTTTGCATAGGATGGGTGCAACATGTGGCGGGTATCATGCGCGCAAATCGAGGAGCCATGCCCCCCAGTTTCCCACTAACGCACGACGTTACCGCTTCAGCGCGCGAATGCGCAAATTCAAATCCCGAGATTTCCGAGATGAATCAATCCGATTGATTACCAGCGATTCCTTTCCTAAGGGACGCGCATCAGTCCGACTGATCACCCTCCGCGGGGACACGTGCACTCGGCCACGTTAAACACCCAACTGAAGTCTTCTTCAGGATCGTTATGTGACGAGCTTGACGCCCCTCTGCGGGTTCACTTGGCCCTCTCGATAGGCTCCAAGGCACATGACTCGTAAACCTGGACTGGTAGAAGGCCTGTGCTGGCGTTCCCCGGGGATAAGGAGTGGCGTCTCTCCAGAGAGTCAGACCACGTGCCAGCGTCACTACTCGAGTTGTAATGGCATTCTCTCACTCGGGCCCCTAGTCTATCTCCTCCGAGAGACAAAACGAATGCCACCGGGCTTTTTCTTGATGATCAGCAACACCCGATCATCCGGGTAAACCTAAAGTCTAGAATCCGTTGTGTTTTCATCCAAGGAAAAGCAAATCACGATTTGGAAACATATTCTGAGTGCCCCTGCAACGCTCGGACTCAACCAAAGGGTCGGTCTGTTTGTCCTACAAAATCCCAACCGATTGGGGGGCTAATGATGTGGTCACCTATTACAGGTAGGGTCAAGGACCCATCATATGGGACCCACATGGGACCCATCACCATCATAGGTAGGTCTCTGGACCGTGCCAACATTCGGATGCATACATTAGGAGGTTCACTCGGATGGCTCTGCGGCACTCGGACGTTCACACGTCACTCGGAAGACGGACCACCACTCGGACATAGAGGACAAGAGGGCGTCGTGGGAGCTGCAATGGTCGAGGAATCCTAAGTCATCCACTAAATATAGTTATAGCTACTGTTACCTATAACTGCTGTAGTAGAGGCTCATTACACTAGTATCTGACTCATTCAATGACAGTTAATGCCTCGGCGACGTGGGAGAAATGGGGCTCCAGCGCACTCTATATAAGCCACATGCCACTCCATAGCCGGGCACGTTCAATCTCGGTAACTATACCCACCAAATCAAAACAAGCCTCAGGGCACGAGACGTAGGGATTTTACCTCCACCGAGAGGTGCTTGAACTCGTTAAACACCGAGTGTAACACCTGCGCTGTAGCTGGTCTCTGCCCCTTATTCGTAACCCTAGCACTCATTGTCAGGATCGTAACCCCGACAGTTGGCGCCCAATTGGGGCTAGGCGTCTAGCAAAATTTCATGGCGTAGGTGGATTTTTTCATCATCATGTCAGTCGGCGGTGAAATCCGTTTCGGGACAATCTCCTTCATCGCCGACGACTCACCATGGCTACGCGAAGCCCCGCTGAACATGGAGGCATTGCCCATCCATGGCGCGACGCACTTCCGTGCTTCCTCGTACGGAGTCCTTGTCCGACAGTCCTCGGCTCCGTACCGAGTGGTTGTCCACCCCACCGTTGCGCGCCATTGCAAGTGCTTCGGGCGTTCTCGGCTGCAATGCTGGATCAAGCATGATGTGGCCACCTAGGCAGCGGTGGAACAAGTGGCGGCTATCGAGTTCGACAAGCCCATCCTCGACCTCTCCAACGGATCATTCAGCGATTCCTCAGAGGAGTCCGAGTCCGAAAGCGTCGAGTCAACCGCCGAGATTCTCATGGCGGATAACTCCGAGCATCGTGTACCCCCAGGTTACACGGAGCCCAAAGATGGCCGTGCGGGTACGTCCCATGTCAACACCGACGGCGGCTTTCCGGGCCACGAGCTGTATGTACCTCAAGCTCTCACCCGGGAGCAGCGGGACGAGCTTCGCCGAAGAAACGAACAACTCCTGAACACCCCCATCCCGGGGACAACCCCCGAGGCGTTGGCCATGGAGTCGACTCGTTTGACCACCTTGGCTGAGCGCGATCGCCTCGAGCGGCTTCAGAGGGAGCTGGATGAACGTGAGTGCCGTCAACCCAGTTCCAGTTGGCATAAGCGCCGACTCTACTCGAGTGATCAGCCTCGTAAGTATCAAGTCCTTAGTACACCATTACAAAATATGGCAGCTGCCACTCGGATCGGGGATTCCTTCCAGCCCTCCAGCTCTATGGCCGGAGAGGGGATTCGGCAGATCTAGGCGCTCCTGAAGACAGCATTGTCGCAGACCACGGTAGTGTCCCAGTCCAGAGATCAGATCCATAGCACATCAGTGCGCGCGGTAACTGTTCAGTCGGCACACAGCCCACTCGGCTCTGGCTGGCGCCGACTGACTTCCTCCTCAAGAGACCACCACGAAGATCGGAGGCGCAATCGAGTCGAGTGGCCCCGGCGTCACTACGACTATGATCGCACCCTGATGCCTCCACCACGAGACGGCACATACGGGCGTCCGCCCTACGATGACAGGTGTACACACGGCGGCGATCATAAGCCAAGTCCCGCTAGTCATACAAGGGACACTCAAGACCCTCTGTTCAACACGAGATCCATTCTCACTCAGAGCTTGGTCGACAGGGGCTGTGCCCTGCGAGAAGGCTAAGATCATGACATCCTGAGTGGTTCCGTACCATTGGGCCCCGAGTGCTTCAGCCGTTACATACGAGCAGCAGAAATTCCCAATAACTTCAGACGGGAATCAGCAAGTTCACCGGTGAGTCCAAGCCTGAGATTTGGATGGAAGATTACCGAGTGGTAGTCCAGATCAGCGGCGGCAATGACAACATAGCCAAGAAACATTTGCCCCTGATGCTCGAAGGCTCCGCTCGGGCTTGGCTAACACAGCTCCTGCCGAGTAGCATATTCTGCTGGGATGATCTGGCAAGAGTGTTCGTCAAAACTTTTGAAGGCACATACAAGTGAGTAGGTGGTTTGGCTGAGTTGCAGCACTGTGTGCAGAAACAAAACGAGACTCTCAATGAGAATATCCAGCGGTGGACCACTCTACACAATACGGTGGAAAACGTTACTGAACACCAGGCGATCTGCGCCTTCAAGGCCAGGGTAAGATACCGTGAGCTGAACATGAAGTTCGGCCGAACTAAGACCCTGACTCTCAGTCGGGCTATGGAAATAACCAATCGGTATGCCAATGGTGAGGAGGACGACTGACTGAGAAGTGGCAAGAGCCGGACAGGCGACACCCATCAGTCGGAAAACAAGGGCAAGAAGCACAAGCGCAAGGCTGACGCTGGAGGAGCGCTGAGGCTGCGGCTCTGGCCGGCCAAGGCAAGAGCAAAGGCTCCCAAAAGTAGAAGAAGGACTGGAAGGGGAAGAAGCAAGTCGCTCAAAAAAGTGACATCCTCGATCATCCCTGCCAAATTCACACGAAGAAGGACGAGGATGGCAATCTGATTTTTCCCAAACACACCACTCGGGAGTGCCGACTCCTGAAGCAAGAAATGCGGCAAGATTCCTCCGGAGACAAGGATGAAGATGAGGATGATGGAGGCAAGGGTACTTCCGGGTACCCCAACGTCGAGAACATCCTCATGATTTTTGCCGACGTAGAGAGCAAGAGTCACCTCAAAGTCATCAATCGAGAGGTCAACATGGCAGTTCCGACTGTCATCAAATATCTCGACTGGGCCAAGACACCAGTAACCTTTGATCGGTTGGATCACCCAGTCCACATACCGACCCCCGAGCGACAGGCCTTGGTGGTAGATCTAGTCGTGCGAGGAGTCCGACTGCGCAAAGTCCTAATGGACGGCGGCAGCGGGCTTAATATCATTTACGCTCACACATTGGAGGCAATGCACAAAGTCCTAGTACTCATTGTCAGGATCGTAACCCTGACAACTTGCTCACAGGGATCTCGCCGGAGGGCTCGGGGAAGCGAGGGGGTGCCGGGGTCGAGCTAATCGACCGGGAGTGGCCGCCGGTGCCGAGGAGGAGGAAGAGCTCGGTGATGCGCGTGCAGCGTGCCCCAGCCCCAATGGCTGTGTGGGGTTGACGAAGAAGAGGCCCACGGATCCCCAGGACTCACTCCGGGGACGTGGGGTCGACGGTGGCTGCGAGCACAAGCGGTGCACGGCGGTGGTGGCGCTCGGGTGAGGTGAGAGGGAGAGGGCGAGTGGGAGAGGGGGGTAGGTGGAAGGGGGGCGTCTGAGGAGCCGTGGTGGAGGCCTTATCCCTCTCGTGGCACTGTAGCAGGGGGGAGGGCAGCGAGGTGGTCCGGCAGAAACGGCGCGGACGCGCGTGCCTCGGTCGCCCTCCTGTAGCAGGAGGTAGGAGACGACCGAGGAGGGTGGCTGGGCCGGCTTGGGCCAGGCACTATGCACATGGCCCAGTGTACAGTGGCCTATACTCTTTCCTATTTTTATTTCATTTATTTTTTATTTCTGTTTTCTTATTAGTTTCTTTCTATTTTCAGTTTTATAAAATATATAACTAGCCCCTAAATTAGCACTATAAGTTAGGCCACTGCCACAAATAATTTGGCACTTTAATTAAATAGCTTGTATTTGTTTATTAATTAAAAAGCATTTAATAATTATGTTTAGCCCCTATTTTAAATGTTTTAGGACATTAAACCACTTTATAATTTTTTTGGCTAACCACCATATTTAGTTATGGATTATTTTCCACATTATCAACATTTTAGTTTTCATGTTTGTGAATTTTTGAATTTGAATTGAGTTTGAAATATTTCTTAATTGATTTTCTTAGGGCATAATGATGATGACTTGGCATCATTAGTGTGGAGTTACTGTAGCATGATTCTCGGGCTGTTACAGGGGAGGCCCGTCGGGCCCACGATACACCAAGGCGCGCTAGAGGCCCCTGGCGCGTCCTGATGTATCGTGGGGCCCACGGAGGTCTCCTCCACCGCCTCTCAGCTCTATAAATACCCAAATATTCCAAAAATCCTAGGGGAGTCGACGAAACACAATTCCAGCCGCCGCAAGTTCCAGAACCACGAGATCCAATCTAACACGATCACGGAGGGGTTCATCATCCTCATTGGTGCCTCTTCGATGATGCGTGAGTAGTTCACCATAGACCTACGGGTCCGTAGGCAGTAGCTAGATGGCTTCTTCTCTCTTTTTGATTCTCAATACAATGGTCTCTTGGAGATCTATTTGATGTAATGACATTTTGCGGTGTGTTTGTTGGGATCCGATGAAGTTCAAGTTTATGATCAGATTTATATCCATGAAAGTTATTTGAGTCTTCTTTGATCTCTTTTATGCATGATTATTTATAGCCTTGTATTTCTTCTCCGAATCTTTGGTTTAGTTAGGCCAACTAGATTCATTTTTCTTGCAATGGGAAGAGGTGCTTTGTGATGGGGTTCGATCTTACGGTGTCCTCACCCAGTGATAGAAGGGGTAGCGAGGCACGTATGTATCGTTGCTATTAAGAATAACAATATGGGGTCTATTCCTACATGAATAGATCTTGTCTACATCATGTCACCATTCTTATTGCATTACTCTGTTTCTCCATGAACTTAATACACTAGATGCATGCTGGGCAGCGGTCGATGTGTGGAGTAATAGTAGTAGATGCAGAATGGTTTCGGTCTACTAATCTTGGACGTGATGCCTATATTCATGATCATTGCCTGGATATCGTCATAATTATTTGTTCTTCTATCAATTGCCCAACAGTAATTTGTTTACCCACCGTATGCTATTTTCTTGAGAGAAGCCACTAGTGAAATCTACGGCCCCCGGGGTCTATCTTTTATCATATTGCTTTCAGATCTATCTTTTATCATATTTGTTTTCAGATCTATTATTCCAAAAACCCAAAAATACCTTGCTGCACTTTTTCTTTATTTATTTTATTTCACGTTTTATTCAGATCTATTTATCCAATCTCATACAAATCAATCTATCTTCTTACCATGGAGGGATTGACAACCCCTCTTACACGTTGGGTTGCAAGTATTTGTTCTTTGTGTGTAGGTACCGTTTACATAGTGTTGTTTGGTTTTCCTACTGTATTGATAACCTTGGTTTCATAACTGAGGGAAATACCTACCGTAGCTGTGCTGCATCATCCTTTCCTCTTTGGGGAAATACCAACACAGTCTAAGCCACGTCAAAGGAATTTTTGGTGCCGTTGCCGGGGAGACATCATCAACATCTATCAGGTTCCTAATCACAAATCTCATCTCCTTGCAATTTACATTATTTTCCATTTGCCTCTCGTTTTCATCTCCCCCACTTCACAAAAATTTGCCTTTTTATTCGCCCTCTTTTTCGTTTGCCTTTTTCTCGTCAGATCTTTTGTTTGCTTGTGATCTTGCTTGCCCACCTAGTCACTGTGGCTAGTTATTCCTCTATTGCGTGTACCCCCGAAAACGAAGTTCTCAATTTTAAGCAAAGGGGAGGGGAGAATCTAAAGGATGCTTGGTATAGAATTTGCAATGCTCATAATAGATCTATTCATAAGCAATCTACCGCTGTTCTTCTTCGCAGTTTTTATGTGGGTATTACCACTTGGTATAGATTCATCCTTGATACGATTACCAGTGGGAATTTCTTGATGTGTCCCTCTTTGGATGCTTTTAATGCTATGGGAGATCTAGTGGGTGCACCACCTCTCACTATCAATGAAACTGTTTTAACACTTGAGGATGTTATGCAAAGGCTAGATGCTATTGAAAAGAAAATGCTCACCGAAGAACATATTGAAAACTTAGATAAAAGAATGCATAATCTTGCTAATAAAATTGGGTCAAAAGTGGGAGATGTTTTTAAATTACTAAGGGAAAAGGAAACCGTGGTTAACGAAAGAATAGAAGAAAGTCCTTCTAGGATTGATAAGTTGGAAGAAATTTTTAGTAACTTAAGCACGGCCTTTTCTTATGTTAAAACTGTTGGAAAAACTCTCGTAAAAATTTGCAAGTCTACACAAATTACTAAAAACAAGGGTTTCACTTCTAATAGCAACAAGGAAGATCTTCAGATGATTAGTATTCATCCCAATTTTGTTGAAGTGATAAAAGACTCTACTTGCAAGAATTAATTCTTCAAATTTGTTCCTAGGAGTATTGTTATTGAAAATATGTATGCTAAATCCTTGAAGAATTCTAGGTGTTTGATTGAGGAGTTGAAAACTAAAGATGACAATACTTTAATCTATGCAGTATGCCTAGCTAGGGGCATAAAACGATAACGCTTGATGGGAGGCAACCCAATGAATAAAATTTATTTTTGCTTTTTTATTTCTATTCTTGAGTGTTTGCACAATTATGCCTATGTTATGATTGTGTTTTTTATGTTTTAATTAGTGTTTGTGCTAAGTAAAGCCTGTAGGATAGTTTTGGGTGATAGTTGATTTGATCCTGTTGAAAAACACAAACATTTGCATCCAGTAACAGAATAGTTTAAATTCACAGAAGCGACGAAAAATTCTGAGTTCTTTACACAAGATTGACATACAAATTGCCTCTGTTTTCCTAAGTTTTCAGATATTTTGGAGTTACAGAAGTATGAGTAAAATTCGCATCTTTACAAACTATTCTGTTTTTGACAGATTCTGTTTTCTTTGCATTGTGTGCTTATTTTGATGAATCTATGGATTGTATCGGGGGGTATAAGCCATGACAAAGTTAGAATACAGTAGGTATAATGCAATAACAAAATATGAATGGGTTTGTAACAATACTTAAAGTGAAGATTGATTTTCTTATACTAACGGATCTCACGAAGGTTTTGTTAAGTTTTGCGTGATTGATGTTTTCAAGTTTTGGGTGAGATCACAATGGATGAAGGAATAAGGAGTGAAAAGAGCCTAAGCTTGGGGATGCCCATGGCACCCCAAGTTAATATTCAAGGAGAACCAAGCAACTAAGCTTGGGGATGCCCCGGAAGGCATCCCCTCTTTCTTCTAACAACCATCGGTAAATTTTACTTGGAGCTATATTTTTATTTGTCACATATCATGAGTTTTGCTTGGAGCGTCTTGTATTATATGAGTCTTTGCTTGTTTTGCTTTTTAGTTTGCCATGTTTATGCTTGCTGGACACACCTATTTGAGAGAGCCAAAATTATGCTATGATTTGTTATAATTGCTCTATGTGCTTCACTTAAAAAAAATTGAGCTATGGAATTGCTCTAGTGCTTCACTTTTATCTTTTTGAGCATGGTGTGCTTTAATATGTTTTGAAGAAATTCTCTCATGCTTCACTTATATTATTTTGAGAGAAGAAATTTTTTATACTTATGTTCTTCACTTGAATTTGTTTGATCTTATCAAAAGCAATTGCAACATATGAAACTAGTCCCAAAGTGATAGATATTCAAGAGGGGTAATAAAAACTTTCATGAAGATCATTGGACAAAATAAACTTGATTCCTTGTAATAGTTTTGAGAAATGTTGATAGTAATATGTGAGTCATGTTGGTGAGTAATTATGCTTTAGTAAGAATATTGGTGTTAAGGTTTGTGATTCCCTATGCAAGCACGAAAGTCAATAGTTATGCAATGAAATTACATCCTACTTGTGGTGCATTATTCGGTGTTAGTTATGCTTAATGCTCGTTTATGAGAATTTTTGTTTCTTGGTTGGTTGCTTCTCAATGTTTTTGCTAGACTCCACTTGTACTAAGTAGAAATACTACTCGTGCATCCAAAATCCTTAAAACCAGTTTTGCCATATGAGTCCACCATACCTACCTATATGCGGTATTTCCATGCCGTTCTAAGTAAATTTGTATGTTCCAACTCTAATTTTCAAAATGAATTTCCTCTTTGTGTGCCCGTACCGCTCATGAAGCGGTAGGGGGTGGCCAATATTTTTCCATGCTAGATGTGTTATTCTCAAGATGAGTGTTTATTCACTTGTCATTGCACGAGAGTACAGCGGTAATAGGGATGCCCAGTCCCGAAATGAAAAAGAAATTTACTTTATGTTGTCAAATAATAAATTCCTTGGAAAGTGTTGGTATGGACAGTACCCGTGGATATGGCTAGCCGTGGAATGTGAAAGCATGGTGGAAAAAGGAATAAACTTTATTTTATGTTTGGGAACCGCCTATGATATATCTAGCATGGAAAGTATTGGGAACTACTCGGTCGTTTTCGTTGACGGGAAAAGTATGCCTCTCAAAAAATTTATCTCTCAATTTAAGCTTTGAGCTCTGGCACCTCTACAAATCTCTGCTTCCCTCTGCGAAGGGCCTATCTATTTACTTTTATGCAATTTTCTTTTTTTATTTTGAGTCTCCATCTTCTCTTATAAAGCACCAACTAGGGAGCACTATGATCGTACTTGAGCATTGGATGTAGCTAATATTCGAGTTTGTTTCGTGAATGGATCAATGATTGAGCATGATGGGCTAGGGATAACTTTCTTTAGTGTTGATATTTTGAAAGACGTGGTTGCTTGTTGATATGCTTGAGTATTAAAGTATTCATGTCAAAACTAGACTATTGCTTTGAACCATCTAAAAGTCCAAATGTCCATTCTACAAAAGAAAAGAATATGTGATGAACATGTTAGGCTGCATTCCACATCAAAAATTCTGTTTTTATCATTTACCTACTCGAGGATGAGCATGAATTAAGCTTGGGGATACTGATACATCTCCAACGTATCTATAATTTTTTATTGTTCCATGCTATTATATTATCATTCTTGGATGTTTTACAATCATTTTATAGCAACTTTATATCATTTTTTGGGACTAACCTATTGACATAGTGCCCAGTGCCAGTTGCTGTTTTTTGCTTGTTTTTTACTTCGCAGAATATCAGTACCAAACGGAGTCCAAACGCAGCGAAACTTTTTGGAGATTTTTTTGGACCATAAGACAACTTGGGAGCCAAGGAAGAACCTGGGGGGAGGCCCGTGGGGCCCACGATACACCAGGGCATGCCAGAGGCCCCTGGCGCGCCTTGATGTATCATGGGGCCCACGGAGGTCTCCTCCACCACCTCTCAGCTCTATAAATACCCAAATATTCCAGAAACCCTACGGGAGTCGACGAAACACAATTCCAGCCGCCGCAAGTTCCAGAACCACGAGATCCAATCTAACACGACCACAGAGGGGTTCATCATCCTCATTGGTGCCTCTCCGATGATGCGTGAGTAGTTCACCATAGACCTACGGGTCCGTAGGCAGTAGCTAGATGGCTTCTTCTCTCTTTTTGATTCTCAGTACAATGGTCACTTGTAGATCTATTTTATGTAATGAGTTTTTGCGGTGTGTTTGTTGGGATCCGATGAAGTTCGAGTTTATGATCAGATCTATATCCATGAAAGTTATTTGAGTCTTCTTTGATCTCTTTTATGCATGATTATTTATAGCCTCGTATTTCTTCTCTGAATCTTTGGTTTAGTTAGGCCAACTAGATTCATTTTTCTTGCAATGGGTAGAGGTGCTTTGTGATGGGTTCGATATTACGGTGTCCTCACCCAGTGATAGAAGGGGTAGCAAGGCACGTATGTATTGTTGCTATTAAGGATAAAAATATGGGCTCTATTCCTACATGAATAGATCTTGTCTACATCATGTCATAGTTCTTATTGCATTACTCCGTTTCTCATGAACTTAATACACTAGATGCATGCTGGATAGCGGTCGATGTGTGGAGTAATAGTAGTAGATGCAGAATGGTTTCGGTCTACTAATCTTGGACGTGATGCCTATATTCATGATCATTGCCTGGATATCGTCATAATTATTTGTTCTTCTATCAATTGCCCAACAGTAATTTGTTTACCCATCGTATGCTATTTTCTCGGAGAAGCCACTAGTGAAATCTACAGCCCCCGGGTCTATCTTTTATCATATTGCTTTCAGATCTATCTTTTATCATATTTGTTTTCAGATCTATTATTCCAAAAACCCAAAAATACATTGCTGCACTTTTTCTTTATTTATTTTATATCGCATTTTATTCAGATCTATTTATCCAATCTCATACAAACCAATCTATCTTTTTACTCTGGAGGGACTGACAACCCCTCTTACGCGTCGGGTTGCAAGTATTTGTTCTTTGTGTGCAGGTACCATTTACATAGTGTTGCTTGGTTCTCTTGATGACCCACAAGTATAGGGGATCAATCGTAGTCCTTTCGATAAGTAAGAGTGTCAAACCCAACAAGGAGCAGAAGGAAATGACAAGCGATTTTCAGCAAGGTATTTTCTGCAGGCACTGAAATTATCGGTAATAGATAGTTTGGTGATAAGATAATTCGTAATGGGTAACAGGTAACAAGTGTAACAAAGGTGCAGCAAGGTGGCCCAATCCTTTTTGGTAGCAAAGGATAAGCCTGGACGAACTCTTACATAAAGCAAAGCGCTCCCAAGGACACATGGGAATTACTGTCAAGTTAGTTTTCATCATGCTCATATGATTCGCTTCGTTACTTCGATAATTTGATATGTGAGTGGACCGGTGCTTGGGTGTTGTCCTTACTTGTACAAGCCTCCCACTTATGATTAACCCCTCTCGCAAGCATCCACAACTATGAAAGAAGAATTAAGATAAATCTAACCATAGCATGAAACATGTGGATCCAAATCAGCCCATTACGAAGCAACACATAAACTAGGGTTTAAGCTTCTGTCACTGTAGCAACCCATCATCAACTTATTACTTACCAATGCCTTCCCCTAGGCCCAAATCATGGTGAAGTGTCATGTAGTCGACGCTCACATAACACCACTAGAGTAAAGACAACATACATCTCATCAAAATATCGACGCTCACAAAGCATGTTCAAGTTCAATATCAGAGGGGTATTGAATATCATTAAGGATTAGAACATATGATCTTCCACGGAATAAACCAACTAGCATCAACTACGAAGAGTCAACACTACTAGCAACCCACAGGTACCAATCTGAGGTTTTCAGACAAAGATTGAATACAAGAGATGAACTAGGGTTTGTGAGGAGATGGTGCTGGTGAACATGTTGATGAAGATTGACCCTCCCTTGATGAGAGGATCGTTGGTGATGACAATGGCTTCGGTTTCCCCCTCTGGGAGGGAAGTTTCCCCAGCAGAATCGCTCTGCCGGAGCCCTAGATTGCTCCTGCCCAGGTTCCGCCTTGAGACGGCGGTGCTTCATCCCGAAAGCTTCCTTCTTATTTTTTCTAGGTCAAAACCTTTCATATAGCAGAAGATGGGCACCAGACGATGGCCAGGGAGCCCACAACCTGGTGGGTCCCCTTCTGTAGTTTATTCGCCCAATATTTTTTATATATTCCAAAATAATTCTCCATAAAATTTTAGGACTTTTGGAGTTGTGTAGAATAGGTATCTCAGATTTGCTCCTTTCCGGTCCAGAATCCCAGCTGCCGGCATTCTCCCTCTTTGTGTAAACCTTGTGAAATAAGAGAGAAAAGGCATAAGTATTGTACCATAATGTGAAATAACATCCCATAATGCAATAAATATCAACATAAAAGCATGATGCAAAATGGACGTATAAACTCCCCCAAGCTTAGACCTCGCTTTTCCTCAAGCGAAAAACCAAAATCGATAATCATGACCACATGTTTGGAGATAGAGGTGTCGATAAAATAAATACGTACATGAGGGCATCATGATCATCTTTGAAACAGCAACATATATTGTCATATAACTTCTTATGCTAAAGTGACATTCGTTCACAAGGTAAAGTATGAATCAAGAACTTTATTGAAAACCAACAAACTATGATCTTGGTCATTGGAACAATTGTAATTTATCATAACATCGGAAAGACTCAATGTAAGAGCTTTTATTTAGCAAGTTCACATACTCAACCATCATTTAATCTTTCATGATTGCTAACACTCACGCGATACTTATGAGATCAAAGTTTCAATCAAACAGATAGGAAGATAGGGGCTTATAGTTTCGCCTCCCAACCATTTACCTCAAGGGTAACATCAACAATAATAATTTATGAACACCTACATCCGAGTGGATATATATGTCTGGATCTTCCCCAACCCATAGTGCTTGCCAAAAAGAGAAAATATAAAAGGAAAGGTGAAGATCACCATGACTCTTGTATAAAGGTAGGAAGTAAAATAAAAGGTAGGCCCTTCGCAGAGGGAAGCAGAGGTTGTCATGCGCTTTTATGGTTGGATGCACAAAATCTTAATGCAAAAGAACGTCACTTAATATTGCCGCTTGTGATAAAGAACTTTATTATACAGTCCGTCGCTTTTATTTCTTCCATATCACAAGTTCGTATAAAGCTTATTTTCCTCACACTAAAAGATCATACATATTTAGAGAGAAATTTTTATTGCTTGCACCAATGACAACTTACTTGAAGGATCTTACTCAATCCATAGGTAGATATAGTGGACTCTCTTGGAAAAACTGGGTTAAAGGATTTTGGATGCACAAGTAGTATCTCTACTTGGTGCAGAAGATTTGGATAGCATAGGATGAGAAGCAAACTCAACATGTTGGTGGATCCATGACAATATAACTTCTATTCGGATATAAGAAAACATAACTCATTATGCTGTCTTCCTTGTCCAACATCAACCTTTTAGCATATACTCCCTCCGTTCCTTTATATAAGGTGTATTTGTTTTTTCATGAAATTCTAGAATGTAAGGTGTATTTCTTCTAATTCCTCATAATTCTCTTGCTAGCCCTCTAGAAAAAAGGAAACTATATTTCTCTTGATTGTCTATATCTCTCCTTATACCAAAAGAAGGAAAGTATCTCTGTGTCAATTGCATGTATCTCTTACTTTCCTGGACTAACTGATTTACTTGCCACTAACCAACAAATTTTCCATGGGTAATTTCGTCCTAACATGTCTCTAATTACGTTTCTTGGTCACCGTGTCAAAAATAATACACCTTACATAAAGGAACAGAGGGAGTAATATTTTAATGAACGATCACAATCACAAAACATGTCCAAGATAGTGTATTTATATGTGAAACCTCTGTTTCTTTATTACTTCCTATTAATTGCAACAATGACCAAAACTATGTTTGTCAACTCTCAACAAATTTCATGTGACATAATTCTTATATGTGAAGTCATCACTCTCCATAGGATTATTATACAATTTTTTTATTTTATTCTCTTTCCTTTTCATTATCAAAGCAAGAAAGCAAGGCCCTCAACTCAAAACTTATCTTTATTATATAACTCTCGGACTCGATTACATAGTTAGATCACAAAGCAAAACTCAAAACTGGATCATACTAAAAACTTTTACTCTACTAGGTAATGATAAAACCAAAAGGATCGAACTAAGAAAAACGATAAAAGGTAAAGATGTGACGGTGATATGATAGCGGGGACCTCCCCCAAGCTTGGCACAAGCCAAGGGGAGTGCCCATACCCGTGTACTCAAGTCTCCTTCTTTGGAGGTGGTGGCGTAATATTCTTGGCAATAATGCCCTTCAGAATGCGATTCTCCTCTTCAAGATTTTGATTTTGCTGCTTGAGGTCCATATTTTCCTTGCGGAGTTTTCCTATGACAGTTAGAGCATCGTCCACCCATGGATGCATCCTGGCTGCGGGGGAAAAAGCAACACTCTTTTTCATGTTATTATAAGATATAAACTTAGCACCGAGTGGTTTGACCGAATCAGGCAGGACTAAGCTCGTGAGTTCCTCATGCCAGCCATCAAGTTGGGGAAGAGAAGTGACTTCTTGATCCTCCTCCATGGCGTCCACTCTTTTTAGGTTGGCTTCCATCTCTTCCTCCGTTGACCACCCAAAGGGATCAGCTTCGCTGTATGTTCTTGGGTCCGGTGTCGGGTGAGAGACACGACTCTCCCCGACCGACTCTTGTGAAGACATCTTGCTCTAAATCTGCTGCAAAAACAGCTCAAAACAAGAACAGAGGATATTTCCATGATACAATGGTCAAAACCTTCAAGAGTTTATATATTTATATAATGAAATTTTACCGCGCAAAAGAAATATTCTGGGCGAAAACGGAGTCTGGATGGCACACGAGGTGGCCACAAGCATGGGAGGCGCGCCCAGGGGGTAGGGCGCGCCCCCATGGCTTGTCGCCTCCTCGTGCACCTTTCGGACTACTTCTTATTTTCCTAATTTTTTAAATATTCCAAAACGGAGTAAAATTGTTTTTGGGAAAGTTTTGGAGTCGGTTTACTTACCGTGTCACATACCTATTCACTTTTAGGGTTCTGGAGCGTTCTGGAAATTTCCCTTATATACTCCTCCGGTGTTATGGTGTTAATAATATTGGTTTCAATATTTATGGGAGTACCTGAGATATAATGTTTGATTCTTTGCCCATTCACTACCTTTGGGTTATTGCCCTCGGCATTGTTGATCTTGATGGCACCAGAACGATAAACTTCCTCAATAATGTAAGGCCCTTCCCATTTAGAGAGAAGTTTTCCTGCAAAAAATCTTAAATGATAATTGTATAGCAAGACATGGTCACCTACATTAAATTCACGCTTTTGTATCCTTTTGTCATGCCATCTTTTAACCTTTTCTTTAAACAATTAGGCATTCTCATAGGCTTGGGTTCTCCATTCATCAAGTGAGCTAATGTCAAATAGCCTCTTCTCACTGGAAAGTTTGAAATTAAAGTTGAGTTCTTTAATTGCCCAATAAGCTTTATGTTCTAGTTCAAGAGGTAAGTGACATGCTTTTCCATATACCGTTTTATATGGAGACATACCCATAGGATTGTTATAAGCAGTTCTATAAGCCCATAATGCATCATCAAGTTTCTTAGACCAATTCTTCCTAGATCTATTAATAGTCTTTTGCAAGATCAATTTTATTTCTCTATTATTTAATTCTACTTGACCACTAGACTGAGGATGATATGGAGATGCAATTCTATGGTTAACATCATACTTAGCAAGCAATTTACGGAAAGCACCATGAATAAAATGTGAACCACCATCAGTCATTAAATATCTAGGGACTTAAAACCTCGGGAAAATAACTTCTTTAAGCATTTTAATGGAGGTGTTGTGACCAGCACTACTAGTTGGAATAGCTTCTACCCACTTAGTAACATAATCAACAGCAACCAAAATATGTGTATACCCATTGGAGGAAGGAAAAGGTCCTATATAATCAAATCCCCAAACATCAAATGGTTCAATAACAAGTGAATAATTCATAGGCATTTCCCGACGTCTACTAATATTACCAATTCTTCGACATTCATCACAAGACAAGACAAATTTACGAGCATCCTTGAAAAGAGTAGGCAATAAAAACCAGATTGTAATACCTTGTGTGCAGTTCTATATCCAGCATGGTGTCCTCCGTAAGCCTCGAAGTGACACTTGGGTAGGATATGTTCCTGTTCATGCTCAGGTACACAATGTATAATAACACCATCTACTCCTTCTTTATATAGATGTGGGTCATCCCAGAAGTAATATCTTAAATCATAGAATTTTTTTCTTTTGTTGGTATGTAAAACTGGGTGGTATAAATTTAGCAACAATATAATTAGCATAGTCTGCATACCATGGAGTACTACGAGAAGTGTTTATAACAGCTAATTGTTCATCAGGAAAGCTATCATCAATAGGTAGTGGGTCATCAAGAATATTTTCTAACCTAGACAATCTGTCTGCTACGGGGTTCTCAGCTCCCTTTCTATCAATAATATGCAAATCAAATTCTTGAACACACCTAATGAGCCTAGGTTTAGCATCTTTCTTTTCCATAAGGTAATTAATAGCAGCATGATCAGTGTGAATAGTTACTTTGGAATCAACAATATAAGATCTTAATTTATCACAAGCAAACACAACTCCTAAAAATTCTTTTTCGGTAGTAGCATAATTTCTTTGAGCACTGTCTAGAGTTTTACTAGCATAATGGATAACATTTAATTTCTTATCAACTCTTTGTCCTAGAACAACACCAACAGCATAATCACTAGCATCACACATAATTTCAAAGGGTAGGTTCCAATCACGTGGTTGAACAATAGGTGAAGAGATTAAGGCTTTCTTAAGGATTTCAAATGCTTCTACACAATCATCATAAAAAACAAATGGAACATCTTTTTGCAAAAGATTAATGACAGGCCTAGAAATCTTAGAGAAGTCTTTAATAAATCTCCTATAGAAACCAGCATGACCAAGGAAACTTCTTATACCTTTGATATCTTTAGGACACGACATTTTTTTGATGGCATCAACTTTAGCTTTATCAACTTCAATACCTCTTTCGGAGATTTTATGCCCCAAGAAAATACCTTCATTAACCATAAAGTGGCACTTCTCCCAATTCAAGACAAGATTAGTTCCTTCACATCTCTGCAAAACTCGATCAAGGTTGCTTAAGCAATCATCAAAAGAAGTTTCGTAAACGGAGAAATCATCCATGAAAACCTCAACAATATTTTCACAAAAGTCAGAGAATATAGCAGTCATACATCTTTGAAAGGTAGCAGGTGCATTGCATAAACCAAAAGGCATACGTCTATAAGCAAAGGTACCAAAAGGGCAAGTAAAAGTAGTTTTTTCTTGATCCTCTTGTGACACAGGTATTTGGGAAAAACCAGAATATCCATCTAGAAAGCAAAAATGTATATGTTTTGATAGTCTTTCTAGCATTTGATCAATGAATGGCAGATGATAATGATCTTTCCTAGTAGCTTTATTTAATTTTCTAAAATCAATTACCATTCTATAACCTATGACAATTCTTTGTGGCATCAATTCACTTTTATCATTCGGAACAACAGTAATGCCTCCCTTCTTAGGGACACAATGAACATGGCTTACCCATCTACTATCAGCTATAGGATAGATTATACCTGCTTCCAGAAGCTTTAGTATTTCATTTCTTACCACTTCTTTCATCTTAAGATTCAACCGTCACTGGTGATCAACAACTGGTTTAGCATCAGGTTCCATATTAATTTTATGCTGACATAGAGTGGGACTAATGCCCTTAAGATCGTCAAGAGTATATCCAATAGTGGCACGTTGCTTCCTCAGAGTTTTCAATAATTTATTTTCTTCATGCTCTGAAAGGTTAGCACTAATAATAACAGGATATATCTTATTTTCATCGAGATAAGCATATTTCATAGTATTAGGTAATTGTTTAAGATCGAACACAGGATCACTCTTGGGTGGAAGAGGATCTCCAAGAGTTTCAATAGGCAAGTTGTGTTTCAAAACAGGCATTTGTTTAAAGAATATCTCATCTATTTCACTTCTTTCATTCATATGCATATCATTGTCATGGTCTAACAAATATTGTTCTAAAGGATTAGCAGGAGGCACGACAATAGAAGCAAGACCAATAATTTCATCTTTACTAGGCAATTCTTTATCACGAGGTTGTCTACGGAATTTGGAGAAATTAAACTCATGAGACACATCCCGAAACTTACGCTAATGGTTTCTT
The DNA here is from genome assembly GCA_011799875.1 of Thinopyrum elongatum. Taxonomy (NCBI): domain Eukaryota; kingdom Viridiplantae; phylum Streptophyta; class Magnoliopsida; order Poales; family Poaceae; genus Thinopyrum; species Thinopyrum elongatum. The sequence continues at coordinate 263,746,793 of CM022297.1, forward strand.
TCTCACAATCTATCTTAGCATTAACAGTATTCAAGAAAGGTCTACCAAATATAATGGGACAAAATCATCTTGTGGGGAACCAAGAACTAGAAAATCAGTGGGGTATTTTATTTTCCCACACAAGACTTCAACATCTCTAACAATCCCAAGTGGTGTGATAGTATCTCTATTAGCAAGCTTAATAGTAACATCAATATCTTCTATTTCAGCAGGTGCAATATCATTCATAATTTCTTGATATAAAGTAAAAGGGATTGCACTCACACTAGCGCCCAAATCACATAAACCATGATAATAATGATCACCTATTTTAACAGAGACAACAGGCATGCCAACAACAGGTCTATGTTTATCTTTTTCATCAGGTTTAGCAATTCTAGTAGCTTCATTACAGAAGTAAATAACATGCCCATCAATATTTTCACCCAAGAGATCTTTAACCATAACAACATTAGGTTCAACTTTAATTTGTTCAAAGGGTGTAGGTGTTCTTGTATAACTCTTATGGACTACAGCTTAAGCTTTAGCATGTTCTTTCATCCTAACAGGAAAAAGGTGGTTTCTCAATATAAGCAGTAGGAATAACTGGATCAACATTATAAGTAATGGTTTCTTCTTCAGCTTTAATGGGTTCTACTATTTTTACTCCAATGGGAGGGTGATATTTAAACCACTTCTCCTTAGGGAGGTCAACATGAGTAGCAAATGATTCACAGAAAGAAGCTAATATCTCAGAGTCGAGTCCATATTCAGTGCTAAATTCATGAAAAGCATCGGTATCCATAAAAGATTTAACACATTCAAACTTAAGGTTTATACCTGACTCCTTACCTTCATCAAGCTCCCAATCTTCAGAGTTGCATTTAATTTTTTCCAAGAGATCCCATTTGAATTCTATAGTCTTCTTCATAAAAAGAACCAATACAAGAAGTATCAAGCATGGATTGATCATTACGAGAAAGCCGAGCATAAAAATTCTGAATAATAATTTCTCTTGAGAGCTCATGATTGGGGCATGAATATAACATTGACTTAAGCCTCCCCCAAGCTTGAGCGATACTTCCTCCTTCACGAGGCCAAAAATTATAAATATAATTCCAATCACGATGAACCAGATGCATAGGATAAAACTTCTGATGAAATTCCAATTTCAATCGGTTGTAATTCCAAGCTCCAATATCATCACATAGCCTATACCATGTAAATGCCTTTATCTTCAAAGATAGAGGGAATACCTTCTTCTTGACTTCATCTTCGGGAAAACCTGCAAGCTTAAATAATCCAAAAACTTCATCCACATAGATTAGATGCATATCAGGATGTAATGTTCCATCTCCTGCACAAGGATTAGCTAGCCATTTCTCTATCATACCCAAAGGAATTTCATAATAAATATTTTCAATAGGTGCAGTAGGTTGAGGAGCAACTCTTTGCTCTTTTGGTCGAGGTGATGATACCCCGAACAAGCGCCTCAAAGGATGACTTTCCATAGTGACAAGTGACAATAAATTTCAGCACGTAATATAAATGTTTCCTTACCAAATTCCACTTACCAAAGCCGCTTCACTCCCCGGCGACGGCGCCAGAAAAGAGTCTTGATGACCCACAAGTATAGGGGATCAATCTTAGTCCTTTCGATAAGTAAGAGTGTTGAAACCAACGAGGAGGAGAAGGAAATGACAAGCGGTTTTCTGCAAGGTATTTTCTGCAGGCACTGAAATTATCGGTAACAGATAGTTTGGTGATAAGATAATTCGTAATGGGTAACAAATAACAAGTGTAACAAAGGTGCAACAAGGTGTCCCGATCCTTTTTGGTAGCAAAGGATAAGCCTGGACAAACTCTTATATAAAGCAAAGCGCTCCCGAGGACACATGGGAATTACTATCAAGTTAGTTTTCATCATGCTCAAATGATTCATGTTCGTTACTTTGATAATTTGATATGTGAGTGGACTGGTGCTTGGGTGCTGCCCTTACTTGGACAAGCCTCCCACTTATGATTAACCCCTCTCGCAAGCATCCGCAACTACGAAAGAAGAATTAAGATAAATCTAACCATAGCATGAAACATGTGGATCCAAATCAGCCCCTTATGAAGCAAGCATAAACTAGGGTTTAGCTTCTGTCACTCTAGCAACCCATCATCTACTTATTACTTCCCAATGCCTTCCCGTAGGCCCAAATCATGGTGAAGTGTCATGTAGTCGACATTCACAGAACACCACTAGAGGAAAGACAACATACATCTCATCAAAATATCGAACGAATACCAAATTCACATGATTACTTATAACAAGACTTCTCCCATGTCCTCAGGAACAAACGTAACTACTCACAAAGCATGTTCATGTTCAAGATCAGAGGGGTATTGAATATCATTAAGGATCTGAACATATGATCTTCCACCAAATAAACCAACTAGCATCAACTACGAAGTGTAATCAACACTACTAGCAACCCACAAGTACCAATTTGAGGTTTTGAGACAAAGATTGAATACAAGAGATGAACTAGGGTTTGAGAGGATATGGTTCTGGTGAAGATGTTGATGAAGATTGACCCTCCCTTGACAAGAGGATCATTGGTGATGACGATGGCTTTGATTTCCCCCTCTGGGAGGGAAGTTTCCCCGGCAGAATCGCTCTGCCGGAGCCCTAGATTGCTCATGCCCAGGTTCCGCCTTGAGACGGCGGCGCTTCGTCCCGGAAGCTTCCTTCTTATTTTTTCTAGGTCAAAACCTTTCATATACTAGAAGATGGGCACCAGATGATGGCCAGGGGCCCACAACCATGGGGGCGCGCCCTGGGGGGTAGGGCGCGCCCCCAGGTTTGTGGCCACCTGGTGGGTCCCCTTCTGTAGTTTCTTCGCCCAATATTTTTTATATATTCCAAAATAATTCTCTGTAAAATTTCAGGACTTTTGGAGTTGTGTAGAATAGGTATCTCAGATTTGCTCCTTTCCGGTCCAGAATTCCAACTGCCGGCATTCTTCCTCTTTGTGTAAACCTTGTTGAAATAAGAGAGAAAAGGCATAAGTATTGTACCATAATGTGAAATAACAGCCCATAATGCAATAAATATCAACATAAAAGCATGATGCAAAATGGACGTATCATCTCCTACTGGATTGATAACCTTGGTTTCATAACTGAGGAAAATACTTACCGTAGTTGTGCTGCATCATCCCTTCCTCTTTGGGGAAATACCGATGCAGTCTAAGCCATGTCACACCACCACAGGTGGTAGAGGTAAATTCTTTATTAAAGTTTGATGAAGGTGATATCCCTTACAATAAACATCCTAGTAAATGCTTGTATGAATTTGACAATTACGTTATGAAACAAGATCACTTCAATTGAAATGTTATGAAACAATTGAAACAAAATTCTGATATGATTGCTCGCTTAAGTGACTTGTTATTTAGAATCACTAATGATGTTAGAGGTGTAGGAAAACATGCCCCTATGGTTCAAACCCAATTAGAACATGTTGCTAAATCTCAAAGAGAATTGCTTAGTGAAATGAATAATAATATGAATGATTATGATGTTAGAGTAGCAACTAGAGGAGGTAAAATGACTCAAGAACCACTTCATCCTGAAGGTCGCCCTAAAAGAATTTAACAAGACTCTTAGAGAATTAATACTGATGCACCTAGTCCTACTAAAAAGAAGAAGAAAAAGAAAAATTGATAGGACTTTGCATACTTCTAGTGAACCTGAGGTGGAGAAACCTCCTGAAGATAATAATGATATCTCTATCTCTGATGCTGAAACTCAATCTGGTAATGAACATTCACCTAGTGATAATGAAAATGATAATGATGATGTTCATGAAGATGCTCAACCACACAATGATAAAGAACCAGATAATGATGTTGAGATTGAACCTGTTGTTGATCTTGATAACCCACAACCTAAAAATAAACATTATAATAAGAGAGACTTTGTTGCTAGAAAACATGGTAAAGAAAGAGAACCATGGGTTCAAAAACCCATGCCCTTTCCACTTAAATCATCTAAGAAAAAAGATGATGAAGAATTTGAATGCTTTGCTGAAATGCTTAGGCCAGTCTTTTTGCGCACTTGTTTGACTGATATTTTAAAGATGGCCCTTATGCTAAATACATGAAAGAAATTGTTACTAATAAAAGAAAAATACCTGAAGCTGAAATCTCCACCATGCTTGCTAATTATTCTTTTAAGGATGGAGTACCTAAAAAACTTGGAGATCCAGGAATACCAACTATACCATGCTCTACTAAAAGAAATTATGTCAAAACTTCTTTATGTGGTTTAGGAGCTGGTGTTAGTGTTATGCCTTTCTCTTTATATAAAAGTCTTGGTTTGAATAAACTCACACCTACTGAGATATCATTGCAAATGGCTGACAAATCAACTGCCATACCTATTTGTATTTGTGAGGATGTGCCCGTTGTTGTTGCAAATGTTACTATCTTAACAGACTTTGTTATACTTGAGATGCCCGAGGACGACAACATGTCGATTATCCTTGGTAGACCCTTTTTGAAGACTGTAGGGGTTGTTATTGATTGCAATAAAAGCAAAGTCACTTTTCATATCAATGGTAATGAGCATACGGTGCACTTTCCGAAGAAACAATTTCAAGTGAATGGTATTAATGTTATTGAAAAATCTCTGACAATTACTATTGGAAGTTTTCAACTCCCATTGCCTACTACCAGGAAGAAATATGAAATACTTATTGTTGGGGATATGCATATTCCCGTTGAGATAACTTAGTGTTTTACGACGGTTCCTCGGGTTCATGCTAATCGAAAGTGATTGTTAATATGACTTGATCAACCTTATTAATGGATTATTTCCGAGAGACATGTGGTCGATGAATTTAGTAAGCACAACCTTCTGTACCTACTTGTTGTTTTCTGTTATTCTTAGTTAAATAAAATAAAATGCCATGTTTATCCTGTTTTCTGATTTTTTTTTTGCAATAAAAAAATGGTCAAAAATAAAAGTGCTCAGAATGACTCAAAATTTTAACAAGATATTTTTATGAATATTTGAGAATTTCTGGCACAAATAACATCACGAGGGGGTGCCCCTGGTGCCCACAAGGCACCAGGGCGCGCCAGCTACCCCAGGCACGCCCTGGTGGGTAGTGGGCCCCACGTGGGGAAGTAAAGGGTAAATTCGGGAGGACTGACCCTTATAGGGTTAATTAACTGGTGAACAATTCATGAAATGTGGCAGAACTATCTCTCGAGTTGAAACTTAGGAAAACATCGAGAGCGAAGTATGAAGGTACAATAGGAAGTTTCAAGTGAATGGACAAACGATCGATATCTGATCAGAGTGTGTAAAGGGGTTTAGAGCATAGGGAATAGATCATCTCTCGGAGGGTGGCTCGTGATAACACACAAAGCCAAGAGCATATGATACTTCGGAATCAAGGATATACAGGAGAGTCAGGTTCCTCCTTCACCACTTCCGGTAACGACGCTATTGTGCAACACCTCAAGTGTGAACCCATCGAGGGTGATTCCTCCGAGTTCACCTTGACAGATACATCGAGTAGGAATCCAACGAGGGTGATACCTCAGATTCCCCTGATGTTATGGACACACAGATACTTGGACTTTACAACTGTTACTTGGAAAGACGGGTCGACCCTGAGGGGTACCCGCGTGAGCCTAAGTGGCAAGTAATATGAAGTCGGGTTGACCTGGAGGGTACCCGAGAGATAAATACGAGGCGCGGCTGGGCATTCTTAGCCCTTGCAGCAAGTCCTCGAGATGGGGCGACGGGGTCACATCGATCGTGAGTCTCTGCTCGTTACTGCAAACCCCCCAACACACTAACGATTTGGATATTTGATCCGAGTGGGCCTTTGGCCCGATAGCACTAACCATCACGTGGGAACAGTTATGGGCACTCTGCGTCATATGCATCAGCCGAAGCTTAATAGACGCCAGCGACTGAGCGTCGCACGCTAGGTTGGACTGGTAACGCCCTGCACTTGTATAAGGGGGGCTAGGTCTGCTCACCGGCCGCATTCGCAACATGCAGGAGTTCCCAGGGCGATGGCCCAAGACCCCTGGGCGCATAGGTTTAGTCCGGCATGCCGACCTCTCTGTTAAGCTTAGGTCGGGTTGCGGCGTATCGTTTGGCCGAGGCCGGGCATGACCCAGTAAAGTGTGTCCGGCCGGAGTTAATCGAGCGTGGTGGGTAAGTTGGTGCACCCCTGCAGGGAAGAAAACATCTATGCATAGCCGGATCCTCGGTAACGGACGCTCGGAGTTGTATCCCGATCGATACAACTAGAACTTAATGATGAGATGAGAAATGGATATTAGGGCACTGGGATCACTTTCTTGCGGGGAGTCGAGAGAGGATCTCTGGCCGAGGTTGATACTTGGATATTAGGGCTCTGGGATTGCTTTCTCGCAGGGAGTCGAGGAAGGATCTCTGGGCGAGGTTGATAACACTACTACTACTTTATACTGTGCTAATCTACACTCTTCTAATGCTGCAAGACCGATGAAGATGCTAGTCTTCGATAGGACTAGGCCTTCCCTCTATTCTGGCATTTCTACAGCCCAGTCCACATATACAGCCTTTCTTTGATAATGTTGCATGTGTAGTGTAGATCCTTGCTTGCTGAATACTTCGGATGAGTACTCACGGTTGCTTTGCTTCCTATTTTTCCCCATATCCATTGGATGCAACTAGATGAAGGAGCCCCTGAGATAGCTGCCCCCATCGATGACTGCTACTACTACCCTGAGGATGGTTACTACTACGAGTTGGCCGACGACCAGGAGTAGGTTCGGAGGGTCCCAGGCAGGAGGCTTGCGCCTTTTCAATCGTAGTGTTTTCTTTTGCCCTGCCTTTTAAAAGGCCTATTTGTCTTTCTTTTATATCTGTACTCAGATATCTGATGCTTCCGTTGACGCTGTATGCGAGCTTATGTATTCGAGCCCTCGAGGCCCCTGGCTTGTAATATAAAGCTTGTATTATTTTAAATTGTTTTAGAGTTGTGTTGTGATTCCTTCAAGTGAGTCCTTAGGCTGGATCGTGTGCATTTGCGTGTATGATTAGTGCACGATTAAGCCGGGGCGTCACATGCTCTAGGCATCCATATGAGTAGTTACTATCAATCTTGTGAAGTTTTGTTAACAAAATGTTGTGACCCAATTTTTTTCAGAAAATTGTTCACGAATAAAATGCACCTCTTTAGGAGTTCTTCAAGGAGGAGGTCCTCGGAGGCATCATCAAGCGGAAGCTCGATACGACAGTCCTATGTTGAGCCAAGTGCAAGCTCGATGCGGGACGCCGACACCAAATCATGCCTATGGTCGTGTAACGAGTTCATGGTTGGTGCAGGTATCAAGGAAGAATTTGTGCAGTATGTTCACAACACCGAGCTCTCTCCCTTTATCATAGATAAGTGCATCCAACATCTCAACCTCACAGAGAGATTCACTAAGAAATTTAAATATTATCCTTGTGAGTCTAGAGTTTCATTTAGCCTTTATAATAATGCTTTTACCATGCCTCTAGAAGCGTTTTGTGTCGCATGTAAAATTCCATATTGGGGTTCACTGGACGAACCACCAAGATCTGAGTATGAGTTGTTTTTTACTAGTCTCTGTTACGATGAGGATAGAGGAGTGACACAAGCTAGAATAAAAAAGTTTACATTTTCCATCAATTCATTACTTTGCACTCTTTAATGGCAAATGCATCGTGGGCAAACAGGATAGCAACACATTGTGTGCCTCTGACTTGAGTCTCATACACACTGCTCTGACAGGAATTAAATGTTATAATCTTGGAGCAATCGTTGCACGGAGGTTGCAATGCAATGCTGATAGTGGCCATTTTTATGGTGGGATTTATGCCCCCCGTGTAGCTAAGGAGCTGGGTGTGTCACCTTGGCCTAATGATCCCATTCTACCTACTCAGTACTTAGATTTTGAGGCCATGAAGTGCCATAAGTTCATTAAGGCCACAACCACTAACTAAAGTTACAACTTGATGTTCAATAAAAATCTCATGGTGCATGTTATTTTGCTTGTGCTTGCTCTTTTTGATTATCACAGTAAAAGAAGATATTACGTTCTTGAGAGTGAGGCCTGTGAGTACAACGCAACGGTCGAGGCTGCCCGACGGGCTAAGGAGGCCGCACCAAGAGCCTCCATGAGTTATCACTCTGACTATTATCCAGGCCACGGGTGGTGATTACCAAGCTAGGCCAAAAGACTAAGTTTGGGGGAGTACGTGTTTCCACCGATATTACATTCATGTTTACACATTTCATTTCAGTTGTCGGTGTTAACACTTTTTCATTGTAATATCCATGCTGGATTTATTTTCTTGCTTTCTTCTTCTGTGTTTGAAAAACTTTGAGAAAATCCAAAAAAAATTCTTGCTTCTTTTTGGTTTTTCTTTCTAGTTTAATTTAGTTGTAGTATTAAAAGAAAACCCAAAAAGATTTATCATTACTTCTTTTGTTTGTTGGGAGCTTTCCCGTGTAAATAGTTTTTCTCTCTTTTGTTTTCCTTCATTTGCTTCCTTTCAAGAAAAAACAAAAAACTCCAAAAATATTTCAGTGTGTTTCTCTGAAATTGTTTTCTTTTTATTGAGTCGTACCCAGGGGAAAACCACGATGAAAATGTTGAGTGGCTCTCATATGCATTATTGTTGATCTAAGAAAGAGTCCATATTATTTTGTCTTCCCCTCTGAATAAAATGTTGCAGATTCCAGCTTAGTCCATGACACTCTTGCACTATTATTATTTCCATATCATTCGGTCATGCAAGTGAAACGCAATAATGACAATATTTGATGAAGTGACTGTGGCAGGGAAAAGTGAGTATGAACTCAACTTGTTTTTGTTTTTGTAAATATGTTTAACTTAGTATCCATGATTCAGCATATTATGATTAAACATGTTTGCAATGATAATTAGACATTATAGTTGCTCATGCCATGCTTAAGTAGCTAGGAGTGGATAATGATTTATCTTAGGTGTCAACATGCATCAAAATGATTGTGATGTAGTATGATGATATGTTATCCTCCTCTGAAGGTTTCAAGTGGCTTGACTTGGCACAAGTTCACGCATGTAGTTGAATCAAAACCAACATAGCCTCCACGATATTTATGTTCATGGTGTTTATATCCTACTCATGATAGTATTCAATGTTAATTATTCATAATGCATGTTCATGACCGTTTTCGCTCTCTAGCTAGTTGCTTCTCAACCTATTTGCTAGCCTTCGCCTGTACTAAGTGGGAATACTGCTTGTGCATCAAAATCCTTAAACCAAAGTTATTCCAGATGAGTCCACTATATCTACCTATATGCGGTATTACCCTGTCGTTCCAAGTAAATTTGCATGTGCCCCTCTAAATATTCAAATGAACATCTGTTTTGTGTGCCTGGACCGCTCATGGAGCGACAGGGGGTGACATGGCTTGAGCCTGTGTCGGTATTTCCCCAAAGAGGAAGGGATGATGCAGCACAGCTAGGGTAAGTATTTCCCTCAGTTGTGAAACCAAGGTATCAATCCAGTAGGAGAACCAAGCAACACTATGTAAACGGTACCTGCACACGAAGAACAAATACTACTTGCAACCCGACACATAAGAGGGGTTGTCAATCCCTCCTCGGTAAAAAGATAGATTAAATGGTATGAGATTCGATAAATAGATCTAGCAAGAACGAAAAATAAAGTAAGTAAAGAAAAAGTGCAGCAAGGTATTTTTGGGTTTTTGGAATAATAGATCTAAAAACAAATAAGATAAAAGATAGATCTGAAAGCAATATGATAAAAGATAGACCCGGGGGCCGTAGATTTCACTAGTGGCTTCTCTCAAGAAAATAACATACGGTGGGTAAACAAATTACTGTTGGGCAATTGATAGAAGAACAAATAATTATGACGATATCCAAGGCAATGATCATGAATATAGGCATCACGTCCAAGATTAGTAGACCGAAACGATTCTGCATCTACTACTATTACTCCACACATCGACCGCTATCAAGCATGCATCTAGTGTATTAAGTTCATGGAGAAACGGAGTAATGCAATAAGAATGGTGACATGATGTAGACAATATCTATTCATGTAGGAATAGACCCCATCTTTTTATCCTTAATAGCAACGATACATACATGCCCCGCTACCCCTTCTGTCACTGGGTGAGGACACCGCAAGATCGAACCCATCACAAAGCACCTCTTCCCATTGCAAGAAAAATCGATCTAGCTGGCCTATCTAAACCAAAGATTCGAAGAAGAAATATGAGGCTATAAATAATCATGCATATAAGAGATCAAAGAAGACTCAAATAATATTTATGGACATAGATGCGATCATAAACTCGAACTTCATCGGATCCCAACAAACGCACCGCAAAAGTCATTACATCAAATAGATCTCCAAGAGAACATTGTATTGAGAATCAAAAAGAGAGAAGAAGCCATCTAGCTACTGCCTACGGTCCCGTAGGTCTATGGTGAACTACTCACGCATCATCGGAGGAGCACCAACGAGGATGATGAACCCCTCCTTGATCGTGCTCCCCTCCGGCAGAGTGCCGGAATAGGGCTCTAGATTGGATCTCGTGGTTCTGGAACTTGCGGCGGCTGGAATTGTGTTCGTCGACTCCCCTAGGGTTTCTGAAATATTTGGGTATTTATAGAGCTGAGAGACGGTGGAGAGGACCTCCGTGGGCCCCACAACCCATCAGGGCGTGCCAGGGGCCTTTGGCGCACCCTGGTGTCTTGTGGGCCCCACAGGCCTCCCCTCTGGTGCTTCCTTGGCTCCCAAGTTGTCTTCTGGTCCAAGAAAAATCTCCAAAAAGTTTCACTGCATTTGTACTCCGATTGATAGGGATATTCTGCGAAGTAAAAAACGAGCAAAAAACAGCAACTGGCACTGGGCACTATGTCAATAGGTTAGTCCCAAAAAATGATATGAAGTTTCTATAAAATGATTGTAAAACATCCAAGAATGATAATATAACAGCATGGAACAATAAAAAATTATAGATACATTGGAGACGTATCGGCATCCCCAAGCTTAATTCATGCTCGTCCTCGAGTAGGTAAATGATAAAAACAGAATTTTTGATGTGGAATGCTGCCTAACATGTTCATCACATATTCTTTTCTTTTGTAGCATGGACATTTGGACTTTTAGATGGTTCAAAGCAATAGTCTCTATTTGACATGAAGACTTCAATACTCAAGCATATCAACAAGCAACCATGTCTTTCAAAATATCAACACTAAAGAAAGTTATCCCTAGCCCATCATGCGCAATCATTGATCCATTCACGAAACACACTCGAATATTAGCTACATCCAATGCTCAAGTACGATCATAGTGCTCCCTAGTTGGTGCTTTATAAGAGAAGATGGAGCCTCAAGTAAAAATAAAAATTGCATAAAAGTAAATAGATAGGCCCTTCACAGAGGGAAGCAGAGATTTGTAGAGGTGCCAGAGCTCAAAGCTTAAATTGAGAGATAAATTTTTTTTGAGAGGCATGCTTTTCCTGTTAACGAAAATGACCAAGTAGTTCCCAATACTTTCCATGCTAGATATATCATAGGCGATTCCCAAACATAAAATAAAGTTTATTCCTTTTTCCACCATTCTTTCACAATCCATGGCTAACCGTATCCACAGGTGCCTTCCATACCAACACTTTCCAAGGAATTTATTATTTGACAACATAAAGTAAATTTCTTTTTCATCTCGGGACTGGGCATCCCTATTACTGCCATACTCTCGTGCAATGACAAGTGAATAAACACTCATCTTGAGAATAACACATCCAACATGAAAAAATATTGGCCACCCCCTGCCTCTTCATGAGCGGTACGAGCACACAAAAAGGAAATTCATTTTGAAAATTAGAGTTGGCACATACAAATTTACTTAGAACGACACGGAAATACCGCATATAGGTAGGTATGGTGGACTCATATGGCAAAACTGGGTTCATTTATGCCACCGGTTGTGTCTCACTACTTAGTTTTGCCATTAGAAATTACACCTACTCAAAAATGCCATCGAACCATGAGTTGCTTGCTCAAAAATGCCATTAGACATCTAAAAAATGCCATCATTCCGTTAGATGTTTGCTCAAAAATGGCATTAGACGTTGTTATTTTCACGTCAAACCCGTTGACCATGTTATATGACAAAAATAAACCTAGACCCACATGTCAGTTCTCTTTATCTCACAATGATAATTGTGGCCCCACTTGTCAGGAGTAACCAAGCGAATAATTTTACAGGAAAATAAGAACGCTGTTGGGATCAAGTGGACCCCACACTTTATTGTAGTGAGATAGAGGGAGAGCTGACATGTTGGTCCATAGGTATTTATGTCATTATAACATGGCAAAAGAGATTTGAGATCACAATAATGGTGTCCAGTGGCATTTTTGAGCATGTGTCTAACGAAGCGATGGCAATTTTGACCAGATGAAATTCCTAGTGGCAAAACTGAGTAGTGAGACACAACCGGTGGCATAAGTAATAAAAACCCTAAGGATTTTGGATGCACAAGTAGTATTCCCACTTAGTACAAATGGAGGCTAGCAAATAGATTGAGAAGCAACCAACCAAGAAAAAAAATCACGTAAACGAGCATTAAGCATAACTAACACCGAATAATGAACCACAAGTAGGATGTAATTTCATTGCATAACTATTGACTTTCATACTTGCATAGGGAATCACAAACCTTAACACCAATATTCTTACTAAAGCATAATTACTCACCAAGATGACTCGCATATTACTATCATCATATCTCAAAACAATTACTAAGAATCAAGTTTATTTTGTCCAATGATCTTCATGAAAGTTTTTATTATATCCCCCTTGAATATCTATCACTTTGGGACTAATTTCATTTGTTGCAATTGCTTTTGACAAGCTCAAACAAATTTAAGTGAATAACATGAGCATAAAAAATGTCATCTCTCAAAATAATATAAGTGAAGCATGAGAGCATATTTCTTCAAAAATTAAAGCGTACTGTGCTCAAAAAGATATAAGTGAAGCACTAGAGCAATTCCATAGCTAGAAAAATTTAAGTGAAGCACATAGAGCAATTCTAATAAATCATAGCATAATTTTGGCTCTCTCAATAGGTGTGTCCAGCAAGGATGATTGTGACAAGCTAAAAAGCAAAACAAGCAAAGACTCATATAATACAAGACGCGCCAAGCAAAACTCATGATATGTGACGAATAAAAATATAGCTTCAAGTAAAATTACTGATGGTTGTTAGAAGAAAGAGGGAATGCCTACCGGGGCATCCCTAGGCTTAGTTGCTTGGTTCTCCTTGAATATTAACTTGGGGTGCCATGGGCATCCCCAAGCCTAGGCTCTTTTCACTCCTTATTCCTTCATCCATCGAGATCTCACCCAAAACTTGAAAACTTCAATCACACAAAACTTAACAAAACCTTCGTGAGATCCGTTAGTATAATAAAACCAATCTTTGCTTCAAGTACTGTTGAAAACCCATTCATATTTTGTTATTGCATTATACCTACTGTATTATAACTTTACCATGGCTTATACCCCCCGATACAATCCATAGATTCATCAAAATAAGCACACAATGCACAGAAAACAGAAACTGTCAAAAACAGAACAGTCTGTAAATATTCAAATTTTACTCATACTTATGTTACTCCAAAAATTCTGAAAAATTAGGACAATAGAGGAAATTTGTATACCAATCTTGTGTAAAACATTCAGATTTTTTTGTTGCTTCTGTGAATTTAAACAATTCTGTTACTGGACACAAAAGTTTATGTTTTTCAACAGGATCAAATAAACTATCACGCAAAGCTATCCTAAAGGCTTTACTTGGCACAAACACTAATTAAAACATAAGAAACACAATCATAACAGAGGCATAATTGTGCAAACACTCAAGAACATAAATAAAAAGGCAAAAATAAATTTTATTCATTGGGTTGCCTCCCAACAAGCGATATCGTTTTATGCCCTTAGCTAGGCATAATGCATAGATTCAAGTATTGTCATCTTTAGTTTTTGCCACCTTAATGAGGGATTTCTCAAACCCGGGAGGCTCTTTGCGCTTCCCAATATTCTCAGGAAAAGAGACGATCTTGAGATCTAAAATATCCAACCGCTTATTACAAAGAGTAATCAAAGTATTCATGTGATTGAGATTTCCACTAATATGTTTGAGGGGTTCATTATATTTTTGCAACTCAACCAAATTTTTCTGTAGATCACCCAATTTGTCTAATATTTGAATCTCTTCTTGTGTAAAAGTAAACCCCTTTTTTTGTGGTGGAATTCCCAATATTCCCTCTAATATTTCATAGGCAGCATTAGCATCAAGCTCAATAAAATTCCCTTTTGCGGCAAAATCCAAGAGTTGTCTATGATGCAAAGCTAAACCTATATACAATTATGAAGCAAAACCTTTGCATCCCCCTTTAGATTACAAATGCGGTAGGATTCCATTAACCTATACCAAGCATCTTTCAAATTTTCTCCTTTGTTCCTACTTGAAGTATAGAACTTCAAAATCTGGTGACAAAGGAGGGATGGTCATGTTGGTCATAGCAAAGAGGTAGGCAAATAAGAGATCCGACGAGAAAAAGGCGAGCCAAAAAGAGAAGGAAAATAAAAAGGCAAATTTTTGTGAAGTGGGGGAGATGAAAACAAGAGGCAAATGGAAAATAATGTAAATTGCAAGGAGATGCTATTTGTGATTAGGAACCTGATAGATGTTGATGATGTCTCCCCGGCAACGGTGCCAGAAATTCCTTTGACGTGGCTTGAGACTGCGTCGGTATTTCCCCAGATAGGAAGGGATGATGCAGCATAGCTACGGTAAGTATTTCCCTCAGTTGTGAAACCAAGGTATCAATCTAGTAGGAGAACCAAGCAACACTATGTAAACAGTACCTGCACACAAAGAACAAATACTAGCAACCCGACGCGTAAGAGGGGTTGTCAATCCCTCCTCAGTAAAAAGATAGATTAAATGGTATGAGATTGGATAAATAGATCTAGCAAGAACGCAAAATAAAATAAGGAAAGAAAAAGTGCAGCAAGGTATTTTTGGGTTTTTGGAATAATAGATCTGAAAACAAATATGATAAAAGATAGACCCGGGGGCCGTAGATTTCACTAGTGGCTTAATAGCATACGGTGGGTAAACAAATTACTGTTGGGCAATTGATAGAAGAACAAATAATTATGAAGATATCCAAGGCAATGATCATGAATATAGGCATCACGTCCATGCTTAGTAGACCGAAACGGTTTTGCATCTACTACTATTACTCCACACATCCACCGCTATCAAGCATGCATCTAGTGTATTAAGTTCATGGAGAAACGGAGTAATGCAATAAGAACGATGACATGATGTAGACAAGATCTATTCATGTAGGAATAGACCCCATCTTTTTATCCTTAATAGCAACGATACATACGTGCCTCGCTACCCCTTCTGTCATTGGGTGAGGACACCGCAAGATCGAACCCATCACAAAGCACCTCTTCTCATTGCAAGAAAAATCGATCTAGCTGGCCTAACTAAACCAAAGATTCGAAGAAGAAATACGAGGCTATAAATAACCATGCATATAAGAGATCAAAGAAGACTCAAATAATATTTATGGATATAGATCCGATCATAAACTCAAACTTCATCGGATCCCAACAAACACACCGCAAAAGTCATTACATCAAATAGATCTCCAAGAGAACATTGTATTGAGAATCAAAAAGAGAGAAGAAGCCATCTAGCTACTGCCTATGGACCCATAGGTCTATGGTGAACTACTCAGGCATCATCGGAGGAGCACCAATGAGGATGATGAACCCCTCCTTGATCGTGTTCCCCTCCGGCAGAGTGCCGGAATAGGGCTCTAGATTGGATCTCGTGGTTCTGGAATTTGCGGCGGCTGGAATTGTATTTCGTCGACTCTCCTAGAGTTTTTGGAATATTTGGGTATTTATAGAGCTGAGAGGCTGTGGAGAGAACCTCCGTGGGCCCCACAACCCATCAGGGTGCGCCAAGGGCCTCTGGCGCGCCCTTGTGTCTTATGGGCCCCACGGGCCTCCCCTCTGGTGCTTCCTTGGCTCCCAAGTTGTCTTCTGGTCCAAAAATATCTACAAAATTTTCGCTACGTTTGGACTCCATTTGATAGGGATATTCTGCGAAGTAAAAAACAAGCAAAAACAGCAACTGGCACTGGGCACTATGTCAATAGGTTAGTCCCAAAAAATGATATAAAGTTGCTATAAAATGATTGTAAAACATCCAAGAATGATAATATAACAGCATGGAACAATAAAAATTATAGATATGTTGGATATGTATCAGGGGGTGGTCAGTATCTTCCATGCTAAGCGGGTTATTCTCATGATGAGTGTTTATTCACTCGTCCTTGCACGAGAGGGACTGGTAATAGGGATGCCCAGTCCCGAAATAAAAAAATTGTAAATAATTAAACGAAACTCCCCCAGGACTGTTGTTGGTATGGAAGGCACCCGTGGATTCAGTTAGTCATGGCTTGTGTTTGTTGGTGGAGGGGGAGTAAACTTTTACTTTTACCGCTTGGGAACCGCTGTAATTTGTCTAGCATGGAAGATACTGAAAATTCTTGGTCGTAACATTGACAGGAAGGGTGCACCTCCCAAAATTATATTCATCTCTGATTTAAACATTGAGCTCTGGCACCTCTGCAAATCCCTGCTTCCCTCTGTGAAGGGCCTATCTATTTACTTTTATGTTATTTTACGTTTATGTTGAGTCATCACCTTCTCAAACAAGCGCCAGACCTGAGAGCACTATTGTCATCCTCATGCATTGTGTTTAGCTAATGTTGGATGCATCATGACTGGATCTCCTCTACTATGAATTATCATGTTTAGTCGCTGCTTGAACTTTGGAGGTGCTCTGCATTTATTTTTCGTGGTCTCAGAAAGGTAGTGAGATACCACTGTTATCATATTATATCATGATTGTTTTGATAAAGTGTTGGCATTTGAGATATCTTATTATTGCTCGCTAGTTGATTATGCCATTGATATGAGTTAATATAATTTCTAAGAGTTATTGTTGACATGGTTAGTCACGATCTTTGCTGAAAACCTGGGTGCTATTTAAGCATATATATGTAAACAAGAACAAAAGAGTTCGTAAAAGTTTTTCCTTATCACTTTCAGTTTGTCAACTGAATTGCTTGAGGACAAGCAATGGGTTAATCTTGGGGGAGTTGATACGTCTCCATCGTATCTACTTTTTCCAACGCTTTTGCTCTTATTTTGGACTCTAATTTGCATGATTTGAATGAAACTAACCCGGACTGACGCTGTTTTCAGCAGAACTACCATGGTGTTGTTTTTGTGCAGAAATAAAAGTTCTCGGAATTGGACGAAACTTTTTGGAGAATTATTTTGGAATAAATAAAAAATATTGGAACCAAGACCAACTAGAGGGGGCCCAGGCTGCCCACAAGGCACCAGGGCGTGCCACCCCCCTCTGGCGCGCCCTGGTGGGTAGTGGGGCCCACGAGGCCCTACTGACCCTAATTGCGACGCTATAAAATCCTATTTTCGGAGAAAAAACCAGGAGAGGAAGTCTCATCACATTTTACGATGCGGAGCCCCGCCACTTCCTATTCTTCATCGGGAGGCCAGATCTGGAGCCCGTTCGGGGCTCCGGAGAGGGGCATCTTCGGTTTTCGTCATCATCAACCATCCTCCATCACCAATTTCATGATGCTCACCGCCAGGAGTAAGTAATTCCTTCGTAGCTCACTGGTCGGTGAGGAGTTGGATAAGATTCATCATGTAATCGAGTTAGTTTTGTTAGGGCTTGATCCCTAGTATCCACTATGTTCTGAGATTGATGTTGCTATGACTTTGCCATGCCTAATGCTTGTCACTAGGGCCCGAGTGCCATGATTCAGATCTGAACCATTTGTGTTATCACCATTATATCTATGTTCATGATCCAATCTTGCAAGTTATATGCACCTACTATGTGTTATGATCCGTAAACCCCAAGGTGACAATCATTGGGATACTTTCTGGTGATGACCGTAGTTTGAGGAGTTCATGTATTCACTATGTGTTAATGCTTTGTTCCGGTTATCTATTAAAAGGAGGCCTTAATATCCCTTAGTTTCCTTATGGACCCCGCTACCACGGGAGGGTAGGACAAAAGATGCCATGCAAGTTCTTTTCCATAAGCACGTATGACTATTTACGGAATACATGCCTACATTATATTTATGAACATGAGCTAGTTCTGTGTCGCCCTAGGTTATGACTGTTATATGATGAATATTATCCAATGTAATTACCGACCCAATGCCTATGAGTTTTCCACATATTGTTCTTGCTGCGTTACTATTACTATTGCTATTGTCACAACTACTACAAAATTATTGCTATCATTTACCATTACTATTACTGTTACCACTGCTATCAAAACTATCATATTATTGTGCTACTAATCACTTTGCTGCAGATATTTAATCTTCAGGTGTGGTTGAATTGACAACTCAACTGCTAATACTTACAAATATTTTTTGGCTCCCCTTGTGTCGAGTCTATAAATTTGGGTTGAATACTCTACCCTCGAAAACTGTTGCGATCCCTTATACTTGTGGGTTATCAACAACCCAATAGTTATCATTTATATTTTTGGTGTGATGACACAATTATTGCTACTGTTATGATTGTGTTTTTATGTTTCAATTAGTGTTTGTGCCAAGTAAAGCCTTTGTGATGATTTGGTTGATAGTTGACTTGATTCTGTGAAAAAACAGAAACTTTTCCACCCAGCACTGGAATTATTATAATTCACTGGAACGTGATAAAATTATGAAAATTTTACACATGATTGATACACAAATTGCCCACATTTTCCTATTTTTTCTGATTTTTTGGATTAACAGAAGTATAGTGTTTGTTCAGATTATTACAGACTATTCTGTTTTAGACAGATTCTATTTTCTGTTGCATAGTTCACTTGTTTCAATGATGCTATGGATTATATCGGGGGGTATAAGTCATGGAGAAGTTAGAATACAATAGGTATTATGCAAGAATAAAATATGAATGGGTTCATAACAGTACCTAAACTTTATGACTTGCTTATTATACTAACGGATCTCACGAGGTTTCTGTTGAGTTTTGTGTGCTGAAGGTTTTTAAGTTTTGGGTGAGATCACGATGGATGAAGGAATAAGGAGCGGCAAGAACCTAAGCTTGGGGATGCCCAAGGCACACCAAGGTAATATTCAAGGAAGACCCAAGCGTCTAAGCTTGGGGATGCCCCGGATGACATCCCCTCTTTCGTCTACAATCTATTGCTATATTACTTGGAGCTATATTTTTATTCATCACATGATATGAGTTTTGCTTGGAGTATCTTGTATTATAGTAGTCTTTGCTTTGTTTGCTTTTTAGTTTGGCACAATCATTGTTTGCTGCACAGACCTTTTCAGAGGGACACACATTTATTCGTGATTTGTTAGAATACTCTATGTGCTTCACTTATATCTTTTGAGCCAGGCAGTTGCTCTAGTTCTTGACTTATATCTTTTAAAGCACGGTGGTGGTTATATTTTAAAGAAATAGTTGCGCTCTCATGCTGCACTTAGAACTTTTTGAGAGTCTAATAAATAGTAATGGCAATTTACATGGGTTATAATACTAGTCCATAAAGGATAGGTATTCAAGAGGGATATAGTAAAAACTTTCATGTAGATCACTGAATATGATAAGTTTGATTCCTTGCAATAGTTTTGTGATATTAAGATGGCAATATGTGGGGGTACTAGTGAATGATTGTGGTTTAGTAAGAATATTGGTGTTAAGATTTGTGATTCCCGAAGCATGCATGTATAGTCGCTAGTTATGCGATGAAGTTGGAGCATGATTTATTATTGAGTGTCTACCTTATGAGTGGCACTCGGGGACGAGCGATGATGTTTTCCTACCAATCTATCATCCTAGGGGCATGTGAGTAGTACTTTGCTTCGAGTGCTAATAAACTTTCACACTAAGTATGTGAGTTCTTTATGACTAATGCGAGTCCATGGATTATACACACTCTTATCCTTCCACAACTTGCTAGCCTCTTCGGTACCGTGCATTACCCTTTATCACCTCGAGAGTCGGTGCAAAATTCATCAGTGCATCCATACCCCGTGATATGACATGCTCTATCACATAAGCCTCCTTATATCTTCCTCAAAACAGGCACCATACCTACCTATTATGGCATTTCCACAATCATTCTGAGATATAATGCCATGCAACTTCCACAATTCCGTTTTCATGACATACATATTCATTGTCATATTGCTTTGATTATATAGCTGACGTGGTATTTGTGGCTTATCCACCATTCATCATTATTATACATCTTACGCTAGCATCATTGCACATCCTGGTACACTGCCAACGGCATACATATAGAGCCATATTGTTATAGTTATCGAGTTGTAAGTAAATAAAAGTGTGATGATCATCATTATTAGAGCATTGTCCTGGTGAGAAAAGGATGATGGAGACCATGATTCACCCACAAGTCGGGATGAGAATCCGGACGAAGAATAAAAAAAGGAGAAAAAAGAGGCCAAAAAGAGCCCAACAAAAAAATGAGAGAAAAAGAGAGAAGGTGCAATGTTACTATCCTTTTCCACACTTGTGCTTCAGAGTAGCACCATGTTTTTCATATAGAGAGTCCCCTATGTTGTCACTTTCATATACTAGTGGGAATTTAATGTTATTGAACTTGGCTATTATATTCAAATGATGGGCTTCCTCAAATGCCCGAGGCCTTCATGAGCAAGCAAGTTGGATGCACACCCACTTAGTTTTAGTTGAGCTTTCATACACTTATAGCTCTTATTGCATCCGTTGCATGTCAATCCCTACTCCTCATGTTGACATCAATTGGTGGGTATCTCCATAGCCCGTTGATTGGCCGCGTCAATGCTAGACTATCTTCCTTTTTTTACTTCTCCTTATTAATCTCAACACCGCATTCTATTCCACCCATAATGCTATGTCCATGGCTAGCGCTCATGTATTTGTGTGGGGTTGAAAATGCTGAAGCGCGCTAAAAAGTATGATCCAATTGCTTGGCTTGTCATCGGGGTAGTTCATGATTAATACTTTATGTTAGGAGGACCAAGCATGGCAAGGCTATATGATTTTGTAGGGACAGCGTTCTTTAGCATTCTTTACTTTGAAAGGCATGATTGTTTGTTGGTATGCCTGAGTATTGATGTCTTTATATCAAATGATAGACTATTGCCTTGAATAACTCGGATCTCAATGTTCATACTGTAAAAGAGATTACATGATACACATGTTAGGTAGCATTTCACATCAATTGTTTTTGCTTTTATCATTTACCTACTCGGGGACGAGCAGGAATTGAGCTTGGGGATGCTGATACATCTCCAATGTATTTATAATTTTTGATTGTTTCATGCTATTATATTATCAATATTGGATACTTTATATGTCTTTTTGTGCTATTATATTATCAATTATGTCTTTTTGTGCTATTTTATATCATTTTTCGGGACTAACCTATTAACCCAGTGCCTAGTGCCAGTTGTTGTTTTCTGTTTGTTTTTGGTTTTCCAGAAAATCAGTACCAAACAGAGTCCAAACGCTACGAAACTTTTTGACGATTTTTTTCTGTACAAGAAAGACCCTAGAAGCTTCGAGAGGAGACTAGACGATGAATGAGGAGACGACAAGGCAACAGGGTGCGCACAGGGGTGCCGCGCCTTATTACCTTGTCGGCCCCACGAGACTCCGTCTGACCTGATCCCACTACTATAAATTCTGAAATATTTGGAAACCAATAGAAAGCTACCTGAAATCCTTTTTCCGTTGCCGCAAGTTTCTGTTCTTTCGCGATCCCATCTGAAGGCCTTTTCCTGTACTCTGTTGGAGGGGGAATCGATCACGGAGGGCTTCTACATTATCCTTGCTGCCTTCCGATGATGCATGAGTAGTTCACCAAGACCTACGGGTCCATAGCTAGTAGCTAGATGGCTTCTTCTCTCTCTTTGATCTTCAATACCATGTTCTCCTCGATCTTCTTGGAGTTCTATCCGATGTAATCTTATTTTGAGGTGTGTTTGTTGGGATCCGATGAATTGTGGGTTTATGATCAGATTATTCAATGAAAGCAGTTGAGTCTTTTCTGAACTTTATTATGCATGATTGTTATAGCTTTGTATTTCTCTTTGATCTATCTGTTTGGTTTGGCCAACTAGATTGATTTATCTTCAATGGGAGAGGTGCTTTGTGATGGGTTCAATCTTGCGGTGCTATATATCCCAGTGACATAGTAGGGGACAAGACACATATTTGTATTGTTGCCATTAAGAGTAAAATGACGGGGTTTATTCATATTGATTGGGTTTACTTTGTCTACATCATGTCATCTTGCTTAAGGCGTTACTTCATTTTTCATGAACTTAATACCATAGATGCATGCTGGATAGTGGTCGATTGGTGGATTAATGGTAGTAGATGCAGGAAAGAGTCGGTCTACTTGTCTCGGACGTGATGCCTATATACATGATCATTGTCGTGAATACATCATAACTATGCACTTTTCTATCAATTGTCCAACAGTAATTTGTTCACCCACCGTATGCTATGTGTTCGAGAGAGAAGCCTCTAGTGAAAACTATAGCCACCGCTTCTAATTTTACCATATTATAAAAACCAAAATTCCTATGCTGCAATTTATTTACTTTTATTTTATTTTACAATTTATATATCCACTTATAGAAGATTTAATCCTTGCAAGTAACGAGTCCAAGGGGATTGACAACCCTCTTGCCCGCGTTGGGAGCAAGTATATGCTTTTGTGTGTGCAAGTGTTGTTCATGAGGCTTTGCGTGATTCTCCTATTGGTTCGATAAACCTTGATTCTCGCAGAGGGAAAAATAATTATCTCTACTGTACTGCATCGCCTCTCCTCTTCGGGGAAAATCCCAATGCAACTCACAAGTAGCAGGCAGCACGACGCCACCCCTCTGGCCACGACCATCGCTTCTCGAGCAGAGCACCTCCCGCAGCGCGACGAAGTATCCCCCACCGACGGCATCATCTAGGGTTTGGGAGGGTTAGAGGAGAGGGAGCGTAAGGAAATGGAGAAAGAGACCACCTCGCCGCAGCCTACCCACGTCGGGACTTTGCCCGGCGGGGACGCTCATGGCGGCGAGGGAGGAAGGGTGGAGAAGAGGGGCATGTCGACGGTGGCTTGCGGGAGCCGGCCATGCCGCCCTTGGGGACGAGCGCGAGGCGAGATCTTGCTCTCCTATTCAATGTGTACATGAGGAGACTTTTGCTGTTATAGTGAGCTAATTCATGCTTAAGTGCGTATTTGATATTCGCTTGCCTGGTGGTCATGTGTGTCTTTTGAGGAAGGTGATGGTTTTTTGATAGTTTTGGCGAACCAATGGTTGGATGGTTAGGGGACAGTGGTATGTTCAGTCTATCAGGGTTTAAATCCCGATGCTCGCATTTTTCTGAATTTATTTTAGACTTTTCGGCGATGCGCGTTCAGTAGGAGGAGACGTTTGAGGGAGTCCTGGACTAGGGGGTCCTCGGGTGGCTGGCCTATCTCTCATGGGCCGTACTGTTGGGCCGCATTGTGTCCGGAACGAAGACCTTTTGTGCCTTGGTGTGTGCTCCAAGTCAAGACAGAAGATCCGGTGTTCCCTTGATGTAACCGACTATATGTAAACCCTAGTACCCCTGGTGTCTATATAAACTAGAGGGTTTAGTCTGTAGAGGGCAGAAGAACGATTCCCATCCTACTATCTAGGGTTTAGTTCGTCTGATCTCGTGGTAGATCAACTCTGTAATCCCCATATACACAAGCAATATAATCAAGCAGGACGTAGGGTTTTACCTCTTAGAGAGGGCCCGAACCCGGGTAAGTATCGTGTCCCACATCCCCTGTTCCCCATCGATCCAAGATCCACAGTTTGGGACCCCCTACCCAAGATCCGCCGATTTTGAGGCCGACATTGGTGCTTTCATTGAGAGTTCCGTTGTTGGATCGACGGAAGGATCAATGGCCATCTATGCCAGGGACGTCTCATCCCCTGGCCGGGCTCTTGCGCTTGGCGGCATCAAGCCGCATACTGATCCATTCAGCCCCCCAGACCAGGATGGAAGTTTCACCCCCGGTCAGAAAATCAGGTTTGGGAGCCTGGAGTTCACCATCGATTCTCGGGGAGTTCACCATCGATCCTGACGCTTTAACTTCGGAGACGGAGACCGACGATATGCGAAACCTGGCCTTAGACCCGGATTCCGTCAATACGTCAGTCTTGCGCCGTCCAGACACTGTGTAGGAGCGAAGTATGTATACCAGAGGGGGGGGTGAATGGGAGTACTAAAATTTCTTCAAAAATCTCAAAACTCTCGGAACCCAGCAGCGGAACGAATGAAAAACAAACTACAGCGAGCTAAAACTAAGTACCGACTGGAAACTAAACATGCATCGAGACAAAACACATGAAGGAAAACATATCGAATATAAACATGGGTAGAAGATATAACCAGTGGTGCTCGATGGCGACAGGATATTTGTTCGAACAGTTTGTCCTTCTGCACAAAGACTACGTCTGGTTGGAGGGGCTGTGACTTAACACGGAAGATAAACTCTCTTCACCCTATTCTCCTTGACAATTGGTTCGTCAACCAATGCCGGTTAATCATGGTAGATACTTGAGGCGATCTCCAAACCTTCACAGACTTCTTCTTCAAGAACAACAATCACTCTTGGTCTCTGAAGAAATTGACACCTAACCGTCTAGAGAGTTTGCAGCTCTCAAGAGTAATAGGCGGAGCGTACCGGACTTAGATTCGAGTGATGCTGAACCACTATCTAATTCTTCGGCTCTAGGGGTTTTCTCTCGGTGGATTTTCAACTCAAATCGCTCGGAGAGGGGGTTGCTCAATAATTCTCAGAATCAAACGGAGCAGCCACCAGACAAAGTAGGTGCGGGGTGGCTATTTATAGCCGCATCCTTCCCGAATGGGAAATGACCATTTTGGACACGCGGTCCAGCCAATGGCCAATCGACACATTTGCAACAGTCGGATTTTGGAGCAACGATAGCATTACTTGAGGAACAAGTAATGCTAACTCCTCGGTTTGAGACAAAACTCTCGCAGCGAAGAAGATCACAGTCTCTTGCTGGCAAGTATTTGCTCGGAACACAAAGAGATTTCTCTCTCAACTTTCATAGGATTTGGGTTTAGCATCAGAGAATCAAAATTTTGAACGCTACACCCCTCTTAATAGTACGGTGGTCCTATGAGTCAATGAAAATAAGAAGAACAACGAAATAAATGCTACAACTTCACTTCGTCTTCATTCTCCTCGGACGCAATCATTTTCCTCGGACAGATGATACGTCTCCAACGTATCTATAATTTTTGATTGTTCCATGCTATTATATTATCTGTTTTGGATGTTCTATATGTATTAATATGCTATTTTATATTATTTTTGGGACTAACTTATTAACCTAGAGCCCAGTGCCAGTTTCTGTTTTTCCTTGTTTTTTAGTTTTACAGAAAAGGAATACCAAACTGAGTCCAAATGAAATAAAACTTTCACGATGATTTTTCTTGGACCAGAAGACACACGTAGGACTTGGAGTTGAAGTCAGAGGAGTCCCGAGGCGGCCACAAGCCTCAGGGGCGGGCCCTAGGGGGGGCGCCCTGAGGGCTTGTGAGCCCCTCGAAGCTCCTCTAACCCTAATTCTTGGCCTATAAATTCAGAAATATTCCCAAACGACCAGAAGCGTCCACCAAAATACTTTTCCTCTGCCGCAACCTTCTGTACCCATGAGATCCCATCTTGGGGCCTTTTCCAGCACCCTTCCAGAGGGGGATTTGATCATGGAGGGCTTCTCATCAACTCTATTGCCCTTCCGATGAAGCGTGAGTAGTTTACCACAGACCTATGGGTCCATAGCTAGTAGCTAGATGGCTTCGTCTCCCTCTTTGATCTTCAATACAATGTTCTCCTCGATGTTCTTGGAGATCTATCGGATGTAATATTCTTTTGCGGTGTGTTTGTCGAGATCCGATGAATTGTGGATTTATGATCAGATTATCTATGAATATTATTTGAATCTTCTCTGAATTCTTTTATGCATGATTTGATATCTTTGTATTTCTCTTCGAATTACCGGCTTGGTTTGGCCAACTAGATTGGTTCTTCTTGCAACGGGAGAGGTGCTTAGTTTTGGGTTCAATCTTGCGGTGTCCTCACCCAATGACAAAGTAGGGGTAGCGAGGCACGTATTGTATTGTTGCCATCAAGGGTAAAAAGATGGGGTTTTCATCATATTGCTTGAGTTTATCCCTCTACATCATGTCATCTTACTTAAGGCGTTACTCCGTTATTATGAACTTAATACTCTAGATGCATGCTGGATAGCGGTCGATGTGTGGAGTAATACTAGTAGATGCAGGTAGGAGTCGGTCTACTTGGCACGGACGTGATGCCTATATTCATAATCATTGCATTGGATATCGTCATAACTTTGCGCTTTTCTATCAATTGCTCGAAGTAATTTGTTCACCCACCGTATGTTTTCTTTCAAGAGAGAAGCCTCTAGTGAAACCTATGGCCCCTGGGTCTATTTTCCATCATATATTTTCATATCTATAAACCAAAAAACCCAAAAATACCTTGCTGCAATTTATTTGTTTTTACTTTGTTTTACGTTTTAGTAATCTTTTATATCTATCTCTATCAGATCTCATCCTTGCAAGTGACCGTGAAGGGATTGACAACCCCTTTATCGCGTTGGGTGCAAGTGTTTGATTGTTTGTGCAGGTGCATAGATTGAAGACTTGCGTGTACCTCCTACTGGATTGATACCTTGGTTCTCAAACTAAGGGAAATACTTATCTCTACTTTTCTGCATCACCCTTTCCTCTTCAAGGGAAAAACCAACGCAAGCTCAAGAAGTAGCAGGAAGAATTTCTGGCACCGTTGCCGGGGAGGTTCTACATCAAGCCTACCAAGTACCCATCATAAACTCTCATCTCTTGCACTTACATTATTTGCCATTTGCCTCTTGTTTTCCTCTCCCCCACTTCTAAAACATTTTCAGAAAAATACAAAAAATATTTGCCTTTTTATTTGCCTTCTTTCCGTTTGCCTTTATGACTTACTTGGTTTGTTTACTTGTTCGCTTGGCATAATTATGTGTTTATTGGAAATCAAGAACAAAAAGCTTATGGATCCTCATCCACTTGCTAATCTTTTTAAAAGATCCAACTATGATGAACCAATTGCTAATGAGTTGAGTGCACTAGATTATCTTTATGAAGTTTTGCTTGAAATTCGTGAATCTGAAAATTGTGAAATTTATGAAGTGATTCACGATAGCTCTTTAAATGAAAAGCATGATTGCAATGATGTTATTATAAATTCTATTAATGTTAATTGTGCTAATAATATGCAAAACCCTAAGCTTGGCGATGTTAGTTTTGCTATGTCCACTACTTATTGTAATGATCATGATTGGGGTGATTCTTCTTATGATCTTGAAAATTTATTTAAGCCTCATGATAAATATGTTTGCAATAATATTGAAAGTGGGTTTAGAGGAGTGTCAACTCTAGGTAATAATGATCCCACTACTTTGGAGAATGATCGTTCTTATGAAATTTTTGATAAAAGTGGGCCTGGAGAGGTCATGACTTTATTTGGTGATAATCTCACTATTTTGGAAGAGTGTCAACTTCGCATGCATGTGGATCATGTAGAGAAAATTTTATGTGATAGATATATTGTTGAATTTGATTATGATCCTACATGTAATTATTATGAGAGGAAAATATGGTTGTAGAAATTTGCATGTCACTAAATTACCTCTCGTTATGTCGAGATTGCTATTGTTTCTTTCTTCTTCCTTGCATATTCTAGTTTTTACTTGTCTTGATAATTTGTTTGCTTATAAAATTCCTATGCATAGGAAGTATTTTAGACTTAAACTTGTTTTTCACATGCTTTATGGTGCTCTCTTTGTGCTTCAATTTTTATCTTTCATGTGAGGACCATTAAAATTATCAACGCCTAGCTAAAAGGCTTTAAAGAAAAGCGCTTGTTGGTAGACAACCCAATATTTTCATTTTCTGTTTTTATTGGAATACACATTATTACCTCTGTAGTAATTGTTTTTTGGTGTTTTAATTAGTGTTTGAGCCAAGTAAGACCGTTGGGATGGTCTACGGTGATAGTTGATTTGATTTTGCTGAAAAACAGAAACTTTTGCGTCCAGTAACATAATTTTAAAAGTTAACAGAAGCGACGAAAAATTCTGAAGTTTTTACAAAATATTGATATACAAATTTACCAGGTTTTCATAATGTTTCATAATTTTTGAAGTTACATAAGTATGACTACAATTCAGATCTTTGCAGACTCTTCTGTTTTTGACAGATTCTGTTTTCTTTGTGTTGTTTGCTTATTTTGATGAATCTATGGGTAGTATCGGGGGGTATGTGTGACGCCCCCGGCCCGATCGTGCACTAATCATACACGCAAATGCACACGATCAAGCCTAAGGACTCACGGGAAGATATCACAACACAACTCTAAAACATAAATAAAGTCATACAAGCTTTATATTACAAGCCAGGGGCCTCGAGGGCTCGAATACATAAGCTTGCGAACAAGCGTCAGCGGAAGCATCAGATATCTGAGTAAAGCTATGAAATAGAAATAGAAAGGCCTTTAGAAAGGCGGAGCAAAATAAAACACTACGATTGAAAGGCGAAGGCCTCCTGCCTGGGACCCTCCGATCCTACTCCTGGTCGTCAGTCAACTCGTAGTGGTATCCATCATCTGGGTAGTAGTAGTAGCGATCGTCGGCGAGGACAGCTGTCTCAGGGGCTCCGTCATCTTGTTACGACAAACTGATATGGGGAGAAAAAGGAAAACAAAGCAACCGTGAGTACTCAGAAGTACTCAGCAAGCAAGGATCTACACTACATATGCAACATTTTCAAAGGGAGGCTGTATATGTGGACTGGGCTGCAGAAATGCCAGAATAGAGAGAAGACCTAGTCCTATCGAAGACTAGCATCTTCAGCGGTCTTGCAGCAGTAGAAGAGAGTAGAACAGTACAATATAATGTAGCAGTATCATTAAGTCTCATCCTCACCCAGAGATCCTTTCTCGACTCCCTGCGAGAAAGCAATCCCAGAGCCATACAGTCATCAACCTCGTCCGGAGATCCCTTCTCGACTCCCTGCGAGAAGCAATCCTAGAGCCATAGTATCCAAGTATCCAGTTCTAAATTGTATCAATCAGGATACAACTCTGAGTGTCCTTTACCGTAGGACCGGCTATCGATAGAAGTGTTCTTCCCTGCAGGGGTGCACCAACTTACCCAACACGCTCGATTAACTCCGGCCGGACACACTTTCCTGGGTCATGCCCGGCCTCGGTCAAATGACACATCGCAACCCTACCTACAGCTCAGCAGAGAGGTCCCCGCCGGTCTACATCCTAAGCGCAAGGGGGTCTTGGCCATCGCCCCTCGCCCTCCGGGTCGTTGCGCACATGGCCCAGATCCAAGCACCACCGAAATGGCGCCAATCACTCCATGCCGCACTGCTGAACTGGACGTCTGACAGAGCTTTCGGCTGATGCATACGATGCAGAACGCCCATACTATGCCCACGTGATGGTTAGTGCTATCAGGCCAGAGGCCTGCTCGGATCAAATATCCAAATCGTTAATGGACTAGGGCTTGCGGTAACGAGCAGAGACTCACGAAAGATGTGACCCCGTCACCCCGTCTCGAGGACTTGCTGCAAGGGTTAAGAATGCCCGGCCGCGCCTCGTATTCACCACTCGGGCACCACACTGGCACCCGTCTTCACAACACTCGCCTCTCAGGCGCACGCGGGTACCCCTCAGGGCCGACCCGCCTTCCTAAGTAACAGTGTAAAGTCAAAGTATCCGTGTGTTCATAACATCAGGGGAATCCGAGGTATCACCCTCGTTGGATTCCTACTCGATGTGTCTGTCAAGGTGAACTCGGAGGATTCACCCTCGATGGGTTCACACTTGATGTGTTGCACGACAGCGTCGTTACCGGAAGTGGTGAAGGAGGAATCACCCTCGATGACCACGACCGAATAGATACTCTACAGAGTTAACATCAGAAGTGCTACATGAGGTTTCACCCTCGGCACTCGATAGTAACGCTGCAGTGTCGTTACAACTAAGGGGGGTGATGTTGCGGTGTCGGGTCCTGGTCTTCAATTCCCGTTGTTCGGGTCTTCTGACAATCCAGCGCGGCAGTCGGGATAAGTGGGGTCACTGATAGGTCTCTACCCAGCCTAGACTAAACAGTTTAGGATATGTAGGTAATTATCAACAGCAGGTTACAATGAACAGGCTATGCATCAGAATAGGTAAAGCAGCAGCAGCAATTCTAATGCAAGCATGAGAAATAGAATGGGCGATATCGGGATGATCAAAGGGGGGGGCTTGTCTGGTTGCTCGGCGGCAAGGGCAAGGTCGTCAATGGTGTCTCCGGTCTCCGGAGCTGCGTCGGTCTCGGGGACGACGTCGGTGTCGGGGGCTACCGAGAGAGAAGAGGGGGAGGAAACAGTATAAATATAGAGCAAACATGAGCATGACAAATACGATACACGGTGCTAGGGGTAGTCTAACGCAGCATTACACGTATCAGACGGAGCGGGAGAATATCTGACGATATTTCCCGGGTCTTTGTAATTATCGGACAGACGATAAGAGGGGAACGGTTGCATGTTCGGATAGTTAGGGACGTGTGACGGACGAACGGACCGCGTATTCGGATTCGTCTCGTCGTCCTGAGCAATTTTCATGTATAAAGTTTTTCCATCGGAGTTACGGATTATTTTATATGATTTTCTAAGGTTTTAAAATGGATTTATGAATTATTATTAATTCAGTCAACAGTCAACAGTCAGTCAACAGGGTTGACTGGTCAATTTGACTAGTGGGTCCCACTGTCATAGTCTAATTACACTAACTAATAGATTATCCCTAATTAGCAACTAAACCTAATTAGTTAATTTAAACAGTATTAACTAACTAATTAATTAAATTAATTAATTACTCTAATTAGCATTTTATTATTTATTATTATTATTTTATTACATTTTCTTTTAATTCATTTCTGGGGCGTGGGCCCCTCTGGTCAGTGGCCCAAGGCCTTGCGGGGCGGGGCGGGTCAACGGGCGGGCGCCCGTCGGGGCCGAAGACCGTTCAGGCGCGGGGCGCCGGCATCCGCTGCAGCGAAGCAGCAGCGCCAGCCGGGGCGGCGAGGGCGAGGCCCTGGCTTGCAGGCGGGCGGGCGTAGAGGCAGGTGCAGGGGCGGCGCGCGGCACAGGCGGCGAGCGGCGCAGGCAGCGGCCAGGGGCAGGGGCGGGAGGCTGGGCGGCCGCGGGGCGCGCGGCGCAGGGCAGAAGCGACAGCGGCGGCAGCAGCAGGTTGCAGCACGGGGGAGCAGGGCGCCGGCGAGGTCAGTTGGCGGCGGGCGCGGCGTCGAGGAGTCGAGGCCGCGCAGGCGCTGAGCGGCGGTGCGGCGAACGGGGCCACGGCGGTGCGGGCGATGCGCAGCGAGCGCACGCATAGGGGAAGGCATGGCGCGGTCGGGGCACGTGCTGGTCGCGGCGAGCGCGCGGGAGCGCGATGGGGAGGCTGGGACGTCGTCAGCGCGGGCACGGGCCGGATCCGGCGTCGGGAAGAAGGGGAAGATTGGGAGGTGCTCACACGGAGCTGTAGGGAGCGCGGCAGTGGGCTTGGGGAAGGTCGAGGTGGTCGGCAACGGCGCGCGCCGGCGACGGGGACGGCGAGGCGGCGACGAGTCGACGGGCGCTGGTGCGCGGCGGCGTCGTCGGGCGAGGGAGGGACGAGGAGGAGTGGGGGGGTCGGGGTTAGGGTTCGGAGTGGGGAGGGGCGAGGCCTATAAAGGCCAGGCGCGCGGGGTGGGCCGGCCGGTTGGGCGTTTGCCCAATTGGGCCGGTGGCCTGCTGGGCCGGAGCCCAGTGGGGGGGTTGCTTTTCCTTTTTATTTTGTTTTAGCCTTTCTGCTTTCTTTTTTTCTTTTTATCTATTCTTATTTTCTGTTTTGTAATTAGTTAGGCCTCAAACTGACTTTTGTAAAATATGTGACTGGTCCAAATATTAACAGTGCAAAATTAGTCACTGCTAGAAATTGGTTTGGCGTCCATATCTTTTTGTTTGGATTTTATTTAATTTGAAAAGGATTAAATAGTGCTATGTTGCTGCTGTTTCTTGTTGTTTGAGTCCTTCTATAATTCCAATAAATGTTGCAATCATTTTTATAAATGCTATGGGAATATTTGCAACATGAGGCACATTTTTGTTTTCAGGTTTGGACAACTTTTATTTTCCACTTTTATTTAAATTTGGATTTGACTTAGGAGTTGAAATGCATTATGATGCAAATAATGATCATGCACTGTTAAACAATATGACTTGTCATTATCAAAAGGGTGATTACTGTAGTTAACCACCGGGGGTGTTACAATTCTCCTCTACTAACAAGAATTCTCGTCCCGAGAATTAAGAGGTAGCAGGAAAAAGTTCGGGGTATTCCGCACGAAGATTATCCTCGCGTTCCCAAGTGGCTTCATCTTCAGTATGATTTGACCACTGTACTTTGAGGAACTTGGTAACCTTCTGACGGGTTTGACGTTCAGCTTCATCGAGAATGCGGATCGGATGTTCCTTATAAGAAAGGTCATCATGTAATTCGAGCATCTCGTGATCCACAGCTCGGTGCGGAGATTCCTTGAAGCATTTACGAAGTTGTGACACATGGAAGACGTCGTGGATATGGGAGAATTGCGGCGGCAATTCCAATTTATACGCCACCTGACCACGTCTAGCAATAATGCGGAAAGGACCAATGTAGCGTGGAGCTAGCTTGCCCTTGATTCCAAAACGGTGAGTGCCTTTCATAGGAGTGACACGAAGATAAGCTTGATCACCAGGTTGATAAGTCAAACCCCATCGTTTGCGATCATAGTTGCTCTTCTGGCGGTCCTGAGCCGCCTTGAGATTTTCCCGGACAATACGGACTTGTTCTTCGGCGTGTTGAATAATATCCGGACCCACGAGCGGTCGTTCCCCAGTTTCTGACCAATTCAGAGGGGTTCGACACTTACGTCCATAAAGTACTTCGAAGGGGGCCATTTTCAAGCTGGCTTGATAGCTGTTGTTATACGAGAACTCAGCATACGGGAGAGATTCTTCCCACTTCTTACCGAACGATATAACACAAGCCCGAAGCATGTCTTCAAGCACTTGGTTGACTCGCTCGACTTGGCCTTGAGATTGAGGGTGATAAGCTGAACTCCAAGTAATATGAGTTCCCATAGCTGTTTGGAAACTTTCCCAGGATTTGGAAGATAAAAGACCGCCACGGTCTGAACTGATCTCCTTCGGAATACCGTGGAGTGAAACAATTCTGGAGATATACAACTCTGCTAACTGACTAGCAGTGATCGTCTCTTTGACGGGCAGAAAGTGTGCAACTTTAGAGAGTTGGTCGACGACGACAAGAATAGCATCGTGACCCTTCTGTGACCTGGGAAGTCCTGTAACGAAATCCATCTGAACCTTATCCCATTTCCATAGAGGAATAGGAAGCGGTTGCAGAATTCCAGCTGGTTTCTGATGTTCTGCTTTAACGCGTCGACACACATCACATTCAGCAACATAACGAGCAATGTCCTGCTTCATTCTAGACCACCAGTACCTTTGACGGAGATCACGATACATCTTGGTGCTACCCGGATGAATAGACAGCGGGGTATCATGTGCCTCCTTCATGACTTTGTCAGTCATGAGTTCGAAGCGAGGTACGACAATGCGGTTTCTGAAATACAAGGTTCCATCTTCAGACAGCGAGAAATCCCTGTACTTTACAAGGTGAAGGTCTTTCTTCATCAGATCAATTTCAGCATCTTTAGCTTGCGCATTCTTAACAGCTTTCTCAAGATCTGGTTGTATCACAAGGTTATTTAGAGAGCCCTGTGGAACAATACGCAGATTCAGCTTGCACAATTCTTCAAAAAGACGAGGTTGAGCTCGCCTAACCATGAGGTTGTCGCAATAGGACTTGCGGCTTAAGGCATCAGCCATCACGTTAGCCTTGCCAGGGGTATAGGATATACCCAAATCATAGTCCGCAATGGCCTCCATCCATCTTTGCTGACGGAGGTTTAGAGAAGGTTGAGTGAACAAGTACTTCAGACTTTTATGATCCGTGTATATCTCGCAATGATTACCGAGGAGGTAATGTCGCCACAACTGCAATGCATAGATCACAGCAGCTAGTTCTAGATCATGTACCGGATAATTCTCTTCATGTGGGCACAACTGACGAGAGCCGTAAGCAATCACTTTACGCTCTTGCATTAGGACACAGCCTAATCCTTCACGGGATGCATCACAATAAATCACAAAGTCTTTGCGGGTATCTGGAGGAGAAAGTACTGGGGCAGATGTCAGCTTGTCTTTGAGTGTTTGAAAACTTTCCTGACATTTGTCTGTCCATTCAAACTTAACGCCCTTGTGAAGCAGATCAGTCAGGGGCTTAGCAATCTTAGAAAAGTTCTCGACAAATCGACGGCAATAACTTGCAAGGCCGAGAAAACTTCTCACTTGCTTGACGTTCTTCGGAGGAGTCCAGTCAAGAATAGCCTGAACTCGTTCTGGGTTAACGGCAATGCCATCTTTTGAAATCACATGACCAAGATATGTCACTTCAGAAAGCCAGAATTCACATTTGGAGTACTTGGCATACAACTGGTGTTCTCGGAGCCTTTCTAGTACAAGACGGAGGTGTTCAGCATGTTCTTCCTTATTCTTTGAATAGACCAGAATATCATCTAGATAAACCACGACGAACTTGTCGAGGTAATCCATGAAGATGTAATTCATCAGACGGGAGAATGTGGCTGGAGCATTTGTTAGGCCAAATGACATGACGGTGTACTCGTAGGAGCCATAACGAGTAACAAATGCAGTCTTCGGAATATCCTCTTCGCGAACACGGATCTGATGGTATCCCAATCTCAAATCCAGCTTAGAGAATACTGAGGAACCGGCAAGTTGATCATACAAATCATTGATCCGAGGAAGCGGATATTTATTCTAGATTGTAGCTTGGTTAATGGGCCGATAATCCTGAACCAATCGGTTAGTTCCATCCTTCTTCTTAACGAATAGTGAAGGTGCTCCCCAAGTAGAGGAACTGGGGCGGATGAAGCCTTTCTTAAGTGACGTGTCGATTTCTTCCTTAAGTTCGAGAAGATGATGCGGAGGCATTTTATAAGGACGCTTCGCAATAGGAGTTGTGCCAGGCTTCAAGTCGATGACGAACTCAACAGCTCTAGCAGGGGGTATTCCTGGAAGTTCTTCTGGAAATACATCTTGAAAATCACGAACAACTGGAACGTTCTCGATTCCTTCAAGAGGTGAAGCGTTCAATGCATTTAGGACATATATCTGAGCTTCGGCGTCCTGCATTGTACGAGCTGAGTATCTGACAGTCTGACCGGAAGGGTGTGTGAGGCAGACTGTTTCAGTGGCACAGTCAATCAAAGCTTTATGGGGCTTCAACCAGTCCATACCCAGAATAATGTCTATGTTGGAGGTCTTGAGAGCAATGAGTGAAACGGGGAACATCAATCCTCCGATCAAAATGTGGTTACCATGGCTTACCATGGTAGTTTGCCAATTAGCCCCAGGTGAATGGATTACTAATGGGATGGACATCTCCTCGAAAAGTATATCATGGCTTCGCGCAAAACTTTCGGACATGAAGGAGTGCGATGCTCCAGAATCAAAGAGGACTGAAGCTGGGATTGAATTCACTAGAAGGGTGCCCATCACAATGTTGGGGTCCTGTCGAGCTTCTTCCATGTTGACTTGGTTGACATGAACACGTTGACTAGCAGG
The DNA here is from genome assembly GCA_011799875.1 of Thinopyrum elongatum. Lineage (NCBI taxonomy): Eukaryota > Viridiplantae > Streptophyta > Magnoliopsida > Poales > Poaceae > Thinopyrum > Thinopyrum elongatum. Next base: position 263,782,895 of record CM022297.1, read on the forward strand.
TAGTCTGGTTCCAACGTTCCTAGAAGGATGTTTTCGACGGCTCTTCCTGCAACCAGCAGAAGGACGTGGTGCATCCTGATGAAAAGCCATAGCATCAGGCGGTCCAGCATGAACCGATAGCTATCTCGGCGGTGAAGGCAAACGAGGTGCAACATAGGACGGCCTTGGTGTTGGAGCAGGTCGGTGGTGTACATTGTGCGGGATCCACACTCGACGCTTCTGAACAGGCTGACCCGAGGATGAGCCAGCTCCATGAGTGCGCTTGAGTGACTCCTGGTACTCAGTCAGAGCTGTTTCAACTTGGAAAGATTTGCTGACAAGCGTTGCGAAATCAGTGAAATCATGGACTGCAAGTGCGAGTTTTATGTCAGTACGTAGGCCTTCACGGAATTTCTCCTGCTTGCGTGTGTTGGTGTCAACGTCATCCGCAGCATAGCGGGACAATTCAAGAAATTTCCTTTGGTATTCATCCACAGTCATTGTGCCCTGTGAGAGTTTGCGGAACTCCTGCTTCTTCTGGTCGATCAGACCTTGAGGAATGTACCGTGCACGAAAAGCTGACTGAAATTCCTGCCAAGTGGTTACAGTCTCTGTAGGCAACATACCCTTGTGGCTTTCCCACCACTGAGCAGCTGATCCCCTCAGGTGATACGTCGCATAGGTGACGTAACTGTCAGGGATAACTTTTGCCGACTTCATCTGAAAGGCAATGTCACGGAGCCAATCGTCAGCGTCCATTGGATCAGTCGAGCTACGAAAAGTGGACGGATTGAGGCGCACGAATTCTGACAGTGTTATTGGTGTAGGCTGCTGATGAGCATTCTGGTTTGGGAACTGAGCTAATATCCCGGTCATAACCTGACGGTTCAGTTCAAACTGCTCCATCATTGCGGCAATATAGGGTGGAGGTGGTGGATCGTCAGCCATCCTGCCAAATCAACAGGGGCAGTTTAGCAAGAAAGACTGCATGTGTAAGGAGTTATTCAGGACGTAACACGAGAGATGAAGAGGAAGGGCATTAGATGTAAAATAGTAGTCGTTGAAAGACATACCAATCCATGCACAGAGTCGGGTACATGCGGACAGCACAACGGCGCAAATTTAGAAGCTAGACATGCTAGGCGGCGCGCAGGCACGCGGTAAGGAAGTACACAACGAGACATAGCAATGGCTACATCAACGTCGGAGAAAACTGATGGAGCGAGGAATCTGCAAGTGACAACACAGGGTGCCCTCGATAAAAGGATCCTGCAAGCAGAACCTGGCCCACAATCTCAAAGCAAGGGGGGATATTTCAGAACTCCGGGTGGATGTGACCACGAGAACCTGATGTTAGAGTTAGTAAAATTTTAACCCGAATAGAAGAGAGGTCAGAGTCCCAGAGTAAAGGTCAAGGAGTAAAAGATCCTAATACCACCCAATTGGCGACGTGGGCCCGTAAGCCACACAGTCAAGTTAGTAAAATAGTTTTGGACCACTAGACTCAACTTCGGCCAAGGAGTTGGAAAGGGGGTTTCCTACAGTCAGTCGGCTCTGATACCAACTTGTGACGCCCCCGGCCCGATCGTGCACTAATCATACACGCAAATGCACACGATCAAGCCTAAGGACTCACGGGAAGATATCACAACACAACTCTAAAACATAAATAAAGTCATACAAGCTTTATATTACAAGCCAGGGGCCTCGAGGGCTCGAATACATAAGCTTGCGAACAAGCGTCAGCGGAAGCATCAGATATCTGAGTACAGATATGAAATAGAAACAGAAAGGCCTTTAGAAAGGCGGAGCAAAATAAAACACTACGATCGAAAGGCGAAGGCCTCCTGCCTAGGACCCTCCGATCCTACTCCTGGTCGTCAGTCAACTCGTAGTGGTATCCATCATCTGGGTAGTAGTAGTAGCGATCGTCGGCGAGGACAGCTGTCTCAGGGGCTCCGTCATCTTGTTACGACAAACTGATATGGGGAGAAACAGGAAAACAAAGCAACCGTGAGTACTCAGAAGTACTCAGCAAGTAAGGATCTACACTACATATGCAACATTTTCAAAGGGAGGCTGTATATGTGGACTGGGCTGCAGAAATGCCAGAATAGAGAGAAGACCTAGTCCTATCGAAGACTAGCATCTTCAGCGGTCTTGCAGCAGTAGAAGAGAGTAGAACAGTACAATATAATGTAGCAGTATCATTAAGTCTCATCCTCACCCAGAGATCCTTTCTCGACTCCCTGCGAGAAAGCAATCCCAGAGCCATACAGTCATCAACCTCGTCCGGAGATCCCTTCTCGACTCCCTACGAGAAGCAATCCCAGAGCCATAGTATCCAAGTATCCAGTTCTAAATTGTATCAATCAGGATACAACTCTGAGTGTCCTTTACCGTAGGACCGGCTATCGATAGAAGTGTTCTTCCCTGCAAGGGTGCACCAACTTACCCAACACGCTCGATTAACTCCGGCCGGACACAGTTTCCTGGGTCATGCCCGGCCTCGGTCAAATGACACATCGCAACCCTACCTACAGCTCAGCAGAGAGGTCCCCGCCGGTCTACATCCTAAGCGCAAGGGGGTCTTGGCCATCGCCCCTCGCCCTCCGGGTCGTTGCGCACATGGCCTAGATCCAAGCACCACCGAAATGGCGCCAATCACTCCATGCCGCACTGCTGAACTGGACGTCTGACAGAGCTTTCGGCTGATGCATACGATGCAGAACGCCCATACTATGCCCACGTGATGGTTAGTGCTATCAGGCCAGAGGCCTGCTCGGATCAAATATCCAAATCGTTAATGGACTAGGGCTTGCGGTAACGAGCAGAGACTCACGAAAGATGTGACCCCATCGCCCCGTCTCGAGGACTTGCTGCAAGGGTTAAGAATGCCCGGCCGCGCCTCGTATTCACCACTCGGGCACCACACTGGCACCCGTCTTCACAACACTCGCCTCTCAGGCGCACGCGGGTACCCCTCAGGGCCGACCCGCCTTCCTAAGTAACAGTGTAAAGTCAAAGTATCCGTGTGTTCATAACATCAGGGGAATCCGAGGTATCACCCTCGTTGGATTCCTACTCGATGTGTCTGTCAAGGTGAACTCGGAGGATTCACCCTCGATGGGTTCACACTTGATGTGTTGCACGACAGCGTCGTTACCGGAAGTGGTGAAGGAGGAATCACCCTCGATGACCACGACCGAATAGATACTCTACAGAGTTAACATCAAAAGTGCTACATGAGGTTTCACCCTCGGCACTCGATAGTAACGCTGCAGTGTCGTTACAACTAAGGGGGGTGATGTTGCGGTGTCGGGTCCTAGTCTTCAATTCCCGTTGCAGCGAAGCAGCAGCGCCAGCCGGGGCGGCGAGGGCGAGGCCCTGGCCTGCAGGCGGGCGGGCATAGAGGCAGGTGCAGGGGCGGCGCGCGGCACAGGCGGCGAGCGGCGCAGGCAGCGGCCAGGGGCAGGGGCGGGAGGCTGGGCGGCCGCGGGGCGCGCGACGCAGGGCAGAAGCGATAGTGGCGGCAGCAGCAGGTTGCAGCACGGGGGAGCAGGGCACCGGCGAGGTCAGTTGGCGGCGGGCGCGGCGTCGAGGAGTCGAGGCCGCGCAGGCGCTGAGCGGCGGTGCGGCAAATGGGGCCACGGCGGTGCGGGCGATGCGCAGCGAGCGCACGCATAGGGGAAGGCATGGCGCGGTCGGGGCGCGTGCTGGTCGCGGCGAGCGCGCGGGAGCGCGATGGGGAGGCTGGGACGTCGTCAGCGCGGGCGCGGGCCGGATCCGGCGTCGGGGAGAAGGGGAAGATTGGGAGGTGCTCACACGAAGTTGTAGGGAGCGCGGCAGTGGGCTTGGGGAAGGTCGAGGTGGTCGGCGACGGCGCACGCCGGCGACGGGGACGGCGAGGCGGCGACGAGTCGACGGGCGTTGGTGCGCGGCGGCGTCGTCGGGCGAGGGAGGGACGAGGAGGAGTGGGGGGGTCGGGGTTAGGGTTCGGAGTGGGGAGGGGCGAGGCCTATAAAGGCCAGGCGCGCGGGGTGGGCCGGCCGGTTGGGCGTTTGCCCAATTGGGCCGGTGGCCTGCTGGGCCGGAGCCCAGTGGGGGGGTTGCTTTTCCTTTTTATTTTGTTTTAGCCTTTCTGCTTTCTGCTTTCTCTTTTTCTTTTTATCTATTCTTATTTTCTGTTTTGTAATTTGTTAGGCCTCAAACTGACTTTTGTAAAATATGTGACTGGTCCAAATATTAACAGTGCAAAATTAGTCACTGCTAGAAATTGGTTTGGCGTCCATATCTTTTTGTTTGGATTTTATTTAATTTGAAAAGGATTAAATAGTGCTATGTTGCTGCTGTTTCTTGTTGTTTGAGTCCTTCTATAATTCCAATAAATGTTGCAATCATTTTTATAAATGCTATGGGAATATTTGCAACATGAGGCACATTTTTGTTTTCAGGTTTGGACAACTTTTATTTTCCACTTTTATTTAAATTTGGATTTGACTTAGGAGTTGAAATGCATTATGATGCAAATGATAATCATGCACTGTTAAACATGATGACTTGTCATTATCAAAAGGGTGATTACTGTAGTTAACCACCGGGGGTGTTACAGTATGAACCATGGAGAAGTTGGAATACAGTATATATTACACCAGTATAAATAAATAATGAGTTCACAACAGTACCTAAAGTGGTGATTTATTTTATTATACTAATGGATCTTATGAGATTTTCTGTTGAGTTTTGTGTTGTGAAGTTTTCAAGTTTTTGGTAAAGATTTGATGGACAACGGAATAAGGAGTGGCAAGAGAGCTTGGGTATGCCCAAGGCACCCAAGGTAATATTCAAGTACAACCAAGCATCTAAGCTTGGGGATGCCCCGGATGGCATCCCCTCTTTTGTCTTCGTCCATCGGTAAATTTACTTGAGGCTATATTTTTATTCACCACATGATATGTGTTTTGCTTGGAGCGTCTTGTATGATATGAGTCTGTGATTTTTAGTTTGCCACAATCATACTTGCTGTACACACCTTTTGAGAGGGACACGCATGAATCGTGAATTTATTAGAATACCCTATGTGCTTCACTTATATCTTTTGAGCTAGGCAATTTGCTCTAGTGCTTGACTTATATATTTTTAGAGCACGGTGGTGGCTTTATTTTATAGAAATTGTTGAACTCTCATGCTTCACTTATATTATTTTGAGAGTATCTAAACAGCATGGTAATTTTCTTAGGTTACGAATTTAGTCCTAATATGATGGGCATCCAAGAGGGATATAATAAAAACTTTCATATAAAGAGCGTTGAATACTATGAGAAGTTTGATTCCTTGCATTTGTTTTGAGATATAAAGATGGTGATATTAGAGTCATGCTAGTGAGAAATTGTGGATTGGTAGAAATAATTGTGTTAAATTTTGTGATTCCCTTAGCATGCACGTATGGTGAACCGTTATGTGATGAAGTCGGAGCATGATTTATTTATTGATTGTCTTCCTTATGAGTGGCGGTCGGGGACGAGCGATGGTCTTTTCCTACCAATCTATCCCCCTAGGAGCATGCGTGTAGTACTTTGTTTCAATAGCTAATAGACTTTTGCAATAAGTATTTGAGTTCTTTATGACTAATGTTGAGTCCATGGATTATACACACTCTCACCCTTCCTCCATTGCTAGCCTCTCTAGTACCGGGCAATTTTCGCCGGTGCATTAAACCCACCATATACCTCCCTCAAAACAGCCACCATACCTACCTATTATGGCATTTCCATAGCCATTCCGAGATATATTTCCATGCAACTTCCACCGTTCCGTTTATTATGACACGCACCATCATTGTCATATTGCTTTGCATGATCATGTAGTTGACATAGTATTTGTGGCAAGGCCACCATTCATATATATTTTTATACATGTCACTCTTGATCATTGCACATCCAGGTACACTGTTGGAGGCATTCATATCGAGTCATATTTTGTTCTAGAATCGAGTTGTAATTTTTGAGTTATAAGCAAATAATAGTGTGATGATCATCATTATTAGAGCATTGTCCCATGTGAGGAAAGGATGATGGAAGCTATGATTCCCTCACAAGTTGGGATGTGTCTCCGGACTTTGCAAAAAATAAAAGAGGCCAAAGAAGCCCAAACAAAAAAATGAGAGAAAAGAGAGAAGGGGCAATGCTACTATCCTTTTACCACACTTGTGCTTCAAAGTAGCACCGTGATCTTCATTATAGAGAGTCTCCTATGTTGTCACTTTCATATACTAGTGGGAATTTTTCATTGTAGAGCTTGGCTTGTATATTCCAATGATGGGCTTCCTCAAATTGCCCTAGGTCTTCGTGAGCAAGCAAGTTGGATGCACACCCACTTAGTTTCTTTTTGAGCTTTCATACACTTATAGCTCTAGTGCATCCGTTGCATGGCAATCCCTACTCACTCACATTGATATCTATTGATGGGCATCTCCATAGCCCGTTAATACGCCTAGTTGATGTGAGACTATCTCCTTCTTTTTGTCTTCCCCACAACCACCATATTCTATTCCACCTATAATGCTATATCCATGGCTCACGCTCATGTATTGCGTGAAAGTTGAAAAAGTTTGAGAACATCAAAAGTATGAAACAATTGCTTGGCTTGTCATCGGGGTTGTGCATGATTTAATACTTTGTGTGATGAAGATGGAGCATAGCCAGACTATATGATTTTGTAGGGATAACTTTCTTTGGCCATGTTATTTTGAGAAGACACGATTGCTTTATTAGTATGCTTGAAGTATTATTATTTTTATGTCAATATTAAACTTTTGTTTTGAATGTTATGGATCTGAATATTCATGCCACAATAAAGAAAATTACATGGATAAATATGTTAGGTAGCATTCCACATCAAAAATTCTGTTTTTATCATTTACCTACTCGAGGACGAGCAGGAATTAAGCTTGGGGATGCTTGATACGTCTCCAACGTATCTATAATTTTTTATTGTTCCATGCTATTATATTATCTATTTTGGATGTTTTATATGCATTAATATGATATTTTATATTATTTTTGGGATTAACTTATTAACCTAGAGCCCAGTGCCAGTTTCTATTTTTTCCTTGTTTTTGAGTTTTACAGAAAAGGAATACCAAACGGAGTCCAAACGGAATAAAACTTTCGCGATGATTTTTCTTGGACCAGAAGACACACGTAGGACTTGGAGATGAAGTCAGAGGAGTCCCGAGGCGGCCACAAGCCTCAGGGGGGCGCCCTAGGGGGGCGCCCTGAGGGCTTGTGGGCCCCTCGGAGCTCCTCTAAACCTAATTCTTGGCCTATAAATTCAGAAATATTTAGCGCATCAGCCATGACATTGGCTTTGCCCGGGGTGTAAGTTATTCCTAAGTCATAATCCGTAATCAACTTGACCCAACGTCTTTGCCTGAGATTCAAATCCGGTTGGGTGAAGATGTACTTCAGACTTTGGTGATCGGTGTAAATTTCGCAACGATTACCGAGAAGGTAATGTCGCCATGTTTTGAGTGCATGGACCACAGCTGCAAGCTCTAGATCATGTGTGGGATAATTATCCTCATGTGGACGCAACTATCGAGAAGCGTAGGCAATCACATGACGATCTTGCATGAGTATGCAACCTAGTCCTTGTCGCGAGGCGTCGCAATAGATAACAAAGTCCTTAGAAAAATCTGGTGGCACAAGTACGGGAGCAGATGTCAGGCGTCTTTTCAGTTCCTGAAAGCTGAGCTCGCACTGTGGGGTCCACTCGAACTTTTTATCTTTCTTGAGAAGTTCAGTTAGAGGTTTAGCAACCTTGGAGAAATTCTCGACGAAGCGGCGACAATAGCTCGCTAAGCCAAGAAAACTCCGAACTTGCTTGACTGTTTCAGGTGGAGTCCAATCAAGGACGGCTTGAACTCGCTCGGGATTGACAGCAATACCCTTACCAGAGATTACGTGGCCTAGATAGGTCACTTCTGGCAACCAAAATTCACACTTGGAGAATTTGGCATAAAGACGATGCTCTCGAAGTTTCATCAATACTAGCCTTAGATGCTCGGCATGTTCTTCCTCATTCTTGGAGTAGATGAGTATATCATCGAGGTATACCACGACGAATTTATCCAAATACTCCATGAAGATCGAGTTCATTAACCGAGAGAAGGTGGCTGGAGCATTGGTTAAACCGAAGGACATGACGGTGTACTCGTATTGGCCATAACGAGTAACAAAGGCCGTTTTAGGAATGTCCCCGTTCTTGATTTTGATTTGATGGTAGCCCAACCGCAAATCCATTTTGGAAAAGACTAAGGATCCAGCGAGCTGATCATACAAATCGTTGATCCTGGGGAGCGGATACTTGTTCTTGATTGTGACCAAGTTGACAGGTCGGTAATCTACAACCATCCGATCCGTTCCATCCTTCTTCTTGACGAAGAGGACGGGGCAAGCCCATGGAGATGAACTAGGACGGATGAAACCCTTTTTCAAGGACTCATCGAGTTGTTTCTTAAGCTCGGCTAGTTCTAGGGGTGCCATCTTATAGGGTCTTCTAGAGATTGGGACGGTTCCTGGAACAAGGTCTATCACGAACTCGACATCCCTGTCAGGTGGAACACCTGGCAGTTCTTCTGGAAAGACATCCGGGAAGTCGCGGACTACCGGAATATCTTCAAGGTCTGGAAGAGGGTTGGCATTTAGGGAGTAGAGCTGACGCTTAGACACTCGGGTCAAAACATTGACTGTCTTGCCCGATGGATGGGTGAGTTGAACAGTTCTAGAAGAGCAATCAATCCTTGCATAATGCGCTGACATCCAGTCCATACCCAAGATGATGTTTATGTCCGAGGACTTGAGAGCTATCAGTGATGCAAGGAAGACCAATCTATCGACAAGAATTTCATTTCCATGGCTTATTCTAGAGGTTTGCCATCTAGAACCAGGGGTTTGAATCCACACCCGGCGCTTCTGATGTCCAGAACCGGATGACGAACCAAAGTCACGGGAGTGCTTGCGTGAGGCGTCATAATCAGTCTGACCTGTCTCAGCACTGATGGCCTTATTCACCAACTTCTGAAAAGAGGTGCACTCGTGCAGACGAAGATCACGACGAAGCTCGGGGCTAAGTCCCTTGCGGAAGCTTGCCTGTTTCTTGGCGTCGGTGGATACCTCTTCAGGAGCATATCGTGCTAGATTTCCAAACTCACGGCTGTATGCATCCACGGTCAGTCTACCTTGGGTGAAATTGCAGAACTCCTCCCTCTTACGATCCATGAGACCTTCCGGGATGTGATGCTCACGGGAAGCCTCACTGAAGTCAGCCCAAGTGGTAATCTGGCCAGCCGGGCGCATGGCCTCATAGTTTTCCCACCAAAGGCTAGCAGGGCCTTCGAGGTGATAGGCAGCGTAGATAACCTTATCAGCTTCGGCTACGTTGGCAGAACGCAGCTTATTGGTGATGCTGCGAAGCCAATCATCCGCATCGAGGGGCTCGACGGAATGATGGAATGTCGGTGGGTACAACTTGATAAAGTCATTGATTGACACCAATTCGTTCCTTTGATGACGTGCAGTATTCTCCTCAATGCGGGCTAGCAAGCGGTTGGTCTCACGCTTGTTTCTTTCTGCCTCCAGCATAACTTCGGCCAGAGAAGGCGGGTGAGGCAGATTCCCATCCCTAGCTGCATTGGCTTCACCCTGCTCCGGGGCAGCAGGGTTGTTGCGGGTATTAACCATCCTAGGAGAGACAAGACAACGGCTTAGACAAGGATGGCAAAATGCTGGCAAGGAAGTGCATAATGTAATGGACGACATGAAATGCTGAGATGGTCCTTTGCACGACATGGTAATATAGAAACTGCCATATATATACCATCGGTCATACACACCGTACATAGTTTAGTACAAGCCCAGGCTAAAGTACAACTACAGTGAAAGACGTTACATCTCATCGGAGGCATTCCAAGCTCCTATACATTATTTTTCTACACCTTCGGAACGTGATACACACCAAGTCGTATCCCACAAGTCACGCAGGACTGTGGAAAATACAACTGTTACAATACTAGTGAAGCTGCTACCAACTCAGACGCCTCCGTAGTAATCTTCATAGAGATTACCACCATGTCCTGGGAGCTGAACATGATCATCTGGAAACAGTCGGTCCTGTGGAGCTTGCGGTCCAAAAGGACTCGGATGTGGCCTTGGTCCAACAAACGGTGGCAGACGGGGTCCACGGGGAGGGGTGATGCCTCCTACATCACGCCAGTCCATACAATCTGGCAGACCAGACCGCACGGGGTACAAGTCCCTCATGTCCATATACCCAGCCTGCACGGCGGGTGCAAACCGTGTCAGAGTGGCCCAGTGATCAGAACGAGTGTTGAAGAGCTCCATTCGCAAGGCACGATTCTCACGGTCCTTGTCCTCAAGCAACTCGGTGGTGGTGCGGAGTAGTGAATCCTCATGGATAGAGTCAGTGTAAAGGGCCTGATAGTACCCTTGTGCCCCAGGGAGTGATGCTGGCATATAGCGGAAATCAGTGTTCCGAAGCAAGGCAAGTCTGGCTCGCATGACAGTCATCATCGAATAAGCAGCGTCCTGCACGGACATCTCGATGGTAACCCCAAGTCCATATGAGCAATGGAGGGGTTCAGTAGCTCCAGGATAGGAAGGGTATATCCTGACTGTACAAAGGTATTGGCTTTGATTAAAGTCTCGAAACTTCTCTTCGACGGTATACTCTGGATACCATCGATAGCCTGTCTCGATCATCACTCGGACCAGCATGGCCGTGTGACCAGGTACATCGAGGCACCGAGTCAGATGAACCACTTGATTCTGGGTGCGAGTGGCCATCTGGAAACACAAAATAAGGCAAAGGCATTAGAATTTTCTAGGAGAAATCGGACAGCATAACGGCTGTAAATGCTCAGAAAAAGATTTGAGACATTCACAACAGTTTGCAAGCCACTCAACAACATCATATCAAGGTTCTGGTTCAACTGACAACATACTAGAAGTAGTAGAAACTGAACTGAGGCTTGTAACCAACAATCCTATAAGTTACTACGGATTAGTAACACGTGAACCTGATAGAGAGAAGAGAGCCTAGTCCTTAACCCACGTAGAAAGAGAAAAGGATGACTCAGATCAGAGGGCATAAGGTAAAGGAGTAAAAAGAGCCTTACATCCGTCCCACAATCAATTCCCCTACATATAACTAAAGCATTTCTAGACTCGACATCGACCAGTTTGGCTCAACGAACCTGCAGGCAGTCCGGCTCTGATACCAACGCAGTCAGGACCCCGATTCTAAGTCACACCGATCTAGCCTGTAACACCTCATATCACTTTGCGGCCTCACGCACGGTATTCCCACGGGTGTCGCCTTACCATGGCCCGGGACCGTTTGCGCCTTTTGGCTCACGTATATGATAGTGTTGCTAGCATCCATATGACAGAGAACCCGGGCCGACATGGCTAGTCGTGAACCCAAAGCGGCGCTAACTTACAGGGACAGGCATACATGAATCAACATCGAGCATGTCGGTCAGCAGCGTGTGAATCCGGGCTGTAGCACTGGGCTAGCAGGACTCCGGGAAACCGGGCTGTAGCAGGCTAGGCAGGACTCCGGATATCACCGCGTGACATTTCCCCGAAGGGACAGACACAGGAACGAAGTGAAACACATGCCGGCCAGTCTAAGTGTTCCGGAGCAGCAGTGCTGGGCTAGCAGGACTCCGGTAAACCGGGCTGTAGCGGACTACCAAGGCTCAGTGGAGACACCAGACTACATTTCCCCATAAGAGAGGCTGCCAAGGATAAACAACTAGATAGTCGGATCCCACACATACCAAGCATTTCAATCATACACACAATATGCTCGATATGTGTAAATACAACATGGCATCACAACAAAACTCTACAACTCAAAGTACTTTATTTAAAGGCTCCAGGGAGCCATACATAACATGTTCATACAGATAGGGGTCACACGACCCGACACTCAAATCATACAAACATACAAGCACATGCGGAAGCAACTAGTCTGAGTACAGACACTAGAAAGAAAGAAGGCTTGACGAAGCCTGTCTATCTACATAGGCCCTTCACAAGCTCAGGTCACCACCTGGGTGGCAAGTCACTCGTCAACGTCGAGATCTACATAGAACCCATCGGAGGGGGCGGTGTTCTCGTCTGCAACAATTATTAAAGCAGCATGAGTACAAAGGTACTCAGCAAGTCTTACAACAGATCCTAAAATATATGCACATTCTCAAGAAGGGTGGTGGAGTTATTGCAGCAAGCCAGCTTTGACTCTTGGCTACACTATCCTACGAGACACCACTTGAGAAATTAGTTTTCGCACACGAGTCCACTAATCACCATCACAATACTCCACCGTGGATCCTCCCTCGTAATCCTACGAGAGGGCCATCCGCGGTACTCACACTTATCTTGAGTCTTTTAGTAGTAACCATTAACTTGTCTATGAACTGCATAAGCGACCAAGTAGTCCTTTACCGCAGACGCGGCTATTCGAATAGTTTTATACCCTGCAGGGGTGTACTTCGTCACACATGTCTCCACCACTTAGCGTCTGCACACGACATGTGCTCGACAGACTTCAAGCGAAAGCCGACGTGGGTGTAGACCATGACCTGACTAACCACACAAGTCTCTAGTCCAGGTTTATCGCCTATTCGGGTTCCATCCGCAAGGAAATCCGGCCGGGGTGTCCTCAACGGCCCCAAATGATGTGTGCAGGGTTCCCGAGACACCAAACGGGCGACTCGGTACACCGGCCACGTGCCTACCGCATCACAGCCCACCCCTAAGGTCAGCGCTGCGCACGGCCTCCAGCAACTACAAACACCAGTAACTAATTGCAACTCCTGGACAGAGGACGAGAGGGGTCAGTAAGTCGAGCGGGGTCATATTTCAGGGCCCAACGTGTGGTAGTAGCTGAATCTTAAATCACGCATACAGATCTCAGTTCTTAAGGACGGCCTCAATGAAACAACCCACCATGTACTCCTACATGGCCTTCCATCGATACCTTTACCAAATCATGTTCAACACTTCACTCTCATTACCGACACAACCATTCACTCTAGTTCATCACCCTGATGAGCCAGACCTGACACAACTCTAAGCATAGCAGGCATAGCATGGTAGGAAACACAGACTTGGCTCAATCAACTCCTACACATGCTAGTGGGTTTCATCTAGTTACTGTGGCAATGACAGGTCATGCAGAGGATATGGGTTCAACTACCGCAACACACAGCAGTTTGAAACGCGTTGTCTTAATGCAGTAAACGAGAGCAGAAGCGAGAAGATGGGTTGGTATCGAAATGACCAATGGGGTTGCTTGCCTGACAGAGTGGTAGTGGAATACTGCCCTTCAGTTGGATACTCGTGAATATCCTCGGAGGCAGAACCTACCACGAAGAACACATCGAAACACAATCATCACATGGCAATATGCAACAATATGATGCATGCTATGACATGGCAAAATGAGTGTGTTTTGGCTAATGCATCTTAGAACAGGTTGGTTTGAGTTCATTTGAATCAAGGATTCAAATGCAAACCCAAAATAAGAGGTCATATTAGTGCATTAACTTGTTTCATCTAATCAGCAAGGTTAAAGTGTTCTGACATGCATGAAACCAGTACAGATGGAAAGATTGGATTTTTCTGATCCAAATTCATATATAATTTGTTTGATTTGGAGCTACAGATTAATTTCTATGAATTTTTGAAGTTTGTAGAATTTTCTGGAATTTCCTGAATAAAAATAAATCCAGAGAAATACTTATTGCGTCAGCATTGCGTCAGGATGACGTCAGCGGTCAACGGGGCCGGTCCAGGTCAAACCTGGCCAGTGGGTCCCGCGTGTCAGTGTCATTAGTCTAACTAATTTTTTGTCTAGTCCTAATCCTAAGTTAATTAGCAGGCAGGTCCCACCTGTCATAGACCCAGGGGGGGTCAAACTGGGTCAGCGGGGTCAAACCCGCCGGCGTTTAGCCGCCGGCGAGGCCAGACACGGTGGCGCAGTGCGGGATTCGTGCTCCGGCGACCAAAATGACGGCGGAGCACATCTACGTGATGCGGGGAGTGAGCCGCGTCGAGTGGTGGCAGTGGGTGGAGCTGGGGTGGCCAGAAACGACGCCGGCGACGAGCTGTGCGGCTGCCGGAGTTCGGGCGAGCTCGGGCTCGTCGCTAGGGGGCACGGCGAGGTGCGTGGAGTGGTTCTGTGGACTCCTGCGAGTGCGGCGAAGACGATGGCGTGCTCGGAATCGAGCCAACGTGGCTGTGGCCACGACGGCGACGTGCTGAGGCGGCGGCGGGTGCGGCCGAGCTCGGTGCAGTCGATGCAGGGCTCGAGAGCAAGAACGGAAAGGATGGGGAGGTAGCTGAGCTCACGGCGGTCACGACGGAGCAGACGGCGAGGTCGGGGACGAGCTGCTGTGGTGGTGACGGCGAAAGGGATCTCCGGCGACGGCGAGGTCGGGCGAGGCTGTTGCGGTGGTTCCGAGGCGAACAAGCGCTCGGGGCTCGGTCTGCTCGATGGAGAGGACGACGACGGAGCTCGTGGACACGGCAGCGCGGCTCGAGGACGACGGTGGATGCGGGTTTCACGGTGGCGCGGCTGCGGCTGCGTCGATCATGGTGGGGAGAGAGCGAGAGAGAGGCGCAGGGGGGGAATGAGGTGTCTAGGGGGTCGAGGCGACGATGTGGAGGACGTCCAGGCGTCCAGCGGCTTGAGCGGCAAGCAGCTGGCGCCGTGGCGGGCTCGCGCACGCCGGCGTCACCTCCCTGCCTGCCTGGCGGGGACGAAGCAGCTGGCTGGCATGGGCCAGCACAGTGCTGGGCCGCCAGGTGGGCCAGCTGGTGACTTTGCCAGGTAAGTTTATTTCCTTTTTTTTATTTCTGTTTTCTAATTTCTGCAAGTTTGTGGCTTTTCTAAAAATACCTAGGCACTTTCAAAAATCACCAAACTGCTCATGCCCACTGTATAGAGTATATCCAACATGGAACATTTCAGTTTGGGATTATTTGGACATTTAAAATATTTACTAGCATTTAAATGCCCAAATGCAGGTTACATATGATTTAATTCAATGACCTTATGATGACCTAGAAAAATGTGAACCAGTTTTGGCAGAGGTTCTAACCCAAGACAAAAATGATGGACATTTTAGAAGGGCATTTCAGGTTCATTGAAAAAGATTTTAGTAAACCCTAGTTGTTTCCAGGGGGGCTGGGGGTTCTATCATCCCCATTTCAAGTTTCTGGAAAAGCTCAAACATGATGCAACACTCTAATGCCTGAACTAGCTAGGGTGTGACATAAGCGTCTTGATCTATCTCTATAGATCTTGATGCCCAATATATAAGCAGCTTCTCCGAGGCCTTCCATTGAAAAACTTTTATTCAAGTATCCTTTTATGCTATCCAGAAATTCTATATCATTTCCAATCAACAATATGTCATCCACATATAATATTAGAAATGCTACAGAGCTCCCACTCACTTTCTTGTAAATACAGGCTTCTCCAAAAGTCTGTATAAAACCATATGCTTTGATCACACTATCAAAACGTTTATTCCAACCCCGAGATGCTTGCACCAGTCCATAAATGGATCGCTGGAGCTTGCACACTTTGTTAGCATTCTTTGGATCGATAAAACCTTCGGGTTGCATCATATACAACTCTTCTTCCAGAAATCCATTCAGGAATGCAGTTTTTACATCCATTTGCCAAATTTCATAATCATAAAATGCAGCAATTGCCAACATGATTCGGACAGACTTAAGCATCGCTACGGGTGAGAAGGTCTCATCGTAGTCAACTCCTTGAACTTGTCGAAAACCTTTTGCAACAAGTCGAGCTTTGTAGATAGTAACATTACCATCAGCGTCAGTCTTCTTCTTGAAGATCCATTTATTCTCTATGGCTTGCCGATCATCGGGTAAGTCAACCAAAGTCCACACTTTGTTCTCATACATGGATCCCATCTCAGATTTCATGGCCTCAAGCCATTTCGCGGAATCTGGGCTCATCATCGCTTCCTCATAGTTCGTAGGTTCATCATGGTCAAGTAACATGACCTCCAGAACAGGATTACCGTACCACTCTGGTGCGGATCTTACTCTGGTTGACCTATGAGGTTCAGTAGTAACTTGATCTGAAGTTTCATGATCATTATCATTAGCTTCCTCACTAATTGGTGTAGGAATCACTGGAACTGATTTCTGTGATGAACTACTTTCCAATAAGGGAGCAGGTACAATTACCTCATCAAGTTCTACTTTCCTCCCACTCACTTCTTTCGAGAGAAACTCCTTCTCTAGAAAGGATCCATTCTTAGCAACGAATATCTTGCCTTTAGATCTGTGATAGAAGGTGTACCCAACAGTCTCCTTTGGGTATCCTATGAAGACACATTTCTCCGATTTGGGTTCGAGCTTATCAGGTTGAAGCTTTTTCACATAAGCATCGCAGCCCCAAACTTTAAGAAATGACAACTTGGGTTTCTTGCCAAACCACAGTTCATAAGGTGTCATCTCAACGAATTTAGATGGTGCCCTATTTAACGTGAATGCAGTCGTCTCTAAAGCATAACCCGAAAACGATAGCGGTAAATTAGTAAGAGACATCATAGATCGCACCATATCTAATAAAGTGTGGTTACGACGTTCGGACACACCATTACGTTGTGGTGTTTTGGGTGGCGTGAGTTGCGAAACTATTCCGCATTGTTTCAAATGAAGACCAAACTCGTAACTCAAATATTCTCCTCCACGATCAGATCGCAGAAACTTTATTTTCTTGTTACGATGATTTTCCACTTCACTCTGAAATTCTTTGAACTTTTCAAATGTTTCAGACTTATGTTTCATCAAGTAGATATACCCATATCTTCTCAAATCATCTGTGAAGGTCAGAAAATAACGATACCCGCCGCGAGCCTCAATATTCATCGGACCGCATACATCAGTATGTATTATTTCCAATAAATCTGTTGCTCGCTCCATTGTTTCGGAGAACGGAGTTTTAGTCATCTTGCCCATGAGGCATGGTTCGCAAGTACCAAGTGATTCATAATCAAGTGATTCCAAAAGTCCATCAGTATGGAGTTTCTTCGTGCACTTTACACCAATATGACCCAAACGGCAGCGCCACAAATAAGTTGCACTATCATTAGCAACTCTGCATCTTTTGGTTTCAATATTATGAATATGTGTATCACTACTATCGAGATTCAACAAAAATAGACCACTCTTCAAGGGTGCATGACCATAAAAGATATTACTCATATAAATAGAACAACCATTATTCTCAGATTTAAATGAATAACCGTCTCGCATCAAACAAAATCCAGATATAATGTTCATGCTTAACGCTGGCACCAAATAACAATTATTCAGGTCTAAAACTAATCCCGAAGGTAGATGTAGAGGTAGCGTGCCGACGGCGATCACATCGACTTTGGAACCATTTCCTACGCGCATCGTCACCTCGTCCTTAGGTAATCTTCGCTTAATCCGTAGTCCCTGTTTCGAGTTGCAAATATTAGCAACAAAACCAGTATCAAATACCCAGGTACTACTGCGAGCATTAGTAAGGTACACATCAATAACATGTATATCACATATACCTTTGTTCACTTTGCCATCCTTCTTATCCGCCAAATACTTGGGGCAGTTCCGCTTCCAGTGACCAGTCCCTTTGCAGTAGAAGCACTCAGTCTCAGGCTTAGGTCCAGATTTGGGCTTCTTCACTTGAGCAGCAACTTGCTTGCCGTTCTTCTTGAAGTTCCCCTTCTTCCCTTTACCCTTTTTCTTGAAACTAGTGGTCTTGTTGACCATCAACACTTGATGCTCCTTCTTGATTTCTACCTCCGCAGCCTTTAGCATTGCGAAGAGCTCGGGAATTGTCTTATCCATCCCTTGCATATTATAGTTCATCATGAAGCTCTTGTAGCTTGGTGGCAGTGATTGAAGAACTCTGTCAATGACACTATCAACCGGAAGATTAACTCCCAGCTGAGTCAAGTGATTATGATACCCAGACATTTTGAGTATATGCTCACTGATAGAACTATTCTCCTCCATTTTGCAGCTATAGAACTTATTGGAGACTTCATATCTCTCAATCCGGGCATTTGCTTGAAATATTAACTTCAACTCCTGGAACATCTCATATGCTCCATGGCGTTCAAAACGTCGTTGAAGTCCCGGTTCTAAGCCGTAAAGCATGGCACACTGAACTATCGAGTAGTCATCAGCTTTGCTCTGCCAGACGTTCTTAACGTCATCAGTAGTGTCTGCAGCAGGCCTAGCACCTAGCGGTGCTTCTAGGACGTAATTCTTCTGCGCAGCGATGAGGATAATCCTCAAGTTACGGACCCAGTCCGTGTAGTTGCTACCATCATCTTTCAACTTAGCTTTCTCTAGGAACGCATTAAAATTCAAAGGAACAGTAGCATGGGCCATTGATCTACAACAACATGGACATGCAAAATACTATCAAGTACTAAGTTCATGATAAATTAAAGTTCAATTAATCATATTACTTAAGAACTCCCACTTAGATAGACATCCCTCTAATCATCTAAGTGATCACGTGATCCAAATCAACTAAACCATGTCCGATCATCACGTGAGATGGAGTAGTTTTCAATGGTGAACATCACTATGTTGATCATATCTATTATATGATTCACGCTCGACCTTTCGGTCTCAGTGTTCCGAGGCCATATCTGCATATGCTAGGCTCGTCAAGTTTAACCCGAGTATTCTGCGTGTGCAAAACTGGCTTGCACCCGTTGTATGTGAACGTAGAGCTTATCACACCCGATCATCACGTGGTGTCTCGGCACGACGAACTGTAGCAACGGTGCATACTCAGGGAGAACACTTATACCTTGAAATTTAGTGAGAGATCATCTTATAATGCTACCGCCATACTAAGCAAGATAAGATGCATAAAAGGATTAACATCACATGTAATTCAATATGTGACATGATGTGGCCATCATCATCTTATGCTCTTGATCTCCATCATCAAAGCACCATCATGATCTCCATCGTCACCGGCGCCCCAGCATGATCTCCATCGTAGCATCATTGTCGTCTCGCCAACTTATTGTTTCTACGACTATCGCTACCGCTTAGTGATAAAGTAAAACAATTACATGGCGATTGCATTGCATACAATAAAGCGACAACCATATGGCTCCTGCCGGTTGCCGATAACTTTGTTACAAAACATGATCATCTCATACAACAAATTATATCACATCATGTCTTGACCATATCACATCACAGCAAGCCCTGCAAAAACAAGTTAGACGTCCTCTACTTTGTTGTTGCAAGTTTTACGTGGCTGCTACGGGCTTCTAGCAAGAACCGTTCTTACCTACGCAAAATCACAACATGGTGTAGTGATTGCTTTTTGATCTTCTAAAAGAACCCTCTTCATTGAAACCGATTCAACTAAAGTGAGAGAGACAGACACCCGCCAGTCAACTTTAAGCAACGAGTGCTCGCAGCGGTGAAACCAGTCTCGCGTAAGCGTACGCGTAATGTCGGTCCGGGCCGCTTCATCTCACAATACCGCTGAACCAAGTAACAACTAGTAACGGCAAGCAATATGTATACACCCACGCCCACAACTCCTTTGTGTTCTACTCGTGCAAATAACATCTACGCATAGACCTGGCTCTGATACCACTGTTGGGGACGCAGTATTTCAAAAAATTTACCTACGATCACGCAAGATCTATCTATGTGATGCATAGCAACGAGCGGGAGAGTGTGTCCATGTACCCTCGTAGACCGAAAGCGGAAGCGTTAAGTAACGCGGTTGATGTAGTCGAACGTCTTCGTGATCCAACCGATCAAGTACCGAATGCACGGCACCTCCGTGATCTGCACACGTTCAGCTCGGTGACGTCCCTCGTACTCTTGATCCAGCTGAGGCCGAGGGAGAGTTTCGTCAGCATGACGGCGTGATGACGGTGATGATGAAGTTACCGACGCAGGGCTTCGCCTAAGCACTACAACGATATGACCGAGGTGGAAATCTGTGGAGGGGGGCACCGCACATGGCTAAACAATCAACTTGTGTGTCCTCGGGTGCCCCCTGCCCCCGTATATAAAGGAGCAAGGGGGAGGCCGGCCGGCCCTCCTAGGGCGCGCCCCACCAGGGGAGTCCTACTAGGACTACTAGTCCTAGTAGGATTCCACCAAGAGGGAGAGAGGGGGAAGGAAGGAGAGGGAGAGGGAGAAGGAAAGGGGGGCGCCGCCCCCCCCCCCCCTTCCCTAGTCCAATTCGGACCCAAGGGGGAGGGGGCACGCGGCCTGCCCTGGCCGCCCCTCTCTCTCTCCACTAAGGCCCATGAGGCCCATTAGTTCCCCCGGGGGGTTCCGGTAACCCCTCCGGCACTCCGGTTTTATCCGAAACTTCACCGAAACATTTCCGATGTCCGAATATAGTCATCCAATATATCAATCTTTATCTCTCGACCATTTCGAGCTCCTCGTCATGTCCGTGATCTCATCCGAGACTCCGAACTACCTTCAGTACATCAAAACACATAAACTCATAATACCGATCGTCATCGAATGTTAAGCGTGCGGACCCTACGGGTTCGAGAACTATGTAGACATGACCGAGACTCATCTCCGGTCAATAACCAATAGCGGAACCTGGATGCTCATATTGGCTCCCACATATTCTACGAAGATCTTTATCGGTCAAACTGCATAACAACATACGTTGTTCCCTTTGTCATCGGTATGTTACTTGCCCGAGATTCGATCGTCGGTATCATCATACCTAGTTCAATCTCGTTACCGGCAAGTCTCTTTACTCGTTCCGTAATGCATCATCTCGTAACTAACTCATTAGTCACATTGCTTGCAAGGCTTCATATGATGTGCATTACCGAGAGGGCCCAGAGAAACCTCTCCGACAATCGGAGTGACAAATCCTAATCTCGATCTATGCCAACTCAACAAACACCATCGGAGACACCTGTAGAGCATCTTTATAATCACCCAGTTACGTTGTGACGTTTGATAGCACACTAAGTGTTCCTGCGATATTCGGGGGTTGCATAGTCTCATAGTCATAGGAACATGTATAAGTCATGAAGAAAGCAATAGCAGCAAACTAAACGATCATAGTGCTAAGCTAACGGATGGGTCATGTCAATCACATCATTCTCTAATGATGTGATCCCGTTTATCAAATGACAACTCATGTCTATGGCTAGAAAATTTAACCATCTTTGATTAACGAGCTAGTCAAGTAGAGGCATACTAGTGACACTCTGTTTGTCTATGTATTCACACATGTATTAAGTTTCCGGTTAATACAATTCTAGCATGAATAATAAACATTTATCATGATATAAGAAAATATAAATAACAACTTTATTATTGCCTCTAGGGCATATTTCCTTCAATATTTAGCTCACACCGTAACACACAAAATCTTTTCTCATCGAGAGGCTTAGTGAAAATATCAGCGAGATTGTCTTCGGTCTTGACATGATTGATGACAATATCCTCTCGAGCAACATGATCGCGAATGAAATGATGTCTGATGGCAATATGTTTTGTGCGAGAATGCTGCACAGGATTATGTGCAATTTTGATGGCACTCTCATTGTCACAGTATAGAGGTATATTCTTGACCTTGATGCCATAATCCTTCAGTGTCTGCTTCATCCACAATAACTGAGTGCAACAAGCGCCAGCAGCAATATATTCGACCTCAGCCATAGAAAGAGATACACAATTCTGCTTCCTTGATGACCAACATACCAATGATCTACCGAGGAAATGGCATGTCCCTGAAGTAGATTTCCTGTCAACCAAGTCACCAGCCCAATTTGAGTCTGAATATCCAACGAGATCAAACTGTGCTTCCTTAGGATACCATAAACCTAAGGTGGGGGTGTGAGCCAAATATCTCATAATGCGCTTGACCGCTTGGTGATGCGATTCTTTTGGTGCAGCTTGATAGCGGGCACACATGCAAACACTCAACATAATGTCAGGTCTAGATGCACATAGGTAAAGAAGAGAACCAATCATCAAACAATAAGCTTTTTGATCGTAATCCTTACCATACACGTCTGCATCCAGCTTACCATTCGTGGGCATAGGAGTTTTATAGCCCTTCATTTTGGAATCTTGCATTTTGAACTTCTTTAGGCATTCTTTCAGATATTTCTCCTGAGATATGAAAATTCCATTTGCCTGTTGACGAATTTGCAGTCCGAGAAACAACTTGAGTTCACCCATCATAGACATTTGATATTTATCGGACATCATTTTCCCGAACTCTAAGCTGCAAGCATTTTTAGTACAACTGAAGATAATATCATCCACGTAGATTTGACATACGAATAGATCATTATCAACAACACGAGTGAAAAGTGTGGGATCAGTGGATCCTGGCTTGAACCCTTTGTCGAGCAAAAACTTCTTCAAGGTGTCATACCAAGCTCGAGGGGCTTGCTTCAGCCCATATAAGGCTTTCTTCAACCTGAAAACTTTGTTAGGAAACTCAGGGTGTACAAAGCCAGGTGGCTGTCTAACATAAACTTCCTCATTAATTTCACCATTGAGGAAAGCACTTTTCACATCCATTTGATAAAGCAAGATATCATTGTAATTTGCATAAGCGAGAAGAATACGAATTGCCTCAAGGCGTGCAACAGGAGCATATGTTTCACCAAAATCAATACCTTCTATCTGTGTGTACCCTTGAGCAACAAGACGTTCTTTGTTTCTCACCAAAATGCCATTTTCATCTTGCTTATTGTGAAAAATTCATTTTGTGCCGATGATATTATGCTTCTTAGGATTCGGTTTGTCAACCAATTCCCAAACATCATTCAGTTCGAATTGCACCAACTCCTCTTGCATGGCATTCATCCAATCTAGATCATTCATGGCTTCTTCATACTTGGTAGGTTCTGCCAATGAAACAAAGGAGAAACTACCACAGTAGTTAGCCAATCGAGTGCGTGAACGAGTTGTGGGTCGATAACCTAGATTCTCGAGTTCATCGAGAATTAATGAGATATCAACTCGATTTGCCACTCGAGGATGAGGATTTTCATCTTGATGATTATCATTGTTTTCATCAGTATCGGCATTTGTATCGCCATTCCCTTCAGGATTGCCATTTTGCTCGACATTTGGGTTCGGATTGCCATTTGCATTCGGAGTGGCATTTGCTTTGGCAGTGGCTTGATGAGTTCTGCTTCGAGTCATAGGAGTATCATCATTGGAAGACTCGGGTGTATTTTCTTCAACAGGCTTGACGCTCTCGTTGGCCATTTGCCGAATAACATCCGAAATCGGTGGTTCATCTATCACATTTGGCAGGTGCTCCTTTTGGGAGCCCGTTAGATTCATCAAACTGCACATTTACCATTTCCGTAACTTTCCCGAAGTGAGAGTTATAGACACGATAGGTATGCGAGTTCGAGCCATAACCAAGAAGAAAACCTTCATGTGCCTTAGGTGCAAACTTGGAAGAACGATTCATATCATGAATATAACAAGGTGCACCAAAAACACGCAAATAAGAGACATTAGGTCTCTTGCCAGTGATAAGCTCATATGAAATTTTCTTAA
This sequence comes from Thinopyrum elongatum, assembly GCA_011799875.1. Lineage (NCBI taxonomy): Eukaryota > Viridiplantae > Streptophyta > Magnoliopsida > Poales > Poaceae > Thinopyrum > Thinopyrum elongatum. The sequence continues at coordinate 263,806,558 of CM022297.1, forward strand.
GGAACTTGTGAAGATAAACACGATTAATAACATGACATGCAGTATTAATAGCATCAGCCCAGAAGCGAATAGGAGTTTTATACTCACTAAGCATTGTTCTCATCATTTCAATGAGAGTTCTATTCTTTCTTTCAACAACTCCATTCTATTGGGGAGTGTAAGCAGCAGAGAACTCATGAGTAATACCATTTTCGCCGAGAAATTCATCGATAGGGGTATTTTTGAACTCAGTCCCATTGTCACTTCTGACATGCTTAATTCGCACATCATATTCATTCTGGGCCTTCTTGGCAAAGCTTTTGAAGATGTCTTGGGTGCAGGTTTTGTCTTTGAGAAAGAATACCCAAGTGTATCGAGAGAAATCATCAACAATAACCAGACCATAATGACTGCCACCAAAACTTGCATAATTTTGAGGACCGAATAAATCCATATGAAGAATTTCCAGAGGTCTTGTCGTGGTCATGACAGTCTTTGAAGAGTGATGCTTCTTGGCCAATTTACCAGTCTCACATGCAGCACAGAGACGATCCTTGTCGAATTTTACTTCAAGAATACCACGAAGATGATTTTTCTTCACCAGGGTCTGCAAATTTCTCATACCTGCATGACCAAGCCTTCGGTGCCACAACCAACCTTCGGTTGCTTTCGCAAGCAAACAAGTTTGGACAGAGGGACCCTTAGAGAAATCCACAATATAGATCACATTTTCTAATTCCCTCGAATACGAAGGAATTGTCAGCGGCCATAAAGACAATGCATTTGGATATGGAAAATAGAACTAACATGCCTAGATCACATAGCTTGCCAACTGACATGAGATTGAATCCAAGAGACTGAACAAGTACATCATCAATGGACTTGTCTCTGGATATTGCAATTTTACCTAGCCCAATTACCTTTCCTTTGTTGTTATCGCCAAAAGTAATATACTTCAGAGGAGAAGCAGTTAAGTTGGGGTCAACAAACAACGACTTGTCTCCGGTCATATGACTGGTGCATCCACTATCCATTGTCCATTTGGTACACCTGAAGACATAGTCCTGCAGAAGAATTAGGCTTTCTTAACCACCCACATCTTTGCAGGTGGCTTCGAAACAGTAGAGTGAGCAGGATATGATTTCTTTCGGTAAACATAATTGTTGCTCGAGGAAGTGTGAGCATAATCGAAAGAGTAAGCATTGAAATTCCTTCCAGATGAGTGAGCGTAATGATTGAATGAGGTATGCATGTACTTATTCTGTCGAACTTTTTCAAGGAAGTAATGAGTATTTTGAGCCTGCATGGTTAGTAACATGGTAATAGGTAATGCTTTAATAACTTTCTTAGGCATCCATATAGCTTTCTTTGGGGGGGGGGGGGCATTCCTGCTATTTGGTCCAACATAGCGAGCAACAGCCTCACCAAGTTGATTTTTGAATAACTTATAGTTGTCCAGAGAATCATCATCAGGATATTCAGGGATGGGAGAGTTATATCCCGAAAGTAATGCTGAGCGTTTTGCTCTTGGCAGGAACCCATACAGTACAAGGATATTGATCTGGTTCCTAGTAGGTGCCATTTTCATCTAGTTTCCTTTCGAAACCGATGCCTTCTTTCCTAGGATTTTTGTGAAGAATGGATTTCTTCAAAACATCACAAAGGGTTTGATGCCCTTTGAGAGATTTGTACATTCCTGTCTAAAGAAGATCCTTCAACCTAGCATTTTCATCAGAAACAAAACCATTTTCCTCGACTGAGGGGTTAGCATTCACAGATGATTCAACATTTGATTCAGCATTTGTTCGTTCAAGGCATTTTAAGCAGGGTGGAACAAACACTTCAGGTTTCTCTTTAAGTTGTTGGGTGAGAAGAGAATTTTCCCTGATCAAATCCTCATGAGCCTCTCTCAGTGCCTCGAGTTCCTGTTTCCTTTTCAGGTAATCATAGGTCAATCTTTCATAGTCGGCCGAGAGAAATTCATGACGATTTGATAGTTCTTCCAGTCGTGACTGGAGAGTAGAATACTCTTCAGTCAACGACTGATTTTTCTCCATCTCCTCAACCAACAACCCTTCAGATTTCCTGAGGGTTTTCGCTATTTTCTCAAGAGAGTTTTGTTGAATATTAGCAATTTTGATCAACTTAGCATGGTCATCCTCATCAGAAGAATATTGATCACTGGAGTGAACCTTGTGATGTTTGGAGAATACCTTTTCTTTCGAGGCCTTGGCCATGAAGCAGTAGGCAGGAGTTTCATCGTCGCTTGACGGATTCCCGAAAAAGTTTATCGTAGGGGACGAAGCATATGCTAAGCCAGCCATGCCAAAGTCGGAATCCTCATCAGATTCATCAGCTTCTTCAGAGTCTGATGATTCTTCTTCATCAGACTCCATTTCCTTGTCGATGTACGCCTTGGCCTTGTGAGAGTTATTCTTGCAGTTGGAGGAGGACTTGGAAGGGTTCCTTGATGAAGATCTTGACGAAGATTTTGAGGTGGAGCTATCCTTCTTCTTGAAGAACTTCTTCATTTTCTTCTCATCATCGGAGTCATAGTTCTTGCTCTTGCTTTTGCCTCGATAGTTGCCAGAATCATATCTTCCACTAGCACGAATTTCAGCTTCCCAGAGAGGGCAGTTCGAAATGAAGTGTCCTGGATTTTTGCACTTGAAGCAGGTGTATTCTTAAGCAGGTTTTGACAAAGATTTTGAACCACCAGAGTTGCTTGAACCTTTCTTCTGGAACTGGCTCTTCCTGTGAAGACACCGCAATCTTTTCGTGATCAATGCCAGATCCTTGCTGAGCCTTTCTGGGTCATCTAATTCTTCTTCGGCATTTCCATCGGATGAAGAATCAGCCACAGCCTTGAGAGCATGATTTTTGCGTTGACTTGAGCCATAGAGATCTCTTTTCTCTTCTTCTTGTTCCTCGTCAGTGTTCAGTCTTTCCATGATATCAGCAGAGTCGAGGGATTTGAAATCAGAACATTCACGAATCATCAAGACAAGAGTGTCGAATGAACTGTCAAGTGATCGGAGCAGTTTCTTCACAACTTCATGGTCAGTGATGTCTTTGGCACCGAGACCTTGAAGCTCATTTGCAATGTCACTAAGGCGGTCGAAGGTTTGCTGACAGCTTTCATTTCCAATGCGCTTGAAACGATTGAATTTTTCTCGAAGAGTATCAATTTGAGCTTCTTTCTGAGTTGAAACTCCTTTATTGATCTTCTCGAGGACATCCCACAAATCCTTCCCAGTTTCACACTGATGATATCGAAGAAATTGCGCTCGAGAGAGATGGCCACCAATTTCATCTTTGGCTTGAGCATCCATCTGAATGAGTTTCTTCTCTTCGTCAGTGGGGGCTTGAGGTATTGCAATGGTGAACCCCAACTGCACCACATTCCACATATCATCCTATTGCTTGGAGACGGATCTTCATCTTCTCCTTCCAAAAGGGATAGTCTGTCCCATCGAATATGGGAATCTTGAGATGCAACTTGTAGCTCACTGAAGACATACTTAAACTTCAAGGTTGTTAGACCAAAATGAGCAGAGTCAAGGAGTACCTTCCTCTGATACCAATTGTAGGAACGAAGTATGTCTACCAGAGGGGGGTGAATGGGAGTTTTAAAATTCCTTCGGAAATCTCAAAACTCTCGGAACCCAGTAGCGGAACGAATGAAAAACAAACTACAGTGAGCTAAAACTAAGTACCGAATGGAACCTAAACATGCATCAAGACAAAACACATGAAGGAAAACATGTCGAATATAAACATGGGTAGAAGATATAACCAGTGGTGCTCGATGGCGATAGGATATTTGTTTGACCAGTTCGGTCTTCTTCACAAGGACTATGTCTGGTTGGAGGGGCTGTGACTTAACATGGAAAATAAACTCTCTTCACCCTATTCTCCTCGACAATTGGTTCGTCAACCAATGTCAATTACTCATGGTAGATACTTGAGGCGATCTCCAAACCTTCACAGACTTCTTCTTCGAGAACCACAATCACTCTTGGTCTCTGAAGAAATTGACACCTAACCGTCTAGAGAGTTTGCAGCTCTCAAGAGTAATATACGAAGCGTACTGGACTTAGATTCGAGTGATGCTGAACCACTATCTAATTCTTTGGCTCTAGGGGTTTTCTCTCGGTGGATTTTAAACTCAAATCGCTCAGAGAGGGGGTTGCTCAACAATCTTCTCAGAATCAAATGGAGCAGCCACCGGACAAAGCAGGTGCGGGGTGGCTATTTATAGCCGCAGCCTTCACGGATGGGAAATGACCATTTTGGACACGCGGTCCAGCCAATGGCCAACCAACACGTTTGCAACGGTCGGATTTTGGAGCAACAGTAACATTACTTGAGGAACAAGTAATGCTAACCCCTCGGTCTGAGTCAAATGTCTTGCAGCGAAGAAGATCACAGTCTCTTGCTGGCAAGTATTTGCTCGGAACACAAAGAGATTTCTCTCACAACTTTCATAGGATTTGGGTTTAGCATCATAGAATCAAAGTTTCGAACGCTACAGCCCTCTTAATAGTACGGTGGTCCTATTACTCAATGAAAAGAAGAAGAACAATGAAATAAATGCTATGTCTTCACTTCATCTTCATTCTCATCGGACGCAGTCATTTTCCTCAAACAGACACCGAACCAATTGCTTCACTTCAGCAATTTTTAGGGGTCACTCTTGTTAACATCATCTTCGGTGATAACCTTCACTGCACCGCAGGGAGATTATCTTCGTCGTTTGCATCAAACTCCTCGATATCTCAGGGACATGTTACTCTGTGTGCACTAGCAAACACATAAGTCCCATACTGTTTATGTCAACAAACTCCAAAACATAAGGGGCCTATCATTGCACCAACACACTGTCTCGAATAAACTCGGAGCGGCCACACTTCGAGTCAGCCCCGAACACTCGGGCAGCATGGACCCGGCGGACCTCTCGTCCGCAAACGATCTGCTAGATCGAATTCGGGCCATGGGAGTCTCCGACGGTCAATCCTCGGTCTATGACCGGATTGGGCTCAAACCCGACAATAGGGAAATTCATACCCCCCCCCCTATCACACACCTCATCGCCACCATTGAAGAATTGGCTGAGGGTTCGCTATCGCCGAAGCTTAAAACAAGTTACGTCCGGATCAATGATCGGGCTTCAAGCCTGGAATCCGGCGATTGCCCCGAAGAAGGTCCGGAGCCAAACTCCGACCTAAAACACGAATTTAAGTCTCCTTCGCCATTCGCTGACAGTGCGGATGCTGGATCCAATACGTCAAGTGCTTCAGGGGTCGCAGATACCGCCGCTAGAGTTCCGGACACACAACCTGGGGCAATACGAAACTTTCTCCCACCCACCCCCCATGTCGCATACCCCCCCCCCCCAGACAATCCGGGCCCTCCGGACATCTGGGATTTGATGTACGTGAAGCAGCAGCCTGGAGAGATAGTCCACCACTACTGTGCTAGATTCCTCTTGGCAAAAGAAAAAAAATCACAAGCTGCCGTGACCAAGACATAATTACAACCTTTCGGTCTAACCGCCGAGACGAAGGGATTCTGAATGCCCTCGCCCGTTGCCATGTGCAAAGCCTCACCGAGTTATCAGACCTGGTACACAAATATTGCGCCATGGACAGCACCTGGAAGGAACAACAAATGCGCGTGGAACCAAACCACGCCGAACATTCAAGTACAATCCGGGACAAGCGTGCATACGCACAGCGGTCACCCAAACACGAGCCCGCTGAAAAAAGAAACAGATCCCTCGCCGGACCCAGATCGGTCCTGGACGAGCTATTGGACAAACCATGTCCCATACACTCAGCCATGCTAAACACAAATCCAACTCACAGGCTTCGAGCTTGTTGGGTTGTTAGACAGGTCGCCAAGAGTGGCGAAGCCATACTCCGCCTTCAAACTCCCAGTAGAGGATCAAAAACACCCTCATCCAATGACAATAACGTCCTAACCATCTACGAAACCTTCTCCTCGAACAATCAGAGGAAAAGAGCCCTTTGAGAGCATAGTCAAGTCCACCAGGTCACAGCAGCAAGCACCTAGACGGACACCCCGATCACCTTCGATGCAGAGGATGAACCAATGGCGCGACCCATCCGAGCACCCGCCGCATTAGTCCTCAACCCCATCATGGACGGCTTTAGATTAACCAAGGTGCTTATGGATGGAGGTAGCGACCTAAACCTCATTTACGAGGATACCTTCGACAAGATGCAATTCGACAGATCTCGAGTCGAACAAAGCTACACTACGTTTCGGGGAATCATCCCGGCAAGGAGGCACGCTGCTCCGGACGAGTCACTCTGGATGTAGTGTTCGGCACTCCGATGAACTATAGGACTAAAGAACTACTCTTCCACATTGTGCCCTTCCATAGAGGATAACACACCCTATTGGGGTGTGACGCATTTTCAAAGTTTCTGAAAGTGTATTATATCGACTAGAGGGGGGGTGAATAGGCGATTTTTACAAATTCGTCACTGAGGAAATACTACTTGAGGAATTTGCTAAGTGACGAACTACAAGCAGTGGAATAAGTACTCAGGTGCATGCATAACAAGACAGTAGCATGGTCATCATGATGAAATGAAACAAACACAGAGTACAGGTAGCGTGTAAACAGGATAAGCAGGCAGAAGACAAGATGACTGAAGAAATAGAATTGAGAAAATTGAGAAAGTCTTCAACAGTAATGATCAATTTCATCAACACATGAGCGAGGAAATGAAAGGGTTGAGGAAATAGAACCAGTAGCTCGGTGAATACAATGATTTGGTAGACCAGTTCCAACAGCTGTGATAGTTGTACGTCTGGTTGGAGCAGTTTGGTGTTTAAACCAAAGAACACACAGTCCCAGGACACACAGTCCTTACTGTATTCTCCTTGAGCTAAGGTCACACAGACCTCGCCCAATCACTCGTGGTAAGTCTTCAAGGTGACTTCCAAACCTTCATAGACTAGGTCACCCAGTGATCCACAATTTCTCTTGGATGCTCTAGACCTTGACGCCTAACCGTCTGGAAGATGCATAGTCTTCAAAGGTAACAAGTGTCGATTCCACACAGGAACAATCTCTTCAGTGATGCTCAATCACTTTGGGTTTAGGTGTTGGGGTTTTGGGTTTTTCCTCACTGATGATTTTCTCTCAAAGACCTCGGAGGATGGGATGCTCTAAATGACAAGTGTCAGTTTCTCTCGGAGCAGCCAACCAGCTAGTGGTTGTAGGGGCGGCTATTATAGCCGGGGAGCAGCCCGACATGATAAGACATAAATGCCTTTCAATGATATGACCATTAGGTGGATAAGATATTTGGGACAGCTGGCGCATAGCACAACAACGGTCGGAAATTTGTGCTCTCAAATTCCTCAGGGCTATCATGTTCCTCACTTGTAGGCAATCTGCACTGGTGAATTCCTAACTCCTCAGTCAGAACAAATTCCTCACAGAGCAGAAGATCTTCGTCTCTCTCACTGAAGAAATTGACTGAACTGTATGAGATTTCCAATGGCTTCACTCGAAGGATTGGATAGGTGTAGGATTTGAGATGAGCATCACTTGGAAATGTTTCCTTAGTTTTACCTCGACCCCCTTTAACAGTACGGTGTTTCCTATGACTCAAGAAAGAGAAAATGAAACTATGAAAACAAAAGTCTTCACGCTTCATAATCCTCGCATCAATATTAATGTCTTCAAGGTCACACCAATTTCCTCATTTTCAAAGTCTTCAAGAAAACCATAATCTTCAAATGAGGACATTCATTTTCAGGGGTCGACATTCATCGGATTTATCAAACTCCTCAGAGACTTATATAACCTGTGTACACTCATAAACACATTAGTCCCTTAACCTATAAGTCTTTAATACACCAAAATCACTAAGGGGCACTAGATGCACTTACAATCTCCCCTTTTTGGTGATTGATGACAAATAGGTTAAGTTTTCAACGGGGATAAACATATGATGTGTAAATACTGATATTGAGGAATTTGATTGCAAGATATAGAAGAACTCCCCCTGAAGATGTGCATATTTGAGGAATTTGCTTTGGATTGCAAATGCACATTGTAGAATGAAATCATGGAGATCTCCCCCTATATCTTGTAATCCACATATGCATTTAACATATAATATGAAGAATTTGAAATGCATGATGGAAAATGGTGTCTGATGAATTTCAGCATGCGTGCATTAAGGTACTTGAGGAAATAAGCATGCAGAAAGCAGTTCAAAAGTATCAGACCACCATCGGACTTAAGTTTACAACTCAACCAACAAACACATCAGAAGAGCGAGAGTTGTAACTTAACGAAAAAAAAACCCGCCATATATAATACCCGCTTGAAGACTAACTCAAATTTCTCCCGCTTTGTCATCGAATGACCAAAAGGGACGAAAAATGAGGACTAACGCCCCTGAAGAATATCATCATGAGGTCGACGGAGGAGCGCCAGCATTGTCGGGGTCCTTTGTCGATGTAGGGCCTACCGCAGTGTCGTTGAGATCCTCAGCTTCATCCATCTCACGCGATGAAGAATATGAACTGGTGACCAGCTGAGGAACTTTGACCTTCTTGAATTTCTTCGCAGGAGGATGAGCCCAGTCAAAGTTTTGCTGAAAGTCCATCTGCTTGAGGTCTTCAACACTGTAAAGATGAGACAGAATAGCCCAAGTGCGATCGAAGATTTCATGAGCATAATAATGATTCTTCTTCACAGTGTTTTGAGTGACAGTCATGTTCTGAAGAATTGAGCCAAATTGACGCTTGGCCCACTTGTGATTGCGATCGACCTTCTGGTGAAGACTTAGAAGAAGCTCACGATCAGTCATCACTCGTGCGGCAGTGGCTTGAGGATTTTTCTCATGGGCTCTTGCAGAATCTTGGGTAGCAGAGTCATCATTTGTGGAATATGAAGCAGCCTTACGAAACTATCCATCCAATGGACGAGTGCCTTCATCAATAACAGCAGCTTTGCCTTTTTCATCAACTGAAGAAATAGTCCTTTTGAGCACTTCAATAGGAGGCACAAAGCTGAGGTGATTCTGAAAATCAGCCTTGTATGGAATTGAGGACCTTGTTCTGATGAATTTCATTATCCAAGGAGCATAGGGCTTCAGTTCAAATGGCGACAGTGCAACATTAGCCAAAGTCCTCATGAAGAAATCATGATAGTTAATGGGAATCCCATGTATGATGTTGAACAACAGATTATTCATGATGCCAACAACTTCTTCTTCTTGAGAATTGTGACCTTTGATTGGACTGAGGGTTTTGGTCAAGATGCAGTAGATGGTCCTTGGCACATATAACAAATCCTTCACTAGGAAGGTGGTTCTTGGAGCTTGGCCAGGCCGCAAAGGCTTCATCAGCACTTGCATGAGATGATTTTGAAGTTCAGGTTCTTCATACATGAGCCTTGCGCCTTCAACAGGAGGACTGACTGGGATGGCATGAAGCAATTCAAAGGCCAGAGCTTTATAGTGAGTGTTCTCTGTCATCCAGTCAAGCACCCATGAATTAACATCAACCACATTTCCAGTGAGGTGCGGTGTTGCATAGAATTGAAGAATTAGCTCTTCATTCCAATCACAGATATCAGCACAGAAATTGAGAAGTTCAGCTTTGTGAAGAACATTCAAAACAGGTTGGAAGCAAGGTATGGACTCCATATCCACATGAGGAATTTGACGGTGCTGAAATACCTTGTCCTTGTCAAACAGAATAGCTGCATAAAAGTTCATCTGGCTTGCTGTCCAAAACCTCTTGCGCCTTAGCCTGGCTGAGTCATATGGATTAGTGTCAGTGAAGAAATGATGCTCATCAAAGAAATCATCAGCCTTGAATTTTGGCCTCTTTGCATGAGGATTTTGTGGCTTGGGTTGAAGATTTGCAGTTGACGGTCTCACAACCTCTTGAGTCACAGCTTGAAGAACATCAAACTGAGGAATTTCAGTGGCAGTTTCATTAGGAGCAGTTTGGTTCTCCATTTCTTCAGGTATGGACTGAAGTGAAGCTTGACGTCCTTCAGATCCCATTAGAATTTCTTCAGTCTGTACAGGGGACTGAGGAATTGGATGCAGAGGTGTGGCAATTGGGGAATTGGGATGAAGATTTTCCCAATAGTCATCATTCAGCACAGGAGTTGTAGAGCCGATATCCACATTTTCTTCAATTTCTTCAACACCCGCCTCTTCAGCTGTGAACTGAGGCATAGGCGATGATTCCAATGGGGTGGAAATCACATCTTCCACTTGAATTTCTTCATCCAACTTCTCTAAAGAAGCAGCAGAAGGATTTTCTTCATCTGTGTCATCTGGAATGACATAATCTTCACCAAATGGAATGAGTTCCTTTGATGGCACTATAGAAATTAGAACAGCATCAATTGGTTCCGTGAAAGAGCTCGTAAAAGTCCTCACTTTCTTCGGAGCTGAGGACTCTGCAGAGGTTGATGCTTTCCTCTTCCTTGTGGCTTCCTTCTCCGCAGCCTTCATTTTCTTCACTTCTGATGCAGAAGGAAGAGTGATGTTCTTCACCTTTGAAGATTTTGCTTGAGGAGCGGATGAAGTTGGTGCAATTTCTTCAGGCACAGTAGATTCTTCAGCTGGCCTGGCAATTTCTTTAGGTGCAACATTGGTGGTTGCCCTGGCATTGTCTTCAGGCGCTGGAATTTCTTCAGCCCTGGTAGCTTCTTCAGCAGCCTGATTTTCATCAGCTGCGCTTTCATTTTCTTCAGTTTGCTGAGCAAATACTTCATCCTGAGGAGTCTATTGTTGCGATGATGCTGCAACGTCTGCCTTGAGGTTCTTAGCAATCTTGACAAATCTGACTTTGGCACCGAGCCAATCTGCATGATATCTATCAAATTCATCACTGAGATCTCTGATCTCCCTCTGAATAGTTACAAGTTCTTCAGGAGCCAGTGTAAGAACATTGTTCCTCAGGAATCGCTCTTTCTTGTACTAGGCCTTCTTGACTTGCCTGGCCTTCTGAAACTTCCATTTTTCCTCGCCTATGAAGGCGGTCAGCATATGACTTTGACCAGGAGTGAGGTTAAAGTCAGGCAGTGGAGTATTGGGATCTTTGTGCCAAATGTCTATGAAGTCAAGGATCTTCCTTGGATCTAGCATAAGAGGCACAGAGCTGCCTTTGACTCTTGCAGCCCTTTCCAGTCTATCCTTGATGATTTCAGTTAATTCTTCATCATCAGCTTCATCATCATCATCAGACGGAACATGGAATGCCACATGCTTCTTGTGAGGACTTGGCCTCTTTCCGCGTCCAGCAGTGGTCTTGACCTTCAGCAAAGTTGGACCACTTGAAGATTGTGGTGGAGCTGAGATGATGCAGAAGCCCCAGAGGCAATAGAAAAGCGTGCAGTCCGCTGACACGTTGCAAGATGCACAGGTGTTGAGGACTTTGAAGCAGCTGCTGAGGAGTTTGTAGCAACTGAGGGGAGTGGCACTGCCCTTGAAGAAGTTGCTTGAGGAATTTCCCTTGAGGGCTTTGCCATTGAAGAACTTGGCCGTGAGGGCATTGAGCTTGAAGATTTCTTCATAACAGATTTCTTCAGCATGGCCTTCTTTGGCGTTGTTGTACTAGCAGAGGCCTCAGCGGCAGCAGCTTGAGAATCCACGTTGAATTTCCTCACTGCTTCTGCAGCAACTTTCTGAAGCTTGGCTTGGCGCTTGGCCCATTCCTTCGGAAATTCCCCATCGTGCCTGACGCTGGTGGGATCAGCTTGTTGGGCAGCAGCCAAAGGAGGTCTTGGACATGGAGGGTTCACATCGAATTTCTTCATGTACTTTGGGGTTACATAGTGGTATTCCCTCCATTCCTTTGCCCATCTCCTCTCAATTCTCTGGATGCGCACTTTGCGCTGATTCTTGTTTTCCTTCCCATGAGTAGCTTCATCTGGTGTGCAATATTCATCATATATGTCTTCAGGGATTTCAAACGTTGTGTTTGTCTCAGACCTCTTGCCTCCCTTTTAAGGTCTCTGCCCATCTGCCATTTTCCTCACTTCAGGACTTTGAACTTTGGATGTTTCTGAGGAAGTATGCAAATTTTCTTTGAGGAACGCTGCAAATGAGTTAAGTTGATGAGAACCTAGTGATTCAGCAGCAGACATTTGTACCTGTGAACAGAGTATAGGTGCGAAGAATTTGGAGAGGTCATATGCGTTCTCAGAAATTTTTCAAAAGTATCAAGTTTGAGGAATTTGACCATAGGTGTCTTGAAGAATTTCACTAAGCATTCTTGACTTAGGTTCTAGAGTTGTATAGATTAGAAAATCCACACAATTGAGGAATCTTGAAGAAAAACATAGCTTAGGGAAACAAATCAAGGAACAGAACCATTCCGGTGCTTATGGAGTGGGAAGTTGAAGAATAAACACCATTTGAGGATTTTGTGGAAATCATAAGAATCAAAGCAAGGCAGTAAAATTAGATTTTAATTACCCTTGAAGAAGAACACGACGAACTGGGAGTGGAGATGGAGAAGTTTGTCAGTTCAGATCTCCCACGCCCTAACTTGGTAGAGGGAGACAGCTACGGCGATGGCGGAGTGAAGATTTCCACAGCCGGCGCGAGTACGACGGCAACGAGGTCGAGGCAGTGAAGCTCTTCCTCACCGGCGACAATGGAGTGTAGCGGTGGTGCCAGGCCTGAGAGCTCGAGCGAGGAGAGTAGCAGTCGAGCGGAGTAAATGAGGTCGGAGGAGGGCAAGGGGTATTTATAGCCGTAGTGAAAAACTGCACGCCCGAAGATTTTGGACGAACATGCCCCTGACCCTTACTATCCTATCGACATGTGTCACCCATGTACTGAGAGGTGGATATCGTGGGGGGGTAGTGGGTGAGTAGTTTAATCCATCGTGGGAAGCGAAACGGTTTGAGCGGCAACAGCCGAAAATTCAGATATGGAAAAAAATATTTAAAGTTTCGTTCGCAAATTCTTCAGCTGACAAGGACACAGTGAAGACTTTGAACGGGTTTCAAGTAGAACACATATGAAGAATTTGTGAACAGATTGGGTTGAGTTTAGCATAGAGGGGGAACGGGTCCGATCACATTCACTTAGAAGAAAAACAACTTGAAGAATTAGCAATAAGTGAATGCTGTTGAGGACATTGAAAACTCATATATATATATATATATATCTATCTATAGTATCTATATATATATATATATGGTCAATGAAGAACATCAATTGAGAAGTTTGAGGAAATTGCAAAGTTGAGGAATTTGAAATTTTGAAGAATTTGCAAAATGAAGAAAACTCAAATTTGAAGATTTTCAACTTTGGTTGGTGGCGTGACCCACCGTATAAGAATGATGATTTCAGACACAGCATACAATTGTCGTAGGGCTCTGAGAATCAGATTCTTCATTAATTTCTTCACACTTAGAGGGTTAGTCTTCATTGATTGAAGAAAAACGTTACTTCGTGTGTTGCACATCTAAGTCATCAATTTTGCATAAGTGTTAGGATGTGTATCCTTTCAAAGAACATTCGAAGATTCTAAGATATTTAGCTCACACCGCAACTTGCTAAATCTCCTCTCATCCAAGGGCTTTGTGAAGATATCCGCTAGCTATTCTTCAGTCTTCACGTGATCAATGGAGACGTCGCCCTTCAACACATGATTTCGAAGAAAATGATGACGAATCTGGATGTGCTTAGTCTTCGAGTGCTGAACTGGGTTATGAGCAATCTTGATGGCACTCTCGTTGTCGCAGTAGAGTGGCACATTCTTCACATTGATGCCATAGTCCTTGAGGGTTTGCTTCATCCACAACAATTGAGCACAGCAAGAACCAGCAGCAATGTACTCAGCTTCAGCAGTAGAGAGTGATACACAGTTCCGCTTCTTCGAGGACCAACATACTAAGGATCGTCCGAGGAAATGGCATGTGCTTGATGTTGACTTGCGATCCACTCGATCACCAGCATAGTCAGAGTCAGAATATCCAATGAGATCAAAAGCCGAGCCCTTGGGATACCATACTCCAAGTGTTGGAGTGTGAGCTAGATATCGAAGAATATGTTTCACAGCCTTATGGTGTGATTCCTTCGGTGTAGCTTGAAAATGGGCACACATGCAAACACTAAGCATAATATCTGGCCTAGATGCACATAAATACAATAAAGAGCCAATCATGGAGCGGTATACCTTTTAATCGAAGTCTTTTCCATTTTCATCGGTGCATAGATCGCCATTTGTGGGCATAGGGACTTTGACGCCTTTGCAATTTTGCATGCCGAATTTCCTTAGAACGTCCTTGAGGTATTTCTCTTGAGATATGAAGATGCCGTTGTGTTGTCGACGAATTTGAAGACCTAAGAAGAATTTCAATTCTCCCATCATAGACATTTGATATTCCTCACTCATCATATAGGCAAATTCGTCACTATAATGTTGGTTAGTGCAGCCAAAGATAATATCATCAACATATATTTGGCACACAAATAATTCTTCATCATATGTTTTGGTGAAAAGAGTTGGGTCAAGTGAACCGGGTTTGAAGCCTTTCTTCATGAGGAATTCCTTCAGTGTATCATACCACGCCCGAGGGGCCTGCTTGAGGCCATAGAGGGCCTTGTTGAGTCTGAAGACTTTGTCAGGATGCTTAGGATCTTCAAAACCTGGGGGGTGAGCCACATATACTTCTTCCTCAAGCTTACCATTGAGGAATGCACTTTTCACATCCATTTGATATAAGATGATATTATGATGGTTAGCATAAGCAAGCAATATACGAATAGCCTTGAGTCTAGCAACAGGTGCAAAAGTTTCATCGAAATCAATTCCTTCAACCTGAGTATAGCTTTCAGCTACAAGACAAGCCTTGTTCCTCACCACTAGGACATTTTCATCTTGCTTGTTGCGGTAGATCCACTTAGTACCGATGATATTGTGCTTGCGAGGGTCTGGTCGCTTGACAAGTTCCCACACATTGTTGAGCTCGAATTGATGCAATTCCTCTTGCATAGCTTGAATCCACTCAGGCTCTAGAAAAGCCTCATCAACTTTGGTGGGTTCTGTGATAGAGACAAAAGCAAAGTTCCCACAAAAGTTAGACAAATCTAAAGCTTTTGAGCGTGTGAGAGGACATGGTGCGTTGATGTCGTCGATGACTTTCTCAATCTGCACTTCATTTGCAACGCAAGGATGAGCAGGTTGATGACTTTGATTGGGCTAAGCATTTTCTTCAGTGACATTTTCTTCAGATGCACCAGCATGATTTTCTTCACGATCTGGAATCACTTCTTTAGCAGATTCTTCAGTGGGTATGACATACTCAGTAGCCTTTAACTTGATGGATTCCTCAGGAGACATTTCATCTAGCACAGGAGGTAGGTGCTCTCTTGGCGAGCCGTTAGTCTCATCGAACCGCACATCTACAGTTTCAAAAACCTTGTTGTGATAGGTGTTGAAGACTCTGTAGGTGTGCGAGTCCTTTCCGTAACCAAGCATAAAACCCTCATGTGCTTTCGATGCAAATTTAGAATTGTGATGAGGATTTCTAATCCAACATTTAGCACCGAAGACTTTGAAATAACTCACATTGGGTTTCTTGTCAGTGAGGAGTTCATATGAGGTCTTCTTGAAGAATTTGTGAAGATATACCCTGTTGATGATGTGGCACGTAGTATCAATAGCCTCAGGCCAGAAGCGACGAGGCGTCTTGTATTCGTCAAGCATAGTGCGAGCCATCTCAACAAGAGTCCTATTCTTGCGCTCCACGACGCCATTTTGCTGAGGAGTGTATGGGGCAGATAACTCATGAGTAATACCAAGTTCATCAAGATAGTCATCAAGACCAGTATTCTTGAACTCGGTCCCATTGTCACTCCTGATGTGCTTGATCTTCACACCGAAATTCATCGAGGCCCTTGAGGAAAATCGTCTGAAGACTTCCTGCACTTCAGTTTTGTAAGTGATGATGTGCACCCAGGTGTAACGAGAATAATCATCAACAATAACAAAGCCATATAGATATGCAACATTTGTTAGAGTGGCATAATGAGTAGGGCCAAAGAGATCCATGTGAAGCAATTCAAAAGGACGGGTGGTAGTCATGATAGTCTTCGAGGGGTGCTTGGATCTGGTCATCTTTCCAGCCTCACAAGCCCCGCAAAGATGATCTTTGAGGAATTTGACACCCTCAATGCCAATGACGTGCTTCTTCTTCACAAGCGTGTGCAAGTTCCTCATGCCAGCATGACCGAGTCGACGATACCATAGCCAGCCTTCTGAAGCTTTTGCAAGTAGACATGTGGCAGGCTGTGGTCCTGCACAGAAATCAATAATATACAAGTCTCCTCTCCTAAAGCCTTGGAAGACTTTGGAATTGTCAGATTCCATGAGCACTAAGCAGCGATATTTGCCAAAGACGATAACCATATCAAGATCACAAAGCATCGAGACAGACATGAGGTTGAATCCGAGGGACTCGACAAGCATGACTTTGTCCATGTGTCGATCCTTTGAGATTGCAACCCTACCTAGACCCAATACCTTGCTTTTGCTTTTGTCAGCGTAGGTGATATGCTTCAGATGCGATGGAGATAAAGCAGAGTCCATCAGTAAGTTCTTGTCACCGGTCATGTGATTTGTACATCCACTGTCTAGGACCCACTCAGTAGCTTTGGGTGATTCATCCTGCAGATGAATTAGTGCATCTTATGAACTCATATACTTCAGAGTGAAGAATATGACATCAAATTCATCAGATAGAATTTCATCAAATAGTGCAACAGATATAGCAGTATGAGGACGTGAGAAATGAGTAAATCATTTCTTCACGATTGGCTTGTGTCCTTTCAAGCATTCTCAGGTCTCCAGCAAATTCATCAGACGTTCACGTTCGTCTGGAGACCTGACCCTGCATAAGAGATTAGTTCTTTTTCTTCACCACCCACATCTGGAGGGGTGGCAAAGAGTTCATCATGCTGCGAGCTCCATATGGGAAAGGTGGCATTGAAGCCAATGCACTTCGTTTCACAAAAGAGGGGTTAGAGTATGCATATGAATAAGCAGAGAAATTCTTCGAGGACTTATGAACATAATGATTTGAAGAATAATGCACATATTCATAAGTCTTAGATTTTCCCGGCGAAACAGAAGCATTAGTACGATGATGATCATATGAGGAATTTGATCCATATGAGGATTTTGATCCATATGAAGACTTTGGTACATATGAAGAATTTGATCTGGGGTTCCTATTCTTCACAGGTGGTGTCATGAGGACATTCACCTGAAGACTTTCAAGGCACCTTTTGGGAACCCAGATTTTCTTCATAGGAGGACCGTTCCTGCAGTTAGTTCCAACATATCTAGCAAATACTTCACCATTCTGATTTTTGAACAGCTTATAGTTGGAGTCAAATGGCTCATCAGATGAATATGAAGATTCACATGTAAAGCCAGATAAAGTGGATGGACCTACGGGAGGTCCTTTTGCAGCAACCCATGTGGTTTTGGGATACTGCTCAGGTTTCCAGTAGGTTCCATCGGCATTGGGTTTCCTCTCAAAGGCAATACCCTCTTTCCTAGGGTTCCTGTTTAAGATCTGCTTTTTGAGCACATCACAAAGAGTCCGATGCCCTTTGAGGCTTTTGTACATGCCTGTCACATACAATTCCTTCAACCCTGCATTTTTGTCAGTAATACTTGTGGTATCCTCAGATGAGGCAATTGTGACCACAGAGATAGTTGAAGAATTTGCAGCAATAGAAGCAGTTGAACTTTCAGGTGAAGAATTAGCAGATTCACGTTCAATGCATTTCAAACATGGTGGAATAAATTCTTCCTGAGCGGAACTGATCTGTTGAGTAAGTAATGAATCATTTTCCTTCTGAAGATCTTCATGACTCACCCTTAGCTTCTCAAGATCTTGCTTTCTCTGAAGAAATTCATACGAAAGCTTCTCATGATCGGCTAAGACTGTTTCATGATGACCTTGAAGATTATCAAACTTAGACTGTAGTCGTTGAAGATTATCAGTCAAAGTTTGAGTTCGACTCATTTCCTCACCCAATAGGTCATTGCTTTTGTCTAGTAGACTTTGAACCTCTTCCAAAGCCTTTTGTAGTTTTATGGCAATATTAGCAAGTTTGGAATAGCTAGGTTTGATATTTTCATCAGATTCATCCTCACTTGATTTAGAGGAGGGATATTTGAGTACCTTGGCACCTTTTGCCATGAAGCAATACGTGGGAGCGTAGTCATCGTCACCGTCGTCAGCAGTGTTGGGGAAGCCATTTTCCTCAGTGTTGAAGATGGACTTGCTAACGAAAGCAGTAGCGAGAGCTAGGCTCGCCACACCAGAGTTTGACTCCTCAGATTCCTCCTCTTCCTCATTTTCCTCAGATTCAGCTTTAGAGTCCATTTCCTTGCCAATGAATGCCCGAGCCTTTCTGGAACTGCTCTTCTTGTGAGATGAAGTCTTTAAAGATTTTGACGATGAGGACTTTGAAGATTTCTTCTTTTTCTTCGAGTAGACTGAACTGTCATCCTTGTACTTCTTCTTCTTTGATTCCTTCGCCCACTGAGGACAATCGGTTATGTAGTGACTAGGTTTCTTGCATTTGTGGCAAGTCCTCTTCTTGTAATCGCGAGATGAGGAATCTGATTTCATGTCATCGCCTCTTGAAGATTTTCCAAAGCGACCACGCCTTGAGAACTTCTGGAATTTCCTCACGAGCATTGCTAGCTCCTGGCTTAGTTCTTCAGGGTCACCAAGGCTGCTATCAGAATCTTCTCCTTCAGATGAGGAAACTGCCTTGGCCTTCAATGCGCGTAATCTTCCATAGCTTGGCCCGTAGAGGTCTCTCTTCTCAGCTTGTTGGAATTCATGAGTGTTCAGCCTCTCAAGGATATCAGCAGGATCTAGTGACTTGTAGTCTCCACGTTCTTGAATCATCAGTGCCAGTGTATCGAATGAGGAATCGAGTGATCTCAGCAATTTCTTCACCACCTCATGGTCGGTGATGTCAGTGGCACCAAGTGCTTGAAGCTCATTTGAGATGTTAGTGAGGCGATCGAAGGTTTGCTGAACATTTTCATTGTCGAGTCTTTTGAAGCGGTTGAAGAGATTGCAAAGAACGTCAACTCGAGAATCACGTTGGGTTGAGATTCCTTCGTTGACCTTGGACAGCCTATCCCAGATAAGCTTTGCAGACTCCAAAGCACTCACTCCGCCGTACTGTCCTTTGCTCAGATGGCCACATATGATATTCTTTGCTTGAGAGTCGAGTTGTTTGAATCTCTTCACATCAACATCGTTCACGGAAGGAGTGACAGAGGGAACGCCATTTTTCACAACTTACCAGAGATCGTTGTCAATTGCCTCAAGATGCATGCGCATCTTGTTCTTCCAGTAGGGGTAGTCCGTCCCATCGAAGGTAGGACACCCAGCCGAGACCTTGATCATGCCTGCAGTCGACATAACTAAAACTCCAGGTGGTTAAACCAAAATCACACAGAACAAGGGAGTACCATGCTCTGATACCAATTGAAAGTGCATTATATCGACTAGAGGGGGGTGAATAGGCGATTTTTACAAATTCTTCACTAAGGAAATACTACTTGAGGAATTTGCGAAGTGATGAACTACAAGCAGCAGAATAAGTACTCAGGTGCATGCATAACAAGACAGTAGCATGGTCATCATGATGAAATGAAACAAACACAGAGTACAGGTAGCATGTAAACATGATAAGCAGGCAGAAGACAAGATGACTGAAGAAATAGAATTGAGAAAATCTTCAGTCAAAGTCTTCAACAGTAATGATCAATTTCATCAACACATGAGTGAGGAAATGAAAGGGTTGAGGAAATAGAACCAGTAGCTCGATGAAGACAATGATTTGGTAGACCAGTTCCAACTGCTATGACAATTGTACGTCTGGTTGGAGCAACTTGGTATTTAAACCAAAGAACACACAGTCCCAGGACACACAGTCCTTACTGTATTCTCCTTGAGCTAAGGTCACACAGACCTCGCCCAATCACTCATGGTAAGTCTTCAAGGTGACTTCCAAACCTTCACAGACTAGGTCACCCGGTGATCCACAATTTCTCTTGGATGCTCTAGACCTTGATGCCTAACCGTCTGGAAGATGCACAGTCTTCAAAGGTAACAAGCGTCGGTTGCACACATGAACAATCTCTTCAGTGATGCTCAATCACTTTGGGTTTAGGTGATGGGGTTTTGGGTTTTTCCTCACTGGTGATTTTCTCTCAAAGACCTCGGAGGATGGGATGCTCTAAATGACAAGTGTCAGTTTCTCTCGGAGCAGCCAACCAGCTAGTGGTTGTAGGGGGCGGCTATTTATAGCCGGGGAGCAGCCTGACATGATAATACATAAATGCCCTTCAATGATATGACCGTTAGGTGGATAAGATATTTGGGACAGCTGGCGCATAGCACAGCAAAGGTCAGAAAACTGAGCTCTCAAATTCCTCAGGGCTATCATGTTCCTCACTTGTAGGCAATCCGCACTGGCGAATTCCTAACTCCTCAGTCAGAACAAATTCCTCAGAGAGCAGAAGATCTTCATCTCTCTCACTGAAGAAATTGACTGAACTGTATGAGATTTCCAACGACTTCACTCGAAGGATTGGATAGGTGTAGGATTTGAGATGAGCATCACTTGGAAATGTTTCCTTAGTTTTACCTCAACCCCCTTTAACAGTACGGTGTTTCCTATGACTCAAGAAAGAGAAAATGAAACTACGAAAACAAAAGTCTTCACGCTTCATAATCCTCGCATCAATATCAATGTCTTCAAGGTCACACCAATTTCCTCATTTTCAAAGTCTTCAAGAAAACCATAATCTTCAAATGAGGACATTCATTTTTAGGGGTCGACATTCATCGAATTTATAAAACTCCTCAGAGACTTATATAACTTGTGTACACTCATAAACACATTAGTCCCTTAACCTATAAGTCTTCAATACACCAAAATCACTAACGGGCACTACATGCACTTACAGTTTCAGGCTATACCCCATTACGGGTACATGAAACTCAAAATGCCAGGGCTCAATGTTCTGATCACAATAGCTAGTGACCCAGACAAAGCCCTCCGAGCCGGAAAAAAAAACAGCATCCCTGGCCCTCGAGGCACTATCCGAGGCTCTCGCAGCCGATGAGTTGACCACATTACGTACAATAGTGGACAGGGATGATGTCACCCTCAGTAAAAGACCCAAGTCTACATCCTTCAAACTAGCTGACGAAACCGTCAAGTTCCAAGTGCATCTGATGGACCCCAATAAGACAACGACCATCGGAGCCCAGCTGGACCCGGAGGTCGACGAGGCACTGCGTGCATTCCTGCGTGAAAATTGGGACATATTTGCCTGGCACCTTTCCGACATGCCAGGCATCCCACGCAGGCTGGCAGAACATAGTCTGAACATAATTAAGGGCTTCAAGCCAGTTAAACAGATGATGCGTTGATTTTCTGAACCCAAGCGTCAAGCCATGGGAGAAGAATTAGCTAAATTACTCGAAGCTGCATTCATCAGAGCAATTAAACACCCCGAGTGGCTGGCAAACCTGGTCATGGTACCTAAAAAAGACAAATCATGGCGGCTATGTGTCGACTTCAAAGACCTCAACAAAGCTTGCCCTAAGGATCCCTTTCCTTTGCCCTGAATTGACCAGATCACCGATGCCACCACCAGACACGACTCGTTATGTTTCCTCGACGCTTACTCGGGGTATCACCAAATCAATATGAAGGAGTTCGATCAACCAGCAACCGCGTTTATTACACCCTACGGACCATTCTGCTTTAACACAATGCCCTTTGGGTTAAAAAATGCAGATGCAATATATCAGTGCATGATTCAAACATGCCTGGAAACCCAAATTGGTAAAACAGTCGAAGCATATGTGGATGATGTGGTCATCAAGACCAAACATGTCAGCCAGTTGGTCAACGACCTCCGTCAGACCTTTGAAAACTTGAGAACATACGATATACGGCTCAACCCGGATAAATGTGTCTTCGGGGTTCCCGCCGGAAAACTGCTCGGATTCATTGTCTCCCATAGAGGGATAGAGGCCAATCCGGCTAAAATCCAAGCTCCGTCCCAACTGGCAATACCCACAGAGCTCAAACACGTCCAGAAGCTGGCCAGTTATGTTGCTGCCCTAAGCCGTTTCATCTCTCGTCTCGGTGAAAAGGCACTGCCGCTGTACAAACTACTCAAAAAGACCAAAAATTTCGAATGGACAGACGAGGCAACCGCCGCTCTAAAGGAGATAAAAACTCTACTAGCAGGCAATCCTATCTTGACAGCACCTGGCTTAGGCGAGCCTATGTTGCTATACATCTCAGCCATGAACCAGGTCATGAGCGTTGTCCTCATGGTAGAACGAGAGGCAGAAGGACATAAGTTCAGGGTGCAGAAGCCTGTCTATTATGCATCAGAAGTGCTCACCCCGTGTAAATCCCGATATCCGCACTATCAAAAGATTGCCTACACAGTTTTTATGGCATCCCGCAAGCTCCGACACTACTTTCAAGAGTGTTCGGTCACTGTGGCATCCGAAGTGCCCTTAAATGACATCATCAATAATAGGGATGCCACAGGTCGCATCGCCAAATGGGCCATAGAGCTCCTGCCTTTTGAAATTGTGTACAAGCCACGTCGAGCTATTAAGTCTCAGGTACTAGCTAATTTTCTGGCCGAATGGATGGAAGCCGAGCTTCCCCGGGAATACAGTACGTACTCACACTGGACAATGTATTTTAACGGCTCCAAAATGTTGGCCGGACTGGGGGCTGCGTGATCCTTACGTCCCCCACTAGCGACACTATTCGGTACGTACTACAGATCATGTACACAGACTCTAACAACGCAGCCGAATATGAAGCCCTATTGCATTGTCTTCGGATGGCAACGTCAATGGGTGTTCAACGGCTCGAAGTGTGGGGCGATTCCAACCTCGCCACCTCCCAGGTCAATGGCGAGTTCGACGCCAAGGACCCAAAAATGGCGGCGTACCGAAATGCCATCTTAAGAATATCAGACCAGTTCGAAGGGTTAGAATTTCACCATGTCTCTAGAGGAAGTAACCAAGCTGCGGATATCCTCGCTCGTATGGGCGCTAACCGCGACCTTGTCCCTAAAAACACCTTTCTAGAGCGGCTTTTCAATCCATCCATGGTGTGGCAGGACAGGGACCAGGATGCAGCAACCAATGGGCTCGAACAAATCATCCCTCCGGCCATCGAGCCAGACGACGACATCATCGGCATCTCGAAAGTTGAAGAAGCTGCTTCGGCTAATGAGGTCATGGCCATAATCGCACCATGGACTGAGCCCTTCCTTGCCTACCTCCTACGGCAAGAGCTCCCCGATGATCAGACTGAGGCACGGCGCATAATCCGGTGCTCTAAAGCCTACAAGGTCCACGAGAGTGAGCTATACAAGAAAAGCACTACCGGAGTCTTACAGTGGTGCACATCGGAAGCAGAGGGGCATCAACTTTTGGCAGAGATTCATGCTGGCATGGGCGGCCACCACGCAGCAGCTCGGGCCTTAGTAAGCAAGGCCTTTCGAGCAGGGTTTTTCTGGCCCACCACCCGCGCGGATGCCCGTACTCTAGTCCAACATTGTGTTGGATGCCAGCTTTTTGCAAATCAAAGCCATATGCCCCCAACGACTCTCCGGACTATACCAATTACCTGACCTTTCGAAGTCTGGGGGCTGGATGATACGTCTCCGTCGTATCTATAATTTTTGATTGTTTCATGCCAATATTATACAATTTTTACATACTTTTGGCAACATTTTATATGATTTATTGGACTAACCTATCGATCCAGTGCCCAGTGTCAGTTCCTGTTTGTTGCATGTGTTTTGTTTTGCAGAATATCCATATCAAACGAAGTCCAAACACGATAAAAATTTATGGAGAATTATTTTGGAATATATGTGATTTTTGGGACTTGGAATCAACGCAAACGGGGGCCATTAGCCACCACAAGACACTTGGGCACTCCAGGCAGCCCAAGCGTGTGGTGGTGGTTGTGCCCTCCTCGTACGTCGGTTAGAGCTCTACTTCGGGAGCAAGGAAGCTTATATCCGGAAAAAAAATCGTGTTAAAATATCAGCGCAATCGGAGTTAAGGATCTCCGGGAATTTAAGAAATGGCAAAGGCCAGAAAACAGGAATGCGAAACAGAAGAGAACAGAGAGGAAGATCCAATCTTGGAGGGGATCCTGCCCCTCCGCTGCCATGGAGGCCATGGACCAGAGGGGGAACTCTCCTCCCATCTAGTGGGAGTCCAAGGAAGAAGAAGAAGGAGGGGGGCTCTCTCCCCCTCTCTCCCGGTGGCGCCGGAGTGCCGCCGGGGCAAGGATCGTGACGGTGATCTACATCAACAATCTTGCTGCCGTCAACACCAACTTTCTCCCCCTCTATGCAGCGGTGTAACACCCCTTCTCCCCACTGTAATCTCTACTTAAACATGGTGCTCAACACTATATTTATTTCCCAATGATATGTGGTTATCCTATGATGTTTGAGAAGATCCATTTTGTCCTATGGGCTAATTGATGATCGTGGTTGTTTTGAGTGTATATTTTATTTATGGTGCTGTCCTACGGTGCCCTCCATCTCGCGCAAACATGAGGGGTCCCCGCTATAGGGTGTTGCAATATGTTCATGATTTGCTTATTGTCGGTTGTCGGAGTGACAGAAGCCTGAACACAGATAAGTGGGTTGTTGCGTATGGGAGTAAAGAGGACTTGATACTTAATGTTATGGTTGGGTTTTATGACCTTAATGATCTTTAGTAGTTGCGGATGCTTGCTAGAGTTCCAATATTAAGTGCATATGATCCAAGTAGAGAAAGTATGTTAGCTCATGCCTCTCCCTCATGTAAAATTGCAAGAATGATTACCGGTCTAGTTATCAATTGCCTAGGGACAAATGACTTTCTTGTTAACAAAAGCTAACTACTTTTATTACCTTGCAATTTACTCATAGTTTTATTCTCGCAAAGTACTCGTAGTTTTATTCTTGCAAAATAGTTTCATACTTATTTTAGGTAGAGGAAACGTCAAGTGTGCGTAGAGTTGTATCGGTGGTCGATAGAACTTGAGGGAATATTCGTTCTACCTTTAGCTCCTCGTTGGGTTCGACACTCTTATTTATCGAAAAAGGTTACAAACGATCCCCTATACTTGTGGGTTATCAAGACCTTTTTCTGGCGCTGTTGCCGGGGAGCAATACCGTGGGGTGAATATTCTCGTGTGTGCTTGTTTGCTTTATCACTAAGTAGATTTTATTTTGTGCTCTTGTTTTCTATCTCTAGTTATGGGTAGGAAACGCAAAATACCAAAAAAAATTAGTTGTACCTACTAAACCAATGGTTGAAGAACCACCCAAAATCTATCATACTACTGAAGCTTTCTACTTGGATCATCTTCGATCCCTATGTGCTCATGCTGAAACACCAACTATCTTAGTTGAGAGCAAATCATTAGATGAGCATTCTCATTTGTGCGACACTGCTTATATCAAAAAGGGAAACTTTTATGGCACCATATTAATAGTTTGTATTGCTATGCTTTGAATTTATGCGAAATACATGATTTTACTTGTTGTTCTGAAGATCCTAAAAAACACCTTCCCTTCCAATGTGAGTTTAAGGATAATGGAATTTTATCTTCTTATGCCAAGGGTGTTTATAATTACTATGATATTGAACAATTCATTGCTTTTAAGGGTGCTTATGAAATTGCTTCTTTGATTGAAAAGTATGATGCTACTCTTTACAAATCTGAAAATTTTGCCATACTTAAATATTGCTATGAAAATTATTCTTCTAATGCTTATATTAATCCATATATTGAGGACTTCTCCGCTGTCCAAGAAGAGACTAATATTTTGCAGGAGTCTATGGAAGAAGAAATTGATGAAACTGTGAGCTCCTTGGATGAAAAAGATGATGAGGAGAGCGAAGAACAAAAGGAGGAAGATCAGATTGATCACCCGTGCCCACCTTCTAACGAGAGTAACTCTTCAACTCATACATTGTTTAATGTCCCTTCATTCTTACCGAAGGATGAATGCTATGATCCTGTTGATTCATTTGAAATATCCCTTTTTGATGAAATTGATGCTTGCTATGCTTGTGGCCATGATGCCAATTTGAATTATGCTTATGGAGATGAGCTTGCTATAGTTCCTTATGTTAAGAATGAAATTGTTGCTATTGCACCCACACATGATAGTCCTATTATCTTTTTGAATTCTCCCAACTACACTATATCGGAGAAGTTTGCACTTATTAAGGATTACATTGATGGGTTGCCTTTTACCGTTGCACATGATAATTTTGATGAATATAATATGCATGTGCTTGCTGCTCCTACTTGCAATTATTATGAGAGAGGAACTATTTCTCCACCTCTCTATGTTTCCAACACGATAAAATTGCAAGAAACTGCTTATGCTATGTATTGGCCTTTACTTGATGTGCATGAATGTTCTTGTATGACATGCCGATGCATAGGAAGAGAGTTAGACTTTGTCATTGCATGATATATGTTGCTTTGTGCTCACTACTAAATGCCAAATCATTGTTAATTAAAATTGGCTTTGATATACCTTGGGATCCGGGTGGATCCATTACTTGAGCACTTTATGCCTAGCTTAATGGCTTTAAAGAAAGCACTGCCAGGGAGACAACCCGAAAGTTTTAGAGAGTCATTTTATTCTGTTGAGTGCTTTTATAAAGTTTAAAAACAAAAAATATAGAAGGGAACCTAAAACTTCACAAAAGGAAAAGTGAAAGTGAGAAGGACGAGCACCGTGGAAGTGGGAGCATGCCTTGAACTTTGTTCATGCCCATGGAAACTTTGTGAATATTGAATTACAGAAACTTTTCAACAAAAATAATTATCCCCTTGTACAAATCCATTGTATTATAAAAATAATGTGCCAAGATTTTCCTTTAGGATGATTAGATTGCTTGTTGGTATGTGCGGTGCAAAAACAGAAACTTTGGCTGTAGTGCGTGATTTTACATTTTTTACTGGAACATCAAAAGTTTCTGAAACTTTTTGCACAGTATTTATATACAATTTTTTTATTTTTTACTAATTTTTCAGAATATTTGGAGTAACAGAAGTATGGTGAATTTTCAGATTACTACACACTGTCCTGTTTAAGACAGATTCTGTTTTTGATGCATTGTTTTGCTTGTTTTGATGAAACTATCGATTTTTATCGGTGGTATAAGCCATGGAAAAGTTATAATACAGTAGATACAATGCAAAAACAAAATATGAATTGGTTTGCAACAGTACTTAAAGTAGTGATTTGCATTATTATACTAACGGATCTCACCAGTTTTCTGTTAAGTTTTGTGTGGATGAAGTGTTCAAAGATCGAGGAGATCTTGATATGAGGAGAAGGAGGAGAGGCAAGAGCTCAAGCTTGGGGATGCCCAAGGCATCCCAAGTAAATATCCAAGGAGACTCAAGCGTCTAAGCTTGGGGATGCCCCGGAAGGCATCCCATCTTTCTTCAACAAGTATCGGTATGTTTGCGTTTTCGTTTCGTTCAAGTGATATGTGTAAATCTTGGAGCATCTTTTGTGTTTAGTTTTCACTTTTGTTTTATGCACCTTGCTGGTATGAGATATTCCATGGTTGATTTATAGAATGCTCATTACACTTCACTTATATCTTTTGAGTATGGCTTTATAGAATGCTTCATGTGCTTCACTTATATCATTTGAAGTTTGGATTGCCTGTTTCTCTTCACATAGAAAACCGTTATTCATAGAATGCTCTTTTGCTTCACTTATATTTATTAGAGCATGGTCTTTTTTAGAAAGAATTAAACTCTCTTGCTTCACTTATATCTATTTAGAGAGTCAACAGGGATTGGTCATTTGCATGGTTAGTCATAAAATCCTACATAAAACTTATGGATCACTGAATATGATATGTTTGATTCCTTGCAATAGTTTTGCGATATAGGATGATAATATGTGGGAGGTACTAGTAAACGGTTGTGGTTAGTAAGAATATTGGTGTTAAGGTTTGTGATTCCCGAAGCATGCACGTATAGTCTCTCGTTATGCTATGAAGTTGGAGCATGATTTATTATTCATTGTCTTCCTTATGAGTGGCGGTCGGGGACGAGCGATGGTCTTTTCCTACCAATCTATCCACCTAGGGGCATGCGTAGTAGTACTTTGCTTCAAGGGCTAATAAACTTTTGCAATAAGTATATGAGTTCTTTATGACTAATGTGAGTCCATGGATTATACGCACTCTTACCTTTCCGCAATTTGCTAGCCTCTACGGTACCGTGCATTGCCCTTTCTCACCTCGAGAGTCGGTGCAAACTTCGCCGGTGCATCCAAACCCCGTGATATGATATGCTCTATCACATATAAGCCTTATTATATCTTCCTCAAAACAGCCTCCATATCTACCTATTATGGCCTTTCCATAGCCATTTCGAGATATATTGCCATGCAACTTCCACCGCTTTCGTTTTGATGACTTGAGCATTCATTGTCATATTGCTTTGCATGATCGTAAGATAGATAGTATGGTATTTCCATGGCTTGTCCATTTTTTGATATCGTTGTTATGCTAGATCATTGCACATCCTGGTACACTGCCAGAGGCATCCATATAGAGTCATACTTTGTTCTAGGTATCGAGTTGTAATTTTTATTTCTTTTGAGTTGTAAGTAAATAGAAGTGTGATGATCATCAATTTTCATTATTAGAGCGTTACCCCAGTGAGGAAAGGATGATGGAGACTATGATTCCCCCACAAGTCGGGATGAGACTCCGGACAAAGAGAGAGAAAAAATAGAAAAAAAAAAGAAAAAAAAAGAAAAAAAAAAGAGAGACGGGGCATGCTAGTTCCACACTTGTGCTTCAAAGTAGCACCACGTTTTTCATATAGAGAGTCTCCTATGTTGACACTTTCATATACTAATGGGAATTTTTCATTATAGAGTTAGATGCACACCCACTTAGTTTTCATATTGAGCTTTCATACACTTATAGCTCTTAGTGCATTCGTTACATGGCAATCCCTACTCCTCGCATTGATATCAATTGATGGGCATCTCCATAGCCCGTTGGTTAAGCCGCGTCAATGTGAGACTTTCTTACTTTTTTGTCTTCTCTATATTTACCCCTATCATCATACTCTATTCCACCCATAGCGCTATATCCATGGCTTGCGCTCATGTATTGCGTGAGGGTTGAAAAAGCTGAAGCGCGTTAAAAATTATGAACCAAGTGCTCGGCTTGTCATCGGGGTTGTGCATGATAAATACTTTGTGTTAAGAAGACAGAGCATGACAAGACTATATGATTTTGTAGGGATAGCTTTCTTTAGCGTTGATATTTTGAAAGACACGATTGTTTGTTGGGATGCCTGAGTATTGATGTCTTTATGTCAAATTATAGACTATTGCTTTGAATCACTCGTGTCTTAATATTCATGCCATGATTAGATATATGATCAAGATTATGCTAGGTAGCATTCCACATCAAAAATTATCTTTTTTATCATTTACCTACTCGAGCACGAGCGGGAATTAAGCTTGGGATGCTGATACGTCTCCATCGTATCTATAATTTCTGATTATTTCATGCCAATATTATACAACTTTTACATACTTTTGGCAACATTTTATATGGTTTATTGGACTAACCTATTGATCCAGTGCCTAGTGCCAGTTCCTGTTTGTTGCATGTTTTTTGTTTCGCAGAATATCCATATCAAACGAAGCCCAAACACGATAAAAATTTATGGAGAATTATTTTGGAATATATGTGATTTTTGGGACTTGGAATCAACGCAAACGGGAGGGGGGGGGGCACAGCCACCACAAGACACCTGGGCACGCCAGGCAGCCTAGGCGCGTGGTGGTGGGTTGTGCCCTCCTCGTACGTCGGTTGGAGTTCTACTTCGGGTGCAAGGAAGCTTATATCCGGAAAAAAATCATGTTAAAATCTCAGTGCAATTGGAGTTACGGATCTCCGGGAATATAAGAAACGGTTTTCAGCCAGAAAACAGGAACGCGAACAGAAGAGAACAGAGAGGGAGATCCAATCTCAGAGGGGCTCCTGCCCCTCCGCCGCCATGGAGGCCATGGACCAGAGGGGGAACTCTCCTCCCATCTAGGAGGGAGGCCAAGGAATAATAAGAAGGAGGGGGGCTCTCTCCCCCTCTCTCTCCCGGTGGCGCCGGAGTGTCGCCGGGGCAAGGATCGTGACGGTGATCTACATCAACAATCTTGCTACCGTCAACACCAACTTTCTCCCCCTCTATGCAGCGGTGTAACACCCCTTCTCCCCACTGTAATCTCTACTTAAACATGGTGCTCAACACTATATTTATTTCCCAATGATATGTGGTTATCCTATGATGTTTGAGTAGATCCGTTTTGTCCTATGGGCTAATTGATGATTGTGGTTGGTTTGAGTGTATATTTTATTTATGGTGCTGTCCTACGGTGCCCGCTGTCTCGCGCAAACATGAGGGACCCCTGCTATAGGGTGTTGCAATACGTTCATGATTTGCTTATTGTCGGTTGCCGGAGTGACAGAAGCCTGAACACGGATAAGAGGGTTGTTGCGTATGGGAGTAGAGAGGAGTTGATACTTAATGCTATGGTTGGGTTTTACGACCTTAATGATCTTTAGTAGTTGCGGATGCTTGCTAGAGTTCCAATCATAAGTGCATATGATCCAAGTAGAGAAAGTATGTTAGCTCATGCCTCTCCCTCATGTAAAATTGCATGAATGATTACCGGTCTAGTTATCAATTGCCTAGGGACAAATGACTTTCTTGTTGACAAAAGCTATCTACTTTTATTACCTTGCAATTTACTCATAGTTTTAGTCTCGCAAAGTACTCGTAGTTTTATTCTTGCAAAATAGTTTCATAC
This sequence comes from Thinopyrum elongatum, assembly GCA_011799875.1. NCBI lineage: Eukaryota > Viridiplantae > Streptophyta > Magnoliopsida > Poales > Poaceae > Thinopyrum > Thinopyrum elongatum. The sequence continues at coordinate 263,837,545 of CM022297.1, forward strand.
TTGTTTTAGGTAGAGCAAACGTCAAGTGTGCATAGAGTTGTATCGGTGGTCGATAGAACTTGAGGGAATATTCGTTCTACCTTTAGCTCCTCGTTGGGTTCGACACTCTTATTTATTGAAAAGGCTACAAACAATCCCCTATACTTGTGGGTTATCACTGGACATGGTTGGACCACTTAAAGGGGGAACCAAGAAAAATAAATACCTACTAGTTATGGTCGATAAATTCACTAAGTGGATTGAAGCAAAGCCAGTTACCTCAGCAAATTTCGGACCAGTTATCAACTTCATATCCAGCGTGGTACACTATTACGGTGTCCTGCACAGTATCATCGCGGATAATGGATCCAATTTCATGGCCCAGGAGGTCAAGGACTGGTGCGCTACTATGGGCATTAAGCTCGACTACGCCTCGGTGTACCACCCACAGACCAACGGACAGGTTGAGCGGGCCAACGGACTAATCATGAGCAGCATAAAACCTCGCCTAGTTCATTCCTTGAAACAATCTGATTGCCATTGGGTGGAGGAGCTTGACTCCATACTATGGGGACTTCACACTACCCCTAACCGATCAACGGGATTCACACCCTTCTTCATGGTGTACGGCGCAGAAGCAGTCCTCCCTTGTGACATCATTCACAACGCACCTCGAGTATGCATGTATGAGGAAAAAGAAGCTGAGTTGGATCGGCAAGATGACCTAGACACCCTAGAAGAAGAACGGGATGTAGCTCGGGCTTGTTCTATGTTTTACCAGCAACAGGCTCGACGCTACCAGAGCAGGGAAGTTCGGGCGAAGGCATACAATGTTGGAGAACTCGTCCTCCGCCTCCCAGAGAAGAAAAAGAACAAACTCTCGCCCAAGTGGGAGGGCCCTTTCATAATTGATGAAGTGTTAGCAGGAGGAGTGTATCGCATTTGCAACCCGGCCGACGACCGCCTCGAACCAAACCCCTGGAACGCAGCTCGGCTCCGGCGCTTCTACGACTAAGTACGACCACGTCAGTCAACTATCCCTTTCCTCATTGTACATTTCTTCTCTTTCTTCCTGGGGAATTAGGATCTCCCGGGCCCTGTTCGGATAAACCGAATTCAGTTTAGGCCCTTTTTCATTGCACATTTTCAAATTTAATACCCAGATTTAACCTGGGGGCTCCTTTAAAGCAGCCAATTAATATATTTTCCGTGCACGTAATCGTCTTTGTTGAGTTTTCACTCTCTCGAATACCTCTTCAGCCATCATATGCACCGATTTGACTTAAGTTTTTGCCAAGCTGGGTTGCCTGGCTCCTGTGCTTTCCCCCTACGTTCCCGATTGTTCGGCTAGGGGGTAAAGGGAGCACCTCTGCGATTGTTACGACCGAGTCAGCCGCGTCCGTACCTCAGACGGGTGAAGACGAAAGCTAGCGTTCTTAAGAACATAATGGGTCGGCAATGAGGGAGACTATAGTAATCCTGGTGTTCGTCACCAACACTTGGGGATTCGGCCCTCGCACCAATTATTCGCATACTTCGGGTATCCGAATACAAACGTCTACACTTGGCATGCCGAACCTGAAGAAAGGAACCCATGGCGGAACTATTTTCTTCCGAAGATGTTTCTTACATTAAAAAGTAATATAACATAACTCTCCACACGCGTTTTTGTCTGTTCGTACCAAAAGGCCAGATTGGCTGGTTACCGGAAGTGATTTCTTGCTTACATCAGGTCACATAGTACGGGACACTCCCCGATCCTTGGTCGGGGAGGCAGAAGCCGATGGCCGGTTAAGACAATGTTTTTCAGTACGGATCGAGATCGTTTGATGTAAAGTATATAGATACATAGAATCAAACACATCACTCTTTGTCCACATTGTCTATTATGCTATCTAAAGCACAATCCCACTGGGAGAATCGAGCTGCAGGCATCACTTGGTCATAGACCAAGTGAAGAGGTATTTCCTGCCCATCCGGCCCTACTGGTCCAACACGAGCCATATGCTCTGGCTCGAGTTTCCTGAACCGGTTTTTCACCATGGCCCATGCTTCTCGCCCCCCTCCCGATAGGATGATATTTTCCATAATTCAAAGCGCCGCCGAGCTCCCTTAAAGCGATTCGCCAGTTCGGCCATATCGTCCGGTGCCACTTCGATCGGCCATAAAGCCTTGACCATGTTCTTCATAGCTTTTTGAGCTTTCTCATGAACCACATACAGTTCCTTTAAAAGATCCCCGCTAAAGGAATTGACCTCTTCTCCGGGCCGACCAGTCAGGAGACCTAGCATAAAGCATGGCATATTTGTTATATTCAAGCATTGTGAGCGGCTATGTACATCCAATGCTTAAATGACACTTACTGAACATGCCACTTTTAATCTTTGGTTATCTCCCAGAGCCTGCACCAATTGAGCTTTCAAACTCTCCAGTTCCTTGGCCTGTTCCTGGTTCTCTGCCTTCAGTTTGTTGGTTTCCTCAAGGCTTCGTTTTAAAACCGGTAGACCGGCTTGATGTTGTGACTCAACATACCGTTGGGACTCTTTGGCGGCATCCAGGTCTGTTTCTAGCTAATCTATGGATTCAACTGCTACAAAGAAAACCGGTGTCAAACAGGGCACATTGGCGCAATTTATACGTGTTAAAAACTTCCCCTCACCATGGGCCACGCTGGTGAACTTTTTCACCGCCTCTAATTCAGCCTTCACATCAGCCAACTGTGTTCAGCTTGACTCAAGGTCCTCGGACAACTTTTTATTTTGGTCCTTTGAAGCCGGCCAAAAACCATAAATAACTTTATTCACAAACCCTTAACTCGGCCGTCCCGCCCGAATCAAGGCTTGGGGGCTATTGGGTTAGCATTTATATTCGGTTGTCAGAACCCATCTCTTACCTGCATATTGGCCGACAGAAGATTGGCAATCCCCTCAAGGCCTGTTCGGGCTGCTCCGAGGTATGCGTCAACCGAATTAAAGGCATTAAACTCTTGATCAGAAAAGGTGGCATGATGCAGGGATTCCTTTCATCATCGATGATTCATCACACTTTCAACTTCAGAATTGGTGACCGAGACGTCCTCAGGATCTTCTAAAGGCTGGTCTGCAGTACTACCCCCCCCTCCCCCCCCGCATTAACCTCTGCCCGTGCTGAGGATCTTCGGTCATGCCCTGACACTCCCTCAATGTCTTCGGACGGTCGAGGTGGTACCTATTTCCTACAAGCCCTGATTAAAACGTCAACAGAGCCCCACGGCGGCGAGGCCAATAATGAACTAATGTCAATTTTAAAGCACACTACCTTTTTTTCGAAGATACGATTGGCGTAGCTCTCATGGTCGCTTTTCATTTGGAGGCTCCTTTGTTGGTTGGAATTAACGCCGCCTCTGTCGGTGTTCGGCGCGAGGTACGGCGACCCTTGGGAGTAGAAGTTAGCATAGCCGGAGTAGCGCAAGGCGAATGCCTTGTTTGAGAAGAAGCCTTCTTGCTACTTACGGCGGATGAGGGGATAAGCCCAGGATGATCGGCTATGATAGCTGATATGTCTCCGTCGTATCTATAATTTTTGATTGTTTCATGCCAATATTCTACAACTTTCATATACTTTTGGCAACTTTTTATATTATTTTTGGGGCTAACATATTGATCCAGTGCCCAGTGCTAGTTCCTGTTTGTTGCATGTTTTTTGTTCCGCAGAAAATCCATATCAAACGGAGTCCAAATGCGATAAAAACTTACGGAGATTTTTTTGGAATATATGTGATTTTTGGGAAAAAGAATCAATGCGAGATGATGCCCGAGGGGGCCACAAGGTAGGGGGCACGCCCCAGGGGGTAGGGCGCGCCCTGGACCCTTGTGGCCACCCCGTTAGGCGGTTGGTGCCCTTCTTTCGCCAAAATAAAGCTAATATCCGGATAAAAATCGTGTTAAAATTTCAGCCCAATCGGAGTTACGGATCTCTGGGAATTTAAGAAACGGTGAAAGGCCAGAATCTGGGAGCGTAGAAACAGAAGGAAACAGAGAGATCCAATCTCGGAGGGGCTCCCGCCCCTCCGCCGCCATGGAGGCCAAGGACCAGAGGGGAAACCCTCCTCCCATCTAGGGAGGAGGCCAAGGAAGAAGAAGAAGGAGGGGGGCTCTCTCCCCCTCTCTCCCGGTGGTGCCGGAACGCCGTCGGGGCCATCATCGTGACGACGATCTACACCAACAACTTCGCCGCCGTAATCACCAACTCTCTCCCCTTCTATGCAGCGGTGTAACACCCCTTCTCCCCGCTGTAATCTCTACTTAAACTTGGTGCTCAACGCTATATATTATTTCCCAATGATGTATGGCTATCCTATGATGTTTGAGTAGATCCGTTTTGTCCTATGGGTTGATTGATGATCATGATTGGTTTGAGTTGTATGTTTTATTATTGGTGCTGTCCTAGGGTGCTCTCCGTGTCGCACAAGCGTGAGGGATCCCCGCTGTAGGGTTTGCAATATGTTCATGATTCGCTTATGGTGGGTGGCGTGAGTGACAGAAGCACAGACCCGAGTAAGTAGGTTGTTTGCGTATGGGAGTAAAGAGGACTTGATACTTAATGCTATGGTTGGGTTTTACCTTAATGATCTTTAGTAGTTGCGGATGCTTGCTAGAGTTCCAATCATAAGTGCATATGATCCAAGTAGAGAAAGTATGTTAGCTTATCCCTCTCCCTCATATAAAATTGCAATAATGATTACCGGTCTAGTTATCGATTGCCTAGGGACAAATAACTTTCTTGTGACAAAAAGCTCTCTACTAAAACTAACTTAGTTATTTCTTTATCTAAACAGCCCCTAGATTTTATTTACGTGCTCTTTATTATCTTGCAAACCTATCCTACCACACCTATAAAGTACTTCTAGTTTCATACTTGTTCTAGGTAAAGCGAACGTTAAGCATGCGTAGAGTTGTATCGGTGGTCGATAGAACTTGAGGGAATATTTATTCTACCTTTAGCTCCTCGTTGGGTTCGACACTCTTACTTATCAAGAAAGGCTACAATTGATCCCCTATACTTGTGGGTTATCAAGACCTTTTTCTGGCACCGTTGCCGGGGAGCAATAGCGTGGGGTGAATATTCTCGTGTGTGCTTGTTTGCTTTATCACTAAGTAATTTTTATTTTGTGCTCTTGTTTTCTATCTTTAGTTATGGGTAGGAAACGTAAAATACCAAAAAACTTAGTTATACCTACTAAACCAATGGTTGAAGAACCAACCAAAATCTATCATACTCCTGAAGCTTTTTACTTGGATCATCTTCGATCCCTTTGTGCTCGTGCTGAAAACCCAACTAGCTTAGTTGAGGGAAAATCATTAGATGAGCATGCTTATTTTGTGCGACACCGCTTATCTCAAAAGGGAAACAATTACTGCATCAAATTAATACTATGCAATGCTATGCTTGTAATTTATGTGAATTATATGACTTTACTTGTTGTCCTGAAGACCCTAAGAAACACCTTCCCTACCAATGTGAGTTTAGTGATAATGGAATCTTATCTTCTTATGCCAAGGGTGTTTATAATTACTATGATGTTGAACAAATTGAAGAATTTGTTGCTTTTAAGGGTGCTTATGAAATTGCTTCTTTGATTGAAAAGTATGATGCCACTCTTTACAAATCTATTTTTTGTTCATACTTAAATATTGCTATGAGAATTATGCTTCTAATGCTTATGTTAAACCATATATTGAGGACTCCTCCGCTGTCCAAGAGGAGACTAATATTTTGCAGGAAACTATGGAAGAAGAAATTGATGACACTGTGAGCTCATTAGATGAAAAAGATGACGAGGAGAGCGGAGAACAAAAGGAGGAAGAGCGGATTGATCACCCGTGCTCACCTTCTAATGAGAGTAACTCTTCAACTCATACATTGTTTAATTTTCCTTCATGCTTACCGAAGGATGAATGCTATGATCCCTTGGATTTGTTTGAAATATCCCTTTTTGATGAACTTGATGCTTGCTATGCTTGTGGCCATGATGCCAATATGAATTATGCTTATGGAGATGAACTTGCTATAGTTCCTTATGTCAAGAATGAAATTGTTGCTATTGCACCCACGCATGATAGTCCTATTATCTTTTTGAATTCTCCTAACTACACTATATCGGAGAAGTTTGCGCTTATTAAGGATTATATTGATGGGTTGCGTTCTACTATTGCACATGATGATTTTGATAGATATAATATGCATGTGCTTGCTGCTCCTACTTGCAATTATTATGAGAGAGGAACTACATCTCCGCCTCTCTATGTTTCCAATATGATAAAATTGGAAGAAACTGTTTATACTATGCATTGGCCTTTACTTGATGTGCATGAATTGTTCTTTTATGACATGCCGATGCATAGGAAGAGAGTTAGACTTCGTTGTTACTTGATATATGTTACTTTGTGCTCAATACTAAATCACAAATCATTGTTAATTAAAATTGGCTTTGATATACCTTGGGATCCGGGTGGATCCATTACTTGAGCACTATATGCCTAGCTTAATGGCTTTAAAGAAAGCGCTGCCAGGGAGACAACCCGGAAGTTTTAGAGAGTCATTTATTTCTGTTGAGTGCTTTTATAAAGTTTAAAAACAAAAAAATAAAGTAGGGAACCTAAAACTTTTCAAAAAGAAAAGTGAAAGTAAGAAGGACGAGCACCGTTGAAGTGGGGGAGCTCCTTGAACTTTGTTCATGCCCATGGCAACTTTGCAGATCTTGAATTACAAAAACTTTTCAACAAAAATAATTATCCTCTTGTACAAATCCATTGTATTATAAAATAATGTGTCAAGATTTGCCTTTAGGATGATTAGATTGATTGTTTGGTATGTGCAGTGAAAAAACAGAAACTTTGGCTGTAGCGTGAACTTACATTTTTTACTGGAATGTCAAAAGCTTCTGAAACTTTTTGCACAGTACTTCTATACAAATTGTTTATTTTTTCCTATTTTTTCAGAATTGTTAGAGTTACATAAGTATGGTGAATGTTCAGATTACTACAGACCATCCTGTTTTTGACAGATTCTGTTTTTGATGCATTGTTTTGCTCGTTTTGATGAAACTATCAATTTTATCGGTGGTCTAAGCCATGGGGAAGTTATAATACAGTAGCTACAATGCAAAAACAAAATATGAATGGGTTTGCAACAGTACTTAAAGTGGTGATTTGTTTTATTATACTAACGAATCTCACGAGGGTTTTGTTAAGTTTTGTGTGATTGAAGTTTTCAAGTTTTGGGTGAGATCACGATGGATGAAGGAATAAGGAGTGGCAAGAGCCTAAGCTTGGGGATGCCCAAGGCACCCCAAGGTAATATTCAAGGACTCCCAAGCAACTAAGCTTGGGGATGCCCCGGAAGGCACCCCCTCTTTCTTCTAACGATCATCAGTAATTTTACTTGGAGCTATATTTTTATTCATCACATGATATGCGTAAATCTTGGAGCATCGTGTGCTTTTTTATTTTTCTTTTAATAATGCACCATGCTGGTATGAGATAGTCCTTGATTGATTTATAGAATGCTTCATGCACTTCACTTATATCTTTTGAGTATGGCTTTATAGAATGCTTCATGTGCTTCGCTTATATCTTTTGAAGTTTGGATTGCCTGTTTCTCTTCACATGGAAAACCGCCATTTGTAGAATGCTCTTTTGCTTCACTTATATTTATTAGAGCATGGTCTTTTTTAGAAAGAATTAAACTCTCTTGCTTCACTTATATCTATTTAGAGAGTTGACAGGAATTGATCATTCACATGGTTAGTCATAAAATCCTACATAAAACTTGTGGATCACTGAATATGATATGTTTGATTCCTTGCAATAGTTTTGCGATATAAAGATGGTGATATTAGAGTCATGCTAGTGAGTAATTGTGGATTGGTAGAAATACTTGTGTTAAGGTTTGTGATTCCTGAAGCATGCACGTATGGTGAACCGTTATGTGATGAAGTCGGAGCATGATTTATTTTTTTATTGTCTTCCTTATGAGTGGCGGTCGGGGACGAGCGATGGTCTTTTCCTACCAATCTATCCCCCTAGGAGCATGCATGTAGTACTTTGTTTCGATAGCTAATAGATTTTTGCAATAAGTATGTGAGTTCTATATGACTAATGTTGAGTCCATGGATTATACGCACTCTCACCCTTCCACCATTGCTAGCCTCTTCGGTACCATGCATTGCCCTTTCTCCCCTCGAGAGTCGGTGCAAACTTCGCCGGTGCATCCAAACCCCGTGATATGATACACTCTATCACACATAAGCCTCCCTATATCTTCCTCAAAACAGCCACCATACCTACCTATCATGGCATTTCCATAGCCATTCCGAGATATATTGCCATGAAACTTCCATCATCATCATATACATGACTTGAGCATTCATTGTCATATTGCTTTGCATGATCGTAAGATAGCTAGCATGATACTTTCATGGCTTGTCTGTTTTTTGATATCTTTGCTACGCTAGATCATTGCACATCCTGGTACACCGCCAAAGGCATTCATATAGAGTCATATTTTGTTCTAGTATCGAGTTGTAATATTGAGTTGTAAGTAAATAAAAGTGTGATGATCATCATTATTAGAGCATTGTCCCAGTGAAGAAAGGATGATGGAAGCTATGATTCCCTCACAAGTTGGGATGAGTCTCCGGACTTTATGAAAAATAAAAGAGGCCAAAGAAGCCCAAATAAAAAAGAGAGGCCAAAGAAGCCCACCAAAAAGAAAAAAAAAGAAAAAAAAATAAAAATGAGAGAAAAGAGAGAAGGGACAATGTTACTATCCTTTTTCCACACTTGTGCTTCAGAGTAGCACCATGTTCTTCATATAGAGAGTCTCTTGAGTTATCACTTTCATATACTAGTGGGAATTTTCATTATAGAACTTGGCTTGTATATTCCGATGATGGGCTTCCTCAAATGCCCGAGGTCTTCATGAGCAAGCAAGTTGGATGCACACCCACTTAGTTTTCAGTTTTAGCTTTCATACACTTATAGCTCTAGTGCATCCGTTGCATGGCAATCCCTACTCACTTGCATCGATATCGATTGATGGGCATCTCCATAGCCCATTAATTTGCCTAGTTGATGTGAGACTTTCACCTTTTTGTCTTCTCCACACAACCTCCACCATCATATTCTATTCCACCTATAGTGCTATATCCATGTCTCACGCTCATGTATTGCGTAATAGTTGAAAAGGCTTGAGAACATTAAAAGTATGAAACAATTGCTTGGCTTGTCATCGGGGTTGTGCATGATGAAATACTTTGTGTGGTGAAGATGGAGCATAGCCAGACTATATGATTTTGTAGGAATAACTTTCTTTGGCCATGTTATTTTGAGAAGACATGATTGCTTTATTAGTATGCTTGAAGTATTATTGTCTTAATGTCAAATGATAGACTATTGCTTTGAATCACTCGTGTCTTAATATTCATGCCATGATTAGATTGTATGATCAAGATTATGCTAGGTAGCATTCCACATCAAAAATTATCTTTTCTATCATTTACCTACTCGAGGACGAGCAGGAATTAAGCTTGGGGATGCTGATACGTCTCCGTCGTATCTATAATTTTTGATTGTTTCATGCCAATATTCTACAACTTTCATATACTTTTGGCAACTTTTTATATTATTTTTGGGACTAACATATTGATCCAGTGCCCAGTGCCAGTTCCTGTTTGTTGCATGTTTTTTGTTTCACAGAAAATTCATATCAAACGGATTCCAAACGCGATAAAAACTTACGGAGATTTTTTGGAATATATGTGATTTTTGGGAAAAAAATCAACGCGAGACGATGCCCGAGGGGGCCACAAGGCAGGGGGCGCGCCCTGGACCCTTGTGGCCACCCCATAAGGCCGTTGGTGCCCTTCTTTCGGCGCAAGAAAGCTAATATCCGGATAAAAATCATGTTAAAATTTCAGCCCAATCGGAGTTACGGATCTCCGGGAATTTAAGAAACGGTGAAAGGCCATAATTTGGGAGCGCAGAAATAGAGAGAGAGAGATCCAATCTCGGAGGGGCTCTCGCCCCTCCGCCGCCATGGAAGCCAAGGACCAGAGGGGAAACCCTCCTGCCATCTAGGGGGAGGCCAAGGAAGAAGAAGAAGGAGGGGGCTCTTTCCCCCTCTCTCCCGGTGGCGCCGGAACGCCGCCGAGGTCATCATCGTGACAGTGATCTACACCAACAACTTCGCCGCCGTCATCACCAACTCTCTCCCCCTCTATGCAGCGGTGTAACACCCCTTCTCCCCGCTGTAATCTCTACTTAAACATGGTGCTCAATGCTATATATTATTTCCCAATGATGTATGGCTATCCTATGATGTTTGAGTAGATCCGTTTTGTCCTATGGGTTAATTGATGATCATGATTGGTTTGAGTTGTATGTTTTATAATTGGTGCTGTCCTATGGTGCTCTCCGTGTCGCGCAAGCGTGAGGGATCCCCGCTGTAGGGTTTGCAATATGTTCATGATTCACTTATGGTGGGTGGCGTGAGTGACAGAAGCACAGACCCGAGTAAGTAGGTTGTTTGCGTATGGGAGTAAAGAGGACTTGATACTTAATGCTATGGTTGGGTTTTACCTTAATGATCTTTAGTAGTTGCGGATGCTTGCTAGAGTTCCAATCATAAGTGCATATGATCCAAGTAGAGAAAGTATGTTAGCTTATGCCTCTCCCTCATATAAAATTGCAATAATGATTACCGGTCTAGTTATCGATTACCTAGGGACAAATAACTTTCTTGTGACAAAAAGCTCTCTACTAAAACTAACTTAGTTATTTCTTTATCTAAACAACCCCTAGATTTTATTTACGTGCTCTTTATTATCTTGCAAACCTATCCTACCACACCTACAAAGTACTTCTAGTTTCATACTTGTTCTAGGTAAAGCGAACGTTAAGCGTGCGTAGAGTTGTATCGGTGGTCGATAGAACTTGAGGGAATATTTGTTCTACCTTTAGCTCCTCGTTGGGTTCGACACTCTTACTTATCGAGAAAGGCTACAATTGATCCTCTATACTTGTGGGTTATCAATAGCCACCTTGGAACCGTCAAGGCTTTCCTAAAATAAAACCCCGTCCTCAAAGTCAATTGATATCTCCGGGTCCTTGTGAAAGCCCGGGTCGTCGTCGCGGGAATGATCTTCCGATTGAGGAGAGGGGCAGCTGATGCCTTCAACTTGGCGTCTCCAGCTCTGTTCGAAAAAATGATCAAACCGATTAGTATTTGGATGTGATGTCCAAGCTATGTACACAAGTTTAAACTTACCCATTTGATGGGGTTGTAGCCCGAGTAGCATTTCCAGTTTCTTGGGCGGGCAAACTCTTCTTCTTCGCCTTTGAATAGATCCGCCAACATGGCGGGCATTGCTGCTTGATTGTACGGCCCTTGCCGCTTGTAGCGGGATGCGTCACTTGTCCAATTATAGCACCACAGGGGGTGCGTCCTTTCCTGAAGGGGTTGCACGCATCGGTCGATTGCTGCGGCCATTACATCAACCATGGTTAATTTGCCATGGGCCAGCACCCTTACCTTTGCGGCTAAGCACCGCACCTCGGTGGACTCCCCTTGGGAGGGGCTTTTAGGCCGCCAGTTAAGTCGTTTCTTCTGCGGAGCGTCCGAATACTCAGGCAGACCTCTCCAAACTGGTTCGAACAGGGGGACGTCTTCGATATAAAACCACTCAGAAGTCCATTCTTTGGAATCTTTCTTGGGAGTCCTAACAGGATATCCCGTGCCGGCTATGCGACACACTTCGGCTCCGCCTACTTAAAAAATTGACCCCCCATGGGTACGAGGAACAAGGCAGAAGTACTTCCTCCATAACTCAAAATGGGCTTCACTTCCCAGAAACATCTCGCAAAGGGCGACAAAGTCAGAGATGTGCAGAATTGATCCAGGAGTGAGGTGGTGGAGTTGGATCCCGTAAAACTCTAGTAGGCCCCTTAAGAAAGCGTGAATGGAAAATCTCAGGCCTCTTAGAAGGAAGGATACGAAACATACCCTCTCATCCTTGCTTGGAGTGGGAAAGTTCTCTGCAAGGGCTTCGCCATTCACCGAGGTCAGTCCAGCCCGGACGGGGACGAGATCCCTGGCTGGGAGGTATCCTTGCCGCTGGAGATCGCACAACTGGAGGCGTGAAACGGAGCAACTACGCCAGTCGCCTGGGAGTTGGCCGTGAGGGCGTGAGGATGAGCCAGGGACACCGGCCGTGGCCTTGAGTTTTCTCTGGGCAGGGATTTGCTTGCTTAGGGATGAATGAATCACCCGACGCGTCCTTGGCTTATTTTCTAGGCATGTTTTCTAGTCCTGGGAGGGTATTCTTGTAAAAAGCGCCAGCCTGTTCACCTTCTGGCAGACGCACGAAAATCGAGTGTCGCCCTTGACAAAGTTAATGATGGGGGACCGCTACTACGTGATGCATTAATAAGTCATTGGTAGCCGAATTGTTGGAATCAGTCGAACAAAGAGATGACGGGGAACTCGCCTCGCAAGCCGAAGACTTTGGAAAGCCCGGGGCGATTGATAGTTTTGGGCTTCGGCGTTGAAGGCTAGTTTGGGGGCTATTGAGGGAGTCCTGGACTAGGGGGTCCTCGGGTGGCTGGCCTATCTCGCATGGGGCAGACTGTTGGGTCGCATTGTGTCCGGACCGAAGACCGTTTGTGTCTTGGTGTGTGCTCCAAGTCAAGACGGAAGATCCGACATTCCCTTGATGTAACCGACTATATGTAAACCCTAGTACCTCTGGTGTCTATATAAACCAGAGGGTTTAGTCTGTAGATGACAGAAGAACAATTCCCATCCTACTATCTAGGGTTTATTTCGTCTGATCTCGTGGTAGATCAACTCTGTAATCTCCATATACACAAGCAATATAATCAAGCAGGATGTAGGATTTTACCTCTTAGAGAGGGCCCGACCTGGTAAGTATCGTGTCCCATGTCTCCTGTTCCCCATCGATCCAAGATCCACAGTTTAGGACCCTCTACCCGAGATCCGCCGGTTTTGACGCCGACAACGTTCCCGTCGACTACGAGACACTTGTGATGACTTACATCAATCTCAAGATGGTATGTCGGCTTAATCTCTAGGAGGTGCTCGTAGAGGTAGTGTGTGTGCGCGCGCGGGTGTGGTGAGTGTATGCGTGTATATATGAGCGTCTACATCTAACTGTGTTCTAAAAAATGTGATAGTTTTATGCAGTATAAACTCTTTTCTTTTCGTAAGGTTTTTTAATAAACATTTTATTTTCTTTTCTTTTCCTACTAGCACACAGCCGACCGTGTGGGCTGTGGCTGCCAGCCTGAGAGATCGCGTTAAGCATCCACGCCCCTCGCGTGTCCCCGTCATCCTCCTCGTGAGTCGTGACTGAAGCACCCAGCGCCCCAACGCGGCGAAGTATCCCTCCGCTCACAGTCACCGGGCCCCGGCTGCAATCTCTCTAGTCTATAGTCTCTCCAACGCGACAACTTCCAACTCCCCCCAAATTTCTTCACCTCGAAGCAATTACCCCCAACCCCTGACCCCGATCCCCTCCTCCTCCGTCCCTCCCCTCCGGCCACCGCGCCCCGATGGCGGCCAACGTCATGCTGGCGATTCACGAGAAGAAGGCCACGGCCGTCGACCTCTACCGCCCGCTCCGCCAGTACATCGCCTCCGCCTACTCGGAGCGCGACGCGGCCACCGCCGACGACGACCTCTGCGCCGTGCGCGACCTCCGCGCCGCGGCCGTCGAGAGCCCCTCCCTCCCGGACTCCTCCTCCCTCGAGCAGCGCCGCGCCGCGCTCCTGGCCTACGCCCGCGCGCTCGCCCTCGTCGAGCCCCGCTTCCCCATCTCCCCCGACCGCGCCCACGTCCACTCCCTCTCCTTCACCTGGCACGACGCCTTCAAGACCAACAAGAAGGTCAGCCTGCCCTCCGGCCACCTCGAGAAGGCCGCCGTGCTCTTCAACCTCGGCGCCGTCTACTCGCAGATCGCGCTCGCCGCCGATCGCACCACCGACGTCGGGATCAGGACCGCCTGCGGCGCCTTCCAGAGCGCCGCGGGGGCCTTTGCCTGGCTCAGGGAGAGTGGGGTCGCTGCCAAGGCCGTCGCCGCGGGGGCCACCACCGTCGATGTCACGCCCGACTGCGCGGCGATGCTGGAGAAACTCATGCTGGCACAGGCGCAGGAGTGCTTCTTCGAGAAGGTCATAGCTGGTGGGAAGCCGCCCGCGCTATGCTCCAAGGTGGCGCGCCAGGTCTGTCCCTACTGTTCTATGACCTTGTGATTATCTCATGGTATTGATGAGTCTAATTAAAACTAATAGGCAGCTCGGTTTGTTACCTTCTGCACTCGTTTATACAAACACACTATAATTAGCAGCCATAAGTGAATTTGAACACTACGATATGATGTAGTTTGGGGAATTTGTCTAGTCAAGTGTTGACAGTTATTGAGTTTTACTATGAACACCATGTTAGTGCAGTATGTTTATCCTGATATTATGACAAACCTGGTAACTCGTGCCATGATTAAGTCATTTGTTTTACAACACATTTTGATGAAGACAATCATGTATGGTCGATTTCTCGGCTTTCCTTTGTCTCATATTTGCAGTAGAGATTTTTTCTTAATCTAGTCCTGCTAGATTTGCTTGTTTTGGCAGAATTAGCATGTTGATGCTTTACAGTTAGCTCAACTTCATGATACCACATTCCTTCGCATTTCTGTAACTTTGATTTCAAATGTGCCATCTGCCTTACTTGTTGTGCTTTCAGGTGGGCGTATTCTACGAAGAAGCTTATGCAGCTCTCTGTGCACCTCCTCTGAGTCAGCACTTTGACAGGACATGGGTTTCTCATGTCCAGCTCAAGGCAGCTCAATTCTATGCTGATGCTTGCTATAGGTTTTCATTGGATCTTCATCAGCAAGAAGAAATTGCTCAGGAAATTGCACGCCTAAAGATTGGAATGAACGCCTTGGCTGATGCCAAGAAGGCAGCTAAGGGAGTTGCTGCGCCACTTCTGGATTCTGTTAATAAGCTGGAGATTAACATGAAAACCAACTTGGATAGGGCCATGAAGGAGAACAATAGTGTTTATCTGATGCGGGTTCCAGAGGCGAGTACTTTGGGAGCTCTGCCTGCAGCTTCCCTTGTAAAATCTACTTCTTTGGCTGAAGTTCTAGATGCTAGCAATGAGAGGCTTTTTTCATCACTTGTGCCTGATGTCAGCATGAAGGCCCTTTCTAAGTACACAGAGATGGTAGATGATATCATTCGGACCCAGGCAGAGAAACTTCAGCAATCTAGTGAGATCACTAGAGTTAGGCTGAAGGAAATGGACTTGCCTGATTCTATTCTTTCATTGGAAGGTAATGTCAGCATACCTGCAGATCTGAAGGAGGATGTTGAGGCTGTGCAGATAAGCGGTGGCCCTGCTGGCTTGGAAGCTGAGTTGCAGCAGCTTAGAGATTTGAATAGGGTCAATCAGGAGTTGCTTGTTCAGACTGAAGAGATGCTGCAGAAGGAGGCAAGTGAAGATGCTCAATTCCGGACGCAATTCGGAAGTCGTTGGACTAGGCCTCAATCGAGCACCCTAACAAAGAACATTCAAGACCGATTGAATCTTTTTGCTGGTAATCTTAAAAAAGCGGCTGCGAGTGATGCTTTGATCGAACGAGATGTGAAGGAGAGCTACCCCTTGATGTCTATTCTTGACAGAAGACCGGTAAGAGTTTAACACTATATCGAACTAAAATTATTCTTAAGATTTTGAAACTTTCTTGATCTACTTCGCAATGAACTGCACCCTATTATTTGTCACTATCGAGTTCTTCACCTCTTAGTTAGTTAAAACTTAAAAGATGATTTTATATGTCTGCAGATAGAGTCTGCACTACCAAGTATTTCAAGGCCTATCATGTCCTTGGATGGGAATGAAGATGCTATCGTTGGAGCCCTTAAACAAAGCTTGGTAATGCACCTATTTTTGTTAGCTGGCGAACATGTAGCAGGCTTGACTTGTTTCTTTAAGCTTGGTAAAACTAATTGATGTGTCGACACAGAGGCAACTGGAATCTCTTGGTGCACAAAGGGCAGGCCTTGAAGACCATCTCAAGGAAATGAAGAGAAAGGTGCAGTCCTTTCCTGTTGTGAGGCTTATTTTGATCTCCACATTCATAACCATCAAGCCTGAGCTCTAGAATGCCACCCTAGTAATCTTCTGGTGCTGTATTTTGTTTGCTAACCGTCTTGCAAATACTATAGTAGCGAACACTGGGTGCCTGATCTTGGTGATGACCTGCAAAATTATTATTTTTCATGTGAATATTCTAGCTGTCATCTACAGTAGTCGCAAGAATCCGTATGCAATCCTTCTTCAAGTTGAATTCTAATTGTTCCATGTATGGTGCATACATGTGAAACATTCATGTTTTACATTTGCACCTAGTATTTTAGGCAATTTAAGAAGCTAGCGCCTTAAGTGCACCTTTCACTTGTTACTGCCCCGATGGAGTCTGGTAATTGAATCAATCGCAAGCAATTTCCAGTTATCATCGCGGTGGGCGAGTCGTGCTTATGTATGAGATGTTATGTTCATGGGAGTGCTATGCTAATACTAATTTGTTATAACCTTTAATGAGAACCTTGCTTTTAGTTTGCTACTCATGCTGGAACAATTCATTTTCTGCTTTGCACTCTGTTAACTTCCACCTCAACCTGTCGAGATTTCAGGGAGGTGTTGTGACTTCGCTTTTCAAGTTTGGTGGTCCTTGCATAACTGAATTTGATGTTGGCAAAAATAGTAGTATACATATGTAACATGTCTGTGATGTTGTCTACAACTCTACATTGATTTTGTGTACTGAGATTTGTTCATTCATTTTATGCTAGGATGATATACTCCCTAAGTTGATGGCTGGTGTTGGAGCACATGATGATCTTTTTAGGAAGGAGATTGCGAAGTACGATCCTATATGTGCTGAAATTGCTGATAACATTGTAGCACAGGAACAATTATTGTTGCAAATACAGGTAAAGCCCCAATTCCTGATAAAGACTTGTTTAGTCTACTCTCGGACAAATTTTGTTCTGGTAGTTTGGTGCAGACATTCTTTCTGCTAATATTTTTACTTAGATATATCCCATTGATAATGTGTGTATATATTAAGAGAAGGTGTAGAAACATTAACGATTTGCATCCAATATTTAGAAGCATCAATGATTTGCAACCAATATTGGCAAAGAAAGCAAGACCCTAAAAATTATTTCAAACAATTGACAATGCTACATCTGACGTTCTTTCTTCTTGTGTCTAACACTACTTGTGTTTGGAACCTCCCACAGGAACAAAATGCGCAATTTGCTGCTGTATTCAATCTAGATGATTACAAAGGTAACCCTTTAAATTTCTTCGTCAATGGATGGTAGATATCCAGCACTTGTGACTTTAGACGTGGCTTGATACAATCTTGAATGTACTTAATGTTGTATGGTTGTACCAGCAAATGATTTGGGAATGATTTCTCCATTTATATTCCTTGTACAATTGGATTGGATAGCTATTGTTTCGGTCATATCTGTGACAGTTTCAGCAATTTTTAATCTTAGCTATTCGTATGATTGTGTTCTCCCTTTGACCACTTCTATGTACTTAAAGTGGCAGGCTAGGTATTTGCTTGTATGCACATTTTTCCCTTCCGTGCATCATTGGTAGTAAAGTTCCTTCAATGGATACCACTTCTGTTTACTCCTATCTTAAGTTCAAGTACGAGCTTTGTTGACACTTCTATGCAGCTTCGAAATGATATCCCAGTCCGAGTTCTTTATGTGTGCTTTTTTGTTTTGTTTATAGGCCTGTAATACAAGATGCTTTTCAATCAACCAATTATTGTCCTGATTTGTGGAACATAACTTTTCAGTTGCTCGTGAGAGATGTTACAAGCAAATTGCTGCAGCTGTTGCTAAATACCAGGCAATTAAGAAGAACATGAATGACGGCCTAAATTTTTACGTGTCTTTACAGGTTTGTGTGACTGCATTTTATTTCCTCCAATGATAATATAAACGGTGATGACTCCTGTTGGTAGAGCCACTGATGATGATACTTTTGATCGTTGGCAGGATGCAACCGGCAAGATACAGCAGCAGTGCAGTGACTTCATAATGACGCGAAACATCCAATGCCGTGAAATGATCGATGACGTGCAAAGAAAGTTAGCAGGTTTCAACTTGTCATCTTCCAGCCACAACACTAACACGCCAAGGAGCTCTTCCGTTCCACCGGATCAGCACAGTCCATCACCACCGCCACATGCTCCTCATGCTCAGTCCTCGTACGGTGCTCCACCTGGGGGTGACCCGAGGCCAGTTTACTCCCAACAAGAGTCAAGACCTCCGTACTCACAGCCATACCCCACCTATGGTGCACCACCGCAGCAACCTCCATATGGCGCAGCACACCCTGGTCAGTACCAGCAGCACCCGCAGCAGCATCAGCCACCTCCTGGCCATGACTATGGCCAACCGGCGTATCCCGGGTGGCGCGGGCCGTACTACAATGGGCAGCAGCCACAGCCGCAGCAACCAGGGCCGTATCCACAAGCACCGTACAGTGCCCCAGGCGCGTACCCTCCGCATCACCAGAGCAACTACTACAGGCCTCAATGAAAGACCATCTTGGTCTGGAGGAACGATTTGTTCTCTTAATTTTTCTCGCGGATATGTGTCCTTGTGGATTTCATTCTTGTGTATACTGGCATACTGGTTACGAGTTCCGGTGGAGTAATGTCAATTGTGCTCGGGTTGGTTAGGCGGTAGCCTGTATGATATGTACGTGTAATAATGCATTGGCGTGCCATTGCTTGGCTTCAGTATTGGATTATAGAAATGAGGAACGATTATTTTTTTTCTCAGCCTCCGCTTGGATGCTTTGTTTATTCAACCTGGCGAGGGGAACTAAAACGTCTGGCGACTTTGGTGCACTGCGTATCTAAAGTCGGTAACCTTCCAACCTTTCTATTTTGTTTAGAGAGAACCAATGCATATCTCGTTAGGTACAACCCTCGTACATACTATCTTCGTCCTGGTTTATTGGTCCTTTTTTAATTTGTGCCAAATTTTGATTAAAGAATTAACTAATAAAATGTTAATGCATGTCAATAAAAATTATATCGTTGGATTTGTATTTAAACATAGTTTTTAATGATATAATTTTTGATGACATGCGTGAATATTTTGTTAATTAAATTTATGATCAAAATTTGACACGGAATACAATGAAAACCAATAACCCAGGACGGAGATAGTACTACCTACATTCATGCATGATTGATCGACGGATATTATTCTGCATAAACGGATATAAAGTTTTGATGTACTCCCTCCCTCCGTTCCATAATGCAGTATAGAATTTTTGA
Organism: Thinopyrum elongatum; assembly: GCA_011799875.1. Lineage (NCBI taxonomy): Eukaryota > Viridiplantae > Streptophyta > Magnoliopsida > Poales > Poaceae > Thinopyrum > Thinopyrum elongatum. Next base: position 263,856,965 of record CM022297.1, read on the forward strand.
GAAGTCATGCTTTGCAAACTTTGACCAAGTTTATAGAGAAACTACTTATATCTACAATACCAAAAATATAAAAACTACATCTTATGATGAATTTAATGATACGTGTCTGACATTCTAGATGCAAATATTCTCTCTATAAACTTGATCAAAGTTTGTAAGGTTTGACTTTTCAAAAAATCTACATGCACTACATTATAGAACGGAGAAAATATATGAATCATGGTGTAGTCTACAGTGTTCAAGTATGACACGACGACACGTGACATGTTGGTGGTGGGCGCAGCGGGGTACAAGGCATGCGCCAAGCCGGCCAAGGTCTACAAGTCTGGCTCCGACGGTGTGACACTGGCATGCGGCACAAACTACTTCATCAGTTCATCTACAACATCCCTGTACACTGCCAGTCTGGCATGAAGACCGCCGTCACTGCCGCCTAGCCTCATCCGTCCATCTATGGCATTGATTATTGTTGTATGGTACTCTCTTCGTTTCTTTTTAGTCTGCATATAAGATTTGGTCAAAGTCAAACTTTGTAAAGTTTGACCAACTATGTTGGAAAAAATATCAACATCTACAATACTAAAGCTATATGGTATGAAAATTTATTTCATGATGCATCTAACAATATTGATTTCATATTGTGAATTTTGATATTTTTTTCTATGAACTTAGTCAAAGTTGACAAAGTTTGACTTTGACCAAATCTTATATGCAGACTAAAAAGAAACGGATGGAGTATCTGTTGTTTGATTTCAACTCGTGCGTGTTGTTATGTTGTGCCATATGTACTGATTATGTATTCATATTTAATTCAATAGAAGATGTTACATTTTTTCCAAATGAGATTCAATTGCAGTAAATAATATGTCTGGTTTATTCGGCACAACTACCGGTTACAAGAAAATGAGAGGTGTGTATAAAGTATCGAAAAAGCAAAATATATTCGCATCCATTAGGTGGACCGGATATATTTTATTGTTGATTTGTATGACTAATATGGTTTTTAGGAGTATTGTTCTAAGACATTTTGATGTTGTGTAGCATGTGCTCGACAAAAATTACCCATAAATCATACATATTATGGTGGATTTTAATAATAACTATTGAGTTTTGCTTTCGTACCCCGTCTTCCCAATTTCTTTTTGCATGAATCTTAAAGTTACTTAAAAGGATTCTCGTACATATTCAAGATCAACTGCAAACTTTTTTTTGGGGGTACCAAAGCAAAACTCGTAACTATTTTTGTTCAGGAGATATAGTTGAATAAGACGGAGAGAGGCTAAGGATTTGGGGCTGCGAGATGGCTCAAGAATTTGAGTAGCTTTTTTATTTATATCAAGAGCCTTTTCATTTTGAATATGGGTGTATGTCTTATTTGGTATGGATTTGTTGTTCTCTTTATCTGGTTGTACAAAACTAAACATTCTTAAAAAGACAACTCAGCTACAAGCCAACTATGAGAGCAACCCCCTCTCGCTGCCACTCCGACCCCATATGTTGGACAAACCCTTACATCCGCGACCACATTTATTTGCTTCATCGAATTTTCCCCACCCGAAACCCTCGCCTCCATGCCAACAACCACACTGCCGCTAGCGGCACCATCCTTGCCCGGCAAGCTTCTCGAGGAGATCTTCCTCCGCTTCCCGCCGGATTAGCCTTCATTCCTCGTGCGCGCCTCACTTGCAAGTAAGCTCTGGTTTGGCCTTCTCACCAGCCCTAACTTCCAGAGCCGCTATCGAGAGTTCCATGGAGCTCTCCCCATGTTGGGATTCTTTTGTAATCGGATCGACACCTCAGACTCGGAGGAGGAGGAAGAACCTGTATCACACTTTGTTCCCACCACAACATCCGGCTCATGCATATCCAAGGACGACTGGATCGAGTCGAAGTATGATGTATGGGATTGCCGACATGGTCATGTTCTATTTGGGGAAAAGGGTCGGAGATCCACGAAGTTCATCGTTCGGAACCCCATGACGTCCCGCTGGACGGAGGTGCACACACCCAAAAGATACATGGTGGCCGACAACTGTGTAGCCGCTGTGCTTTGTGTTATGACCGGATGTGACCACCGCCAGTGTCATGAGGGCCCGTTCCGGTTGGTCTTTGCCTACTTGTATGTGGGAGAGGACGAGGACGAGGATGATTGTGTTGCATACGCGGGTGTGTCCCTGCCAGAGATGTGCAATTGGAGCAATCCGTGCTCTAAATTTCTGAGCAAGCCATGCTCTGAACCATGGAGCAAGCGGTGGAGAGATTCCTCTGGTCTTCATGTTCCATTTGAGGCATGCATCGAATCAATCCCCCCAGTCCTCATCGAAGACTCACTCTACTTCATACTTTCATATTATGTTGATGTTTGCGTAGGAATTCTCAAGTACAACTTGAGCTCTAATTGCTTATCACTGCTTGATGGGCCGCCGGTGGAGGATGTCTTTGCCGGTGCCACTATACTCATGGCCATGGAGGACGGCAGTTTGGGTCTTGCACACATGGATAGATTAACCCTCTACTTGTGGTTAAGACAGATGGGTTCCAACGGAGTTGCATCATGGACTCAACGAACAGTCATCGACCTCAAAAACCTTCTCCCCGTTCGAAATCCCGAGAGAAGACCTAGACTAATTGGATTTGTGGAGGACAGTGATATCCTTTTTGTGACTGTAGACCTTGGCGTCTATGAGATTAATCTCAAGTCACTAAGGTGGAAGACCATATGGAAGACTGAAAGTTTACGTGCTTTGTTTCCATACATGAGTTTTTACAATCCAAAAGGTACATCTAAACCTATATGTCCTTTCTTATATAAGTTAGCGGAACAAACTAAACATTGAATGTTTAATCTCAACTTTGAGTGCGATTTAACACTCGAAGGGTGCAACTAATTATGCTTACTAAATTGGAAATTTGCATATTAGCATGGCATATCCTTTTTGGAATCACATCCACAAAGATGTTCACATCCACAAAGATGTTTGCAGAAAGGGCGATCCCCGGTGATGTGACACATTGACAATCTATGTTTGTAGAAAGGGAGGATACTAAATAAGGTTGAGGGTAGGCTGTCGCTTTCATCAACGGGAAAGATGACCGGACCACTTGGGAGTTGGAGGTGACATGGGTCCTGTGATCAATTCTCTTGGGGTAGCTATTGTAGTGCTGCTTGTTTTCTCATCATCTTGTTGCTTGATAATTTCCCTATGTTGCTGGCATGCGTAAGCAGGTGAACGGATTATCTTGTAATGAACCTCTAGTTTCTTGCAGCAGCATCAACCATAGTTTGGTTAATTTGTTATTTTAAAAACTATATAGTTTGCTTAGTTTTTGATGGTGATTCGCTCATCTCAATTAATCTTGTGAATTCAGCTATTGGTACATGTCAAGTGCTGATGTTACCATAGTTCTATTAGAACTACTGGATGTTTGATCAGAGAGTGCAAAGGCTACAATGATAATTGCTACAACTAACCTCTGTTTCACTGATGCTTCTCATAGGCCTGGGCATTGACCTTGTATTTTTCATCCAACCATATGATGGTTATCAGGTATGTTACAGATGTAGGATTCGGTCGAACTCCATCATCAAATGTCGTGTCTAGATGGCATGTTGTTGTACTTGCTTGTTTCTCCACATCTTGGATTTTATAACGGCACCACTATTGTTGAGTTTCAGAACTTTACCTAGAGCCTAGGTAGTGTGTTTGGATCTTGTATTTTTTCACCCTAGTATTGTTTTGCAAAAATTGCATCCAAACCGCACCATGGTTATCAGGTAACTGGCTCCACCTCCAGTGGAATGCCTCTCAAGCCTGAACATTTGTAACATACCATGTTTTGATGAGAAAAATACTCCTTCTGGGGCCTCTGTTTGTTACATCATATCGATCAAGTACAAGAAGTAGCACCTGAACAAGGGCTCCTGTATATGTAGGCTATGTAGGCTTCAAACGAACTCCATCACCAAACATCGCCTCTCGATGTTGTGTTTCTCAACCTCCACACCTCACAGTTTATAAGAGGTTGTAGCATTATCGCCGGTGGCGGTGATGGACTACTTCCAGCGGCTCTAGCTTTTAGCTTCATGAGTTTTAGAACTTCCCTAGCATAGGGAGCCGACATCGATTTTTATTTTTCACCCTGATGTTGTTCTATAAAATTTCCATCCAACCACATCATGATTATCAGGTTGTCTGGATTATACCCGAAATGTACTGCAAATTTTGTGTCCATGAATTCCAGAAGGTGTCAGTGAAGAAAATAGGATGTATACAAAATTTAGAAGCATTCATTCATTATACATTTCTGTATGGATTTAATATAGTAAGATATTAGTACCGATGTAACATACATGAAGTAGCACCTGAACAATGACTCATGTAGACGCAGGCTTCAGACGGACTTCATCATCAACCATCGTGTATCCAAGTTGTGTTGCTGTGGCATGTACATTGTCACTACAACATGAACTTCAAACACTTCATAATATATATCATAAAAACATTAAATTAAGAACAAGCATAACATAACCAATTAAAACATACATAGCATATAGTTTCATCATCGTGATTTTCAAATTAAACAAGCATAGAGCAACATCTTCGACTTGATTGTAGTTGGCGGTGTGTGACCTTGACGACCGTGTGTTTGCCTCGGCCACCTCCACAACTTCATCTTCATCGCCCACCTCTTCCAGAGACTTCTGGAGGAGTCCGGAAGTCCACCAAGGGTTCCACCACGTCCCTAGGGCCAACATGGGCTGAGGGGAGGCGCCCTGGCCTTATTGGGCCAGGCGCACCAAGCCCCCAGAGGCCCATGCGGCTAAGGAAGAGGTGGAAGGAGAGTCCTAGTAGGAGAAGGATTGGACTTGGAGTCAAATTCCTTCTCCCTTGGCGCCAGCCCTAGGAGGAGAAGGGCTGGACTCCTAGCCCCTCCACACCTATATATTGAGTGGAAGGGGGCACACCAAAGACACACCACAACCCCGTTGCCCCCTCTCTACCTCCGGACACACTACGCACCCGCGTAGCGCTTAGCGAAGCCCTACCGGTATTCCAACTCCTCCAACACCATCACCACCACGCCGTCATGCTGGTTGTGATCCCATCTACTTCTCCGCTTCTCTTGCTGGATCAACGAGGAGGACACGTCACCGAGCCTCACATGGGCTAAACTCGGAGGTGTCATCCATTTGACACTTGATCGGTTGGATCGTGATTGGATCGCAAGAGTATGACTACATCAACTGTGTTATATACGCTTCCACTTTCTCTCTACAAGGGTACATAGACACACTCCCCTCTCGTTGCTATGCATCTCCTGGATTAGATCTTGGGTGTTCGTTGGAATTTTTTTGATTTTCATGCAACGTTCCCCTTCATCCCCTTGTATCAATATCTGGCTTGTCAGAGTAGTATGAGCCTTCCGTAAGCGCCTATATTTCTGAGGAGGGTCGACCTCCTCGGCCTCCTTAGACGCCGGACTTTTCCAGTTTTCTAAAGATTTGGACTCGCTTTCTCCACCTCCGCCCTCCCATTTGATGACGATCGAGGAGCTTTGATGACTCTCCGATGCAGTATCCAGGATATTTCCCAGGAAGGACACGTTCTCATCCTGTTCTTCCTGTCATCTTTGCGGGTGGAGCTCGGCTGAGAGGAAGAGCTCCGATGAGTTGCCGATTATGTGTCTGAGGTATCTCACTGGAAAGACAAGTTCTTTTTCATGTTCTTCCTTTCCTTGATCTACGCAGTGCCTGTGGTGTCCTCTCGGACGAACAAATTCTTTGTCCTGTCCTTCATCTCCTTCCCTCTTACTGGAACCTCGTAAGGATTCTCAACTAGAAGCATTTCAAGCTCAAGAGTCCTGGGATCCCCTGGAAGCGGAGCCGGGGACTTCATCTTCTCGGCCCACACGCGCCAAACCTGTGTCAAACAAAGATACAATCATCCGTCATGTAGAAGAAAAGGGAACGGTCGTGAAGATGAAACTCGAGTAGGGTAAAAAGATAAAGAACCACCTCAGCAATAGGGATGGTGTGGCTTAAACCAATGTCCTCGGCACCGACGGGGAAGAAGTTCTTCTTGTGTTTGAGCAAGAGCTTCCACATTCTGTCGAGGTCCCATCCCCAGAAAAATTCTCGGACTGCCGCTTCGTCCTCGGGCTTGAAGCCCCCACATTGGAACAACTCGGACTTGAAGCGAGGGGCTCCGACGATGGAGCATCATATGGATTACATCCACTAGACTGATGCCCTCACTAGCCACTTTCCCCCTTTGTCGCCGGCTTCAGCTGCAGTTCTTTTCCCTGTGCTAGTCATCTTTTGCAGAGGAGAAGTAGGAGAAAGAAGGGATAAAGAGCTAGATCTCGAGATACTTGGATTTGTGTAACACCCTGGTTTTCGCTCCTCGTTTTTTTTCTTTTGCAGGATTTGACTCCCGTCTTTTTTCTCGGTGTTATCGGATTTCTCTAGCTCTTGGGTATATGAAGAGGGTCTTCTCCCTCCCACCCATGTCATGTTCCTACACATGGTTGCCATGGTATGTATATATGTGTCTCCTCGATCTCCTACTCAATTTACTTACTGGGTTAACTTGATTTACACTTATGATCATAGTAAATCATAATGTCCTTTCAAAAATTGTTTTAGGGCGATCCACGTAGCTTTCCAGATGAGCTCCGCTTTAGGATGGAGATAGGGAAACATATGATTACCCAATTCTCTGGTTTGGTGGTGCATCTCATGACACCAGGACATGTGTTTGGAGCATTTTTGTTGCGACTCCTTGGAATGCACCCATTTCGTACTGCTGCACGAAGTCTTAAGGTCGTCCTACAGAGATTTGAGGTAATTTATCGATGTTCTTATAGTTGAAAAAATTGCAGATCAACTATAAAGTTCTAGCTAGGCACATTCTTTAGCTATGAACTGTATAACACATTCGTGTATGTCACATTTGTTTCAGAGGAAAGATTGTCCACCCCATTGTCCTTGTGATGAGCCTAACAACTGGAGAACCCAGACTATCTCCTTGACCAATCTTGAAAAACTGGATATTATACAATTCAAAGGGGTGGATCATGAGTTTGATTTCTTGAAAATGATATTTAGATGCGCACCAATGCTTAACAGAGCGATAGTGGAGCTTTCAAAAGGGTTCACACCAAATGATGATTGGTGGACAAAAATACACAACATCTTCATGGCGTATCCATCAGTGGAATGTAGCGTTGATCCTGGTAATTAAGATGGTTTCGTGTGTGACACTTGTGGATGTAACAGCTACTTTTATCTTTGTACAAAGGCTAAATTCATGCTTCAACATTGATTGCTTTATGCCTATATATTTTGTTGAAATAATATATGTATACCTTTCTCAGCTTAGTGTATGCCTTATGCCTATATTTTGTTTAAACCTTTATACCTTTGTCAACTTAGTGCCATTTTGAATATTTTGTTAACATGTCAATTATTCACTGTATGTAAATTTAATGTAATTAACTTGCTATTGCCTTCTTTGTTTGTTTGTATAAATGATCATTGTGATGCTACATATCTTTTTCTTTTGTAACTTTCTAGTCTATGCAGGCTTCCTTGCCTTACTCCCCCTTTTATGCGGTCATTCTACTCATTGTGTTAGCAAATCATCAGGGAAGACATCACGGAGGCATTAAGGGTTTTTGGTAGTATGGACTTCCACGACTTCACCTCAATAAACTAGGCACTCATCACGCTTCTACCCAAGTCGCCGGCGGCGATCGACATCCGAGACTACCGCCCGATCAGCTTGATACATAGCTTCCCGAAGCTAGTGGCGAAGGTGCTATCCACACACGTGGCCGTAGAGATGCCTGGCCTAGTCGGTGCGCATCAGAGCGCAATCATCAAAGGCCGATGTCTCCATGATAACTACATGCTGGTCCAGGTCATGGCTAGAAGGTTGCACGTCGCCGGTCGGCCGGCGGTGATGTTGAAACTGGACATAACTAAGGTGTTCGACACTGTTGAATGGGCGTTCCTACTAGAAATTCTTCGGCATATGGGTTTCAACACCAAGTGGATCTCATGGGTGACTGGACTACTGGCCTCTTCTTCGACGCGGGTGCTGCTCAATGGAGTGCCAGGGGAGGTGATATACAACCGATGTGGTCTACGCCAGGGAGATCCCTTCTCCCTGCTACTCTTTGTCATGGTGATGGAAGGGTTGCACTTCCTGCTTAAGCATGCAACCGAGACCAGAGTTCTGCCACCGCTCGCACCAGCGGGTTTATGCAGTCGCACCTCGATTTTCACTGACGATGTCATCACCTTCATCAGGCCTGACAGAGCTAGCCTGCGGGCATGTTCCTCGCTCCTTAATGATTTTGGCGTGGTCTCCGGCCTGAGAACCAACCTCGCCAAGTGTTCGGCGCACCCGATCAGATGCTCAAATGAGCAGATAGAGCTAATTTCCGAGGAGTTGGGATGTCAGGTGCTGGGATGGCCGTGCTGCTACCTCAGGCTCCCTCTCGGTCTAAGAAGAATAACAGCAACCCAATTACAGTTTCTGGTGGATAAGATGGCAGATAGACTGCCGGCATGGCAGGCACGACTTCTGTACCGATCGAGGAGACTAGAACTTCTGAAGACCACACTTGCGGCAATGCCCATACATGCCATGATTGCATTGGATTTACCAGCAAAAACTCTTGCGGTGCTGATAAATATTTGTAGAGGTTTCTTGTGGAAAGGGCGCCGGGATGTGAGCGTCGGCCACTGTCTAGTGGCCTGGGATAAGGTGTGCTCCCCTAAGGAGCATGGTGGGCTCGGGGTACCCAATTTGTGGCTACTCAACATGGCACTTTGAGCTAGATGGCCATGGCTCACGAGGACAGACCAAGACAGGTCATGGAAGGAGTTTAACCTTCAGGTGTCGCCGGAATCAATGGTAATATACAAAGCGGCCACCAAGTGTGCACTGGGAGACGGGGCCATGGCCAGGTTCTGGACAGATTGGTGGCTCCCGGAGGGAAGAATCCAGGATCTAATGCCCACCTTGTTCACGGTCGTCAAGAAGAAGGCGGTGGCCTACTGCTCTGTACGGCAAGCCCTCTTGGTTGGATGGTGGCAGGAGGTCTCACCAAACATGAGCGCCCAGGGGTTGCTTGAATTTCTGTGCTTAGTTGACCGACTGCAGAACATTCAGCTTAAGGAAGGGGTAGAAGACGAGATTGTCGAGCTATGGGAGGCTAACAGATCCTTCTCTTCTGTGACGCCCCCGACTCGACCGTGCACTAATCATACACACAAATGCGCACGATCAAGATTAGAGACTCACGGGAAGATATCACAACACAACTCTAGACACAAATAAATAATACAAGCTTTATATTACAAGCCAGGGGCCATGAAGGCTCGAATACACAAGAGTCGGCAGAAGCAACAAAGTCTGAGTACAGACATAAATAGAGAAGTTTGCCTTAAGAAGGCTGAGCAAAACAACGTCATCTAGATCGAAAACGCGCAGGCCTCATGCCTGGCAGCCTCTGAACTACTCCTGGTCATCGGTCTTCAAGTAGTAGTAAGCTCCGTCGGTGAAGTAGTAGTCATCTACGGGATCAGCTGCCTCCGGGACTCCGTCATCTGATCGCAACAATCGGGTATGGGGGAAATAGGGGTAGCAAAGCAACCGTGGGTACACATCCAAAGTACTCGCAAGACTTACATCAGATCTATGCTAAGTATGCATTAGTATCAAAGGAAAGGGGATGTATCTATGGACTAAACTGCAGAAATGCCAGAATAGAAGGGACGACCTAGCCTAACGAAGACTAGCCTCTTGCAGCATCTTGCAGCAACAGAAGAGAGTAGAGTAACATATCATATAGTAGCAAGTATATAATAGCAACACCCAGAGATCCTGCCTCGTCTACCCCACGAGGAAGCGATCCTGGAGCCATCATATCAGTTTAGTAACACCAGTATCCAGTTCTAGTTGTAGTAGATCAGGATACAACTCCGAGCGTCCGTTACCATGGACACGGCTATTCGAATAGATATACTTCCCTGTAGGGGTGCACCAACTTACCCAACACGCTCGATTAACTCTGGCCGGACACACTTTTCCTCGTCATGCCCGACCTCGGCTGATCGACACGCTGTAGACCTACCTAGGCTCCGCAGAGAGGTCCCCGCTGGTCTACATCCTAAGCGCTCAGGGGTCTTGGGCTCATCACCCTTTGCACTCCGAGTCGTTATGCGACGAGCCGGGACGAGCACCACCTCATCCTGGATGGCACTAGCCCGACAGGCCCACAATGCTGAACTGGACATCTGATAGAGCTTTCAAGAGAATCGTACGATGCCGAGTGCTATCCCACATGATGGTTAGTGTGAAAAGGCCAGAGGCCTACTCAGATCACATATCCAAACCGTTAGTGTATTGGGAGCTCGCGGTGACGATGAGTGCTCCTGTCGCCCCGTATCGAGGACTTACAGCAAGGTTCAGGCCCATCCCTCTCTAGGGCGGTCTACTTGCCCGGTCGTGCCTCGTAATTATCTCGCGGGTACCCTCCAGGTCAACCCGACTTCGGTAACTCTCGCGGGTACCCCTTGGGGCTGACTCGACTTCCACAAGGGACTGAGGTAAAGTCAAGGTAACCGTGTGCCCAAAACATCAAGGAGGAATCACCCTCGATGGATTCCTACTCGATGTAACTGTCAAGGTGACCTTGGAGGAATTACACTCGAAGGGTTCACACTTGAGGTGTTGTATGATAGAGTCATCATCGGGAGTGGTGAACGAGGAATCACTCTCTGAAATCCATGACTGATTAGCTACACTACAGAGATATCATCCGGAGTGCGATACGAGGTATCACCCTCGACACTCGATAGTAGCTCTGCAGAGTCGTACAACTAGGGGGTGCCGGTGATGTGTCGGTCTCTGGTCGTTGATCAGATTGATCGAGTCACCGGTAACAAAGCGGGGCAACAAGGACAAGGTGAGGGGTCACTGATGGATAACTAACCAACCTATACTAAGCATATAGCATATCAGGTATCGTAACAACAACAGGTTACAAAAGCAGGCTATGCATTAGAATAGGATCTATCAAACAATAGTAGCAAAATCTAATGCAAGGATGAGAGAGAAGGAATGGGCGATATAGGAATGATGAAGGGGTTTTTGCTTGCCTGGAAGCTCTGCAGACAGATACGGACCCTCAACGGCGAAGTAGTCGATCACCAGATCAACCGCGGTCTTGGGGTCTACCGGAAAAGAAGTAACGAAGGGGGAACACAATAAATAACAGAGCGATCAAATGCATCACAATGCATGCCATGGCAATACGATGTGCTAGGGGTGACCTAACGCAATGCTACGCGTTACAGACGGAAAGGTAAAATATGTGTGAATATTTTCCCGGCTTTAGGCAGTTATCAGACAGACGAACTGGAGGGGAGTGCCATGTTTGCAGTGTTAGAGGCATGTGACCGGTATGTGGATGGCATAATTGGATTTGTCTCATTTTTCTGATCATTTTTCATATATAAAACCTTTTCATATGAGCTACGGTTTATTTATTACGAATTTTTGAAGTTTAAACAATATTCTAAAAATTCCAACATTTAATATTAATTCAAAAAATACCAACTAAAATGCTAGGTGCACTCAGTGCAGTGCACCAGAGGCTGACCAGTGGGGCCCTGTTGACCTGGGTCAACTGCCCATTCAGCTGGTCAACTGGGGCCGGGGGGCCCAATGGCAGCGACACAGGGGAGGGCCATGCCCCGCCACGTCAACGTGGTGCGCGCGGGCACAGCGGTAGTGGGCGCCGGCGGCTAAAGGTACGCACGGGGAGCGGCGGCCGGCGGCGAGCGCGGACGCGGGGCACACGAGGGCCTCCGGTGGGCAGTGGCAGCCGAAGGCGGATGCAGTTGGGGGGAGGTGGGCCGCAGGCGGTGGCAGCAGAGGCTGCAGCGGCAGCGAAGCACGCGGGAGAGCGGGCTAGCGTGCGGGGGGGGGGGGCGAGGGGAGCAGTGCGCGGGCGCAGCCACGGGCGCACGCGAGGGGGGCTGCGGGCGCGTCGGCGCGGCCCAATAGGCATCAGCAGGTCGCAGCTGGTAGCGGGGGCGCAGGGCGGGGAGCGGGCAGAGTGGCCCAGGGCGCGGGGTAGGGGCGCGAGCGCGGGGTGGTGAGCGCGAGCAGGGACGACGACCGGCGATGTCGATGGACGGCGCACACGAAACCTAAGCTAGAGGAAGGGCGCGAGCGAACGGAGAGGGGGAGAAGCAGCGGGAGCTCATAGCGATGTCGAACCGATGGTTGGCGCAGTCGGGGAGGCATAGGCGACGAAGGAATGAGGCGGTGGCCGAGGTGGATTCCGGCGAGGGAGAACGGGCGTGCGCGGCGTTGCCGGGGCTCCCGGCGTCGATCTCGTATTGCAGCGAATGAAGAGAAGCCCGACGGAGCTCGTTGACATGAAGAGGAGGCGAGGGGAGTTCGGTGGCCACGGGATTCACGGCGGCGCGGCCATGGCATCTCGGGTGGTGCTCGGGGTGGAAGAAACGACGCGATGAGGAAAAGAGGGAGGACTAGGGTTCATCAGTGGGGGTGTGGGGAGGTCTTGTAGTCGCCGGGGATGCAGGGGATGGCCGACACATGGCCATCTATGGCCATGGACGCCGCGCGCGTCCAGCGCACTCCTGTGAGCAGTAGGAAGGAGAAACATGGGGTGTTGGGCTGGGCTGCACTATGGCCACTAGGGCCCAGTGTAGCAGTAGTCTTTTGGCCTTTTTCTTTTTGCTTTTTCTATTCCTTTTATTCTTTTCTATTTTGCATTTTCTCTTGATAGCAAATGATTTTTGTAAAATGTGAAACTTGCCACATAAATACATTGCTATATTTGGCACTGCCACAAAAAGTTTGCGAGGCATTTGAATTTGTTTGAATTTTTCATAAATTAGAAAGGCAATTAAATATGCTTAAATAGCACTGTTTTAATTGCTACAGCCCAAACGAGCCAACAAGTGATGTTTTTTTCCTTACCAATATTTGTTTTGGAATATTTGCTAAAAGGTGAACTATTTTCCCACCATGTTTGTGGATTTAAATTCTCACTTTAAATTTGAATTAAATTCAGAGGGGGAATTTGAATTGAGATTTGAATCAACAGTGATCAAGCACTGTTAAGCAAAGTGACTTAGCATAATCAGAGAGGGGCTACTGTAGCTTAATACATGGGGGTGTTACAACTCTCCTCCTCTAAAAGAAATTCTCATCCCGAGAATTAATAGGTAGAAGGGAAAAGATCGGGGTGTTCTTCCCGAAGATGTTCCTCGCATTCCCAAGTGGCTTCATCTTTAGTATGGTTCGACCACTGCACTTTAAGGAACTTGGTAACCTTCTGACAGGTTCGACATTCAGCTTGATCAAAATGCAGATCGGATGCTCTTTGTAAGAGAGATCATCTTGCACTTCAATCATTTCATGATCCACTGAACGGCGTGGACCCCTGAAGCAACGACAAAGTTGTGATACATGGAAGACATCGTGGATGTGAGAAAACTACAGTGGCAATTCCAATTTATAAGCCACATATCCACGTCTAGCCAGAATGCGGAAGGGACCAATGTAGCGAGGAGCTAGCTTGCCCTTGATTCCAAAATAATGAGTGCCCTTCATAGGAGTGACACGCAGATAAGCTTGTTCACCATATTGATAGGTCGATCCCCAGTGTTTACGATCATAATTGCTCTTCTAGCGAGACTGAGCCGCCTTGAGATTTTCTCGGACAATATGGACTTGCTCTTCAGCTTGTTGGATAATATCCGGACCAATGAGCGGTCATTCCCCAGTTTCTGGCCAATTCAGAGGGGTTCGGCACTTACGTCCATATAATACCTCGAAGGGTGCCATCTTCAAGCTAGCTTGATAGTTGTTGTTGTACGAGAATTTAGCATACGGGAGAGATTCTTCCCATTTCTTGCCAAAGGAGATGACACAAGCATGTGGCATATCTTTAAGCACTTGGTTAACTCGCTGAACTTGACCTTGGGACTGGGGGTGATAAGCAGTGCTCCAGGTTATATGAGTTCCCATAGCTTCTTGGAAACTATCCCAGAACTTCAAGGTGAAAATGCTGCCACGGTCTGAACTGATCTCCTTCGGAATGTCGTGGAGTGTCACAATCCTAGAGATATACAAGTTGCTAACTGACTAGCAGTGATTGTCTCCTTGACTGGCAGAAATTGTGCAACTTGGGAGAATTGGTCGATGGCTACAAAGATAGCATCGTGACCCTTTTGTGATTTGGGGAGGCCAGTGATGAGATCCATTTGAACCTTATCCCATTTCCATTCAGGAATAGGAAGCGGTTGTAGAAGTCCAGTGGGTTTTTGATGTTCTGCTTTGACGCGATGGCAAACATCACATTCAGCAACATAGCGAGCAATGTCTTGCATCATCTCAGACCACCAGCTCCTCTGATGAATGTCTTGATATATCTTGGTACTTCCCGGATGAATAGACAGTGGTGTATCATGTGCCTCCTTCATAACCTTGTCTGTCATAAGTTCGAACCGGGGTATCACAAGGCGATCTGTGAAGTACAAAGTTCCATCTTCAGCAAGCGAGAAATCTCTGGCTTTTTCAAAAGCAAGATCCTGTTTCATCTGATCAACTTCAGCATCTTTTGCTTGCGCAGACTTAATAGCTTTCTCAAGAGTTGGTTCTAGGACAATGATATGAAGGTTCAACTTGTGAAGTTCTTCATGAAGCAGGGGTTGAGCTTGCTGAACCATGAGGTTGTTGCAAGAAGACTTGCGACTCAAAGCATCGGCCATAACATTAGCCTTGCTAGGGGTATATGAAATAGCGCAGTCATAGTCCGTAATTGCTTTCATCCATCTCTGTTGTCGAAGATTCAGATCCGGCTGAGTAAACCGATACTTCATACTTTGATGATTAGTGTAGATCTCACATCGATTACCGAGAAGGTAATGTCGCCATAACTTCTATGCATAAATAACTATAGCAAGCTCGAGATCATGAACTGGGTAGTTCTCTTCATGAGGACGCAACTGTCGCGAGGCATAAGCAATCACTTTGCGCTCTTGCATTAGGACACAGCCTAATCCTCGACGAGATGCGTTGCAATAAATCACGAAGTCCTTGTGGGAATCTGGAGGAGCAAGCACTGGGGCAGATGTCAGCTTGTCCTTGAGTGTTTGAAAACTTTCCTGACATTTGTTTGTCCACTCAAACTTAACACCCTTGTGAAGCAAATTAGTCAAAGGCTTGGCAATCTTGGAGAAGTTCTCGACAAAACGGCGGCAATAGCTGGTGAGTTCGAGAAAACTTCTGACTTGTTTGACATTCTTCGGGGGAGTCCAGTCAAGAATAGCCTGAACTCGTTCTGGGTTGACAACAATACCATCCTTGGAGATCACATGACAAAGGTAGGTCACGTCAGGTAGCCAGAATTCACACTTAGAGTATTTAGCATATACCTGATGCTCTTGAAGCTTTTCCAGTACAAGACGAAGATGTTCAACATGTTCTTCCTTATTCTTTGAATACACCAGGATATCATCTAGATTAACTACGACGAACTTGTTGAGGTAATCCATGAAGATATAGTTCATCAAGCGGGAGAACGTTGCTGGAGCATTGGTTAAGCCGAAAGACATGATAGTGTGCTCGTAAGAACCATAGCGAGTAACGAAGGCTGTCTTCGGAATGTCCTCTTCATGAACTCGGATCTGGTGGTAACCCAACCTCAATTCGAGTTTAGAGAAGACTGAGGAACCAGCAGGTCGATCATACAGATCGTTGATTCGAGGAAGCAGATACTTGTTCTGAATTGTTGCTTGGTTGTTAGGTCGGTAGTCTTGGACCAAATGATTCGTACCATCCTTCTTCTTGACAACGAGAGAAGGTGCTCCCCAAGCAGAGGAACTTGGAAGCATGAAACCCTTGCGAAGTGAATTGTCGATTTCCTCCTTAAGTTCAAGGAGTTCATGCGGCGGCATCTTGTATGTCCGCTTGGCAATAGGAGTAGTGCCCGGTTTCAAGTCTATCACGAATTCGACAGCTCTAGCAGGGGGTATTCCTGGAAGTTCTTCTGGAAAGACATCTTGGAATTCATGAAGGACTAGAATGTTCTCTATTCCCTCAAGAGGTGAAGCATTCAATGCATTCAGAGCATATATCTGGCTCTCGGCATTCTGAGCTGTTCGGGCTGAGTATTGGATTGTCTGGCCAGAAGGGTGAGTGAGCTGGACTGTTTCAGCAGCACAGTCGATCAGGGTTTGATGAGGACCCAATCAATTCATGCCCAGAATGACATCTATGGTAGAAACCTTGAGGGCCATAAGTGAAGCAGTGAATACTAACCCTCCAATTTCAATGTGGTTATTGTGGGCTATCATCGAGGTATCCCACATGGATCCTGGAGAGCTAACCACCAGCGGAGGGTACATGTTTCCGAATGATAATTCTTGCGTGCATGCAAATGCTTCGGAAATGAAAGAATGCGGTGCTCCTGAATCAAAAAGAACAGAAGCTGGGACTAAATTCACTAGAAGGGTACCCATCACAATTTTGGGGTCCTGTCGAGCTTTTTCAACCTTTACATGATTAACATGACCATGACTGAGTGCAGGTGGCCTGACATTAAGGTATCTGGGCTGACGAGCTCGTGCATTTTGATTCTGGATCGGGCGGCAACAGGCAGCACGGTGCCCTGGCTGTCCACACTTGCGTCATAAACCATCATTATGGAAAGGAGCCGTAGCATTGGACTGTCCACCCTGAATCGTTAGCTGTCTCAGCAGCAGAGGCAGACGAGGTGCGACATAAGACAACCTTGGTGTTGGAGCGCAGGTCGGTGATAAACATTTTGCGGGATCCAGACTTAACGTTTCTGAGCAGGCTGACCCGAGGATGGGCCAACATCTCGAGTACGCTTAAGCGACTCCTTGTACTCAGTTAGACTAGTTTCAGCTCGGAAAGCTTGGCTGACAAGCGTCGCAAATTCTGCACAATCATGAACAACAAGTGCGAGCTTTATGTCAGGATGCAGTCCTTCACGGAATTTCTCCTGCTTGCGAGCGTCAGTGTAGATGTCATCCTCAGCATAGTGGGATAATTCAAGGAATTTCCTCTGATATTCATCCACATCCATTTTGCCCTGTGAGAGTTTTCGGAACTCCTTCTTCTTCCGGTCCATCAGACCTTGAGGAATGTGTCGTGCACGGAAGGTAGACTGAAATTCCTTCCAAGTGGTTACAGTTTCAGCAGGCAGCATACCTCTGTGGCTTTCCCGCCATTGAGCAGCTGGACCCTTCAAGTGAAATGCCGCAAAGGTGACGTAACTGACAGGGGCAACATTAGTTGACTCCATCTCAAACAGGATGTCACAAAGCCAATCATCAGCATCCATAGAATTGGCGGAGTTGCGGAAAATGGACGAGTTGAGGCGCATGAACTCTTGCAGTGTTATTGGGGCAGGCTGTTGATGAGCATTCTGGTATGGAAACTGGGCTATTACCCCAGTCATAAACTGACAATTCAACTCAAACTGCTGCATCATTGCGGCAATATAGGGTGGAGGTGGAGGATCGTCAGCCATCCTGCTAAAAACATCAGGGAGCGGTTTAGTAAGGAGTGGAGCAAGTGTATGGAGTCATTCATGATGTAACCTGAACAATGAGCAAAAGGCGCAGTATGTACAAATCAGTAGTCATTAAAGACATACAAATCAATACACGGAGCCAATTACATGTTGTTAGTATGACTTCGGATAAGAGAAACATCCTAGACATACTAGGCAGCACGCAGGCACGTGGTGGAGAGATACAACAATGGGACATAGCAAAATCTATGACATCGCCGGAGAAAAATCATGAAGCCTGGCATCTGCAGGTGATGACGCAAGGTGCCCTCGATATGAGGATCCTGCGGTCTGTGACCATTTTAATGCAGAACCTAGCCCTCTGCTCGTAGTAAAGGTCCATGTCATTCAAAGGAATAACTATAGATAATTCAGATCTCCGGATGGATGTGATCACGAGAACCTAGAGTTAGAGTCAGTATAATCTTTTACCCGAATAGAAGAGAGATCAGAATCCCAGAGTAAAGGAGAGGGATAAATGATTCTAATATCATCCATTGGTGATGTGGGCCCGTAAGCCACACAACCATGTTAGTAAAATAGTTTTTCAAAGACTAGACTCAACTTCGGCCAAGGAGTTGGAAAGGGGCTTCCTACAGGAAGTCGGCTCAGATACCAACTTGTGACGCCCCCGACTCGACCGTGCACTAATCATACACGCAAATGCGCATGATCAAGATTAGAGACTCACGGGAAGATATCACAACACAACTCTAGACACAAATAAAATAATACAATCTTTATATTACAAGCCAGGGGCCACGAAGGCTTGAATACACAAGAGTCAGCAGAAGCAACAAAATCTGAGTACAGACATAAATAGACAAGTTTGCCTTAAGAAGGCTGAGCAAAACAATGTCATCTAGATCGAAAAGGCGCAGGCCTCTTGCCTGGGAGCCTCCGAACTACTCCTGGTCATCGGCCTTCACGTAGTAGTAAGCTCTGTCGATGAAGTAGTAGTCATCTACGGGATCAGCTGACTCTGGGACTCCGTCATCTGATCGCAGCAATCAAGTATGGGGGAAAAAGGGGTAGCAAAGCAACCGTGTGTACTCATCCAAAGTACTCGCAAGACTTACATCAAATCTATGCTAAGTATGCATCGGTATCAAAGGAAAGGGGTTGTATCTATGGACTAAACTGCAAAAATGCCAGAATAGAAGGGACGACCTAGCCTAATGAAGACTAGCCTCTTACAACATCTTGCAGAAACAGAAGAGAGTAGAGTAACATATCATATAGCAAAAAGTATATAATAGCAACGCCCAGAGATCCTTCCTCGTCTACCCCGCGAGGAAGCGATCCCGGAGCCATCATATCAGTTTAGTAACACTAGTATCTAGTTCTAGTTGTAGTAGACCGGGATACAACACCGAGCGTCCATTACCGTGGACACGACTATTCAAATAGTCCCTACAGGGGTGCACCAACTAACCCAACACGCTCGATTAACTCTGGCCATACACACTTTTCCTGGTCATGCCCGGCCTCGGCTGATCGACATGCCGTAGACCTACCTAGGCTCCATAGAGAGGTCCCCGCTGGTCTATATCCTAAGCGCTCAGGGGTCTTGGGCCCATCGCCCTTTGCACTCCGGGTTGTTATGCGATGAGCCGGGACGAGCACCACCTCATCCTGGATGGCACTGGCCCGAAAGGCCCACAATGCTAAACTAGACATCTGACAGAGCTTTCCGGAGAATCGTACAACGCCGAGTGCTATCCCGCGTGATGGTTAGTGCGAAAAGGCCAGATGCCTACTCATATCACATATCCAAACTGTTAGTGTATTGGGAGATCGCGGTGACGATCAGTGCTCCTGTTGCCCCGTCTCGAGGACTTACGGCAAGGGTCAGGCCCATCCCTCTCTAGGGTGGTCTACCTGCACGGCCGTGCCTCATAATTATCTGGCGGGTACCCTCTAGGTCAACCCGACTTCGGTAACTCTCGCGGGTACCCCTCGGGGCCGACCTGACTTCAACAAGGGACTGAGGTAAAGTCAAGGTAATTGATGACCCACAAGTATAGGGGATCGATCGTAGTCCTTTTGATAAGTAAGAGTGTCGAACCCAACGAGGAGCGGAAGGAAATGACAAGCAGTTTTTCAGCATGGTGTTTTCTGCAGGCACTGAAATTGTCGGTAACAAGTAGTTTGATAGCAAGATAATTTGTAACGAGCAATAAGTAGCAATAGTAACAATAAGTGTAGCAAGGTAGCCCAATCCTTTTTGTAGCAAAGGACAGGCCGGAACGGTCTCTTATAGTAAGCAAAGTGCTCTTGAGGACACACGGGAATTTCGTCTAGTCACTTTCATCATGTCTGTTCGATTCATGTTCGCTACTTTGATAATATGATATGTGGGTGAACCGGTGCTTGGGTGCTGTTCTTACTTGAACAAGCCTCCCACTTATGATTAACCCCTCTCGCAAGCATCCGCAACTACGAAAGAAGAATTTATCTAACCATAGCATTATACTTATGGATCCAAATCAGCCCCTTACGGAATAACGCATAAACTAGGGTTTAAGCTTCTATCACTCTAGCAACCCATCATCTAATAACTACTCCAAAATGCATTCCCTTAGGCCCAAAGATGGTGAAGTGTCATGTAGTCGACGTTCACATAACACCACTAAGGGAATCACAACATACATATCATCAAAATATCGAAGAATACCAAATTCACATGATTATTTATGACAAGACTTCTCCCATGTCCTCAAGAACAAAAGTAACTACTCACAAAACATATTCATGCTCAAGATCAGAGGGGTATGAAATTGCATAATAGACCTGAACATATAATTCTCCACCAAATAAACCATCTAGCATCAACTACAAGATGTAATCAACACTACTAGTCACCCATAGGTACCAATCTGATGTTTTGATACAAAGATTGAACACAAGAGATGAACTAGGGTTTTGAGATGAGATGGTGCTGTTGAAGATGTTGATGGAGATTGGCTCTCCCACGATGAGAGGGTTGTTGGTGATGACGATGGCTTCGATTTCCCCCTCCTGGAGGGAAGTATCCCCCGTGGAATCGCTTCGCCGAAGAGCAAAAGTGCTCCTGCCCAAGTTCTGCCTCGAGACGGCGGCGCTCCGTCCCGAAAGTCCTCTCTTTATTTTTTCTAGGGAAAATGACCTTATATACCAGAAGATGGGCACCGGAGGCTGGACATGGGGCCCACTACCCACCAGGGCGCGCCGGGGGGGGGGGGGGGGTAGGCGTGCCTTAGTGCCTAGTGGGCACCTGCGTGGGCCCCTTTGGTATTTCTTTTCTCCACAAAGTGTTATATTGAATAAAAACACTAAAAATAACAGTAGGAAAACATGATGCAAAATGGATGTATCAACTCCCCAAAGCTTAGACCTCTCTTGTCTCAAGCGGAAGCCGATAATCATGTCCACATGTTTAGAGAGAGAGGTGTCGATAAAAAGAAAATACAGGCATAGTAGCATCATGATCATTATTATAACAGCAGTATTTATTATCATAAAACTTCTCATGAGCAAGTAACAATTCATCACAACATCGAAGTATAAAGCATAAACTTACTTGAAAACTAACAAACTATGTTCTCAGTCAACAATGCAATTGCAATTCATCATATTTTCAGGAAGGGTCTCATGTTGGAGCTTTTTAGCAAGTCCACATACTCAACCATCATTTAGTCTTCTATGATTGCTAACACTCACAACATATATATGGAGCAAAAAGTTTCAGACGAACACATAGAAAGATAGGGGCTTATAATTTTGCCTCCCAACTTATTCACCTCCTGGATGATGTCAACAATAATAACTCATGATCACTCATATTCAACTGGATATATGTGCCTAGATCTTTCTCCACCACATGATGCTTGCAGAAGAGAAAAATAAAAAGGAATAGAGGAGAATACTATTGACTCTTGCATAAAAACTAAATACATAAGAGTAAAAGATAGGCCCTTCGCGGAGGGAAGCAGAGGTTGTCATGCACTTTTTGGTTTTGAATGCACAATATCTTAATGCAAAAGAACATCACGTTATATTGCTCCTTATGATAGCAACCTTTATTATGCAGTCCATCACTTTTATTACTTTGCCATCACAAGTTTGTACAACGCTTATTTTCCCTTACAATAAAAGATCAAACATATTTAGAAGCAATTTTTATTGCTTTATGCACCAATGACAACTTACTTGAAGGATCTTATTCAATCCATAGGTAGGTATAGTGGACTCTCATAACATGAAATTGGGTTTAGGGTTTTTGGATGCACAAGTAGTATCTCTACTTGGTGCGGATTTTTGGCTAGCAAAGATATTGGGCAAGCACCACATGTTGGAGGATCTATGACAATATAACTTCTATGTGAATATGAACAAACATAAATCATTATGTTGTCTTTCCAACATCAACAATTTGGCATAAAATACTTAATGGGGGCTCACAATCATAAAAGATGTCCAAGATAGTATATTTGCATGTGAATCTTCTCTTCCCTTATTAATTCTTTCATGAATTGCATCATTGACCAATGCTATATTTGTCAACTTTCAATAAATTTTACCACTTATACTTTTCCTTATGTAATGTTATTACTTTCCATAATATTAGCATATGATCTTTTTCATTATTTTCTTTTTTATTAAAACATAAAAGTAAAGAAACAAAAAATCAAACTAATCTTTATTATATAACTCTCACTCGATTACATAGATAGATAGATCACGAAACTAGCACTCAAAAATAGATCATACTAAACTTTTATTCAACTAAATCATGAAATAACTAAGGATCAAACTAAGATAGGTAAAGATAATAAAAGTGGTGGTGATACGATACCGGGGAATCTCCCCCAAGTTTGGCACAAGCCAAGGGGAGTGCCCATAGCCGTGTACTCAAGTCTCCTTCTTTGGTGATGGTGGTGGTGATGAGGTGATAGGCTTATCCTCCGTCTTCCATGGCAGGGGTTCACCATCACAAAAAGATGCACGAGTCTCCGAAGCCCTGAAATTTGCAGCTAAACTCATACCTTTGAATCTTGCTTCATACTCAAAATTTTGATTTTGGAGATCGTAAATTTGGCCTTGGATGTGATTGATTTGTTTGTTGAAGTTGAAGACGATGTCCTTCATGGACTGGCCATCCACCTTGTGATCATGGGTGAATTCCGCGATCATGGAGTGGTTGGCACTAATCCCGCGCTCCACCATCCCTTGGCACTTGAAGATCTCCTGCTCCACCGCCTCGAGCCTGTCCTCCACGCTTCCCATCTTCTTGGGCCCTTGAACATTCCGGACGTGGAGCACCCCCTCACGCATCTCAATGGCTTGAGGGTGCTTCATCACCTCTGGTAGGAAGGGGTTGATGACCTTCTCTAATAACTTGTCCTTGGATGAGCTTGGTGAAGCCATGGTGATCTAGATCTGATAGAAAACAACACGAAAAAAGAATAGAGGATATTTCTGCGATGCGGTGATCAAATCGTTCGGGGGTATATATAAAGAATTTTCATCTTGGGAAACAAGTAACTCAGAGGAAAATGGAGTCAGGAAGGTTCCCGAGGGGCCCACTACCCACCAAGGTGCACCAGGAGGGGCAGGCGCGCCCTGGTGCCTAGTGGGCACCTGGACAAAAAATATTTTTGCGGAATTTTTGGAGTTGGTTTACTTACCATATCACGCACCTCTTCCTTTTCAGGGTTCTGGAGTGTTCTAGAAGGTCTCTTTTATGTATTCCTCCGGTGTCATGGTTTGAATAATGTTAGTTTCAACATTAATAGGTGTACCTGAAATATAGTGCTTAATTCTTTGTCCACTGACCACCTTCGGATTAGTGCCTTCGGCATTATTGATCTTAATAGCCCCAGACCGATAAACTTCTTCAATGGTATATGGTCCTTCCCACTTGGAGAGAAGTTTTCCTGCAAAGAATATAAAATGAGAATTGTACAATAGAACATACTCACCCACTTTGAATTCCCACTTTTGGATTCTTTTGTCATGCCATCTTTTAACTTTTTCTTTGAACAATTTGGCATTTTCATAGGCTTGGGTTCTCCATTCATCTAATGAGCTAATATCAAATAACCTCTTTTCACTGGCAAGTTTGAAATCATAATTGAGTTCTTTAATTGCCCAACATGCCTTATGTTCTAACTCAAGAGGCAAATGACAAGCTTTTCCATAAACCATTTTATATGGAGACATACCCATAGGATTTTTCTAAGTTGTTCTATAGGCCCAAAATGCATCATCAATTTTCTTAGACCAATTCGTTCGAGACCTATTGACGGTCTTTTGCAATATTAACTTTATTTCTCTATTGCTCAACTCAACTTGACCACTAGATTGAGGGTGATCAGGAGATGCAATTCTATGGTTGACATCATATATAACAAGCAATTTATGGAAAGCACCATGAATAAAATGTGAACCACCATCAGTCATTAAATATCTAGGGACCCCAAACCTCGGGAAAATAATTTCTTTAAGTATTTTAATGGAGGTGTTATGATCAGCACTTCTAGTTGGAATAGCTTCTACCCACTTAGTGACATAATCAACAGCAACCAAATTATGTGTATACCCATTAGAGGATGGAAACGGTCCCATATAATCAAAGCCCCAAACATCAAATGGTTCAATAACAAGTGAATAACTCATAGGCATTTCCTGATGTCTACCAATATTACCAATTCTTTGACATTCATCACAAGATAACGAACTTATGAGCATCCTTGAAAAGAGTAGGCCAATAAAAACTAGATTGTAATACTTTATGTGTAGTTCTATCTCCCGCATGATGCCCTCCATAAGCTTCAGAGTGACATTTCTGTAGGATTTGTTCCTGTTCATGCTCAGGTATACAACGCCTAATAATAACATCTACTCCTTCTTTATAAAGATGTGGGTCATCCCAAAAGTAATGTCTTAAATCATAGAATAATTTTTTTATTTTGTTGGTATGTGAAACTAGGTGGTATAAATTTAGCAACAATGTAATTAGCATAGTCCGCATACCCAGGAGTATTATGAGAAGCATTTATGAAAGCTAATTGTTCATCGGGAAAGCTATCATCTATAGGCAGTGGGTCATCAAGAATATTTTCTAACCTAGACAAGTTATCAACTACGGGGTTCTCAGCTCCCTTCCTATCAGTAATATGCAAGTCAAATTCTTGTAGCAAAAGAACCCACCTAATGAGTCTAGGTTTAGCATCTTTATTTTCCATAAGGTATTTAATAGCAGCATGACCAGTGTGAAAAATTACTTTAGAGTCAACAATGTAGGATCTGAATTTATCACAAGCAAACACAACTGCTAAAAATTCTTTCTCAGTAGTAGCATAATTTCTTTGAGTACTGTCTAGAGTCTTACTAGCATAATGGAGAACATTTAATTTCTTATCAACTCTTTGTCCTAGAATAGCACCAACTACATAATCACTGGCATCACACATTATTTCAAAAGGTAAGTTCCAATCAGGTGGTTGATTGATAGGTGCAGAAGTTAAGGCTTTCTTGAGTGTTTCAAAGGCTTCTACACAATCATCATCAAAAACAAATGGAACATCCTTTTGCAAGAGATTAGTAAGAGGCCTAGAAATTTTAGAGAAGTCTTTAATAAATCTCCTATAGAAGCCAGCATGACCAAGGAAACTTCCTATACCTTTAATATCTTTAGGACATGGCATTTTCTCAATTGCATCAACCTTAGCTTTATCCACCTCAATTCCTCGTTTGGAGATTTTATGCCCCAAGACAATACCTTCATTAACCATAAAATGGCACTTCTCCCAATTCAAGACAAGATTAGTTTGTTCACATCTTTGCAAAACTCGATCAAGGTTGCTTAAGCAATCATCAAAAGAAGTTTCGTAAACAGAAAAAATCATCCATGAAAACCTCAACCATCTTTTCACAAAAGTCAGAGAATATAGCAGTCATACATCTTTGAAAGGTAGCAGGTGCATTGCATAAACCAAAAGGCATATGTCTATAAGCATAAGTTCCAAAAGGACAAGTGAAGGTGGTTTTCGCTTGATCAGGTTGTGATACAGGTATTTGAGAGAAACTGGAATATCCATCAAGAACGCAAAAGTGTGTGTGCTTAGATAATCTTTCTAACATTTGATCAATAAAAGGCAAAGGGTAATGATCTTTTCTAGTGGCTTTGTTTAATTTTTTGAAATCAATTACCATTCTATAACCAGTCCCAATTCTTTGAGGGATAAGTTCATTTTTATCATTAGGAAAAATAGTAATGCCTCCTTTTTTTAGGGACACAATGAACGGGACTTACCCATCTACTATCATCTATGGGATAGATTATACCTGCTTCCAGAAGCTTTAGTATTTCAGTTCTTACCACTTCTTTCATCTTAGGATTTAATCATCGTTGATGATCAACAACTGGTTTAGCATCAGGTTCCATATTAATCTTGTGCTGATAGAGAGTGGGACTGATGCCCTTAAGATCATCAAGAGTATATCCAATAGCAGCTCGGTTCTTCCTCAGAGTTTTTAATAATCTCTTTTCTTCATGCTCTATAGGGTTAGCACTAAAAATATAGGATATATCTTCTTTTCATCGAGATAAGCATATTTCAAAGTGTCATGCTATTGTTTTAATTCAAACACAGGATCACCTTTAGGTGGAGGAGGGCCTCCTAGAGTTTCAATAGGCAAGTTGTGTTTACGAATAGGTTGTTGCTCAAAGAATATTTTATCTATTTCATTTCTTTCATGCAAGTGCATATCATTTCCATGATCTAGCAAATATTATTCTAACGGATCAGTAGGTGGTACGGCAATAGAAGCAAGACTAATTATCTCATCCTTACTAGGCAATTCTTTATCATGAGGTTGCCTACGGAACTTAGAGAAATTAAACTCATGAGACACATCACCAAAGTTAACACTGACAGTTTCTTTATTGCAATCTATCTTAGCATTAACAGTGTTCAAGAAAGGTCTACCAAAAATTATGGGACAAAAATCATCTTGTGGAGAACCAAGAACTAGAAAACGGTGGGGTGTTTTATTTTCCCACACAAGACTTCAACATCTCTAACAATCCCAAGTGGTGTAATGGTGTCTCTGTTTGCAAGTTTAATAGTGACATCAATATCTTCTATTTCAGCAGGTGCAATATCATTCATAATTTCTTGGTATAGAGTAAAAGGGATAGCACTAACACTAGCACCCAAATCACATAAGCCATGATAACAATGATCTCCTATTTTAACTGAGACAACAGGCATGCCAATAACGGGTTTATTCTTATCTTTAGTATCGGGATTGGCAATTCTAGCAGATTCATCACAGAAATAAATAACATGCCCATCAATATTATCAACCAAGAGATCTTTAACCATAGCAATACTAGGTTCTACTTTAATTTGTTCAGAGGGTCCAGGTGCTCTAATATTACTTTTCTAGACCATATGGTTGAAACCTTAGCATGTTC
This sequence comes from Thinopyrum elongatum, assembly GCA_011799875.1. Classification (NCBI taxonomy): domain Eukaryota; kingdom Viridiplantae; phylum Streptophyta; class Magnoliopsida; order Poales; family Poaceae; genus Thinopyrum; species Thinopyrum elongatum. The sequence continues at coordinate 263,884,086 of CM022297.1, forward strand.
ATTTACCTTAAAGGGAAAGGTGGTTGTTCAATATAAGCGGTAGGCACAACTGGGTCAACATTATAAATGGTAGTTTCATCTTTAACTATCACTGGCTCCTCAATCTTTTCTTTAATAGGGGGATGATATTTGAACCACTTCTCCTTAGGGAGATCAACATGAGTAGCAAATAATTCACAAAAAGAGGCTACTATCTTAGAGTCGAGTCCATATTTAGTGCTAAACTTGTGAAAAACATCGGTATCCATAAAAGAATTAACACAACCGAACTTAAGTGGTATACCTGACTCATTACCTTTGTCGAATTTCCAATCTTCGGAGTTGTGTTTAATTCTTTCAAGAAGGTCCCACCTGAATTCAATAGTTTTCTTCATAAAAGAGCAAGTCGAAGAAGAATCGAGCATGGTTTGATCACAATGAGAAAGCCGAGCATAAATTTTTTGTAAGATAATTTCCCTTGAGAGCTCATGATTGGGGCACATGTACATCATATATTTAACCCTCCCCCAAGCTTGAGTGATGCTTTCTCCTTCACGAGGCCAAAAATTATATATATAATTCTGATCACGATGAACTAGATGCATAGGATTTTTTTTGATGAAATTCCAATTTCAATCGATTCCAGTCCCAAGCTCCAATATCATCACATAGCCTATACCATGTCAGTGCTTTATCCCCCAAATATAAAGGGAAAACCTTCTTCTTAACTTCATCTACGGGTAAACCTGAAGCTTAAATAATCCACAAACTTCATCCACATAGATTAGGTGCAAATCAGGATGTAGTGTTCCATCTCCTGCATAAGGATTAGCTAGCAGTTTCTCTATCATACCCGAAGGAATCTCATAACCAATATTTTTAGTAGGTGCAGTAGGTTGAGGATCAACTCTTTGTGCTTCCGTTCGAGGTGAAGATACCCCGAACAAACCCCTCAAAGGATTGTTTTCCATAGTAACAAGTAACAATAAATTTCAGCACGTGATATACATTTTTCCTTACCAAATTCCACTCACCAGAAGCGCTTCACTCCCCGGCAATGGTGCCAAAAAAGAGTCTTGATGACCCACAAGTATATGGTATCAATCGTAGTTGTTTCGATAAGTAAGAGTGTCGAACCCAACGAGGAGCAAAAGGAAATGACAAGCTGTTTTCAGCAAGGTGTTTTCTCAGGCACTGAAATTGTCGGTAACAAGTAGTTTGATAGCAAGGTAATTTGTAATGAGAAATAAGTAGCAATAGTAACAATAGGTGCAGCAAGGTATCCCAATCCTTTTTATAGCAAAGGACAGGACGGAACGGTCTCTTACAGTAAATAAAGCGTTCTTGAGGACACACGGGAATTTCGTCTAGTCACTTTCATCATGTTTGTTCGATTCGCGTTCGCTAATTTGATAATATGATATGTGGGTGGACCGGTGTTTGGGTGCTATTCTTACTTGAACAAGCCTCCCACTTATGATTAACCCCTCTCGCAAGCATCCACAACTACGAAAGAAGAATTAAGATAAAATCTAACCATAGCATTAAACATATGGATCCAAATCAGCCCCTTACGGAATAGCACATAAACTAGGGTTTAAGCTTCTGTCACTCTAGAAACCCATCATCTAATAACTACTCCACAATGCATTCCCTTAGGCCCAAAGATGGTGAAGTGTCATGTAGTCGATGTTCACATAACACCACTAAGGGAATCACAACATACATATCATAAAAATATCGAACGAATACCTAGTTCACATGATTACTTATGACAAGACTTCTCCCATGTCCTCAAGAACAAAAGTAACTACTCACAAAACATATTCATGCTCAAGATTAGAGGGATATGAAATTGCATAATAGATCTGAACATATAATCTTCCACCAAATAAATCATCTAGCATCAACTACAAGATGTAATCAACAGTACTAGTCACCCATAGGTACCAATCTAAGGTTTTGATACAAAGATTGAACAAAAGAGATGAACTAGGGTTTTGAGATGAGATGGTGCTGTTGAAGATGTTGATGGAGATTTGCCCTCCCACGATGAGAGGGTTGTTGGTGATGATGTTGGCTTCGATTTTCCCCTCCCGGAGGGAAGTATTGATGCGGGGCTAACCCGATCTAGGCCGATCTTTCATGAAAGGAGTAGATTCCCATGAAGAACATGAAGAACACGAGGGGGAAAACACAAGGGGAATGAGAGGATACACTCAAATCAACAAGAAATGGTCACACATGTGCTAGATCCAAGTACACATAGGGATCACATGATCCAAAGTCAACAAAGGACGATACAAATGGTGACTAGTTCTTCTCTGAGAGGATGTCTTGAGGGGTCTTCCCGTGAGGGGTCTTGAATCCAAGCGTGGATCTTCTCCGAAGAGGCCGCGGTCTCTCCAAGGAGTAGAACCAAGTGGATGAGCAAAGCTCTATCTCTATAATGAGCTAAACCAATGCTAACCCTAGAAAAGTGGAGGAGGAGTTGTATATATAGGCTAGGGGGTCGAAGGGGTACATGGACCTCGGCCCAACACACTGTGCGCGGACAGATGTCGGCCGTCCAGCAGCTACCGGATGTCCGGTGGCTCATGAGGGTCCGGACGTCCGGTAGCGGTCGGACGTCCGACATTTTCGGCTCGGATCAGACGGCGTCAGATTTCTGGAGGCGGTCGGCCGTCCGGTCGTCGGTCGTTCGGAGGCTTCAGACTTCCGATAATTTCTGTTCTGTGGCGTGGCAACGGTTGTCTGAACGGGCTCGGTCGTTCGGGCACTGGAAGGTGTCGGACATCCGGACGGTGTCAGATGTCTGGACGCTGTAGCACTCATTGGCTAGCTCTTGGGGCTGGTGGAGACTCCAGGCGTCGGATGTCCGGTCCGGACCGGTCATCCGGTTGCTATAGGCTTTTGGCAGCTCTTCTTCTTGGTCCTTGTACTTGGTGTCCTCGCCGTCTTGTCCGTTGGATGTGATAGCTCTGTGGCTCCCCTCTAAGTACCTGATCACACATAGGGTCTCCGCTTGAGGTAGTAGCCATGTCTCACATGTAGAAAGTGGTAGTTTGGAGAGGAGCAAGTTCACCTTGGATTCGATAGCCCTTGCTAGAGCTCTTGTCATTGGTCCATGTGGTGTCGTAGGAGATGAAGGTAGGTCAGAGAGATCCTTGATGTTGAAGACGTCACTCACGTTGTACTTGTCGCGTGGTAGGTCGATCTTGTAGGCATTGTTGTTGTAGCGTTCTAGCACCTTGAAGGGTCCGTCAGCTCGAGGTAGAAGGTTGGACTTGCGTTTGTTGGGGAAGTGTTCCTTGCAAAGGTGGAGCCACACAAGATCTCCAATGTTGAATATCATGGGTTGCTTGTTAATGTTGAGCTTGGTCGCAAGGCATTGTACTTGATGCTTGATGGTGTGCCTTGTATCTTCATGCACCTTCTTGTGATAGCTCGCTCGTGCGCTCGCGTCCATGTTGATGCGCTCTTGTAGTGGTAGAGGTAGAATGTCCAATGGTGACAACGGGTTGAAACCGTAGACGACCTCGAAGGGGGACTTGCCAGTAGTCGAATGTCTTGCACGATTGTAGGCATACTCGGCGATGGGTAAGCACTCTTCCCACTCCTTGATGTTCTTTTTTATCAACACGCGTAGGAGAGTAGATAGCGTCCGGTTCGTGACCTCCGTTTGGCCGTCGGTTTGTGGGTGGTATGCCGAAGAGAACAAGAGCTTGATTCCGAGCTTGGCGCATAGCGTCTTCCAAAAGTAGCTAAGGAACTTGACGTCGCGGTCCGATACGATAGTCTTGATCACTCCATGTAGACGTAAAATTTCCCTATAAAAGAGATTTGCAACATGTGAAGCATCGTCTATCTTGTTGCATGGGATAAAATGTGCCATCTTAGAGAAATGGTTCACAACAACAAACACAGAATCCTTTCCATTACGAGTTCTAGGCAAACCAAGGACAAAGTCCATACTAATATCTTCCCATGGGTGATACGGAATAGGAAGTGGCATATAGAGACCATGGGATTGAGCTTTAGACTTAGCTTTGCGACATGTAGAGCATCGGTTAGTGTAGCGGGAGACGTCGCGGAACATCTTGGGCCAAAAGTAGTTCTTGGAGAGCATAGCGAATGTCTTTTCGCGTCCAAAGTGTCCCATAAGTCTTCCTCCATGAGCTTCTTGCAAAAGTAACAAATGAAGAGACGACTCGGGGATACATAGTTTGTTAGCTCTCATAAGATAATCATCTTTGATGTAATAGCATTCCCAAGATGTATGCGTCAAACATTTAGCATAAGGAATAGCAAAAGTAGGATCATGCACATACAAGTCTTTTATGTGCTCAAAGCCAATGACATTCAATTCAAGTTGAGTAACTAGCATGCATTTACGGGAAAGCGCATCCACCACAACATTCTCTTTGCCTTTAATATACTTGATGACATAAGGAAATGACTCAATGAATTCACTCCACTTAGCATGACGCTTGTTCAACTTAGTTCAACCGTTGAGGTACTTAAGTATTTCATGATCCGTGTGAAGAATGAACTCATGAGGGCGAAGGTAATGCTCCCAAACATGCAAGACCCTCACTAAAGCATATAGCTCTTTGTCATAGATGGGGCAGTTAAGTTGTGCTCCGGAAAGTTTTTCACTAAAGTATGCTATGCACTGGTACAGCGAGGTGCTATACAAACAATTTTTAACCCCTTTCCGCGACGACATTTTGAACCGTTGCCAAGTGAGTGTGGGCGATAGGGGGGTCCTTCCAACACGACCCAAAAACCGTCGGGGATAGGCCCTCCGGTCACACACGCTCGGCAAAATGAGGTCATGTGCGACGGGCGAGCGATCAAATACGGTTATACAGGCCCAATCGGTTCTGGTCGTAAGTACATCCCACACAGTCAGTCCGAAACAAACGTTTCCGTTTGTTATGTACATTCCACACAGTCAATCCAAGGAATACTTTTCCATTCTTATGTATATCCCACACAGTCAATCCAGGGAAAACGTTTCCGTTCGTATGTACATCCCACACGGTCAATCCAGGGAAAACGTTTCCGTTCGTATATACATCCCACACAGTTTTATGTATAGCCTCGTGTGTGATAGGTGTAACTATCACACACGCTCTGCCTCGGTTAACTATTTGCTTTTATTCAACTACATCACACATGATTTGATGAAGAAAACTGTATGGCATTGGGCTATCCATCACAAGCGCTTTTACTGCTAGAACCGTTTGCAAAGTTCCATGACCCATTTAGCAAGTTTATTAGTTTACAATTAATAATTCCAGTATTACGCAAATTCACATTTCATATCGAACAGTTGTTTGCCAATTTCATATAAGGCACATAAATATATTTTAACATCACAGTACGATAGCTACCTGAAAATAGCACAATACAACATATAGCTAGTTCAGCTTCATAAGAACAATATTAGAACAATATATTCATTTCCCTAATCGAGATCATCCAGGCTCGTCTTATCCACCTCTGCTTTCAGTTCAGTAAGAACCTGTTTTGCACTAGCCAACTGGGAAAGTGCCTCCTCCTTCGCCAACACCATCTTAGCAAAGTCTGATTTAAAAAATCTGAACTCATTCTCCACCGTCCTCTTTTTATCCCGCATCTTCAAATATTCTTTGGCGTTGACAACACTTTCTCTAAGCCTACCTCTATTCTCTTCCTCATACATGCTCCAGAGCTTTGATAGGAACATCTTCAAAGACTGTGGCTACTCTTGATCAACCCACTCCAAGTAAGAACACTTCCGTTCATCCTATAATATTTAAAACTAGATCAGTAACAATTGTAGGGGAAATGGGTTTATAGCAACATAGAAAATCACCAATACTTATTTTGAAAAACTAAAGAAATAGGTTAATTATGACATATCTTCTGAAAAAGATCAATGTGCAGATGAATTAATTGCTACTGAGACAACAACCAAATTCTGAAATATCAGAAGCTATAATTAACTACAACAACGCTACACGTTCTTACTCATGTACTATAAATAAAAAATTGAACATTTTATGAGGAAGCAAAATATAACTGCAACATCATAGCGACAGTGTTTGGATGACAACAAATTGATACTAACAGGTGTGTACATGCACAAATTTAGTAACATAGAACTAATAGCACTAAGGCCGTCCACTATGTATGCCAAAACCGGTGTAAAGACAACTGTTGCTACATTTCGCACCGGTGCCCTGCACTGGCGAGCCGATGCAGCGGAAAAAAATCAGGGACCCGGACTCCGGAGCACCTAGTTGCTCTGATGCCCAGTTCCTTCGTGCCATAAAGATTTAGTATTTTACTGCTTGGCTGCTCGGATGTGTGGACCAAAGTTGGCTGCACAAACTGCTGAAGCGGTGCCAAATAATTTTCTAATGGCACCGTTGATGAGATGACAACATTTTTAGATACTAGGTACAAACTGTGACACTGTCTTAGGATGCGTTTGGTTGAAGGTGTGGTATAAATGGGTTGGGACCGTGATAGTGTCTGAATCACATCTAACAAATGATTTGTAACAGCGAAAGAGGGGCTAACCTTCTCTTCACATGCCAGAAACTTCCTCCCACTGTCCACAGATTCAAACACAACTAGCTTCACACATGGAGATTGATGGTGACAACGAGCAGACAGATCTTCAGCCACCCCGCTCCATTCGTTCCAACTGATGGTCCTAGGGAGCTACAAGAGGAAGAAATGACTCAAATCGACCGCCGGGTTAAAATCCTTCATTCCAAGTCATAGCCCAAGAGAGAGAAGAGAGGCATACCTGGGTGGTGAAGGAGTCGTCGGAGGAGGAGGAACAGCTGGAGAGGTCATTGAAGAAGACCATGGCTATCCCGGCGGTAGGATCAAGACAGCGAGAGCGAGGAAGCAAGCGAGGAAGTGGCTATAGCTTAGGAAGGAAGGAAGGAGGAAACAGGGGAAATGTGACTTGTGGTTGGGGAGAAAAGGGGGTGGGGGCGGGGGTAGATATTTCGGCGGTAGGCCAAAAATTTCAAAATGTGGAGGGAAACTTTGCGCGCGGTGCCGCCGGACACCATTCACTTTGAACGATTGTGTGCATCGTAAATGATTCTTCTGCTTTACGCGCATGGGATGAGTTTGATAATTCAAATTTTGTTGGAAATTTCCCCGGGTACTGTCCTCATCCACGTCATTGCATAATTTTACATCGCTTGCTAATTTGGGCACACAAAAGAGCGTACAGCACACAGATCACACTTACTGAATCGTGCAATTTTAGTAATTAAACAGAGCCAGTTGACCTAAACATTGCTTTAACAAAAGACCAGCATTAAAAACAAAGCCTAAGTATGCATAATTTTAACAAATCTGCCGCCGTGCCGGCCTATGCATCGCCGGTGTGAGATGAGACATCGATGACTTGTCCTGGCGACAAGCCGCCGTTGGTGGACTCCACGTCCCCCTGCTGAAGTCGACCTCGTCCTCGGTGCCGCCCTCAAAGTTGTAGTACTCGTAGTAGTGGCTACGCCAGAGCTCGCGTTGGTACTCCACCGCCGATTTGTCGACGGACAGACTCTTCTCTACCTCTACCTCGGCCACGCGCAACTCCTCCTCCCGGCGCTCCTCGATCTCCGCCGCCTCCTGCATCTCCAGCTCCCGCTCGGAGATCTCATGAGGAAGCAGGTGCTCCATGGCCACCGCCGCCTTTTCGGATGTGGGTTGCATACTGGATTCCGAGGTGGCCTGGAATATCTTGGCGTGTGCGTCCTCGATCTTGGCATGGATGGCCTCGACCCAGGCCAGGGCGACATCGGTGGCGCAGACGGCAGCTCAAGCGCTCTCGGCGTTTGTAGCCGCCGTCGCAGCAGCAACTGCAGCCGTCTCGGCTGCTGCAGCTACCCTGTCGGCTGCCGCAGATGTCCTCTCGGCGGATGCGGCCGCACTCAATGCGGATGCGACAGCACTCTCGGCCTAGGTGGCCGCGCTCTCGGTGCAGTCGGCGGCGCTCGGGGAGGACGCGGCCACCGTATGGGCCTTCATGAAGCGTTTCCACGGCGTCATCTTTGCAAGAAGGGGTTGCGTGAATGGGGATCGGGATTCGTGGATTTGGGGGTTGTCGGCGCTGGAGCAGACAAGCCGGCGAAGCTTAAGGAGGAAGACTTAAATAGACCCAGGAATTTTCATCGCAAACGGTTCCTACAAAAAACTGTGTGTGATGTTGTTTATATTTTTTATTAGCTGTGAAAGATGAATTTGGAGTAAAGTGGCAACAGATGGTGTTTTAAATGTACGAGAAAATTTGTAGTACTAATACAACTGTCATGTCAAATTTTGGAAAATTTCAGGGGTCATTTGTTCTTTTAAGACATTTAAGTGATTTTCTAGCCATTTAATGACCATAATTCAAATTTGAACTACATGTACATGCAACAGCTAACCATAATGGTTTGAAAAGTCATATTTTGTGTACTTGTGTGCGAGGCAATTCCATGTGCAGTAAATTGGAAGGAATTTTCAAACATATTGGTCTCACGGCTATGACACAATTAAGCATGGAGTGCCATGGCATTTAAATTCCAAAAAATTAAAAAAAAGATCAGAAACACATGAAACCTTGCTTGATGCAATGTCATGCCACCAAGATGATGTGGTAAAAAATTTGGTATGTTTCATGAAAGTTTGGACACACACCCCTCACAAACCGGAGCAACTCGCTAGAAGGCTCGTGGTTCCGAGAGGGAACAATGCATGTTTGATGACGAACGGGAGATAGCTTCCTCTTACGGCCTTCAATTTTTTTTCTACATTTAACATGCACTAATACAACTATCATGTGAAAATTTGAAAAATTTCAGGGGTCATTTGACCTTTTAAAGACATTTAAGTGATTTTCTAGCCATTTAATGACCGTAATTCAAATTTGAACTACATCTACATGCAACAGCTAACCATAACGGTTTGAAAAATCATATTTGTGTACTTGTGTGTGAGTTAATTCCATGTGTAGTAAATTGGAAGGAAATTTCAAACATATTGGTCTCACGCCCTAGACACATGCATGGAATGCCATGGCATTTAAATTAAAAAAAAGATCAGAAACACATGAAACCTTGTTTGATGTAATGTCATGCCACCAGGATGATGTGGTAAAAAATTGGCATGTTTGACGAAAGTTTGGACACACACCCCTCACAAACCGGAGCAACTCACTAGAAGGCTCGTGGTTCCGAGAGGGAACAATTCATGTTTGATGACGAACGGGAGATAGCTTCCTCTTACAGCCTTCAAATTTATTTCTACATTTAACATGCACTAATACAACTGTCATGTGAAAATTTGGAAAATTTCAGGGGTCATTTGACCTTTTAAAGATATTTAAGTGATTTTCTAGCCATTTAATGACCGTAATTCAAATTTGAACTACATCTACATGCAATAGCTAACCATAACGGTTTGAAAAATCATATTTGTGTACTTGTGTGCGAGTTAATTCCATGTGCAGTAAATTAGAAGGAATTTTCAAACATATTGGTGTCACGGCATGGACACGTGCATGGAGTGCCATGGCATTTTAATTCCAAAAAATTAAAAAATGATCAGAAAAAACATGAAACCTTGCTTGATGTAATGTCATGCCACCAAGATGATGTGGTAAAAAATATGGCCTGTTTGACGAAAGTTTGGACACACACCCCTCACAAACCGTAGCAACTCACTAGAAGGCTTGTGTTTCTGAGAGGGAACAATGTATGTTTGATGACGAACATGAGATAGCTTCCTCTTATGGCCTTCAATTTTTTTCTACATTTAACATGCACTAATACAACTGTCATGTGAAAATTTGGAAAATTCTAGGGGTCATTTGACGTTTTAAAGACATTTAAGTGATTTTCTAGCCATTTAATGACCATAATTCAAATTTGAACTACATCTACATGCAACGGCTAACCATAACAGTTTGAAAAATCATATTTTTGTGTACTTGTGTGCGAGTTAAAAAATCATCAGACGATGTAAATATCTGGTGTTCAAAAAAGAAAATGTAAAGATCTGGCAAGACAAGCGGCCCCCACACGATTGGCACTCTATTTCGTGCCTCGAGGTTTGGAAGGTGAGTGGCGCGGATTATTAATCAGACATGATTCTGTATTGGAAACCGTCAGCTATTAAGTTCACACACGGATTTTGCTGCGGGAATCGTGTGTAATTCAAACTACAGTACTCGTAAATTCCGGCGACCGGCATGTGTACTGTTCTCGTCGATCTAGATTTCGGCCGCCAATAAATACTACCTTGCTCATGTCGTCCCGCCTGCATTCTCATCTACATCCTCTCCTCGCTCGCCCTCTCTCTCTCTCTCTCAAATCTCTGCCATGGCACCGCCGATCTGCCCACGTGCCGACGAGGAGTCGCCGCCCCCCGAGGATGCTCAGTCAAAGAGCAGCGACGAGGAGGACCCCTACGCGCCGCCGGATGAGTTTGCGCCGGACCCCCCAACATTGGATTGGTTTTGGGGCCAGTACAATCTTTGTCTGTGGAAGTCGCTGCCACCGGCTGAGAAAGTCAGGCAAGTGGCATTCAAGAAGGAGATGGCGGAGGAGGAAGCCAGGTACCAGGCGGCCTGTGAAGCCCGTGATGTCGCCTGGAAAAAGGAGGCGGTGGAGCTTTGGGGACGGGCGCGTTGTCGTGCGGAGGAGGTGTACGAAGACGGGTACTTCGCGAGGAAGGTCAAAGGCGCTAGGCGCCTCATCGCTGCGTGGAGGTGGGCCGATAAGCTCCAGCGTGCCACCGACGAGGAGCTCTGGTGGGCGCCCAACAAAATGGCAAGATCATTCACGCTCGTCCGCCAGCAAGAGGCAGATTGGTACGTCAAGCACTGCGAGGTGGAGGAGGCAGAGTACTGCCTCCGCACTGGGAAGACGCTGCGCACCAGGGAGCTGCTGGCGAGGGGCTGCCGGAATACTGCCCCCAGGAGGGATTATTAGTTTTAGTATTGTTCGTTTTCAACTTTATGCATTGTACCTAGTAGTTAAGTATCATCACGTATATGTGATGATATTATATATATTCTGTGATGAACTAATGAACAATTAATATATATATTATGAATTCCATTTTCTATCTATTTTTGTATACTAATTTGTATCTAGCTGTTATCATCCACATATACAGAATGGAAAGCATATATACACACATTGAAATAGAACATATAAGAACGGAAAATAGAGTACACACATTGAAACAGAGCAATAAACAGAGCAATATTATGATTGCTTTGAATACATAGCGATCCACGTCGAAACGACTCAACAAAATAAAATGCGTCGATGAGACCATGACCAACAGCCCTTGCCTACAGTAGCTCTTGGCTCTGCCTGAACTCGTGTAGGCATTCGTCCAAGCAGTTGACACGCTCGCGGTACATCTGGAGCGCGATCTCGAGCTCCAAGTTGGCTATTTCATCGGAGATCACCAGCTCGAGGATGCGACGGCCATGTTCCTCTACTGCGCCCAGGTGAGGCGGTCGAGCCTAGCGACCAGCGCGTTGGCATCGAGCGGGCCGCGAACAAGGCGAATGGCACGACCCATGCGAACGGTGCGACGGGCGTCCGGTGCAAGTACGGCGTGGCCGGCCTCTGATGCAAGTACGGTGTAGAGGGCCTCTGCCCACTCCTGGCGAGGAATGTGGGTACTGACGGGATGTGTACCCAGCTGCGACGCCCTATCAACAGCAGGCAAGCGCCGATGGATCCGCTCTTACTGTGTGGCGCGCCGTGCCTCTCGCTCTGCGGCGCTCCAACAGTCTCGCCGTGTGGCGAGCCGCAGCCTATCGGCGCGGACGCGCCTAGCTTGCTCTGCGGTGCACCATTGATCATGTTGTGCGGTGAGCTGCAGCCTCTCGGCGCTAACATGCCTATCTTGATCCACGGCACTGAAGTGCCATGCGCCAAGGGTCTGCTCAACCCTGGCGATGACGCGCATCACGGCGTCGTCCATCACGTTCCCGGGGAGCGCCTCGGCCTCGACGGGCTGTGGCGCCTTCTCATTTTCCTCGTCGACGAGGTTGATGGCGGAGGCGGCGCTTTGGTGGGTTGGCATGCTTGGAATAGGTGGATGTGCTACAGGCTGCGCTTGATGCCTCTGTGTGTCGCGCGCCGCTTAGGTTTATGCGCAATATCGCTGGGTGGCGGGAAACCGGTGAGGAAATGGTGGGAAACGGTGGCGTGTTCATAAAACGCCATCAATTAATGGAAACTTAGCATAGAAGGAACATCGAGCTAGCACAAGAAGTATATGATGATCAGATGATCGTTTATCCTAGTTAATTATGCATGTAATAGTTTACTTTGGTGTGTGGAAATGTCATGTGTGTACTAGCCACCTATGTAATTGGATGTTTGCCGTGTATTACACACATCTTGTTTATGTGAAACGTTTTTGTTCTCTTGGCTCAACACAAATAGTTCATCGCAATGAACCGTATGCCGTCTATCGCACACACCTTGATCTGGCTGACCGTTTCTTTTGTGTTGCCTAATCACAAACAATTCATCCGAGTGAACTGTATGCCGTATATCACGCACACCTTCATCTGCCTGCCCGTTTCTGTTTTTCCGCCTAATCACAAACAGTTCATCCAAGTGAACTGTATGCCATATATCGCACACGCCTTCATCTGGCTGCCCGTTTCTTTTGTTCTGCCTCATCGCAAACAGTTAATTGAACTGAACCATATGCCCCGTATCGCACACGCAACTAAAATCTGAACCGTGTTTGATGTATCCTTCATCGCAAACGTTTTGCATCTTTTTTGATGATTTTTTTACATCACCGTTTGCGATTAATGCATCGCACACAGTTTTGTCAAAGGGTCTCTGATCGTAGTGTCGCGTTAGCAGCATCCTGCAGTAGTGATGGGGCGCTTCTCTTGCATCAACACACCTCCTATGCCATAACCGCTAGCATCACAATGTATCTCAAATGGTTTATCAAAGTTGGGTAATGCAAGCAAAGGGGCATGCGTAAGCAAATTCTTAAGCTCATTGAATGCGGTATCTTGTGATGGTCCCCAAACAAAAGGTGTGTTTTTCTTACTCAAGGCATGTAAAGGTAAAGCAATGGTGCTAAAATCCTTCACAAAGCGACGATAAAATCCGGCTAAGCCAAGAAAACTACGCACTTGTTGCAAGTTTGTGGGTTGGGGCCAAGTTTTAATAGCTTCAATCTTGGTTTCGTCTACATGCACACCCTTAGAAGAGACAACAAATCCTAGGAAAACAAGTTTGTCTACACCAAATTTGCATTTGTCCATGTTGGCATAGAGTCTCTCTTTGCGAAGAGTTTGCAAAACGGTTCTAAGATGTGTCACATGATCTTGTAGCGACTTGCTAAACACGAGTATGTCGTCAAAGTAGACCACAACAAAGACGTCGATATATGGTCTAAGTACAAAATGCTTGACGCGCATGAATGTATCGGGTGCTTCGGATAAGCCCATTGGCATAACAAGCCATTCGTATAAGCCAAATTTGGTCTTAAATGCGGTTTTCCATTCATCACCCTCTTGTATGCGGATTTGGTAGTAGCCGCTCTTAAGATCAATCTTAGAGAAAATTGTGGCTCCGCTAAGCTCATCTAGCATATCATCAAGGCGAGGAATAGGATATTGATAACGAACGGTGAGAGCATTGATGGGACGGCAATCGAAACACATGCGAAAACTACTGTCTTTCTTAGGCACTAGTATGACTGGTACGGACAAGACTTAAGCTTTCACGCACATGTCCATTGTCAATGAGTTGTTGTACTTGCCTTTGGATTTCTTTAGTTTCTTCGGGGTTGATGTGGTAGGGCGCCTTGTTTGGCAACGGTGCGCCGGGTATGAGGTCGATGCGGTGTTTGATGCCTCGTAGTGGAGGTAGTCCCGGAGGTATCTCATCGAGAAAGACGTCCATGAATTCCTACAATAGAGAAGACAACACTAAAGGTAGATGGTGAGAGGTGCTAGTCGTTGTCGCTTCATCCTTGCACAATAGGACATAGTGCATAACATTTGATGGGTTCTCACACACTTCTCTCATTTCACTTTTGGTGGCGAATAGGACTAAGTTTTTCTTGTCGCTCATCATGGAGGCACTCAATTTTGGCTTGTGGCGCTCACTCTCTTTTTGGTGGTTCGCTCTCTCACTATTCTCTCCATGATGGGTGGTTGCTTGCTTGTCGGCGATCACTTGGCTTGGTGACATAGATTGTAGCACGTACTCCTTTCCCTTCATCTTGAAGCTATAGTGATTGGTTCACCCATTGTGGATGATGCCGCGGTCGAATTGCCAAGGTCGTCCAAGTAGGAGATGGCAAACAGACATAGGAACCACATCACACTCCAAGGTGTCTTCGTATGCGCCAATCTTGAAGGAGACTTGAACCATGTGCTCCACTTGAATGGTGCCGGAGTCGCTAAGCCATTGGACCTTGTAGGGGTGAGTATGCTTCATTTTGACCAATTTTAGCTTGGAACATAGCTCTTCACTTGCCAAGTTGTGGCAACTTCCTCCGTCGATGATGGCCTCCACATGTAAAGCATTTGATGGAACTTGTCTTGACAGTCTCATCGGTTGGAGTAGGTGATGATGAAACTCTCGGCTTGGATTTGCTTGTAGTAGGAGGACGACTTGAGGTTGTCAAAGTTTTCTTGTAACTTGACTTGTCGCCGGTGCTTGTAGTAGGCTTGGTTGAGGTAGAAGGCATTGTAGTCATTGAAACTTGGTTGTATGAGCTGTATGTCTTGGAAGGGTACTTAGCATACTTGTAGTCATCTTGCACTTAACGCTCCGCCTTGGTAGCTTGGTGCACTAGCTCGATGAGGTTGGAGTAAGGTTGGAAGTCAGCGATCTTCTTTATAGGATGGTTTAGGCCATTCAGGAAACGCGCCATGGTTTGCTCTTCATCTTCCGTGACATTAGCTTGAATCATGGCAATCTCCATTTCCTTGTAGTACTCTTCAACTGACTTTGTGCCTTGCTTGAGTAGTTGCAACTTCTTGAATAAGTCGTGGCTATAGTGTGTTGGCACAAAGCACGCTCTCATGACATCATTCATCTGATTCCATGTGGTGATGGGTGGCTCTCCTTTTGCTTCTCGTCGTTCAATGACTTGCTCCCACCAAATAAGGACGTATTCTTGAAACTCAAGAGATGCCATGGCGATCTTCTTTTCTTCTTCATAGTTATGTAAACGAAAGATCTTGTCAACTTTCAATGCCCATGAGAGGTAATCTTTGGGATCATTGCTTCCGAAAAACTTTGGCATGTTGAACTTGAGCTTGCCGTAGAGCTCTTCATTGCGCTCTTGCCTATTGTGATGGCGTTCTTGACGTGGATGATTGTCAACCTCAAGTTGCTCTTGGCGTGGAGGATTGTCATTGTTTTGTTGCTCTTGGCAAACTTGTTGTTCTTGTCTAGCTTGTGGGTGAGCTTGAGGAGCTTGTCGGTGCACACGTGCTTGATATCTTCTTTCTTGAACTTCATCGTGAAGTGCTTCTTCTTCTTCTTCACGAGTATGTCGGTTGCGTGAGGCGATGGCACGAAGGGCACATTGCGCCTCAAGTGCTTGGGCTTCACACCGTTGTTGTTCTTGACGTAGCGCGGCGGCGTCTTGCTCATCTTGGTGTTGGCGTTGCCGTTCTTGCATGTGCTCTTGTTGGCGCCATCGTTCTTGCGCTTCCTCTTGTTAGCGTAAGCATTGCCTTTCTTGTGCTTGCTCAAATGTAGCTTGATTTTGTCGATGTCAAAGTTCTTGCTCTTCAAGTTGCTTTTGTGAACCATTGTCGTGAAGTGGATTCCGATTTGCTCTGTGATCATGGCGCGTGGCTTGACGAAGAGTGTTTGACGACGGTGTACTTGAGTCGGTGATGGAGTGATAGGAATATCGACTCGAGTTGTGCCGTCTTTGGGATGACGAAGAGGAAGAAGATCGATTGACCATCAAAGTTCGTAGCTCTTCCATTTGAGTAGTCATGTTGGCGTTGAGATCTTCTATGTGATGTGCAAGAGTAGTGTCGAAGTAGTCTCTTGTTTGCACTTCGGAATGCCGCATGTCGGTGGCGAGTAGCTCAATGCACTTGTTCATAGCTTCATTCTCTTGATGTAGAGCTTGTTGAACACCAAATAGGTGAACCTTGGTGACATAGTTGTTCAGCTCTTGAGGGTCGTCAAAAAGCGTGTTTGAAGATGTAGTTGGCCTATCCATCATCGCAAGCAGATATGTGAGTGGAAGAAAGGAAGAACTCGACCAAATGTACCTTATCCGATGTTGAAGATGGATCAATGATCACTCAATAGTGTAGTAAGGAAATAGCACAATTGGTACCGATTCTTGTCGATTCTCACACCTACACAAGTAAAGGCTTTTGGAGTAGCTTGGTGAGGATAGTGGCACAAAATTTGTGCAATTTGTTAGTAAGCTTCAATGATGTTGAAAATGATTCACAAATTTGCAAATGCAACAAGTATACCAATAGCAAAAAGGGCACACGGAAACACACGCACGGATTGATAAGTGGGGTCGTGCAACCAAGGAACAAGCTCAAAATGTGAAATCCATGGAAAATGCTCTTGTTGCACAACACTAGAGAGACGCTAGCACGATTGCACAATAGGCGGATACGAGACTTGTGCACAACCTATAAGGCAAAAATGCAACGACTTCTATCCCAAGTATGCTATATATGTATGATGTTCCGGTGGTATGATCTGATACGTCTCCAACGTATCTATAATTTATGAAGTATTCATGTTGTTATACTATCATTCTTGGATGTTTTACAATCATTTTATAGCAACTTTATATCATTTTTTGGGACTAACCTATTGACATAGTGCCCAGTGCCAGTTGTTGTTTTTTGCTTGTTTTTTACATCGCAGAAAATCCATACCAAACTGAGTCCAGACGCAGCGAAATTTTTTGGAGAATTTTTTTGGACCAGAAGATCCAGGGTGGGCTAAAAAAGTACCAGAGGGGAGGCCCGAGGTGGGCACAACTCACCTAGGCGCGCCCAAGAGCCCAGGCGCGCCCAGGGGGGTTGTGCCCCCCTCGGTGACCTCCCGCACCGCCTCTTCGCCCTATAAATTGCCAAATATTCCAAAAACCCTAGGGGTAACCCTAGATCAGAAGTTCCACCGCCGCAAGCCTCTGTAGCCACGAAAAACCAATCTAGACCCCGTTCCGGCACCCTGCTAGAGGGGGAAATCATCACCGATGGCCATCTTCATCATCCCGGCGGCCAACATGATGAGAAGGGAGTAGTCCACCCTCGGGGCTGAGGGTTTGTACCAGTAGCTATGTGTTTAATCTCTCTCTCTCTCTCGTGTTCTTGAGATGGAACGATCTTGATGTATCGTGGGCTTTGTTAATATAGTTGGATCATATGGTGTTTTCCCCTCTCTATCTTGTTGCGATGAATTGAGTTTTCCCTTTGAGATTTCATTTTATCGGATTGAATAATTTTATGGATTTGAGAGCACTTGATCTATGTCTTGGCACTCAAATCGTGGATTCCCAAGGTGACATTGGGGTAATCTATGCATAGGGGTTGATGCATGTTTTCGTCCTTGTTTCTGCAGTATAAATCTTGGGGCGCTCTTTGAGGTTCTTTGTGTTGGATTGAGTATTATG
Organism: Thinopyrum elongatum; assembly: GCA_011799875.1. Lineage (NCBI taxonomy): Eukaryota > Viridiplantae > Streptophyta > Magnoliopsida > Poales > Poaceae > Thinopyrum > Thinopyrum elongatum. Next base: position 263,901,741 of record CM022297.1, read on the forward strand.
AATCTGAAATTGTTTGATGCATATTGCATAATCAACTCACGGATACTCACGGTGACATTGGAGTATCTAGGTGACATTAGAGTTGGTTGATGTGTATCATATGGTGTTATTTTAGTACGAACTCTTGGTTAGATCGATCGGAAAGAATAGCTTGGTGTTATTTTAGTACGAACTCTAGGATAGATTGATCGGAAAGAATAGCTTTGAGGTGGTTTCATACCCTACAAACAATTTCTTCTTATGTTCTCCGCTAGATAGGAACTTTGGAGTGATTCTTCATCGCACGTTGAGGGAAGGTTATATGATCCAATTATATTAGCATTGTTGAGAGATTGCACTAGCGAAAGTATGAACCCTAGGCCTCATTTTCAAGCATTGCAATACCGTTTGTGCTCCGATTTATCAATTGCTACCTTGCTGTTTTTTATTGTTCCTATTACAAAAATAAATATCTACCATAATTACCACACACTACAAAAAAATACACTTCCGTGATGATACATGTTTTTCACAGTAGGTCACGTTTTCTATCATACATGTACATCCATGACAATTTTATGACAGAATCAAGATAGTCATACCTGTGCTGTCGTAGAAGTGTTCCATGACAATACCAAAATTATCATCACGGAAGTGTCCACTTCCATGACGATAAATGGCGCGTCATGGAAGTGTTTTCATCAAGGGTGACCAATACGTGGCATCCACCATAACGGGTCGCCGTTAAGCTATTGGGTTCGGGTTTGGATCTGATGACCCGTTAATAGCCCGGACCAATGGGGATTTTCCACGTGTAAAATTCTCATTCGCCAGCGGATCCACGTGTCGGCCCAGCGTTCGGATAGTTGTCATCCAATGAATGGATGGGGCGCACCTATGATATGTTGACACGTGGCTCGGCCCAACAGTGGCCCATTCCGGTCAAAAGGCCGGCCCGTTTGACTTGGTCAAAAGGTAACGGCCGACCCACTTAAAGCCTGTTAGCAGCCTGTTCGCATATAGCCCATTTACAGCGCGCTAACTCACGGCCCATTATGGCCTATCCGAATTAGGCCTAGTAGCGTCATCTGGGCCGTCTAATATGATTCCAGCCCATTGTAACTTCCGGCCCATGTATGGCCCATGACGTCTTTCGGCCCATATGAGGCCCTTTGTAACTCTTGGCCCATTAACGGCCCATGGTGAAACTGGCCCGTAATGAATAGTGTATCACTTTATACCCATTAATGGCCCATTATTCCATTGGGCCGTTTCCAGCCCGTGTTATCTTTCGGCCTTCTCAGGGCCCATTTATTCTTGGGCTAGTTTGGAGCATTCGATTACTTACGGTCCGTTACAGGCCTGTTCTGGTTGTGGGCCAAATTCAGCCCATGGTTAAAGTCGGCCCATTTGTGGCCCGTTAATCCGTTGGGCCGTTTTCATAGCGTCATCAAATACGGCTGCTTAACGATGGCCTGTTATGGTCGGCCCATGAACGAACGATTCCAACTCTAGCCCGTTTACGGCCCATAATGCGGTCCGTTATTGGCCCATGTTTGGCCAATCGATCATACGGCCCGTTGAAGGCCCGTTGATTCTACGACCCGTAGAAGGCCCATTGTTTCTACGGCCCGTAGAAGGCCCATTGTCTCTATGGCCCGTAGGAGGCCCATGGTCACTATAGTAGATATGTAGCCCATGGTTATTGTGGCCTAGTTTTAAAAAATAGGTTATTGCGGCCACTAGCAAACCGCGGAAAAGAACTGCACTGACTACAATTAAACGAGACAATAAGAAAATAAATAAGCAAGCAACTTACGCTAGGCTATCACGGCTATTACACATATTACATCCACTGGGCATCAAAGTTCGCCACCAGTGCAAATATGGGGAACAAAGCAACATATTACATACACTGGTTGTCAAAGTTGGTGACCTGTGCCAATAAATGCCGCAGCAAAACAAGTCCAACACTGAAACCACTTCACAAGAGCTCAAGAAACAATATCCTGGGTATCCACCATGCTGGCAAGATGCTTAGCAAGCTTATTAGCTTTCTCTTGTTTGGCGCGTAAATCCTCCAGCGCTTGCTGTTGCACCAAAAAGTATGCATCTGAATTCTGCAGGGACTTCCTCAGTCCTTTGGCTTCCTGTCGCAGCACATCTGAACGATGTCTTTCAACTTGAAGTTGAGACTCAAGAAGCCGAACTGATTTAGGCAGCGAGTTCGAAGAGCTGGTGCCAGCAGTAGTGGCCAGTAACTCGAACACTACATCAAGACAGGACTTTGGGGTTGTCTCACTGTCTTCAAGATAGTTTTTATCAGCTTTCTTGGAGACCAACAGTGTCAGATTCAGGGCTCCGTAGACCCAAGAAAGGTTCGAACTCTAGGGCGTGTGCGAAGAACTCAACCTATCCAGCCTACCAGCTCGTCGCCCCACAGCCTAGCCTAGCCGAACTTGTGTGAGCAAGGAAGAAGATGAAAATGACAGTTTACCCAGGTCCGGGCCACCTTGCGGTGTAAAACCCTACTCCTGCTTTGTGGTGGATTGGCCTCACAAGGGGCTGAGGATGAACAAGTACAGAGGATGAACAACCTCGCGAGGGCTCGGGGGTGAGAATCAGTCGACCCCTTCTATGGTGGTGGCTAACCTATATTTATAGTGGCCTCGGTCCTCTTCCCCCAAAACATAGGCGGGAAGGGATCCCACAATGACCAATTTGAAAGGGGACAAGTAGTACATCTTATCCTGACGAAAGGTGGTCTTCACCTGCAAAGCTTCTGGTCGTGACGCAGCGGTGGGCTCGGCAATGACATCTTTCCTACCGTGCTGGTGGTCTTGGTCTCGTAGCACCGGAATGGAAACCTTTGGTAGATTCCTCAGGAACCCACGCCTGTCCTTGCCTCCTTAGCACCAAAGAGGAAACTGCCTTCTCTGCGCCCGTTGGTGCCTGCCTGCCTTGGTCGTCATGGCTTGCGTCGTCGTAGCCTCATGAGGCTGGGTACCTGCATAGAAATCTCCGCTCCTCGGGAGGCTGCCTGAGGAGGCCGCTCCCTTGGGAGGTCTTGGTGTCGTCCGTCTCGCGAGGGTCTTGTCTTGATGGTCTTGGAGGTGGGCCATACCAGGCCGTCGAGGGAGCCACGCCATGGGCCGCAGGCAGGCAAGTCTGGGTACCCTAGTTCCCAGAACGCTGACAGTAGCCCCCGGGCCCAAGGCGCGCTCGGGCTTGGCTTTGAGGCGAAGCCAAAGGGCAAGGGCGAAGCACTGCGGTTCCCAATCGCCTGCAGACCAGGCTGACGCGTGGCGCCTGACGGGACCTGGGCGTCTCCGCTTCCCGCGTCGCCTCGGCAACTGCCCAGCCTGACAAAAGACTGGTGCACCACTTCAGGCCATCATTACTCCTTCTTGCCTCGCCTCAGATCCCCTTCCCTCCGCCAAGGACCTTTCCAGATCCAATTGAGCTCGGCCCCCTTCCTTCTCCAACTCCGGCGCCGGCGACCTTGCAGATGGCCCCCAAGAAGTCGAAGCCTGCGACACCAACCGCAAGCTCTCCTCCTTCTTCTGCGCCGGCACTCAACGCGTCCTCCATCACCGAGGAGGGGCACCTCGCTGCCGTGCTCCCTTTCACGGTGAGCGATAAGAACGAGTGGAAGGAGACCATGGTCCTGGCTGGCTCCGCCAAGCAGCGGACTCTGGCGCGGACAGTTTACCCCTTCTTCCTCCACATCATTTTTGCGGGGCTCGTGCCCCCTCTTTCCGAGTTCTTCGCCGCCGTCCTCGACCACTATCAGGTTCAAGCCCTACATTTTCAGCCCCTCTCCATCCTCCTCCTGTCCATCTTCGCCTTCTACTACGAGGCCTTTGTGGGCGTGAGGCCCTCCGTGCCTCTCCTCCGGCACTTCTTCTCTCTGCGGCTGCACGATCCGACCCAGCACTCTGGCTGTGTGTCCTTCGCTGTGGTCCACAAGAACAACATGCTCATGAGGGCCAGGAAGAAGGTGGAAAGCTTCCGGCGTCGCTGGGTCTTCGTGGACACCAAGGGCCTCAATGAGCGGCTGGAGCTTCCGACCGCGCTGCCCGAGCGGCTCGAGAGGTGGAGTCATGAGAAGTTCTCCGACCCCCGGGCGGCCCTTGTCCTGAGGAAGATGACCTCAGACATGGACGCCAGGGCGCTGGCAGGGGGCATGCTCGTGAAAGAGTTCCTGACGCAGCGTTGGCGGATGCCGCATCCACCAAAGAGCGCCGCACTAAGGCGGAGGCCAAGCTGAAGACCCTCCAGGAGGAACAAGCCTCGCGCAACCAAAGGCTCCAACAGCAGGAGGAGGACCTGAAGGCTTGCGAGGTGAAGCTCGCCGATCGCAACGCCGAGCTGGCCTAGGTGGCCACCGACCAGGCTACGAAGCGCGGCCGCCTGGACGCGCTGAATAAAGAGGTGGCCGACGCCCAGGCAGCCCATGCTCGGCATGTCTTCGAGGCGGCAAACCCAGCTGGAGGCCAGGGAGAAGGTGCTTGCCGCCACCGAGAAGGAATTGGTCGTAGGACGCGAGGCCTTCCTTTCCCTTGAGCTCAGATTTCGCGAGGCGCTGTGCTCCATCCACGGAGGAGGGTACAAAGAGCCACTGGCGACCCCTAAAGATGGCCTTGCAGGGCTCCTCCCCAAGCTTGCCGAAGCGCTTAAGGGTGTCGCCGCTGAAGTGGACTCCTTCTTGGAGGTGGAGTGCCGCTTGCTCTTCACCGTGGCTGCGACACGCGTCTTCCGCCATCTTTATCTCCAGGACCCAAGCTTCGACCTCGTGTGCTGATCCACTCAGTGGCTCCCGAGTCTCGCGCCGCCACTGCGGAGGCCGTGAAGGATCAGGTAGACGCCCAACTAAAGAAGTTCCTCTGTGTCCCCGATCCCGAGGCCCTGGTGGCGGAGGCCGGCAGTGGCGAGGATGGCGGCAGCGGCGTTGATGACGAGCTCCCGGCGACCAGGACAAGCAGCGGTGACGGCCAAGGTAGTGGTGGCGCTTCTTCCTAGCTTCATTCCTGCAATATTTACCATGCCTCGTGGAGGCGTAAGACTTCTGTTTGAATTTGTGGAACACTGCGTGTTTTGTAATAATTGCTAGAACTCCGCGATTTTCTTTTCGTGCTTGGTCTCCTTCTTGTTTGCTTTTGTGCTCTGCGTCGGCAGGGTCCAGCCCCGCGCATACGTCGACCACCATTGGGGCGTCCGGATTACCAGGACGAGACCAAGGGGCGAGGGGCTATGTGACTAGTGAGGCCCTTGAGTCGCGATGCTCAGGGGTCCCCCTTTACGTACGAACAACCCTCATGAAGGAAAGCGAGCAGCGTCTAAGCTAATCTGGAGTCCTCCATACCTTTCCTCACCAGCTTTCGCCTGGGAGGGGGGACGCGAGAAGACCAGGTACCCGGACCTAGTAGGGTGGCGTGCGCCAGCCTGGCCTGAGCACAGCCCCCGTGTCCAGCCCCCTCGCGCGATCCTCCCGAGGGGAAAGCTGTGGGGTGTTACCGGGCGAAGAGTGGAAAGGCTGTCCTGAGGTTGGTGCGGCCACGAGGGCGCCCTCAGTTGTTTATTCACCAGCGCGGAGCATAGTGCTTCCACTTTATCATGGGCATAGCCGCTCCTCGACCGCGTCATCCGCCAGCGTGGAGCATGGGGCTTCCACTGGTGCGTGGGCATAGTCGCTCCTCGACCGTGTCATCCGCCAGCGCGGAGCATGGGGCTTCCACTGGTGCATGGGTAGGAGTTCCCTCTGGGGGAGACTTCGGGGCGTGTACAGCCACGTTCGTACACGTGGCTAGCACGGCAGAACTGGAGGAGGTGTATCTAGGCACACGTGAGCCAGCGCGGGACTCACGAGGCCCTACCTCAAGGCGGGTTGCGCCTGATTTTTGCGGCGTGGGGCGCGCTTAAGACACCTGTGGGGTGATGGGGGGTCCTGCGCCAAATGCCCCTCCGAAGGTTATCGCATGAGAAGGCCGGACACCAATGACCCCAAGAGGTGAAGTGAACGCAGCTGGCCCGCTAGACAGAGCTCAGCCATTGGTTTTATCAACGCTGCAGGGACGGACCCGAGCACACATGTCGTGCCAAGTCTTCTCATGCAGCGATCCCACGGAAAAACAGCCGGCGCACGGCTCCCGCTACGGCGAAGTGCCGAACTGCGGTTGTACGAACCGGGCCGCACGCCCTTACTTGCCCACACGCGATTAGCTCATGCGAGAACAAGGCACCAAGAACCACGGGAGGTGATGCGCACGGGAGCTGGCCCGCGGGACAGAGCTCGGTCGCTTGGATTTGTCAACGCTGTAGGGACGAACCCGAGCACAGTAGCCGTTCCAGTCCTTAATCATGAGGCGGTCGCAGGCGGGTTTGCGAGGGCGCAGCGACATTGTCGGATTCAGGGCTCCGCAGACCCAAAGAAGGTTCGAACTCTGGGGCATGTGTGAAGAACTCAACCTATCCAGCCAACCAAACGCGCCGCCCTACAGCCTAGCTCGAAGAACAGGGAAGAAGATGGACACAGCAGTTTACCCAGGTTTGGGCCACCTTGCGGTGTAATACCCTACTCCTGCTTTGTGGTGGATTAGCCTCACGAGGGGCTGAGGATGAACTAGGACAGAGGATGAACAAGCTCGCGAGGCTTGCTCTGGTGAGAGTGAGTTGTTCCGGGTCCCATCCCCTTCCTATGGTGGTGGCTAACCTATATATAGTGGCCTCGGTCCTCTTCCCCGAAAACGAAGGCGGGAAGGGATTCCACAACGGCCAATTTGAAAGGGGACAAGTAGTACATCTTATCCTGACGAAAGGTGGTCTTCACCTGCAAAGCCTCTGGTCGTGACGCCACGGAGGGCCCGGCGATGACATCCGTCGTGCCGCTCTGGCGGTCTTGGTCTTGTTGCACGGGAATGGAAACCTTTGAGTGATTCCTTGAGACCCTGTGCCTGCACTTGCCTCCTTAGCACCAAAGAGGAAACCTGCTGCTCTGCGCCCGCTGGCGCCTGCCTGGCCTTGGTCGTCGTGGCTTGCGTCACCTCAACCTCATGAGGTGGGCACCTGCATAGAAATCTCCGCTCCTCAGGAGCTAGCCTAAGGAGGCCGCTCCCTTCGGAGGTCTTGATGTCGCCCGCCTCGCGAGGCTTGGCCGCTCACGAGGGTCTTGTCTTGTAGGTGTTGTAGATGGGTCGTACCAGGCCGCCGATGGCGCCACGCTATGGGCCGCAGGCAGGCAAGTCTGGGTACCCTGGTTCCCAGAACGCCGACAGTAGCCCCCGGGCCCAAGGCGCGCTCGGACATGGCTTCGAGGCGAAGCCAAAGGGCAAGGATGAAGTGTCGCGGGCCCCGATCGCCTGCGGACTGGGCCGACGCGTGGCACTTGATGGGATGTGGGCACCTCTGCTTCCCCACGCCAGCTCGGCAACTGCATGACTTGACAACTGCCTGATGCATGCAGAAGAACCATCATTGCTTAGAACGTGAGAGGCCGGCGGTTGGCCTCCCTCTGCCTATAAATGGGGCGGGTGGCGGAGCCCCCAGCTCATCTTCATCTTCTCGCCGCCTGCTCCTCCTTCTCCTTCTTCTTCGACCTGCCATCTTGCCAAAGCGTGTATGGCGCCGGTGAAGAGGTTCTCCACTATGGAGAAGGGAAAAGCCCCTCAGGTGGAACCCGAGCTGCTCCCGCCGAAGAAAAGGCACGGTTGGCCTCATGATGCCTCCGCGGTGCTTATGCCAACGCGGCCCTGGCATGAACGCACTCCGCCAGGCTTCCCGGTCCGCGCATACGCTCGCACGCAGAGCTTTGTCCATGAAAGTAGTCACGTACACCGCGAGGAGCAGAACAATGGAGGAGAACAAGCGGTGGCCGCACGACCGATCCGCCCGTGGACCCACGCTGAAGGCACGGCCCGCGAGTTCGTGGTGTGGGCGGCGATGCCGCCGCGCACATGGATCTGGCTCCCGCGGTCTCTGGTGAGGCAGATTCCACCACGGGGGTCGAGCTGTGGTTGCAACACAACGGTTGCTGCAGCCAAGCATCAGAGGCGGAAGTCGAGGTCGTTGACTCTGGTGACGTCTTCATGACCCGGGGATGGGGCACAGTCGCCCGCGCCTGCCGCTCGGAGGGAGGTCATAGCATCCACTTTCGAGTATGATGGGGCTTCGACGCTCCTCTTCAAGGTCTTCGGAGAGGACGGCCGACGCATGGAGTGCTGCCCCAGGGGAGAAGATCGGGGCAGCGGCTCCCCAGTGGGCCGGTGAAACAGCGAGGCCACCGGGAATGAACTTGCCCTTGGCCTTGTCCGCAACTCCTCCGGCAGCAACAGTGCCTCGTCTGGACCAAGCTCGAGCGACGATGATAGCTACGAGCCGCCGCGTCGCCGTGCCCGGGCCTAGGAAGAGGAGGGGCACCGTCCCGACATCGTCGGCAACGCTGTCGAGGCCATAGTTCTTAGGTGTTTCTCCTTTGCTTCATTCCTGTGCGAAAATCATGACGGGCCCCGTGGGGGTATGTAAATAACTGTGACACCCGCGCTTTAATGTTATCATCCTCTATTAGTGTCGTGTTTGTGCCTCTCGCTTTGGCATGGTTCGCCCTTTCATTATTGTGGTAGCTTGGTGCTCTACGCCGGCAGGTCCCAGTCCCCAGGCAAGCTTTGGTCATCGCTGGTATGCCAGGTCGTGATGACGTGGTCAAGGCCAGGAGGTGAGCAGCCCAAGGTCCGGTAAGAGCCCCTGAGGCGCGATGCTCAGGGGGTCCCCTTTGGCGCGCAAGCGGCTCCCGAAAGACTGAAAGGGAAACATTCTTGCCCGAGCGAGATCGCTAGAGACGAAGCGCTGATCATAAGGTTCACGTCTGTGCGTGTGAGGTGACTTATCTTGGTGAGCCCGCGGTGATTCTTTTGCTGGGTGGACGAGCTTCTCGTGGGACGCTGGGCCATGCCCTTCTCCAGATGACGCCCCCTCCGCAGGGCTCATGCCGTCTCCGTTTCCACGCTTGCCTGGGTGCTCTACGTCCTCGGGTCCCGGCCCTCGAGCGACGCTCAGCTGCCGCTGGTATGCTAGGTCGTGATGCCTTGGTCAAGGCCAGGGGGTGAGGGCTCGAGAGCTAGTAGGACCCCTGAGGTGTGATGCTCAGGGCCCTCCCTTTAACGTGCAAGTGTTTTGCATGAGAAGAGAATAGCCGGCTCTGAGGAGATGCCTAGGAGGGGTTGCGCTCCAAGGCGCTGGCGAGGCCGCTCGTGGTCCCGGCTCCAGAGGTACCTGCGAGTTAGCTGAAAAAGGGAAACAGAGCATGCAACCACGCCTGCTATTCCGTCGGTGATCTTTTCGCAAGAAGACAAAGGCACTAAGGACCCGGTGAGGTGACATGCGCGGGGCCGGCCGCGAGCCAGAGCTCGGCCTCTTAGGTTTATTAGTGTTGTAGGGACGGAACCGAGCACAGGCGCCGTGCCAGTAGCCCCCGTTGCGGGATGAGCAAGAGGCGGGTTAGCAACACGCAGAAGCTGCGAGGGGCAACTCCATACATAACGAGACGTCAGGAGTAATGTCAACAACTATGATAACTCGAACACGCATAACTGGTCTGGAGTACATGAATCAAAATGGTGCAGTTGCGGGGGCAGGCCCTGACAGCTCGAATATAATGCAGCCCGAGGGGCACCCTCAATTGAACAAACCAAAAAGTCACCTGGCACCGTCGTTGTAGAAGTGTTGGGGTAGCTGAAGATGCGTGCTGCAGAGGTCGTTCCTCATGAGCCGGCTTACTCCTGAGGCTCTGGAGGCCTGGGAAGCTCGCGAGGGTCCGGCACCTCTTCTTTCAGGATCGCCTGACGCCGGGCCTCGCGAGCCGCCAGGACGCCCTGCATGTAGTGCTGGTGCGAGGCAGCCATGTTCAGCAGGCCGAACGGCATGCAGATGTAGCTGCGGGGGCTGCCCCACTCCGTCCAATGCGGGACGGACAGTAGAGCTCCTGAGAAGCGACCCTGTTGAGACCTGGGATGTTGACGCAGACGCGCAGCTCGCTACCCATGTCTGGGGCAGTAGCTGCACTAGATGATGCGGGGCGACGCTCGCCACGCATGGCTCGCGCCTCCTGGAGCTCCTTGATTACCTTGGTGATGAACTCCTGAGTGCCTGGCGCCTCGCACCTTGCTCACGGAGGCGCGCGTTGAAGCACGCCTCCACATGGTACCCGAACGCCTCCCTCGTGACGCTGGTCAGGTCAGAGGCCCTCCAGAGGAGATCCCCCGAGCCCGTCCTGAGAGGGGCACCGGGCGCGCCTTCCTATGCGATGGGGAAGGGCGCCCCAGCAGCGGGCACGGGGCCTGAGGCACGATCGTCGGACGCAACAGCCTCCTGGCGGCCCTTGGGGAGGAGCTGCTTCTTCTTCTTGGGGACGGCCTCGGGAGGCCAAACTGCACCCTCTTCATCGGAGTTCTCGACTGCTGCAGCCTGGTAGGCGCGCTCAAGGGAGCACACCGTTGCCTTCTCGTCGCAGGCGACCGTGATGATACCTCCACTTCCTGGCATCTTGAGGACATTGTAGCCATGGTGAGTCGCCGCCATGAACTTGGCGAGGGCTGGATACCCGAGGATGGCATTGTACGGGAGGCAAATGTGGGCGACATCGAAGTCGATGAGCTCAGTGTGGTAGTTGTCTCGCTGGCCAAAGGTGACAGGGAGGCGAATCTGCCCTATGGGGGTGGTGGAGCCATCGGTCACCCCTGAGAAAGGCTTGGTAGGGAGGAGCTGGTCGTATGGCACCTGGAGCGTCTCAAATGTCTCGACGGAGAGAACATTGAGCCCCGCGCCGCCATCGACGAGTGTCTTGGTGATGAGGACGTTGCTGATGGTTGGTGAGCAGAGCATTGGGAGCGCACCAGCGGCAGCTGAGCACTTGAGTTGGTCTGTAGAGTCAAAGGTGATGGCGTACTTGGACCACCTAAGGGGGCACGATGCCTCGAGCTTGGGGAGGCCCGCGTTCACCTCACGAGCGAACTGCTTGAAGATGCGATGGGAAGCAGGGGTCTGAGCACCACCCAGGATGCAGGCAATGGCATGAGGCTCTTGGAAGCCCCCGGCCCCATCGTCTTGGTGGTGGTCGTCGTTCCTCCTTGGCGGCGGTGGCAGCGGAGGGAGACCGGTGTTACCCTGAGGACGATACTCACGAGGTTTGTCCCTCCAGGGTCCGTCATGAGGCTGGCCCTGCCAGCGGTCCTCATGCGGCTGATCGCGCCAGACCTGGCGGGGGTCGCGGTTGTCCCAGCGGCCACCCCTGCGGCCGTAGCCACGGTCGTTGCGCTCGGTACGGCGGCCAAAGCGCCCGTCGTCGATTGCCCTGAGCTCTTGGCAGTCGTTGGTGTTGTGGCTGTGGACATTATGGAAGACACAAAATGGACGGCTGCCCTTGGAGGACTCGGGGTGGTCGCAGCCGTGCTTCATCTCAGGTTCAGCCGCGAGCACAGTTGGGCCCTTGCGCTTCACGTCCTTAGCCTTGGCCTTCTTGTCTTCAGGATCGACCTCCGGAAGCTCCAGGAGGGAGAGGCAACTTTCCTCCGCCCTCGCGCACTTGGTGGCCATGTTAAACATCTCCAGGGCTGAGCACAAATCCTCGTGCATGGTGAGCTCTTCCTTCATCTTGACATCTCGGACACCCTCAGAGAACGCTGTAATGATGGCCTCGTCCAACACCTTCAAGATCTTGAGGCGAACGTTGGTGAAGCATTGTATGTACTTGTGCAAGGTTTCACCTGGCTGCTGCTTGATGCATCGCAGGTCGCCTGCCCCGGGAGTGCGGTCATGAGTGCCCTGGAAGTTGGCGATGAAGCGCTCGTGTAGCTCATCCCAGGAGGAGATCGACCCCACCGGAAGGTTCAGGAGCCAGGAGCGCGCGCCGTCCTTGAGGGCCATGGGGAACCAGTTTGCCATGACCTTCTCGTTGTCGTTCGTTGCCTCGATGCTCAGCTCATAGAGCTGGAGGAACTCAGCGGGGTCAGGGCTGCCGTCGTAGCGTGGAGGCAGATCCGGCTTGAACTTGCCGGGCCAGACGATGCGGCGAAGCTTCGGGGTGAAAAGCACGGCACCCTGCCGCATTCACTGGGGCCATCCGTCGGGGAAGAGCCTGATCTTGGTGCCCACGCATGGCCGCCTCTAGCGGTACGCGGTCTTGACATGCCGGTGCTGGGAGCACACGCGCTTCTCCTTGGGGCCGCTGCACCACCCGGCAGCTTTCTTCATCGCGCGCTAACGCTCTACGCGGCGGGTCGCGCTGGGGAGCTTCACGCCTCGGCTCGGGGCCCTCGCCGTGCAGCGGAGGGGGAGGAGGTGTGCCATGGGCCACATTGCCCGCCTGGGACAGCGGAGGGCGAAGCGAACGAGATGGTGCAGGGGCTTCGCCAGCAGCATTGACGAGCTCAGCGATGCGGGCAAGCCAGTCATCGTAGAGGTCGTTGGCCGGACGATAGCGCAGAAGCTCGCGCACTATGAGCAGTGCAGACTGCGCATTTGCCGACCCACGACGGCCGTAAGAAGACGATGCCGTGGCTGGAGTGGGTGATGGAGTCGCGGTGCGGCCGTCGTGCTGCACGGACGGTGGCAGCGACGAGTCCTGCTGCTCGCGGGCAGCAGGGTCGATGGCGGTGTTAGCCACTGGGGAGGCAGAGCGATAAGGGACGGCGTTGCCCGCTGGTGCCGTCTGGGCGACACGAGCAACCTAGCGCTCGGCACAAACACGGCGAGCGTCAGCCATCGGAACGGCGAAACGGTGGTGGAATGAGCGGTGGGAGATAGGCTTCGACACGCCCCTACCTGGCGCGCCAAATTTCGGATTCAGGGCTCCGCAGACCCAAAGAAGGTTCGAACCCTGGGGCGTGTGCGAAGAACTCAACCTATCCAGCCAACCAAATGTGCCGCCCTACAGCCTAGCTCGAAGAACAGGGAAGAAGATGGACACGGCAGTTTACCCAGGTTCGGGCCACCTTGCGGTGTAATACCCTACTCCTGCTTTGGGGTGGATTAGCCTCACGAGGGGCTGAGGATGAACAAGCTCGCGAGGCTTGCTCTGGTGAGAGTGAGTTGTTCCGAGTCCCATCCCCTTCCTATGGTGGTGGCTAACCTATATATAGTGGCCTCAGTCCTCTTCCCCAAAAACGAAGGCGGGAAGGGATTCCACAACGGCCAATTTGAAAGGGGACAAGTAGTACATCTTATCTGACGAAAGGTGGTCTTCGCGTGCAAAGCCTCTGGTCGTGACGCCGCGGAGGGCCCGGCGATGACATCCGTCCTGCCGCTCTGGCGGTCTTGGTCTTGTTGCACGGGAATGGAAACCTTTGGGTGATTCCTCGGGACCCCGCGCCTGCGCTTGCCTCCTTAGCACCAAAGAGGAAACCTGCTGCTCTGCGCCCGCTGGCGCCCGCCTGGCCTAGGTCTTCATGGCTTGCGTCACCTCAACCTCATGAGGTGGGCACCTGCATAGAAATCTCTGCTCCTCAGGAGCCAGCCTAAGGAGGCCGCTCCCTCTGGAGGTTTTGATGTCGCCCGCCTCGCGAGGCTTGGCCCCTCGCGAGGGTCTTGTCTTGAAGGTGTTGTAGGTGGGCTGTACCAGGCCGCCGATGGAGCCATGCCGTGGGCCGCAGGCAGGCAAGTCTGGGTACACTGGTTCCCAGAACACCGACAGACATCATAGTGACAAAGCACCAGACATGCAGTTGAAATACTTGGGAAATTCATGAAGGCAAAGCCAGTTCTGATACATGCGCAAAAACGATACATCTGCGGGATCCGGCCCTAGCAGCCTGAGGATGATGCAGCCCGAGGGGCGCCCTCAGTTGAACAAACCAAAAAGTTACCTGGCACCATCGTTGTAGAAGCATTGGAGTAGCTGAAGATGCGTGCTGCAGAGATCGCTCCTCACGAGTCGATCGGCTCCTGAGGCCCGGGGGGCTCTGGAGGTCCGGGGGGCTCACGAGGGTCCGTCACCTCCTCCGTCAAGACCTCCTAACATCTGGCCTCGTGGGCTCCCAAGGCCCCCTGCATGAAGCGTTGGTACGAGGCGGCCACATTCAGCTGGCCAAACGGCATGCGGACGTAACTGCAGGGGAAGCCCCCACTCCGGCCGACGTGGGGCGGCCAGAAGAGGTCCTGCGAAGCGGCCCTGTTAAGGCCTGGGATGTTGACACAGACGCGCATCCCACCGCCCATATCAGGGGTCGCGGCTGCACTCGATGGTGCGGGGCAACGCTCGCCACGCATGGCTCGTGCCTCCTAAAGCTCTTCGATTGCCTTGGTGATGAATTCTTGGGCGCCTGGCGCCTCCCGCCTGGCGCCTTGCTCACAAAGGTGCGCATTGAAGCATGCCTCCACGTGGTGCCCAAACACCTCCCTTGTCAGGCTGGTCAGGTCAGAGGCCCTCCAGAAGAGAGCCCCCGAGCCCGTCCTGAGGGGGGCGCCGGGCGTGCCTCCCTATGTAAGAGGGAAGGGCACCCCCAGCAGAGGGCGCGGGGCCTGAGGTACGACCGCCAGGCGCCCCAGGCTCCTGACGGCCCTTGGGGGGAGCTGCTTCTTCTTCTTGGGGATGGCCTCAGGAGGCAGGATGGCGCCCTCATCGTCAGAGTTCTCAACCACAGCGGCCAGGTAAGCGCGCTCGAGGGAGCACACCGCATCCTTTTCGTCGCAGGTGACCGTGATGATGCCGCCACTTCCTGGCATCTTGACGACATTGTAGTCATGGTGAGTTGCTACCATGAACTTGGCGAGGGCCGGATACCCGAGGATGGCATTGTACGAGAGGCCGATGTGGGCGACGTCGAAGTCGATGAGCTCAGTGTGGTAGTTGTCGCGCTTGCCGAAGGTGACTGGGAGGCGCACCTGCCCCAGGGGAACAGTGGAGCCATCAGTGACTCTTGAGAAAGGCTTGGTGGGCAGGAGCTGGTCGTAGGGCACTTGGAGCATTTCAAACGTCTCGACGGAGAGAACGTTGAGCCCTGCGCCACCATCGATGAGGTTCTTGGTGATGAGGACTTTGCTGATGGTTGGCGTGCAGAGCATCGGGAGCGCGCCAGCGGTGGCTGAGCACTTGAGTTGCTCCATGGAGTCAAAGGTGATGGCATGCTTGGACCACCTGAGGGGACGCGACGCCTCAAGCTTGGGGAGGGCCGCGTTCACCTCACGAGCGAACTGCTTGAAGATGCGATGAGAGGCGGGAGCCTGAGCACCACCCAGGATACAAGCGATCGCATGAGGCTCTTGGAAGCCCCCAGCCCCATCATCTTGCCGGTTGTCATCGTTTCTCCTTGGCAGCGGCAGCGGAGGGAGGCCGACGTTGCCCCAGGGACGGTTCTCATGAGGCTGGCCGCACCAGGGGCCATGACGAGGCTGGCCTTGCCAGCGGTCCTTGTGGGGATGGTCGCGCCAGTCCTGGCGGGGGTCGCGGTTGTCCCAGCGGCCTCCACCGCGGCCTCCTCCACGGCCGTAGCCGCGGTCGTGGCGCTCGGGGCGGCGGCCGAGGCGCCCATCTCGGATTGCCCTGAGCTCTTGGCAGTCGTTGATGTTGTGGCTGTGGATGTTGTGGAAGACGCAGAACAGGCGATTGCTGATGCAGAGCATCCTACGGACATCACCATGTCAAGAGTCCATTTGGCAAGTGACACGTGCGACATCTACTTCACATACACAAAGGTGAATCATCTCCTTTACACGTGTTCACTTGACCCCTTCGAGGATGGTATACTACTTGACACTTCTCCCGTGTGCATGCATAGGTATTGTCGGAGCTTCACAGATGTTGAGGAGGAGTGCAAGCGCCAAGGAACGACTACGCCATCCGCGAGGGAAGCGTGGAAGACAAGACTGAAGAAAGGAGAAGAAGACGGAGCAGCTGATGAAGTGAGCCCGGATGTCCGGACCTCCATCCGGATCATCCGGACCCTCTCCCGGATCGTCCGACTACGACGACAGGAAGACACCCGAAGGCCTCATGTGAAGCCGGATTATCCGGACGACGGCCGGATCATCCGGACCCCCATTCGGATCATCCGGGCCTTGCTTGTGTGCAACGTTTCGGGCCGAGGCCCATGTACCCATTCGCCCACCTAACTTACCCCTTCGCCCCTTAGACTATATATACTCCTCCTCCACCACCATTTTAGGGGAAGCAAAGTGATAGCTCATTTGTATGTGAGCTTTGCTCCTACCACTCCTCCTCTTGAGAGAGAGAGAGACCACCCCTCCCATGGAGTTCAAGACCTCCATGTGAGAAGATCCCTAGTGGATGAAGCCCCCGCAAGGGAAGATCCGTCTAGGATATCACCAAGAACTCCTCATGGAGATGACTTTACCTTGTATCTTTCCCTTTGTTGTTCATGTACATTGTGGATCTTGTGTGTTTGATTGTCTAGTGGATGTGTGATTGGACTTGTTCTTGAGTGTTCCTCTCGTTTTCCCTCGTGTTTGCATTTGCGACCCATGCTTTGCATTACACATGATGATTGATTCTAGTACTTGTATGTGTATTTGCAAGCTTGGTGGAGATATTGCTTGTTATTGCCATGTTCCACTTATGACCCATACCTATGATGATACTATGATCTTGCTTTGTGTTCGTGCTTGCGATATGTCATGTACATTGCCTATGCCTATTATTTGCTCACATGACATGATTGCCATTATTTTCTCTAGTATGTTGCATCTTCGCACTACTAGCTTGTACGACTTGATTACTATGGTTGCTATACACCCGAATACTCAGGTAAGGGTATTCGGGTCCATCAAAATAGCCCCAATTTTTTTTGTGATTTGTTGGTTTGATGATGTTTTGTTGATTTTGATCCATGGATTTGCTTGGTTTCGAGTGGATCTAGCATCTCCCCAAGTTTCCCCACTTTCCACCCACGAGATCTCATCAATTTTGACCCGCCAAATCATCCATTTTCGCCCAAAAATCACGTCCCCGAGAGGAAATCCCGAGCAATTGACTTGCCCGGCTCATCCGAAAGTGCTCCCGGATCATCCGGACACCTCCCGGATCAGCTAGACCCTCTCTCGGACGTCCGGATAACCTATACACCCGAATACCCGTACCCAAGTTGATGAACCCGGATCATCCGGAAGTATTCCCGGATCATCCGGACCTAACCCGGATCAGCCGGACCTCCTCCCGGATGTTCGGGTAACCCTGAAACTGACACGGCTGAATTCTTGTTTCGGCCATAACTAATTCATCCGGAGTCTGTTTGACGTTCTTTAGCTCGTTTTGAAGCTATTGACACCCCCCATCCCATAAAAATACTACCAACATCATTTGACTCCATCAAATTTTTAGAACTTTGGCATCTTTGCCTAGGCTCTTCACCACTTCATCCACTTTACAACCACCGACTTCCGCAACCTAACCCATTTTGATCCCCATTGCATTTGTGGTTGCTTGAGTAGTGATTCGAGTCTCCTAAGGTGTTTCGGCTACTTAGGGACAGTTGCTTCTTCATCAACCACCACCACCACTTCCGCATAACCTTGCCCACAATACATTGCCGCCACCCCAACTTAACCCAATTTTGTTTGAGCTTGTTTGAGTTGTGGGTTGTGTCTCCTAAGGTGTTTCGGCTACTTAGGGATGGTGACCTCAACTTCGACTCGCATAACCCATCATTGCACTTCCACAATCCCATTGAGCTTCCACAAAACCACCACTGCATTCCGCTACCACCATTTGACATTTGCCTTTGGAAAATTTGAGTTTCGGTTTTTCCGTTTCCTAAGGTGTTTCGGCTAATTAGGAACAGTTCTACATCAAGAACACCGCCACTCATCATCGCCACGAGGTCATCATCAACATTGACCACTTCATCATTATCCGTTCTTGCTTACACACGACAAACCATTGACGGTAACCTCTATATCACCTTGGTATCGTGGTATCCCATCATTGTACATTCTTGCCATTGTATTGTTAACCCCTAGCCCATTTTGCGTCACTTTCCTATCGAGACTAGCCATTGAGTATTGCCAGCAACGTTACTTGTGCACATTAGTGATCCGTACCTTCCATTCCATACATACCATATCATATTGGTATCATAGTACCATCCCTTGTGTCACAAGATTGTTCCCGCATATACACAATTGCTATCTTGGTTTGTGCATTCCACATAGTGGCCATATAAAAAAAAGAATAAGCTTTTAAGCAAAGAAAAAGAGTGAACAAAGAGCTTGTAAGCAATAGCCATAGCATCGCCGCATTGCATATCATACTACCATATTGATCATCTTGGATCATCGTGTGAGAAACACCGGGAACCATACATAATAGCATACTTAGGATAGAAAGTTGATACATTTTGCATCTTATAGGTTGTGCACAAGTGTCGTATCCGCCTATTGAGCAATCATGCTAGCGTCTCTCTTGAGTTGTGCAACACGAGCATTTTCTGTGGATTCCACATTTTGTGCTCATTCCTTGGTTGCGCGGCCCCATTTATCTATCCGTGTGTGCGTTTCCATGTGCCATTCATTGCTATTGGTCTACTTGTTTCACTTGCGAATTTGTGAATCTCTTTGAACATTATTGACTCTTTCTAACATTTTGCATCAAATTTTTTGTGCCACTATCCTCACCGAGCCACTCCATAAGCTTTACTTTGTAGGTGTGAGTGAGCAAGTCCGGTACCAATTCCACTATTCTTTCATTTCACATTGAGTGAAACGGGATACATACTCAACTTTGGGAAAAGGTAGCTTGGTATTGTTTATCTCATTTCCTACTCACCTCTACTCGAGTCTTGTGATGGATAGGCACGCCACATCTACTTCGGTCTACAACAACAACGAGTTTGATGCCACGAAAAACTTCATCGATGCCAAGATGGATGCTCAAATGGAGGAGATCAAAGCCCTCATCAAGGCCTACAAGCGGTCTTCCTCATCCTCGAGAAGACGCTCAAGTGCACATCCTTCCGAGCTACCATCTCCGGCAAGAACACATCGGCATCAACACCACCACCGACAAGAACGTGAAGGTCAAGAGCTCAACACCAACAACCGCTCAAAGACTTCACCATCTCCCTTGGCATCTTCGCCAAGCGACTTCAAGGCATCTTCGCCTACGGACATACGGCACCTTCGCCAACAAGCACCCCAAGACTACGCTCAAGAGAAGCTCCCCAAGCTCAAGTCCGCGACTTCCACGAGCTACTATGACCTCGACACCGACCACAAGATTCCTTTCTATGGGACTCAAGAACCCGAGGAGTATCTCGAGTGGGAGCGCCTAATGGACGACTACCTCAAGCTACATCAAGTTCCTCCCGAAGATCAAGTGAAGTGCACCACAACGAACTTCCACGACTACACATCGGCATGGTGGCTTCACACACCTTCGGAGAGCTACGACATGAGTTGGCCCAAGACGAAGAGAGCTTTGTGGCAAGAGTTCGTGCCTCCCACCTACACGGAACAACTTCTACGCCAATTGGAGAACACCATCCAAGGATCCAAGTCCATCGATGCGTACTTCAAGGAGATGAAGAATGCCTTGCAACGAGTCGGCGTGGATGACCCCATTTCAATGAAGTTCCACTTCATGATGGGATTGCACACCAACATCTCCAAGACTATCTTCCTCGAGAACTACAAGCCCCTCGACGACAACTACATTGGTGCTCTCAAGGCGGAACAAGAACTCATGAAGGCTAAGGCTTCTCCACCCCAAGCACACTTCGCGATGACCAAGCTCCATGAGAATGAGCATGAGGATAGTACCACCAAGATGTCCAAGCCCGACGAGCTCCAAGACGATGCTCCCAAGTTTGACTTCATCGCCATCCCTCTTTGTGGCATTGATGGTGCTGAGTCTACTTCGACTCTTTTTCAAGATGATGCGGCGATGACTACGACTATGGAGCCAATCAAGGAACATGCTTTGGAGGCGTGCGACATGGTGACGAGCAAGGATGATGCTTCCATCTTAGGAGGCGAGAGTGATGATGTGCCATCTTCGGCCTTCATCCACGGCGACGGTGACGAGATGATCGAGCATGGGATTTTCCCTTCGGTCATGGAGGAGAGTGATGATGTGCCATCTTCGGCCTTCATCCATGGTGTCGGATTCGGGGTTCCGCAGACCCTTGAGAGGTTCGAACTCTGGGGTGCGTGCAAAGAACTCTCCCTCCCCAGTCTGCCTGCTTAACGATTCCACAGCCTAGCTCCACAAACCCAAGGAACAAGAGACTCAGCAGTTTACCCTGGTTCGGGCCACCTTGCGGTGTAATACCCTACTCCAGCTTTGTGGTGGATTGCCTCGGAGGGCTAAGGATGAACTAGTACAGAGGTGGAACGACCTCAGGAGGTGAGGTGTTCTTGAGCTTGATGAGCTGGTGAGGTGGTGAGGGTGGAATCGATCTGGTCCAGCTCTGGTTGATCCGATCCCGCTCTATGGTGGTGGCTAAGTCCTATTTATAGTGGCCTTGGTCCTCTTCCCAAATGTAGGCAGGAAGGGATCCCACAATGGCCAAATTCGAAGGGAGACAACTAGTACAAGTTATCCTGACAAAAGTAGTCTTCGCCTGCAAAAGCCTCTGGCGGTGACGCTGTAGTGGGCTCCGTGATGACCTCCGTCCTGCCGTCCTGGCGGTCCTGGTCTTGTTGCACCGATATGGAAACCTTTGCTTGATTCCTCGGGACTCCGCGCCTGTGCTTGCCTCCTTTGCAGCAAAGGGGAAACTGGTACACTGCGCCCGCTGGCGCCCGCCTGGTCCTGGTCGTCATGGCTCACGTCAGGTGAACCTCGTGAGGTGCAGCTTTGCATTGATATCTCCGCTCCTCGGGAGCCAGCCTGGGGAGGCTGCCCCCTGGAGGTCTTGGAGATTTGTCTCTAACCGAGGAGTTAGCATTACTTGTTCCTCAAGTAATGTTACCATTGCTCCAAAATCTGACCGTTGTAAACGTGTAGGTTGGCCATTGGCTGGACAGCGTGCCCAAAATGGTCATTTCCCACCAGGGAAGGTTGCGGCTATATATAGCCACCCCGCGCCAGCTTTGTCCGGTGGCTGCTCCGTTTGATTCTGAGAAGATTGTTGAGCAACCCCCTCTCCGAGTGATTTGAGTTTAAAATCCACCGAGAGAAAAACCCCTAGAGCTAAAGAATTAGATAGTGGTTCAACATCACTCAAATCTAAGTCAGTACGCTCCGCCTATTACTCTTGAGAGCTGCAAACTCTCTAGATGGTTAGGTGTCAATTTCTTCAGAGACCAAGAGTGATTGTGGTTCTTGAAGAAGAAGTCTGTAAAGGATCGGAGATCACCTCAAGTATCTACCATGAGTGATCGGCATTGGTTGACGAATGAAGAGAGTTTATCTTCCGTGTTAAGTCACAGCCCCTCCAACCAGACGTAGTCCTTGTGCAGAAGGATGAACTGGTCGAACAAATAACCTGTCGCCATCGAGCATCACTGGTTTCATCTGTTCCCCCTCTTTCCATTCATATTATCTCAATCATGTGATTTGCTTCGATGCTTGTATCAGTTACATTTTGGTAGTTTACCTTCGCTCACTGTATTGTATTTTCATTCGCTCCACTGCTGGGTTACGAGAGCTTTGAGATTTCCGAAGAAATTTTAAAACTCCCATTCACCCCCCTCCTCTGGTAGACATACTTCGTTCCTACAATTGGTATCAGAGCGAGGTACTAGTTGACTCTGCTCATTTTGGTCTAACAACCTTGGAGTTTAAGTATGTCTTCAGTGAGCTACAAGTCACATCTCAAGATTCCCATATTCGATGGGACGGACTATCCCTTCTGGAAGGAGAAGATGAAGATCCGTCTCCGAGCCATTGACGATGACATGTGGAACGTGGTGCAGTTTGGATTCACGATTGAAATACCTCAAGCCCCCACTGATGCCGAGAAAAAACTCATTCAGATGGACGCTCAAGCTAAAGATGAAATTGGTGGCCATCTCTCTTGTGCTCAATTTCTTCGCTATCGCTAGTGTGAAACTGCGAAGGATTTGTGGGACGTCCTCGAGAAGATAAATGAAGGTGTTTCAACTCAGAAAGAAGCTTGCATTGATACTCTTTGAGCGAAATTCAATCGATTCAAGCGCGTTGGAAATGAAAGATGTCAGCAAACTTTTGATCGTCTGAGTGACATAGCAAATGAGCTTCAAGGTCTCAGCGCCAAAGACATCACTGATCATGAAGTTGTGAAGAAACTGCTCCGATCACTTGACAGTTCAATCGACACACTAGTCTTGATGATTCATGAACGAGCTGATTTCAAAACCCTCGACTCTTGTTCGTATTGAAAACCGGAGACGAAGGGAAAGAGGTTTGATTGGAACATGTTCTACAAGAACTACTGATATCATGGAAAGGCTGAACACCCATGAGGAACAAGAAGAAGAGAAAAGAGATCTCTATGGCTCAATTCAACGCAAAAATCATGCTCTCAAGGCTGTAGCTGATTCTTCCTCCGATGGAAATGCCGAAGAAGATTCACATGACCCAGAAAGAATCAGCAAAGATCTCGCATTAATCACGAAAAGATTCCAGCGCCTTCATAGGAAGAGCCAGTTCCATAAGAAAGGTTCAAGCAACTCTGGCGGTTCAAAATCTTCATCAAAACCTACTAGAGAATACACCTGCTTCAAGTGCAAAAAGCCTGGACATTTCATTTCAGACTGCCCTCTCTAGGAAGCTGAAATCCATGCTAGTGGAAGATATGATTCTGGCAACTATCGAGGCAAAAGCAAGAGCAAGAACTACGACTCCGATGATGAGAAGAAAACGAAGAAGTTTTTCAAGAAGGACAACTCCACTTCAAAATCTTCGTCAAGATCTTCCTCAAGGAATCCTTCCAAGTCCTCCTCCAACCGCAAGAATAACTCTCGCAAGGCCAAGGCGTACATCGGCAAGGAAATGGACTCTGACGAAGAAGAATCATTAGACTCCGAAGAAGCTGATGAATCCGATGAGGATTCCGACTCTGGCATGGCTGGCATAGCATATGCCTCCTCCCCTACAACAAACTTCTTCGGGAATGCATCAAGCGACAATGAATCTCCTGCCTACTGCTTCATGGCCAAAGCCTCAAAGGAAAAGGTATCCTCCAAACATCACAAGGTTCACTCCAGTGATCAATATTCTTCTAATGAGGATGACCATGCTAAATTGATCAAATGCTAATATTCAACAAAACTCTCTTGAGAAAATTGAGAAAACCCTTAGGAAATCTGAAGGGTTGTTGGTTGAGGAGATGGAGAAAAATCTGTCGTTGACCGAAGAGTATTCCACTCTCAAGTCATGAATGGAAGAACTGTCAAATCGTCATGATTTTCTCTCAGCCGACCATGAAAGATTGACCTATGATTACCCGAAAAGGAAATAGGAACTCGAGGCGCTGAGAGTGGCTCATGAGGATTTGATCAGAGAAAATTCTCTTCTCACCCAAAAACTTAAAGATAAACCTGAAGTGTTTGTTCCACCCTGCTTAAAATGTCTTGAACGAACCAATGCTGAATCATCTGTGAATGCTAACCCCTTTGTCGAGGAAAATGGTTCTGTTTTTGATGAAAATGCTAGGTTGAAGGATCTTCTTCGGACAGGAATGTTCAAATGTCTCAAAGGGCCTCAAACTTTATGTGATGTTCTGAAGAAATCCATCCTTCATAAAAATCCTAGGAAAGAAGGCATTGGTTTCAAAAGGAAACTGAATGAGAATGGCTCCTACTGGGAACCCCATCAATATCCTCGCACTGTATGGGTGCCTGCCAAGAGAAAAACACTCGATCCAGCTTTGCTTTCGGGATATAACTCTCCCATCTCTGAATATCTTGATGATGATTCTCTGGACAACTATAAGTTGTTCAAAAACCAATATGGTGAGGCTGTTGCTCGCTATGTTGGACCAAACAGCAGGAATGGCCCCCCAAAGAAAGCCATATGGGTGCCCAAGAAAACTATTGAAGCATTACATGTTACCACATTACTAACCATGCAAGCTCAAAATGCTTGTTACTTTCTTGAAAAAGTTCGACAGAATGAGTACATGCATACCTCATTCAATCACTATACTCATTCGTCTGGAAAGAAGTTCAATGCTTAATCTTTTGATTATGCTCGCACTTCCATGAGTAACAATCATGTTTATCAAAAGAAATCATACCCTGCTCGCTCGTTTGTTTTGAAGCCACTTGCAAAGATGTGGATGGTTAAGAAAGCCTAATTCTTCTAGAGGACTATGTCTCCGGGTGTACTGAATGGATAATGGATAGGGGATGCACTAGTCATATGACCGGAGACAAGTCGTTGTTTGTCGACCCCAACTTAACTGCTTCATCTCTGAAGTACATTACTTTCAGTGACAACAACAAAGGAAAGGTAATTGGGTTAGGTAAAATTGCTATATCCAGGGACAAGTCCATTGATGATGTTTTACTTGTTCAGTTTCTTGGATTCAATCTTATGTCAGTTGGCAAGCTATGTGATCTAGGCATGCTAGTTCTATTTTCCATATCCAAATGCATTGTCTTTATAGCCTCTGACAATTCCTTTGTCTTCGAGGGAATTAGAAAAGGTGGTCTATATATTGTGGATTTCTCTAAGGGTCCCTCAGTCCAAACTTGTTTGCTTGCAAAAGCAACCGAAGGTTGGCTGTGGCACCGAAGGCTTGGTCATGCAGGTATGAGAAACTTGCAGACTCTAGTGAAGAAAAATCATCTCCGTGGCATTCCTGATGTAAAATTCGACAAGGATCGTCTTTGTGATGCATGTGAAGCTGGTAAATTAGCCAAGAAGCATCATTAATCAAAGACTATTATGACCACAACAAGACCTCTGGAAATTCTTCATATGGATTTATTCGGTCCTCAAAACTATGCAAGTTCGGTGGCAGTCATTATAGCCTGGTCATTGTTGATGATTTCTCTCGTTATACTTGGGTATTCTTTCTCGAAGACAAAACCTGCACCCAAGACATCTTCAAAAGCTTCGCTAAGAAGGCCCAGAATGAATATGATGTGCGAATTAAGCTTGTGAGAAGTGACAATGGTACTGAGTCCAAAAATACTCATATCAAAGATTTTCTCGATGAGAATGGTATTACTCGTGAATTCTCAGCTGCATACACTCCCCAACAGAATGGAGTTGTTGAGCGAAAGAATAGAACTCTCATTGAAATGGCGAGAACAATGCTCAGTGAGTATAAAACTCCCATTCATTTTTGGGCTGATGCTATTAACACTGCTTGTCATGTTATCAATCGTGTTTATCTTCACAAGTTCCTTAAGAAAACTTCATATGAGCTTATCACTGGCAAGTAAGCAAATGTTTCTTATCTTCGTGTTTTTGGTGCACCTTGTTATATTCGTGACATGAACCATAACTCCAAGTTTGCACCTAAGGCACATGAAGGTTTTCTTCTTGGTTATGGCTCGAACTCGCATACTTATCGTGTCTATAACTCTCACCACAGGAAAGTTATGGAAACAGTAAATGTGTGGTTTGATGAATCTAACGGCTCCCAAAAGGACCACCTGCCTAATGTGATAGATGAACCATCAATTTCGGAGGCTATTCAGCAAATGGCTATTGGGAGCGTCAAGCCAGTTGAAGGAAATACACCTGAGTCCTCTGCTGATGATGGCCCCATGACTCGAAGCAGAACTCGCCAAGCCACTACCAAAGCAAATGCCACTCCGAATACAAATGGCAACCCAAATGCAAATGCCGATCAAAATGGCAATCCCGAAGGGAATGGCGATACAAATGCTGATGCTGAGGAAAATGATAATGATCCTCAAGATGAAAATCCTCATCCACGAGTGGCTAATTGAGTTGATCCTTCACTAATTCTCGATGAACTCAAGAATCCAGGTTATCGACCCACAACTCGTTCACGCACTCGTTTGGCTAACTACTGTGGCAATTTCTCCTTTGTTTCATTGGCAGAACCTACCAAGTATGAGGAAGCCATGAATGATCCAGATTGGATGAATGCTATGCAAGAGGAGTTGGTGCAATTTGAACTGAATGATGTTTGAGAATTGGTTGACAAACCGAATCCTAAGAAGCATAATATCATCGGCACAAAATGGATATTTCGAAATAAGCAAGATGAAAATGGCATTGTTGTGAGAAACAAAGCACTTCTTGTTGCTCAAGGGTACACACAGGTAGAAGGTATTGATTTTGGTGAAACATATGCTCATGTTGCTCGCCTTGAGGCAATTCGTATTCTTCTCGCTTATGCAAATTACAATGATATCTTGATTTATCAAATGGATGTGAAAAGTGCTTTCCTCAATGGTGAAATTGATGAGGAAGTATATGTTAGACAGCCACCTGGCTTTGAACACACTGAGTTTCCTAACAAAGTTTTCAGGTTGAAAAAGGCTCTATATGGGCTGAAGCAAGTCCCTCGAGCTAGGTATGACACCTTGAAGAAGTTTCTGCTCGATAAAGGGTTCAAGCCAGGATCCACTGATCCCACAGTTTTCACTCGTGCTGTTGATGATGATCTATTCGTATGTCAAATCTATGTGGATGATATTATCTTTTGCTGTACAACAATGCTTGCAGCTTAGAGTTCCGGAAAATGATGTCCGAGAAATATCAAATGTTAATGATGTGTGAACTTAAGTTCTTTCTCGGACTGCAAATACATCAACAGGGAAATGGAATTTTCATATCTCAGGAGAAATATATGAGAGAATGTCTGAAGAAGTTCAAAATGCAAGATTCCAAAATGAAGGGATACAAAACTCCAATGCCCATGAATGGTAAGCTGGACGCAGATGTGTACGGTAAGGATTACGATCAGAAGGCTTATCGTTTGATGATTGGTTCTCTTCTTTACGTATGTGCATCCAGACCTGATATTATGTTGAGTGTTTGCATGTGTGCCCGCTATCAAGCTGCACCGAAAGAATCGCATCACCAAGAGGTCAAGCGTATTCTGAGATATTTGGCTCACACCCCCACCTTAGGTTTATGGTATCCTAAGGGAGCACAGTTTGATCTAGTTGGATATTCAGACTCAGATTACGTAGGTGACTTGGTTGACAGGAAATCTACTTTGGGGACATGTCATTTCCTCGGTAGATCATTGGTATATTGGTCATCAAGGAAGCAGAATTGTGTATCTCTCTCTATGACTGAGGCCGAATATATTGCTGCTGACACTTGTTGCACTCAGTTATTGTGGATGAAGCAGACTCTGAAGGATTATGGCATCAAGGTCAAGAAGATCCCTTTATATTGTGACAATGAGAGTGCCATCAAAATTGAACATGATCCAGTGCAGCATTCTCGCACCAAGCATATTGCCATCAGACATCATTTCATTCGCGATCATGTTGCTCGAGAGGATATTGTCATCAATCACGTCAATACCAAAGACAATCTCGCTGATATTTTCACCAAGCCTCTCGATGAGAAAAGATTCCGTGTGTTATGGTGTGAGCTAAATATCCTGGACTTTGCAAACATGCATTAAGCTGGACTCGGCACCCGTGCCAACACTTCCACATCTTAGAAGGAATGGGTGCACAACACTCGAAGAGTTTGAAAATTTTGACAAAGTCAAAATTTCTTCTGAGAGTGAATACATTAACGAAGAACTAGACTAATCGGGTGCCACGATAATTGTGCGATGCTCGGGGTCATATAGTTCTTATACGGTGGGTCACGCCACCACAATTTTCTTTCATTGAGATTCTTTTCGATCGAAATTTTTTGTGTTAGTCCGAATGCATTTCTCTCACAGCTATTCTTTCGGGTGTTTGTGTTTCGTTGTCTGAGTGAAATGCCTAGGACCTAGTTTTCCCTCTGTTCTATATCTTCCAGTCTATGTTGTTCCGTTATGAATGCTCAATTTCATCTGGTACAGAAACTTTATCTGGTGTCCTTGACCACGATAAAAATTAGGTCCGAACATTAATCTATTTTGGCAAAAGCTGTCCAAAATTTGTGGTTACCCGCCCAAGTAAGGACCACGATCTTTTATGATGGTTGCCATGTGCAATCCATCAATTGCCACCCCATCCTATCCGTTGAATAGCAATAGTCTCTCGATAGTGGTTGTTCTATCCGATTCACTCGCCGCGGTTATTTTCCCTTGCATATAAATACCGCAGTACCACCGCTCCCTCATCCACTTCTCTTCCTCCTCGCCACCATCTCCTCCGAAGCCCTACCGCAATGCTCCTCCTTGAGCTCGACGCCGACGATCCCTTCGTCGCTTCACTCCCGGAAAGTGGTCGCCGGAGTCCTTCCTCGCCGCCGCGGGACATCTTCTTCCCCGTGCCGCCATAGTTGCTGCACATCACCAAGCTAGGGTATGTGCAGTACGAACTCGATCTTCCGCTCTTCTCATTCGAGTTTGTCCGCAGTTATTATTTCCAGCTTTTACTGCTTATCTAAGATCTTTACTGCTTAGGTAACTTGTGCGGATGTGGTTTGTAGTTGTCCCTCACATCCGATTTTTTTCAGATCTAGGGTTTGTGTTATGTCTTGTACGAATGGAATGCTTAGCACGCTGACTAGTATATTCTTCGGACCTACTAATTCGTTCTATACATTTCTTTCTTTCAAAACATTTCTCAAAGTCTGCATCTAATTCTTCTTCAAAACATTTTCACTCAAAAAATCTTCGTTGTGAGCATTCGTAACCCTGTCGCCATTTTCCCTCGCATCTATTCTTATTCACAGGTATATGCAATATGTTAAGGATTCTGGTCGACCAATGAGCATGGCTGATGGAGAAGACATTATTTTGGGTACAGCAGATGAGTCAAAAGCACCGAATGCAAAGGGCCCAATGACAGGCCCATCAACTGGCAAGACAAAAAAATGAACCAAGTGCTGACGAGAAAGAAGAAGATGTTCTGAAGAAAAAGAAGGGCGGCAGACAACCATACGCAAATTCAGCTGAATACATCTCTCATGATAATTATATCACTATTCCAGGAGAATCAAAATGAGAAAGAGACAAGCGTCTGCAAAGGATTCGACGCCACTGGGTGTGCAAGTGGTTCAACTATGAAATGATCCATCCTCGGTTTGCGAAGAATTTTGCATTTTATCCTCCATGGGGTGACTGCCGTGAAATTGGTCTCATCCGAGCAAGTGATCCCCAGGAGAGACCGCCGCCACCACCAAATGCTCATCAGTCCTCCCTTCGTACTCCCTAATCCTATCCTGATGAACTTGACAAGCGACAGAAGAATGCCCTCAAGAGAGCCAAGAAGGCTGAAAAGGAAAAAGCTCATGAAGAAGAAAATCGTCGCCTTCTCAAAGATGATTTTGAGAAGAAAAAGGCTGAAGGAAAATCTGAAGGTCGCTCCAAACACAAACATGATCCCAGTGCAAGGCGCAAGAGTGCGCCAAAGAAGAGGTCGGCTGAACCATCTGACAGAAATGCCGAAAGCAATTCATCCGATAAAGATGATCTTCCGCTCACAAGGGATGAAGTTGATGCTACTCTCAGCGAGCAAGTGAACATCACAACTTCTATGGTGTTGCCTGATCTTCGGGCTCGTACTGTTCCAATAGCACCTCCGAAGAAAGGTCGAAAAACTCCACCAACCACTATCACCATGAAGGATTTTGTGGATACAACTCCTCATCCTGAGGCAATAAACTTGAAGGATTTGGTAGTTGATGCTCCTGTCGGCACTGCTAAGCCAGGTGAGCCAATTCCAAAGTCGGAGGTGAAGAAAATCAAGGCACCAAACACCAAGCAAACTGCTCCTCAAGATGTTGCACCGAAGGAAAAGGCTGCTAACTTGCTCCCACTTTGACACAACCATTGGCTTCTATGCCTCCATCCAAGCAAGTTCCTGTGCAAACTACTTCGATTGCCCAGTCTGATGTCCGATCTGATGCTCCTCATTATTACAATCATGTGTTCATCATGGAGCAGCTGGATAAGTTTGTGGAAAATCCATTCGATGGTGAAGTGGCATCTTTGCTAATCCCTCCTGAAGTCGTTTCACAAGCTTCTAATGTTGTTCGAGACATGAAAGAAGATTCTGTTGAAATCAACACCCTCACTGCCGAACTCAATGACCTTGATGGTCGTATGAAAACTGTGTCTTCTAAGTTTGTCATTAAATAACTTGAAGAATCTTACATGGATGTCAATCGGGCTTTGACTATCCTTCTTAACAGAAGATTGGGTTTTCACTCGGATCTCGATACTATTGTTCGCAAGATCTGCAATGAGCATCAAGCACAAGTGATTGGCTACAATGATTTAGTCAAAGGCCACATTGATCACATTGCTTAGAAGAAGAAGTGAAAGAAAACTACAAAAAAAATGCTCCTCCTGCTACGACAAAAATGTCACCTGATCACGCTGAAGCTTAGCCTCAGAAGGAAAGATCTCCTGAGCCAGCAATTCCTTCGCAACCCACTGCTCAAGCTTGAGATGCTCCTCCCTCGCCAAGGTCAATTGAACTAGTGCATGTGGCGTCCCATGTTAGAGCTGATATTCCATCTCAGCAAGTTGTTTCTGAAGAAGGTGAAATCCCTCACTCCGAACCTCAAGCTTCTCCTACTCGTGAAACATCAAATGTTTCGGCTCCTCCACCTGTTCAGCAACAACAAATTCCTGAAGAACAATCGCAACCACCTCTAGTGCCTATCGAAAAGGAATATGTTCCGTTGCCGACTGTTTTTGCAGCTCCAACCGTTGTCCCATCTGCTCCACCTCAACTGCAATTGTCTATCGACACGGCGCAAAGAATTTTTTATGTTGGTCCGTCCGGACATAAATCTGCCTCTGCTCATCATACTGATTCTGTAGTATATGGAGATGAAGTGATTTCAGTCAAAGATGAATTCAAATATACATATCCTCGTGAACAACTGCCTTTGTTCTCGACTGATGCTGGCGCCAATGGTCCGCTTTTCAATCGGAACACGCACCCTCTATTCTTTCAGGACAGACCGTACAATGGGCCATGCACCTCTGAATCGCCTTGTTTCTGGACAAAAGAACAGGCCATCTATTACTCTTGGATTCTCTATGACAGCTGAAAGATATTCCATCATGAGTTCCCGGACATCCCAACTATGAAGAATATTGGCTTCTTTAATCAATTGCTACAAGATCTTGAATATTTCTGCCTCACAAATGTATTTGCATTCGAACATCCTTGGAACAGGGAAATCATACTTCAGTTCTATGCAACCTTGTACATCTCTGGTGATGAATCTGATAGTTCTAAATGGATCATGGAATGGATGACTGAAGGGAAACACATCAAATGCTCTTCCACAGATTTTATCTCACATTTTCATTTCCCTCGGTTCGAGCATGGCAACAATTAAATTAGAGTGCACAACATTGATGTCATTTCCGATGAAATGTTTCGGTGCACCATGGATGAAGAAAAGATTCGAGACTACAATGGTCCTCCCAGGCCTGAGCATTTGACATTCAAGAATCATACTCTGTATCATATGCTCACTTACACCATTTGCCCTCTGGCTGGATTGAACACAGATAATTCCATATCTGATGTCTTCGAAATGCCATTTATGCAATCTCCGAGCGATATGTCTTTGATGTTGAGGACATGTTTTTGCGTATCTTGAAGGATTCTGCTCAGCATCCAAAATTCCTCAAAGTTTATGCGCCATGGATCCAGAAAGTGGTTGATTACACCATGCGCACCGAGTACTTAGCAAAGGCTAGTCACAAAAGCTTCATTCCTCCAGTCCGTGATACCTTGCAAGTTATGGCAGATATTTCTTCGGGTAAAGCGCCTGCGTCAAGCCCTCAAGATTATCACAAGCATTTCGATGGGCCACGGCTACCTCAGCGCGGTCGACAGATATCTCATCAACCTCCATCGCACCTCGAAGTGAGTTTCCGCCCACAACAGCTGTTGTTGCAGCATATTGCTGAGGATCGCTGAGAGAAAGAACATTTTGCCGCCAAGCTAAATGTCATCAACAACCAAACCAAAGTAGTGCATATGACTGCGACTGAGATAAGAAGCGTCTCTGTAAATTGCTTCAAAAGTTCTTCATCGAGAAACAACTCCTGACCGTCAATCTCAAAGAACTTTATGATTATATTGACAAAGGTTTTTCTGTTGAAGATTTCCAAGATCGCATTACTCCTCCTCTGCCTGCTCGTGAGACAACAACTGACCTACTTCATCTTAAGCTGCGCAAATTGCTTGAAGAATCTGAAGCTACCTCACCGACAGAGAAACCAGCCGAAAGAAATGTGTTATCTCGTGTTACTCAGCTGGCTGATCCAAATGTGCATTCATCATCTCAGCCTCAAGTTGCTATTCCTGAAGAAAAATCTGCTGCCGTTGAAGATGAAGATATTCCATTCACTTCTGAAGCAGAAGTCTCCTCGGACAATTCTTCTGGAGATGCCACCGAGTGAATCAAGTTCACAGCTTCTGCACTCATGTTATTCGTCACCTTTTTGACACTAGTGGACAAAAGGGGGGAGAATTACATCGAGTTTTGATAGATTTGCTTTTTGGAGTTTCGTTGGTTTGGTTTCATGTGAGATTTGGAACTTATGCCTTAAAAACTATCTGCGCTATGATGTAAAACTTCTGTGTTGTAATATTAATAACCCC
Source organism: Thinopyrum elongatum (assembly GCA_011799875.1). Taxonomy (NCBI): domain Eukaryota; kingdom Viridiplantae; phylum Streptophyta; class Magnoliopsida; order Poales; family Poaceae; genus Thinopyrum; species Thinopyrum elongatum. The sequence goes on from CM022297.1 coordinate 263,934,327, forward strand.
ACCTGCTGCTCTATTTCTCTCGAAGCATTTGTTTTGTAGGTGGAATTATTATCAGAAGTTATGAATGATTGCACTACAATCTCGATGGATTATACACTATTGTAGGATGATGCTAACGCGACACTGCGATCAGAGACCCTTTGATGAAACTGTGTGTGATGCATTAATTGCAAACGGTGATGTAAAAAAACGTCAAAAAAGCAGCAAAATGTTTGCGATGGCGGATACATCAAACACGGTTTAGATTTTAGTTGCGTGTGTGATGTTGGGCATACGGTTGATCCATACGAACTGTTTGCGATTAGACAGAACAATAGAAACAGGCTGCCATATCAATGTGTGTGCGATATACGGCATACAATTCGCTCCGATGAACTGTTTGCTATTAGGGAAAGCAACAGAAATGGTCAGTCAGATCAAGGTGTGTGTAATATACGGCATACGGTTCACTCGAATGAACTGTTTTCGATTAGGGAAGATAACACAAATGGTTCAACTTAACAAGATGTGTGTGATACGCGGCAAACAGGTCTGTAATCGGAAATGTGTGGGAAGACCGATAACAACACAGACGATTCCTGTTAACAAGCCGTGTGTGTTGTGAGCAAACGATTGCTGGTATACAATTGTCAGTGATTGATGAAATCATCACCAACGGGTTCCATTGTTTAGTCCATGTGCGATGTGATTTGCTCTGTCTGCACAACATCTACGCTCTGTCTACACAGCATCAACATATATACTTAAAAAGACAGCATTGCAAAACCAAATTAAGCATACAATTACACAAGTGACTACACATATAACATTTCCACACACAAAAGTAAGCAATTACATGCATACTAAACTAGGAGAAATGAGCATCTAACCATCTACTTCTTGTTGCAACGACTCTTGCCATTGCTCTGCTTCCAGCTGGATCCCTAGCCATTTTGGGGAAGGAGGCACTTCCTCATGTCAATGATCCGCATGTACATCTCGTAGATCGTGTACGCCTCCTTGGCCACGTACACGACGTGAGCTTTGTCGAGTTTCTCCATCCAGGCCGAGTGCCAGGCACACTTGTCCTTGTTGCAGGAATCCTTCATGTCTGTGTAGTAGGGATCGATGATGGCCTCGGCGAGGTGAACCAGTGAGTCCTTCTCATGCTCGTTGCTGCCCCAGATCTTGTATTGGCCCTGGATGTCGACAAGATTCTGGCAAGCGATACCCGAATTCTTGAGCACCTTTACATCGTTGGTGATGTCCACCATAGCGAACATGTAGTGGGGGCTGTTGACAAACCTGGCAAAACGCTCACAAGGCCTTGTGGCCAGGCAGTAGTGGTAGACGAGGACGTGATCGCGCACGCACATCTGGGTAACGGCGACCTTGGGACGAGACCCGGCACGAGCGCGGGTGTACTCGAGGTCGAACCCGACCACCTTGTACTTCTCCTCAGCAAGCAACAGCTCCATGATATGGATGGAGTGCTCCACCCAGACCGGGTTGTTGGTGCACACCACCGAAAGCTCTGTGAACCTTCTGTGGGTGTCCACCACGGCATGCATGGTGAACTGCTGCTCGTCGTCGGCAGCCGCTCGGAGTGCCATTGGAGCCGCACAGGATACCCTCTAAGAATTTGTCGTGGTGGGTGTGCTTATTGCAATGGTGGGGCGTGGTTGAAAGGTTGAAGAGACAGAAGGGTTAAATGGCCGTTGTAATGAATGGGGGCCGGCCAGCCTATAATCGTCACGTCTTGTCACCGCGTTCATAGCGGAGGATCCTAGTGCACGCTTGACAACACCGCACCGCACGCGTTTTGTTTGACCACGCGTGGGCTCGAAGAGGCGCCAAATGTATCGTCGGTGAGCCTGTTCCCGCACTACCACGCAGTTTACCGCGCAAGCTTCCCGCCCGGCTAGTTTGGCCACGCGTCGGCTAGAAGAGGGACAAATCATGGGCGTTTATTGGCAAAAAGCTTTGTAAAAACGAAGTGTGTGGAATGACTTCGGTCATAAGTTCACCTGTGGGTGATGAGGTCAAAGTTACACAGAAGGGTGATGATGGACACTCGAGTGCGATAATTAATTCTGCGCTCTACAGGGCACACAGTTGAAGAAACCAACTGTGTGCAATAATGTCGAAGATCACAGTCGAGTTAGCTATACAGATCGTGTGCTATGAGATCGACAAGGTAAACAGATTCGAGAATGGTTAATAAAATCTAAGTCCATTGCATATTAAGGTCAAAATAGTGCTACCAATATACGAGTCTCATACGATGCCATTTCAACGATCGTACCACAAAAGCTCGAAATATTACAAGGTTCAAATTCCAGAGTTATATGGCTCAAATTCGAAGATTACAAGGTTCAAACTGATATTAGAAATGAAATTCAGCTCATCAGCTGCAAACGCTCGCGCTGATCCGCTGAACATGGATATCAGAGAGGTTCAAACTAATATTACCACTTGTAAGTCTGGTTTCGAAACCTCATAATTTTTGCAACCACTGAGAAGTCATGTATGGGGTTGACACGATGACTTCCGATTACTCTGTCATCTGAAGTTCCAAAATGAAATTCAGCATTTTCGGAGCCTATCCCATTCTGCCGTAGCCGCCGGCGCTGATCAACAAACCATTCAGTTTTGCGAAATAAATGTAGGGCAAACCTCATTACCTTCAGCACCCTTGCTCTGACAACAAAGAACCTGGCAAATATAATCTCCGGTAAGGTCCCTCGGTAGGAGTTCAAAGCAATTTCTAAGAGATGCAGATTTAGGCATTTGATGTGATTGTTATATTGTATCACATTATCCACCACCGGGCCTAATCTTATCTGCAAAAGAAGAAAATGTGTTAGTGCCTACATGCAGTTTTGAACACTACTACAGGCCTATTTGGTTTGCAGGATTTGTAAAATGCACTAACATGCCATCTTCGATCCGACATGATTAACATGGGCATTTGATTACAATCTAGAAAAATGTAGCCTTCTTCACAAGAGGTTGGAGTGGATGAAAAGTTCCCTAAGAAAACTAGTACAGATGAATCCAAAGGAGAAATGCTTATGGATTGTAACCATATGGATCAAGCAACCAATATGGGGGGGGGGAACATGTATGTATTGAAATCCTTCAGAAATCATAGTACATTGTCTTTGTAAACTTGGAAAAAGGTGTCACAAATTGAACTCCCTTATGGTTAACATTTAACAGGAAAGGAACATCACCTCGATATATAGCTTCTCCAGGCACGAAAAGCATCTCAGGAAACTGACAACTTGCTCCAGGTTGGGGCCGATAGATTCTAGTGCCAAGACCTTCATTGTGCGCAGTTTCGGGGTCAAGCTTGTCGGAATCATTTTCTGGATGACAAACGAACATACATCTTCAAAATTAGAAATAATGTTAATTTCTAGAAGGAGAGGTAGAAGGCGGCTGTTGTACCTGAACGGGTGTGGATCCAATAACGAGTTCAGAGTATTTGTCAGACGAGTAGCCCACCACTGTCAATTTCGGCGCAGAAATGACATTGATTCTTGTTGGACCTTCTTGATCAACTACAAATAATCTCTCAAGTGAAGGTGTGTCCTCAATGACCATACTGTGGTACACATCTTGCGATGTCTTCTTGCCGCATAAGTAGTCCAGAGAGTCATGGAGGTGATGTGGAAGCTACTCAACCCATTGATCGCCTGAAGACGAAGGTACTCGAGTGCAGTACAGCCACGGAGCAGGCGCTCCATGTCACCGTTTGGGAGGAAGACGACGACGAGCTTGAGGTGCTTTAGTCGTGGTAGAATAAGAGCGGGCGCGTCATTAAGGGGGGGAATGGCAGTTCCTGAACTTGGCGACGCGCAGCATGGGCGCGAGGCGGAGCGCGGACGTTGGCAACGAGTGCATATGCCCATCATCAAAAGTGAGCTCCTCGAGCTGATCAAGGGCGGGGGGATCAGAACCAGTCGTCAAGCTTGGCTCGGTCCTTGCCGTTGGAACGGAACTTGCCCATGCTAAGGCCTCTGGTTGGGCCAGGGTGACTGCCAAGGATCTTGGAGAATGCATCCAAGCTTTTGCGATAGCCATGGCAGAGCTCGTGGGTGTCGATGAGGTCGAGAGGGGTGGAGTTCCATAGGGGGCACCACCGCCGGGAAAGGACGGTTGTCCGCGCCCCATATTTGATTGGGAGGAAGGAGATGATGACTGTCAACATATCATCAGGGAGGCTGCTGATGAAGTCTAGGCCTGCTGGAGTCGCTTGCGGTTCTTGCTCGACCCGCCTCCGCTTGTTGGCAGCCCCGTTCTCCACCTCCAGAGTCTCCTTGTCAGCGGCGCTTTCTGATAGAAGTGGGAGTATAGGGAATATTTAGTTAAAACAGGGCAATAGAAAAGTGTATTGGTAACTAGAAGTTAGTAGGTAGGAATAGAGTAAGAAAATGGAATAACAATTGGTTGCTTAAATACTACACAATTCATTTGATATTGTTGGGTAAGTCAACATGCAGATACTTGAAAAGAACACTTACTTCGAACAAAGTCTGGACGGATGATATCGTCGGGGAAGTTAGCATATATCTCATGACCAGGCTCTTTTATGTGCAGTGCAATTTTAGTGCCAGCTTTCAGTACATAAAACTTAGAAATTTCTTTCCAAAGGCCAGTGCCAAAATAGGAGTCACCACGTTCATCAAGTCTTACAGTAGCAATGATTGTAAATCCATGGTTTGTGTTCAGTATGACATCCCTGCAGTCTTGATTTATGTAAATGGAAAGATTGTGTACTACAGATTCTATTGCATAGCAAGGGACGCGCTGCAGAAAATGGTAGGATTGTTAAAGGAAATATGGTATCATGCAAATATGGGCCCAAATTAAAAGAACTATACGGCAATTGAAATCGAAGGGCAAAAATCTATAATTAAACAGATAGGGTAAACATGATGTCATGGAAATATGAGAGTGATCGAAAGAACAATACATCATTAATTTGCCTAATATAGAAAGAAGAGGAAAAAAATCCCCTTTGACGTATATGGTGCATGTGGCACCTTTTATCCAAATGTAGCAATATTTAGTATATGTTCAGGAAAGTAGGCCATGCCAACCGATTTAGGGTGAGATTGAACATATCGCGCGCATCCTCAAGTCATCTGGTACGGTGAGATGGAACTCCATGGATGTCTGGCGGAGGCCGCAAAGTCCTGATGTGTCCGCGCACTGTACACTCTATGAATGAAAGAAAACCCTCAAATCAGCTCGAATAAAAATGAATTCACGGCGATTTTGGTCGGGTCATTAAAGGAGGCAGATGAACTGGGATAAGATATGAGCTAATATCTCATTAAATTAGTTACCTTGTTGTCCATGAGAAAAAACCCTCAATACGGTAGATTCCCCAACCGAGCGGAGCTGGGTCGACCGCGAGCAGCGTCGAGAAAGTCGATGGTGATAGGCGGCGGCAAGCGAAAGTGGCGAAATGCGGTGGGGTTTGCCGGCAGCCTGGTAGCGGCGGCAGGCATCGAGCTAAGTGGTTGCCGCCGCGATAGGCGGCGCCATGCATAGACACGGAGGAGCTTGTGCAGGTGTGAATGGGAACTGGAGGGGGTGGCGGGCGGGGTGAGGGTTTTTGTGACGTGGGGATGGTGAGGGTTTTCTTTTTTCTTTTTTGAATTGGGTGGTGAGGATTTTCTGTCCCACAAAGAGTTTCGGAGGCAACGGTTTGCTAGAGCCAACCGTGTGTGATTGACGTAACAGGGAAAATGAAAGTCATTGCACACGGTTCCAATTTTGGGAACCGTGTGTGATTGACGTACTACCTCCGTCCTAGTTTATTGGTCCCCTTTGTAATTTGTACCAAATTTTGACCAAATATTTAACTAAAAAATGTTTATGCATGTCACCAAAAATTATATCATTGAATACTATGTTCAAATATGCATCCAACGATATAATTTTTGCTGACCTGCACTAACATTTTGTCAGTTAAATCTTTGGTCAAAATTTAACACAAATTACAAAGGTGGCCAATAAACCAGGACGGAGGTAGATTCCATCAACCGAACTGATTGCATCCATATCCCACATTTAGACATAAGTAAACATAGATTAAACATACTCAGACATAGATAATAAGCATACACAAGCATAGTTCAACCATAAGTACATAGTTCAACCGTCATTAAGCATACTCAAGCATACATAGTTCGATCCCACATCTCATCTCATCTGCCGGCACAATCCCGAAGCTTCTCCAGGTACTCGGCGTATGCGGCGTGCGCCACCCTGCGAGAATACTTCTACTTGAAGGAGCCAACAGCTCGTCCTCTTGCATGCGCCAGAACACTTTCATACGCGTCATGAAGCTTTTGGTTGCAAAATGGGCATCGATAGCAGCCGTCCCAGGTCCGAATACACCTGTTATGCATTCCCGCATAAAGCTCCCTCAGGATTTGCCTCTTGTACCTCCTCTGGACATCTTCATCCTCGTTGTCCACATCGTCAGACAACACCTATACAAATAGTAAAAGAATGTGGCGTCAAATTAATGTTTACAAACTAATCTCTAGCGAACATTTGGCAGTTGCCAAAATTTGGCATCAAATCAATGTTTACATGCCGTGAAGTAGGATTAGGAATTTATGGCTATTTTTTTATACATATCCAGAGATTATGGTTCGATTTTTAAGCACAATCGTCTATGTACAGACCAATCTTGAAGAAAATAATGGCACAGACATATATGTAGGTCATTCAAAATCAATTGTCAAGTCCTGGCTAGGAATTATTAGGACGAACACTAACCCTAGTCGGATTACTAGCAGAAATCATTTGCACAGATGAAACAACTAATCACTTATCACTTGTACCATTCAAACAATCAATACACTACACGGATCTAATGAAACTTACTCAGATTTCATGGATTGGGAGAACATAACCATAGGATTTCTATTCCAAAAAGGGGGAGGCAAGAGTAACCAGAGAAACCCTAGGATCTATTTGACACATAAATGGGTATAGATGACTAACCAGTTGTCCGTCGTCGTCGGAGTCGTCGCCGGAGTGGTCATCGGAGTCGTCGCCAGGGTCGTCACCGGAGTCGGTGTGGACCTCCGCCTCCGGCTGTGGAAGCACGACGCCGTCGACGACGTCAGGGTGCAGCGATACCTCACCGGCGGTGACGGCAACCTCTGTCTCCATCTCCACGCCGTGCTCCGGTGCTTCAGCAGCCCCGGCATCGCCACTCCCTCCGATGGGGCGCTTCGACAGCATCCTCATACACTGATGGCTTTCAAGACTGAGAGCGGCGTCGAGGATGCAAGCGGAGAGAGAGAATTGTGTGTGTGGCGAGGATGGAGGGTGCGGGCGCGCCATTAATATGGAGTAGTGGGAGAGAGGCGGGTGGTGGTCAAACCGTTGGCTCGCCTCCCGATGAGCCTGCGCACCGGACTGCTGGCATGCCTACCGTCGTTTCACACAGCTACTCGCACGCCTCCGGATGACACTGCACAGCGAGCACGCCTCCCGTCAATTCACACACCTGCATGCATGCCTCCTGGTCTGCCTGCGTGGCGGACTGCTCGCATGCATCCCGTAAACTCACGCCTGCTCGCACGACACATGGGTCGCGTGGTAGCACGTATATTGTTTTTCTATTTGGATGATTAATGCTGCTGCTTTATTGCTTAACCGAAGCATGGCACATATCCATTGTTGGTCTAACGCTCACGGTTCGAATAAATAATCCATTTGCGATATTGGTTCCCAATTATTAATAATCTCCTGTTTGTAAGAAGATAAAGATTACATCAAAACTGGTCTCAAATTTGACAAAAAAAAGTACAATGCCACTTTGTATTGGTGTCCATATGACAACACCATAAGTTTCATGAATTTTAAATAAGTTTTGGATGTACTAGAATTTAAAAATCAAGATTCTCAATGTTTGAAATTTCTTGCACGGGGAGTAAACATGCACCCAGTGAGACACATGTGTTTTTACAATCCATTTAGGTGCATTGTCACGTGTGCATGTAGCTCAAATTTGATTTTTGCACATTATACCCCTAGAAAATCAATCAATGTACTAAAACGTCTTAATGATCCCTGTTTTTTTTTCAAAATTAAAATGTCCCTCCTTTGGTAACATATGTTCACCGCGGGATAATTTAACATGCATCGTAGTTGCGGTGGATTCGCGGTGTGTGTGTGTGTGTGTGTGCGTCTGAGGGGTGGGGGTGGCTGGCAGTACACTACGAGTCGTGAGCCACCGTGTGGGTTGGCCGTTTTGTGAGGCAGGTGCCACATCAGAGTCGTGAATTTGTTATTTAAAACATTACACAACCCTTTCATACATACATGTTTTGGCCACATGCAGTCGATGGTTGTCCTACACGACACTCGATACTCGCGTGTGACGCTTTCTGTGGGCCTGCGAGGTCATCGTCCATCACTTTGACCAACAGCCGGCAGAGAGGTTAATTTGACAAGCAAGGTAGAATCTTTTTTGTTTGTGTTATGGTGGGAGTATATAGTACTCATCGAAGAGGTGGGAGGGGACTAGCATATATACTATACGTACGCGTCCGTGAACAAGTACACCTCACTCAGTGTCGGGACTTTTTGGTTTCCGAGGCACGTGCCACATCAAAGTTATGAAATTGGCTATTCAAACATCACACAACACCTCTTTGGGCCACATGCATGCAGGCGGTGGTTATCTTAGGACACTCACGTGTGACGCTTCCATCTGTGGGCTCGCGAGGCCATCATCGATGCATGCATCACTTTGACCTACATCGGGAGAGGTTAATTAATTTCACCATCAAGGAGGATTCTTTTTGGGTTGTATTACGGTAGGAGCATATAGTATGCGTCGAAGAGGGGGAAGGGGACCATCATATGTAGTACGCTTCATGAACCTCGCTCTGTGTGGGGACTTTATGGTTTTCGAGGCATGTGCCACATCAAAGTTGTGCATTTTGGGTATTCAACATATGTTTGGCCCACATGCAAAGCGATGGTGGTTGTCCTCTCGCACCCACTTAAGCGGATATCAGCGATATCGATGCTTTCCATCTATGGGCCCGCTTGGTCCATCACTACTTTGCCTGACAATGAGAGAGGTTAATTTGACTTAGTAGGGGATTATTTGTTTGTTTGTAATATGGTATATATATATAGGTCATGCTCTGGGATGACATGATACAGTTTGAGCACACACATGCATGTGTACGCATGAATCCCTCCCATCGAGTCGAAGTGGCTAGTACCACGACATGTCATGAACCGATCTCGCTCTGTGTGGGGACTATACAATTTTTGACGCACGCGCCACATCAATGTTGTGAAATGGTATTCAAACATGCATGCACGCATCACCTCCATACATATGCATGTAGTGGGTGTCTTCGAATGGTACACTCCCTCGCGTGGTTATCGGCTACAAGCCTATATATTCATGGGCCCGCGTGGACATCCATGATCACCTTGACCGACAACAAGATAGGTTACCATGGCGGATTCTTCCTTTGGTTCGTGTTATCGTAGTATAGTTCATGGTGAGATTCAGACCTAATTAAGTTTGAGCGCATACTATGCACGCATGCATGCATGAATCCCCGTCATCGGCTTGAAGTGTGGTGTGACATACATATGCATCGTCAACTAACCCTCGCTCGGTGTGGGGATTTCTGGTTCGAAAGCACGGTGCCACATCAGAGTTGTTCTATTGTGTATTCAAACACACCTCTCCATACATATGTTTGGGCCACACGCAGGCAGTGGTTGTCTTCGGGGACTAGCTACTTGCGTGATTATTGGCAAGCTAGCCCATCTCCGGGGTCGCATGGACGGCCATCACTTTGACCAACAACAAGAAAGAGGTTGTACGACCAAGGTGGATTATTCTTGGTCCATTCTACGATCCATCCTGGTGAGATGCCCTCTCTGGCCCACCGACTAAAAGTGTGTGGGGGGGGGGGGGCTGGTACTTCACACTTTGCTAGGTGAACCTCCGTGGGGGGGCATGCATTCATAGCTTAGGATTCCCTTCCTGTCGACACGAGGGGGGCAAGCAATACCGTGCGCTTTGCGAGATAGGAGCCACATCGAAGTTGCATTCAGTATTTGAACATCAAACCACCCTTTTCATACATATTTTTGGTCCACATGCAAGTGTGTTCGTGTTCTGACCCTCTCCCGCGTCATTTTTCGCCAAATTTATGAACATTAGACAAGTTGGATGATGCAACAGACACGGTTCACTCACACTAACTGTGTGCCACGCCGGTGCCCCTGTCACGCACATCCGCACAGTACATTGGGCTCCACGAGGCTTCCCCTCTCAAAAACATCTACCCGCCTGCAGGTTTTTTCTGTTTGATAACACACGGTTATTATGTTTCGATCATGTGTGATGTTTCTTGTTCCCGCTCCCGCCTGGATCCCTTGAAAATATCTGCCCATCTCGAGGGTTTTTCTGTTTCATAACACATGGTTGTTATTTCTGTACCGTGTGCGATGCACCATCATCCAAATTTTCAATAGCCCCGGCATTTCACTCCCGCGTTTGACTCCCGCGTAGTAAAATTTTCAGTAGCCGCGTCATTTCCTCAAACACACACCCCCCTCCCTCGCTCGAAACCCTAGCAAGGTCGCTGCCACCGCCGCTGCAAGGCCTCCATTGTCAACATCTGCTGGTTTGCCCGTGCAGCTTACCCACCGATCTCCATACACAGGCCGCCCTGAGTTTCTTAGATGACGCCTACCAAATGCCCCCTTTCCCACAGATCCTCATCCCCATCCCCCACTCCAAAGCATCGCAGCCTAAGCCTGGCTACGCTTCTCGTGGAGCTCGAGGAGCGACTGGCCCAAAAGAGGTGTATCGCGGTCTCTTCGCCCGATGTCGCCGAGGAAGCTGACGACCATTACTGGCCGCAGGCACTCAATCAGCGAGCTAGAGTATGCGGGTATGTCGCGGACACCGGCTACGACATCGTGGTCATCGACAGCGACGGCCTGGCGCGGGCTATGTCACAGGTTAAGTGGCCCACTGTGACGCCCCCGGCCCGATCGCGCGCTAATCATACACGCAAATGCACACGATCAAGCCTAAGGACTCACGAGAAGATATCACATCACAACTCTAAAACATAAATAAAGTCGTACAAGCTTTATATTACAAGCCAGGGCCTCGAGGGCTCGAATACATAAGCTTGCGAACAAGCGTCAGCGGAAGCATCAAATATCTGAGTACAGATATAAAAGAAAGTACAGAAAGGCCTTTAGAAAGGCGGGGCAAAATAAAACACTACGATCGAAAGGCGAAGGCCTCCTGCCTGGGACCCTCCGATCCTACTCCTGGTCGTCAGTCAACTCATAGCAGAATCCATCCTCTGGGTAGTAGTAGTAGCGATCGTCAGCAGGGCAGCTGTCTCAGGGGCTCCGTCATCTTGGTCACGACAAACTGATATGGGGAGAAAAGGTAAACAAAGCAACCGTGAGTACTCAGAAGTACTCAGCAAGCAGGGAACTACACTACATATGCAACATTATCAAAGGGAGGCTGTATATGTGGACTGGGCTACAGAAATGCCAGAATAGAGAGAAGGCCTAGTCCTATCGAAGACTAGCATCTTCAGCGGTCTTGCAGCAATAGGAGAGAGTAGAACAATACAATATAAGGTAGCAGTGATAATAGCAACCTCACCCAGAGATCCTTTCTCGACTCCCTGCGAGAAAGCAATCCCAGAGCCATAAATACAGGTCTCATCACAGGTATCCAGTTCTAAATTGTATCAATCAGGATACAACTCCGAGTGTCCTTTACCGTAGGACCGGCTATCGATAGAAATGTTCTTCCCTGCAGGGGTGCACCAACTTACCCAACACGCTCGATTAACTTCGGCCGGACACACTTTCCTGGGTCATGCCCGGCCTCGGCCAAACGACACATCGCAACCCTACCTACGGCTCAGCAGAGAGGTCCCCGCCGGTCTACATCCTAAGCGCAAGGGGGTCTTGGCCATCGCCCCTCACCCTCCGGGTCGTTGCGCACAGGGTGGATACCAGCATCGCCTCGGGTGGCCGACACGATCCGACCGTGCCGCCATGCTGAACTGGACGTCTGACAGAGCTTTCGGCTGATGCATACGATGCAGAACGCCCATACTATGCCCACGTGATGGTTAGTGCTATCAGGCCAGAGGCCTGCTCGGATCAAATATCCAAATCGTTAGGACTAGGGCTTGCGGAAAACGAGCAGAGACTCACGAAAGATGTGACCCCGTCGCCCCGTCTCGAGGACTTGCGGCAAGGGTTAAGAATGCCCGGCCGCGCCTCGTATTCACCACTCGGGCACCACACTGGCAACCCGCCTTCACATCACACGCGGGTACCCCTCAGGGTCGACCCGCCTTTCCAAGTAACATTGTAAAGTCCAAGTATCCGTGTGTCCATAACATCAGGGAATCCGAGGTATCACCCTCATTGAATTCCCACTCGATGTATCCGTCAAGGTGAACTAGGAGGAATCACCCTCACTGGGTCCACACTTGAGGTGTTGTACGACAGCGTCGTTATCGGAAGCGGTGAAGGAGGAATCACCCTCGATGACCACGACCGAATAACTACTCTACAGAGTTAACATCAGAAGTGCTACATGAGGTTTCACCCTCGACACTCGATAGTAACGCTGCAGTGTCATTACAACTAAGGGGGGGGAGATGTGCGGTGTCGGGGCCTGGTCTTCAATCCCGTTGATCGGGTCTTCTGACGATCCAGCGCGGCAGTCGGGATAAGTGGGGTCACTGATAGGTCTCTACCCAGCCTAGACTAAACAGTTTAGGATATGTAGGTAATTATCAACAGCAGGTTACAATGAACAGGCTATGCATCAAAATAGGTAAAGCAGCAGCAGCAGCAGCAATTCTAATGCAAGCATGGGAAATTAGAATGGGCGATATCGGGATGATCAAAAGGGGGGGCTTGCCTGGTTGCTCGGCGGCAAGGGCAAGGTTGTCAATGCTGTCTTCGGTCTCCGGAGCTGCGTCGGGATCTATCGAGAGAGAAGAGGGGGAGGAAACAGTATAAATATAGAGCAAACATGAGCAACGCAAAGTACGGCATGACAATATGCAGTGCCGGGTGTGTCCTAACGTATGGTTGCACGTCACCGAGGAAGGAGGAATCCATCCGGGAATGTTTTCCCGGTTCCGGACATTTGTTAGACAGATGACCGGAGGGGAACGGTTGCATGTTTTGATAGTTAGAGACATGTGGCGGACGAACGGATCGCGTATTCGGATTCGTCTCGTCGTTCTGAACAACTTTCATGTACAAATTTTTTCGATCTGAGTTACGGATTATTTTATATGATTTTCTAAAGTTTTTATTAATTTCTGGAATTTATTTTTATTATTTAATTTCGAATTATCCAGAACATTATCCAAAACAGTGTATGCTGACGTCATCATGACGTCAGCATGATGTCAGCAGGCATCCTGACATGTGGGTCCCACCTGTCATAGGCTGTCTGGTTAATTAGGGTTAATTATTTGATTAACAATTAATTAAACTAATTAATTAAATTAAATTAGTCTAAACAGAGTTAATTAGCCTAATTATTTAACTAATTAATTAATCATTTATTTATTTATTTTTCTTTTTATTTCTTTTATTTAAAAGTTTTCGGGCGGGGCCCGTTTGTCAGCGGGCCAGGGGGGGCTTGGCCCACCGGCCAGTGGCTCAGGGGGGCGGGGGCCCCACCTGGCGGTGACCCAGGGGCCACGGGCAGGCGCGGGCGACGGGCGCGCGCGCGGCGACAGCGATGGGAGCGGCAGCGCGGGCGCCTGTGCATGCGCGAGCAGGCGCGGGCGAGCGCGCACGCGCGGTGAGGCAGGGACGCGGGCGGAGCGCGACGAGGGCGATGCGGGCGCGGCCGGGGCGCGGGGTGGGGTGCGCGCGCGAGGGAGGGAGGCCGAGGCCGAGGCCTCACCGGCGTTGTAGGGCACGGGCAGCGGGCGCGGGGACGACGGCGTGGTCTGGCGAGGGGGAACGCGGCGACGGGGCGGCGACGGCGGTAGGCGACGGTGTCGGGGGCGAGGCGTCGAGCGGGTCGGGGCGCGGTCGGCGCGGTGAGCAGGGGAGGAGGCGAGGCCTGCGCGACGGCAGCGGAGCAACAGCTCGAGCAGCAGCCGCGGCAGGAGAGCAGCGGCGGGGGTCCTCACCGGGGGTTCGTAGGGCCAAGGCAGCGGGGGGGGTGGTTCGAGCTCGAGGGGGAACGGCGACGGGGTCGAGGCGGCGGCGTCCACGCGCGGCGAGGTGGCGTCGGGCGCCGAGGGCGCGGTGAGGCGCGGGGCTGCGAGCGTGGCAAGGAGGAGGAGGCGGCCGGCGGCGGGGCAGGCAGGCCGGCGATGGCGTCGGGGAAGGCCGGCCGGCGACGGGCGCCGAGGCGGCGCGGGCGACGGGGTTCGATCCCGATCCGACTGAGGATGATAAGCTGAACTCCAGGTAATATGAGTTCCCATAGCCTTTTGGAAACTTTCCCAGAAATGACCAGTGAATATGCTGCCACGGTCTGAACTGATCTCTTTCGGAATACCGTGGAGTGAAACAATTCTGGAGATATATAACTCTGCTAACTGACTGGCAGTGATCGTCTCCTTGACAGGCAGAAAGTGTGCAACTTTAGAGAGTTGGTCGACGACGACAAGAATAGCATCGTGACCCTTCTGTGACCTGGGAAGGCCAGTAATGAAATCCATTTGCACTTTGTCCCATTTCCATAAAGGAATAGGTAACGGTTGCAGAATTCCAGCAGGCTTCTGATGTTCTGCTTTAACGCGACGACACACATCACATTCAGCAACATAACGAGCAATGTCCTGCTTCATTCTAGACCACCAGTACCTTTGACGGAGATCACGATACATCTTAGTGCTACCCGAATGAATAGACAGTGGGGTATCATGTGCTTCCTTCATGACTTTATCAGTCATAAGCTCGAAGCGAGGTACCACAATGCGGTTTCTGAAATACAAGGTTCCATCTTCAGACAGCGAGAAATCCCTGTACTTTTCAAGGTGAAGACTTTTCTTCATCAAATCAACTTCAGCATCTTTAGCTTGCGCATCCTTAACAGCTTTCTCAAGATCTGGTTGTATCACAAGGTTATTAAGAGAACCCTGTGGAACAATACGCAGATTTAGCTTGCACAGTTGTTCAAAAAGACGAGGTTGAGCTCGCCTAACCATGAGGTTGTCGCAATAGGACTTGCGGCTTAAGGCATCAGCCATCACGTTAGCCTTGCCAGGGGTATAGGAAATACCCAAATCATAGTCCGCAATGGCCTCCATCCATCTTTGCTGACGGAGGTTTAGAGAAGGTTGAGTGAACAAGTACTTCAGACTTTTATGATCCGTGTATATCTCGCAACGATTACCGAGAAGGTAATGTCGCCACAACTGCAATGCATAGATGACAGCAGCTAGTTCTAGATCATGTACCGGATAATTCTCTTCATGTGGGCGCAATTGACGAGAGCCATAAGCAATCACTTTACGCTCTTGCATTAGGACACAGCCTAATCCTTCACGGGATGCGTCACAATAAATCACAAAGTCTTTGCGGGTATCTGGAGGAGATAGTACTGGGGTATTGTAACGGATTGACATCTGCCCCAGTGGATAAAGAATGTACTCTGGATGTATCCCTGCTCGAACAGCTGGTAGCTGCGTCGCAGGGTGTGGTGGAAACAAACGATCCATCTGAAACAGAGGAAACTCATGATTGTCAAAAGACAAGGAGAAGTATAACCGATCTCGGAGAGAAAGGTTAGACAAAACAATGGAAAGGAAAATGATTATCAGACTAATCAGAGAGGTCCCCGCCGGTCTACATCCTAAGCGCAAGGGGGTCTTGGCCATCGCCCCTCACCCTCCGGGTCGTTGCGCACAGGGTGGATACCAGCATCGCCTCGGGTGGCCGACACGATCCGACCGTGCCGCCATGCTGAACTGGACGTCTGACAGAGCTTTCGGCTGATGCATACGATGCAGAACGCCCATACTATGCCCACGTGATGGTTAGTGCTATCAGGCCAGAGGCCTGCTCGGATCAAATATCCAAATTGTTAGGACTAGGGCTTGCGGAAAACGAGCAGAGACTCACGAAAGATGTGACCCCGTCGCCCCGTCTCGAGGACTTGCGGCAAGGGTTAAGAATGCCCGGCCGCGCCTCGTATTCACCACTCGGGCACCACACTGGCAACCCGCCTTCACATCACACGCGGGTACCCCTCAGGGTCGACCCGCCTTTCCAAGTAACATTGTAAAGTCCAAGTATCCGTGTGTCCATAACATCAGGGAATCCGAGGTATCACCCTCATTGAATTCCCACTCGATGTATCCGTCAAGGTGAACTAGGAGGAATCACCCTCACTGGGTCCACACTTGAGGTGTTGTACGACAGCGTCGTTATCGGAAGCGGTGAAGGAGGAATCACCCTCGATGACCACGACCGAATAACTACTCTACAGAGTTAACATCAGAAGTGCTACATGAGGTTTCACCCTCGACACTCGATAGTAACGCTGCAGTGTCGTTACAACTAAGGGGGGGGAGATGTGCGGTGTCGGGGCCTGGTCTTCAATCCCGTTGATCGGGTCTTCTGACGATCCAGCGCGGCAGTCGGGATAAGTGGGGTCACTGATAGGTCTCTACCCAGCCTAGACTAAACAGTTTAGGATATGTAGGTAATTATCAACAGTAGGTTACAATGAACAGGCTATGCATCAGAATAGGTAAAGCAGCAGCAGCAGCAGCAATTCTAATGCAAGCATGGGAAATTAGAATGGGCGATATCGGGATGATCAAAAGGGGGGGCTTGCCTGGTTGCTCGGCGGCAAGGGCAAGGTTGTCAATGCTGTCTTCGGTCTCCGGAGCTGCGTCGGGATCTATCGAGAGAGAAGAGGGGGAGGAAACAGTATAAATATAGAGCAAACATGAGCAACGCAAAGTACGGCATGACAATATGCAGTGCCGGGTGTGTCCTAACGTATGGTTGCACGTCACCGAGGAAGGAGGAATCCATCCGGGAATGTTTTCCCGGTTCCGGACATTTGTTAGACAGATGACCGGAGGGGAACGGTTGCATGTTTTGATAGTTAGAGACATGTGGCGGACGAACGGATCACGTATTCGGATTCGTCTCGTCGTTCTGAACAACTTTCATGTACAAAGTTTTTCGATCTGAGTTACGGATTATTTTATATGATTTTCTAAAGTTTTTATTAATTTCTGGAATTTATTTTTATTATTTAATTTCGAATTATCAAGAACATTATCCAAAACAGTGTATGCTGACGTCATCATGACGTCAGCATGATGTTAGCAGGCAGCCTGACATGTGGGTCCCACCTGTCATAGGCTGTCTGGTTAATTAGGGTTAATTATTTGATTAACAATTAATTAAACTAATTAATTAAATTAAATTAGTCTAAACAGAGTTAATTAGCCTAATTATTTAACTAATTAATTAATCATTTATTTATTTATTTTTCTTTTTATTTCTTTTATTTAAAAGTTTTCGGGCGGGGCCCGTTTGTCAGCGGGCCAGGGGGGGCTTGGCCCACCGGCCAGTGGCTCAGGGGGGCGGGGGCCCCACCTGGCGGTGACCCAGGGGCCACGGGCAGGCGCGGGCGACGGGCGCGCGGTGCGGCGCTGGCGCGGGCGCGCGCGCGCGCGCGGCGACGGCGATGGGAGCGGCAGCGCGGGCGCCTGTGCATGCGCGAGCAGGCGCGGGCGAGCGCGCACGCGCGGTGAGGCAGGGACGCGGGCGGAGCGCAACGAGGGCGATGCGGGCGCGGCCGGGGCGCGGGGTGGGGTGCGCGCGTGAGGGAGGGAGGCCGAGGCCGAGGCCTCACCGGCGTTGTAGGGCACGGGCAGCGGGCGCGGGGACGACGGCGTGGTCCGGCGAGGGGGAACGCGGCGACGGGGCGGCGACGGCGGTAGGCGACGGTGTCGGGGGCGAGGCGTCGAGCGGGTCGGGGCGCGGTCGGCGCGGTGAGCAGGGGAGGAGGCGAGGCCTGCGCGACGGCAGCGGAGCAACAGCTCGAGCAGCAGCCGCGGCAGGAGAGCAGCGGCGGGGGTCCTCACCGGGGGTTCGTAGGGCCAAGGCAGCGGGGGGGGTGGTTCGAGCTCGAGGGGGAACGGCGACGGGGTCGAGGCGGCGGCGTCCACGCGCGGCGAGGTGGCGTCGGGCGCCGAGGGCGCGGTGAGGCGCGGGGCTGCGAGCGTGGCAAGGAGGAGGAGGCGGTCGGGGCGCGGGGCAGGGCAGGCCGGCGAGGGCGTCGGGAAGGCCGGCCGGCGACGCGCCGAGGCGGCGCGGGCGACGGTTCGATCCCGATCCAGAATTTCTGGATCGGGGGGGAGAGGAGCGAGGGGGGATTAGGGTTTCGGGGTGAGGGGAGGGGGTTATAGGCCCGGGTGGCCGGCCTGGGTGGTGCCTGGTGGCCAGCTGGGCCACGGCCCAGTTGGTCCGGGGGGGGCTTTTCCTTTTTACTTTTTTTTCTATATTATTATTTTCCTTTTCTGTTTTCTCTTTTATTTTTATTCCAAAAACTTTTGTAAAAATGAGACTTGCTCCATTATTTACAGTGCATTATCTGTCACTGCTAGGAAATTGGTTTGGGGTCCATATCTTTTTGTTTGGATTTTATTTAAATTGAAAAAGGATTAAACAGTGTTATGCTGCTGCTGTTCCTTGTTGTTCGAGTCCTTTTACAATTCCAACAAATGTTGCAATCATTTTTTATAAATGCTATGAGAATATTTGCAACATGATGCACATTTTAGTTCTAGGTTTTGAGCAACTTTTATTTTCCACTTTCATTTAAATTTGAATTTGACTTAGGAGTTGAAATGCAATATGATGCTAATAATGATCATGCACTGTTAAGCTTGCTGACATGTCATTATCAAAAGTGATTACTGTAGTTAACCACCGGGGGGTGTTACACCCACCCCCAACCCCTCGGGTTCAACCGCCATCGATCTCATCCATGGCCCCACCGCTGATCTCCTCTGGCTCGCTGTCAAGAATTTGCCATCCTACATCGCCATCGAGCCCCTTTTGTCATTTCTAAAGGACATGTTCTACGACGCTGGCTTGGGATCCACAGCTTCCAAGTCAGATCTCATCGACGGCGACCACGAGGAGGGCACCCTCTCCGGCTCTTCCAAGGGGAAAGAGCCCATCTACTCTTCCAAGGGGAAAGAGCCCGTCTGCGACATCAGGGAGGGCACCCTACAGCCGTGCTCTTCCAAGGGGAAGGAGCCCATCTGCGATAACATGGAGTGCATCCAGGGTTCGTGCTCTTCCCACGGGAACGAGCCCATCTGTGACAAGTGAGAAACCCCAATATTTGTTTTGCCGTGCCTCTTCACAAGGGGGAACCCATGATTTGTTTTGTCGAGTCCCTTTTGTAGTGTAGTGAGAATATGTCCAGTTTTAATTGCTATATTTGGTTTATTGCAGTATGCCTTGTTTATTACAGTTGTTCACAATGTGATGCTCTATATGTGCAACTATTTACTATGCGGTACATTTCATCAATCCAGTTTTAAACATACCGATAGGAATGCATATATTTGCTTGCTGTTAAGCCTGTTATAGCTAGCATATGCCTCTTTTAAAGTTTTTTCATTGTTCGGTTGTTTGTAGTTAGCATATGTCCAGTTTCAAATGCTATCTTTGGTTGTTTGTAGTATGCCTTGTTTATTCCAGTTATTCACAACATGATGTTCTATATGTGCAAGTATGAACTGTGCAGTTCAATTTCATCAATACCAGTTTCAACAATACCACTATGAATGACTACATTTGGTTGTTGCATCTTGTAGTTAACATGCCTTTCCATTTTTATTTAACAATAACCAGTGTACTTAGACCGGCACAATACCAATTTGAATGACTATGTTTGCTTGTTGTTAAATGTTAGGCCTGTTGCAGTTAACACACCTTTCCGCTTGTTTTGCTTTACTAGCATGCTTAAACCTGCACACTGAAGCTATCTTTTGGAGATTATTTTGTCTGCCATGGATATATTTGGTTGATGTTTAGCCTGTTGTGCTTAACATGCCTCTTGATGTACCTACACAGGACAATTTTGGGAACGACTGATGTTTTCCATCGAGGTTAGTTTCATCCCATGGCTTATATATACTCACTGTTCATGATATCGGTAGCTGGTACCATATAGGCCGGGGGCTGATAAGGGACTAATCGGTGAATTGGACTTTTAACTAAATATATCTATAACCCATTTATCGTTAGGTTAACTAGGGTCATATGTAATATATCCGAGGCTACATAGCAACATGCACTGTACTTAATGTCTAAGTATGCAATCCTAGGCTAGATAGCAACAAGGAATAGTGTTACCTTAATGTTCTGATGATGTCTAGATATACGTAGAAGAGCAGCAGCAACAACAACAACAACAACACAGCCCTGTTTGGATACTCAACTTAGCTAGAGGTTAGAGTTAGTTTCTAGCTCATGACTAACCCTAAACTAACTCCATCCAAAGAGGTGTTTGGATGACAGGGTTAGATTGACAATAAATGCACTAGGAGAACTAGCTCCAAGTAGCACCTCTTGGGTGGGATAGTTTTTTTGGGTGGGTTAGATGCAACTAGCTCAAACTAGCCCTCATGTTTGGATATACTTTAGGGCTATTTGAGCCCGAACTAGCTCAAACTAACTCTAACCCATGGATACAGCAGCAGTTAATTAGCCGATAATTTGTAAAAATGCAATAAACTCCTTTTGGCCCATAATATAAGATGTTAATTCATCTAATATGTGAGTATATTGGATGTTATAAGATATTATAAAAGAGTGTTGTACTACATCATTGTGCAATTGTTGTTTAGCTTCTAATATTAACTTGGTGCTTTTAGGTACATATGGCATTGGTAAAGATCCGCGCTTTGACCCTTTCTAAGTATGGGGCAATGAGATATCGATGAACCAGCATCAAGTGAGGAAGCTGATAAAGATTGTTAGTAAAATGGGTCAAAAGATGGCAATTAAACTATTTGTTTACACTTTATCCAAGACAACAGTGAACTGCAGGATGGTAAGTTAGAACTCTGCAGCCTTCTTTTTATTGCCCATAATGAGTTGTGTTAGATGACAATGTCTGAATCTTTTTCCTTTGCAGTGGTTCCCAAAGCAGTTTACTCAAGATTACCTCTCAAACTACATGATTGGTGGGCATGCAAAGTTTAAAGTATTTCTACCAGAACACGATGATTATCTAG
This sequence comes from Thinopyrum elongatum, assembly GCA_011799875.1. Taxonomy (NCBI): domain Eukaryota; kingdom Viridiplantae; phylum Streptophyta; class Magnoliopsida; order Poales; family Poaceae; genus Thinopyrum; species Thinopyrum elongatum. Next base: position 263,955,635 of record CM022297.1, read on the forward strand.
ATGTTTTCATGAAGACCGTGAAGGATGGGCGGTCGGCCATCACAAGGGGTTGTACTAGAGTCGTGCGTGCCTTCTGCATGGAGGAGGGCACAATATGGGCATTCCGCTTCACCTTGTTCAGCAACCAGAATGTATTTCACCTCTTTCTTTACCGTCTTTAATAGTACAAGTATACAACTGTGGTTCATCATTCTTTATTTGGTTCTTATGTAATTCTTGAACATATGTACCTATGAATCGAATAATGCATTGGTTGTTTGAACATGATGGATATGAATAAAGCTATAGCGTACATTCAAATTCAAATCTGGTACAATTTGAAATAGCAGCAATTAAATTACGGTGAAATTACGCTCTCCAGGTCATTACGGCGCACACGGTTGGTAAAACACAAACGTTTGCGATATACACCATAATCTGACACGGTTCACAGAGAGGAAACGTGTGCAAGCATGCACACAGTTGCCGTTTCCAAAGCGTGTGTGGTGTCAGACAATATCACAAACGGTGCGGGCAAACTAAACGTTTGTGATAGTTGCCTTATCGTACACGATTCGCAACCATGAATTGTTTCTGATGTGGTATGCGTCGTAAACGTTGCACCACAGAATAGCATGTGCGATAGTTGTCATGTACGATGATGTTACGACGGTCCGATGTTTCGTAATCCTGTCCGACACTCGTACGATGATTAGCTAATCTTCTTAATTAGCTATCGCATACGGTTTGGGAAAAGTGAATGTGTGTGATTGTCTGCTTATCATACACGTTCTATAATCGTGAACCGTTTGTGATGGGCCGCTCATCGTAAATGTAGCACCACAGAATACTGACTGCGATGGCAATGCGAGCACAAACGAGTTGCAAGGATGCAGAGTCTGGGTGGCTCCCTATCCCCGATGGTTTCTGGGTCGTGTGGGACGGACCCCCTATCGCAGTCACTCACTGGGCGACGGTTCCAAATGCCGTCGCGGAAAGGGGTTAAAAACCGTTTGTATAGCACCTCGTTGTACCAGTGATATATCACCAGGGCGAATCATTATCTCGAATGATTGAAATTTCCTCTATATACTTCAATGAATTGCAGGAGAATTTTATCTCACATCTTAACCCTGCATACATCTAGGGGAATATATTTCATCATCGAGCCAAGTAACAGTATTTCACTCTTGTTCAAATTATTTTTTCACTTATCTATCTTCACTTCGATGATTATTTGTTCTGTCAACAACCGTCCGAAATGGGGAGATTGTTGGTACAATGATAGGCCCCTTATGTTTTGGAGTTTGTTGACATAAACAGTATGGGGCATATGTGTTTGCTAGTGCACACAGAGTAACAGGTCCCTGAAGTCACGAGGAGTTTGATGTAAACGATGAAGGTAATCTCCCTGTGTTGCAGTGAAGGTTATCACCGAAGAATATGATAACAAGAGTGACCCCTCAAAATTGCTAACGTGAAGAAATTGGTTCGGTGCCTGTCCGAAGAAAGTGACTGCGTCCGAGGAGATTGAAGACGAAGTGAAGACGTAGCATTTATTTTGTTGTTCTTCTTCTCTTTATTGAGTCATAGGACCACCGTACTATTAAGAGGGGTGTAGCGTTCGACACTTTGACTCTCTGATGCTAAACCCAAATCCTATGAAAGTTGCGAGAGAAATCTCTTTGTGTTCCGAGCAAAGACTTGCCAGCAAGAGACTGTGATCTTCTTCGCTGCGAGAGATTTGTCTCTGACCGGGGAATTAGCATTACTTGTTCCTCAAGTAATGTTACCGTTGCTCCAAAATCCGACCGTTGTAAACGTGTCGGTTGGCCATTGGCTACACCACATGTTGATAATCCCCAAGTGCAAGGAATCATTGTAGCAATTCCCAAAGGTGGAAGTGATAAGTATGGAGTGTCGAACCCACAAGGAGCTAAAGGTAAGATCAATATTCTCTCAAGTCCTATCTGCCACTGATACGACTCTACGTACACCGAACGTTTGCTTCCATCTAGAAACGAGAAATAAACTACGTTGTGGGTATGAAGAAGATAACCTTGCATGATATCGGAGAACTAAAATATAAAAGTAGGTGCTGTTAACATGAAGTTAGAATATATTACTATATATTATAAATAGCGAGTGTGGAATAATGATGGGTCGGCGTGCGGAATCATCATAGGCAATTGTTAACAAGATCGGTAGTCGTCATTGCAATTTTATATGAGGGAGAGGCATAAGCTAACATACTTTCTCTTCTTGGATCATATGCACTTATGATTAGAACTCTAGCAAGCATCCGCAACTACTAAAGATCATTAAGGTAAAACCCAACCATAGCATTAAAGCATCAAGTCCCCTTTATCCCATACGCAACAACCCCCTTACTCGGGTTTAAGCTTCTGTCACTCTAGCAACCCACTATAAGCGAATCATGAATGTATTGCAACACCCTACAGCGGGAATCCTTCACGTGTGCGCGGCACGGAAGGCACCATAGGACAGCACCAAAATAAAACATACAACTCAAACCAATCTAGATCATCAATCAACCCAAAAGACAAAGGAAATCTACTCAAAACATCATAGGATGGCAACACATCATTGGATCATAATATGTGGCATAAAGCACCATGTTCAAGTAGGGGATTACAGCGGGGTGCGGGAGAGTGGACCGCGTAAAAGAGATGAGGATGGTGATGAAGATGTTGATGTTGATGAAGACAATCACCGTGGCGATGGTTCCCCCGGTGGCACTCCGGCGCCACCGAGAGAGAGGGGGAGAGGGTCTCCCCCTTGTGCTTCCTCCTCCATGGCCTCCCCCCTAGATGGGGAGAGGTTCTCCCTCTGGTCCTTGGCCTCCATGGCGATGATGGCCCCCTCCGAGATCCTCCTCGATGGCCTCCGGTGATGATGGCCCCCTCCGGCAGGGTGCCGGAGAGGGCCTAGATTCATTTTTCGTGGCTACAGAGGCTTGCGGCGGTGGAACTCCTGATCTAGGTTTTTTTCTGGGGGGTTTTGGTATTTATAGGAATTTTTGGTGTCGGTCTCACGTCAAGGGGGTCCACGAGGCAGCGACAAGGTAGGAGCACCCTCCCGGGGGGGTAGGGCGCGCCCACCTACCTTGTTGTCGCCTCGGGACTCTTCTGGTCCAACTCTTGTGCTTCGGGGTTCTCTTTTGGTCCATAAAAAATCACCGTAAATTTTTAGCCCATTCCGAGAACTTTTATTTCTGCACAAAAGACGACACCACGGTAGTTCTGCTAAAAACAGCGTCAGTCTGGGTTAGTTCTAATCAAATCATACCAAAACCATATAAAATTGTTGTAAACATGGCATGAATACTTCATAAATTATAGATACATCGGAGACGTATCAGCATCCCCAAGCTTAATTCCTGCTCATCCTCGAGTAGGTAAATGATAAAAGAAATAATTTATGAAGTGTGAATGCTAGCATAGTGCATAAATTTGATCAATGATAGTTCCAAACACCTTTTCTAGCATTATTCTTTATCATAAACAGTATCTCATCTCATAAAACTTCTCATGATCAAGTAACAAGCTATTCACATGTTAAAGTATAGACCATAAAGTTTCTTGAAAACTAACAAACCATGTTCTCAGTCACCAAACAATTGCAATTCATCTTATTTTCAGGAAGGGTCTATGTAAGAGCTTTGATTTAGCAAATTCCACATACTCAACTATCATATAGTCTTCCATGATTGCTAACACTCAAAGCATATTTTTAGAACAAATAGCATCCGTCAAACACAGAGGAAGATAGGGGCTTAATGTTTCGCCTCCCAACTTACTTATCATATAGATAATTGTCAACAATAATAATTCATGATCAAATATATTTGAATGGCCATATATGCTTGGATCTTTCCCCACCTAATGATGCTTGCCGACTAAAGAATAATTGAGGTTGAAATAAGAAGGAATACTATTGACTCTTGCATAAAAGTAAATACATGAAAGTAAAAGATAGGCCCTTCGCAGAGGGAAGCAGAGGTTGTCATGCGTTTTTTAATTTTGGATGTGCAAACCCTTAATGCAAAGGATCGTCATGTTGTATTGCCCTTTGTGATAGCAACCTTTATTATGCAATCCGTTGCTTTTATTTCTTTACCATCACAAGTTCGTACAACGCTTATTTTCCCTTACAATAAAAGATCATACATATTTAGGAGCAATTTTTATTGCTTTTTGCACCGATGACAACTTACTTGAAGGATCTTATTTAATCCATAGGTAGATATGGTGGACACTCATGGCATGAAACTAGGTTTAAGGGTTTTGGATGCACAAGTAGTATCTCTACTTAGTACAAAATTTTGGCTAGCAAAAGATCCTAAGCAAGCATCACATGTTGGAGGATCCATAACAATATAACTTCTATGCAAATATACCCAAACATAACTCATTACGTTGTCTTCCTTGTCCAAGTTCAACTAATTTGCTAAAGTTTGAAAATAATTAATGGGGCTCACAATCATAGAAGATGTCCAAGATAGTATATTTATATGTGAAATCTCTCTTCCTTCAATATTCTTTCATGAATTGTTCAAGTGACCAATGTTGTGTTTGCTAACTTTCAATAAAGTTTACAACCTATACTTTTTATAAGTGAAGTCATTACTCCCCATGGTATAAGCATATGAAGCATATATAATTTCAGATCTATGATATTCAGTTCATTCAACCATTTACTCATAGGATATAAGTGAAGCACGTGAGTAAATGACAAACTACTCCAAAAAGATATAAGTGAAGAACAATGAGTAGTCAAATAATTAACTAGCCATGGGAGGACTCTCTCTCATTCAAGATTTCAGATCCAATGATTTTATTCAAACAGCAAGTAAAATGAAAATACGCTCCAAGCAAAGCACATATCATGTGACGAATAAAAATATAGCTCCGAGTAAGGTATACCGATAGTGTTGAAGACGAAAGAGGGGATGCCTTCCGGGGCATCCCCAAGCTTAGGCGCTTGAGTCTTCCTTGAATATTACCTTGGGGTGCCTTGGGCATCCCCAAGCTTAGGGTCTTTCCACTCCTTATTCTCATCATATCGACACCTCACCCAAAACTTGAAAACTTCAATCACACAAAACTCAACAGAAAACTCTTGAGCTCCGTTAGTATAATAAAACAAATCATTCACTTGGGTACTGTCAAGACAAGATTCATAATTGTTTCCACATAATTCCTACTGTACTCTATCATTTCCACAATTTATATCACTTAATATAAGCTATGGAAACACTAAAACAAGCAAACTATGCATTGACAACAGAATCTGTCAAAAACAGAAAAGTCTGGGAATATCTGAATTGTTCTCATACTAATATAACTCTAAAATTTCTGAAAAATTAGAAAAACGTAGAAAATTTGTATATCAATCCTCTGTAAAAAATTCAAAGTTTTTCCACGTTGCAGTGAATTTTAACAATTCTGCTGTTGGACGAAAAAAAATCTGTTTTTGCACAGAATCGAATCAACTATCATCCACACTATCCCAAAGGCTTTACTTGGAATTTTATTGAAACAAAAGCTATAAAACATGATTACTACAGTAGCTTAATCATGTTAACACACAAAAACAGTAAGGATAAATATTGGGTTGTCTCCCAACAAGCGCTTTTCTTTAATGCCTTTTTAGCTAGGCATGATATTATAATGATACTCTTCCAAGCCAATTCCGATGATAGTCTTATTCATACTCCAAAAGATATAAGTGAAGTTCATGGATCATTCTACAATTAATATAGATTTACCAACATCCAAGCTCAAAATATATAAGTGAAGCACACGAAGCATTCTATAAAGCCATGCTCAAAAGATTTAAGTGAAGCACAAAGAGCATTCTATAAAGCCATACTCAAAAGATTTAAGTGAAGCACATGAAGCATTCTATAAATCAATGAAGGAATATCTCATACTAGCATGGTGCATAAAGGAAAAAGAAAGGAAAAATAAACTCAAAAGACACATGTCATGTGAACAAAACAAAAACCGAGGTATACCGATAATTGTTGAGGAAGAAAGATGGGATGCCAACCGGGGCATCCCCAATCTTAGATGCTTGAGTATCCTTGGAATATTTACTTGGGGTTCCTTGGGCATCCCCAAGCTTGAACTCTTGCCTCTCCTTATTCTTCTCATATCGATAACTCCTCGATCTTCGAACACTTCATCCACACAAAACTTAACAAAAAAACCTTGTGAGATCCGTTAGTATAATAAAGCAAATCACTACCTTTAGGTACTGTTTTAAAATCATTACAATTTCATATTAGCATTATATCTACTGTATTCCAACTTCACCATGGTTCATAACCCCCGATACTACCCATAGATTCATCAAAATAAGTAAACAACACATAGAAAACAGAATCTGTCAAAAATAGGACAGTCTGTAGCAATCTGAATATTTCGTATACTTATGCACCTTAAAAAATTATGAAAAATTAGGAAATAATAAAAAAATTGCATAGAAGTACTTTGTAAAAATTTAAGCATTTTTTCATGTTCCAGTAAAAAATGTAAATTCACGCACAACAGAAAAAGTTTCTGTTTTTGCACCGCACATACCAAACAAGCAATCTAATCATCCTAAAGGCAAATCTAGGCACATTATTTTTATAATACAAAGGATATATACAAGGGGATAATTATTTTTGAGAAACTTCCATGAAAAATTCTACATTGTTTCCATGATCATGAACACAAGTGTTCAAGGTCGACCCTCACTTCTCCAATGCACAACTTTCCAATCACTTCTCTTTTTGAAAAACTTTTTAAGCATAAGAGGCAAGTAATTTTTTTTGTAATTTGCATTTTTTTTATTTTTTTGTTTGTTTCACCCACAACTAAAGAAAACAAAAAGGGAAAACAAAATCTACTTAGTGAAGAAAGCAAACAAGCATACACGAAAATATCAACCCCACGCTATTGCTCCCCGGCAACGGCGCCAGAAAAGAGCTTGATAATCCCCAAGTGCAAGGAATCATTGTAGCAATTCCCAAAGGTGGAAGTGATAATTATGGAGTGTCGAACCCACAAGGAGCTAAAGGTAAGATCAATATTCTCTCAAGTCCTATCTGCCACTGATACGACTCTACGTACACCGAACGTTTGCTTCCATCTAGAAACGAGAAATAAACTATGTTGTGGGTATGAAGAAGATAACTTTGCATGATATCGGAGAACTAAAATATAAAAGTAGGTGTTGTTAACATGAAGTTAGAATATATTACTATATATTATAAATAGCGAGTGTGCAATAATGATGGGTCGGCGTGCGGAATCATCCTAGGCAATTGTTAACAAGATCGGTAGTCGTCATTGCAATTTTATATGAGGGAGAGGCATAAGCTAACATACTTTCTCTTCTTGGATCATATGCACTTATGATTGGAACTCTAGCAAGCATCCACAACTACTAAAGATCATTAAGGTAAAACCCAACCAAAGCATTAAAGCATCAAGTCCCCTTTATCCCATACGCAACAACCCCCTTACTCGGGTTTAAGCTTCTGTCACTCTAGCAACCCACTATAAGCGAATCATGAACGTATTGCAACACCCTATAGTGGGAATCCTTCACGTGTGCGCGGCACAGAAGGCACCATAGGACAGCACCAAAATAAAACATACAACTCAAACCAATCTAGATCATCAATCAACCCAAAAGACAAAGGAAATCTACTCAAAACATCATAGGATGGCAACACATCATTGGATCATAATATGTGGCATAAAGCACCATGTTCAAGTAGGGGATTACAGTGGGGTGCAGGAGAGTGGACCGCGTAAAAGAGATGAGGATGGTGATGAAGATAGTGATGTTGATGAAGACAATCACCGCGGCGATGGTTCCCCCGGTGGCACTCCGGCACCACTGAGAGAGAGGGGGAGAGGGTCTCCCCCTTGTGCTTCCTCCTCCATGGACTCCCCCCTAGATGGGGAGAGTTTCTCCCTCTGGTCCTTGGCCTCCATGGCGATGATGGCCCCCTCCGGGATCCTTCTTGATGGCCTCCGGTGATGATGGCCCCCTCCGGCAGGGTGCCGGAGAGGGCCTAGATTGATTTTTCATGGCTACAGAGGCTTGCCACGGCGGAACTCCCGATCTAGGTTTATTTCTGGGGGTTTTGGTATTTATAGGAATTTTGGCGTCGGTCTCACGTCTAGGGGGTCCACGAGGCAGCGACCAGGTAGGAGCACCCTCCCGGGGGGCTAGGGCGCGCCCCCCTACCTTGTCGTCACCTCGGGACTCTTCTGGTCCAACTCTTGTGCTTCGGGGTTCTCTTTTGGTCCATAAAAAATCACCGTAAATTTTCAACCCATTCCGAAAACTTTTATGTCTGCACAAAAACAACACCACGGTAGTTCTGCTGAAAACAGCGTCAGTCTGGGTTAGTTCTAATCAAATCATACCAAAACCATATAAAATTGTTGTAAACATGGCATGAATACTTCATAAATTATAGATACGTCGGAGACGTATCACGTGTCCAAAATGGTCATTTCCCACCAGGGAAGGCTGCGGCTATATATAGCCACCCCGCGCCGGCTTTGTCCGGTGGCTGCTCCATTTGATTCTGAGAATATTGTTGAGCAACCCCCTCTCCGAGTGATTTGAGTTTAAAATCCACCGAGAGAAAAATCCCTAGAGTCGAAGAATTAGATAGTGGTTCAGCATCACTCGAATCTAAGTCTAGTACGCTCCGCCTATTACTCTTGAGAGCTGCAAACTCTCTAGACGGTTAGGTGTCAATTTCTTCAGAGACAAAGAGTGATTGTGGTTCTCGAAGAAGAAGTCTGTAAAGGTTCGGAGATCACCTCAAGTATCTACCACGAGTGATTGGCATTGGTTGATGAACAATTGTCGAGGAGAATAGGGTGAAGAGAGTTTATCATCCGTGTTAAGTCACACCCCCTCCAACCAGACGTAGTCCTTGTGCAGAAGGACGAACTAGTCGAACAAATATCATGTCGCCATCGAGCATCACTGGTTTCATTTGTTCCCCCTCTTTCCATTCGTATTATCTCAATCAGGTGATTTGCTTCGATGCTTGTATCAGTTACATTTCGGTAGTTTATCTTCGCTCACTGTATTGTATTTTCATTCGCTCCGCTGTTGGGTTACGAGAGTTTTGAGATTTCCGAAGAAATGTTAAAACTCCCATTCACCCCCCCCCCCCTCTTGTAGACATACTTCATTCCTACAGTAACCGTCAAGGTGACCTTGGAGGAGTCACCCTTCAAGGGTTCACACTTGAGGTGTTGTACGACAGATTCATCATCGAGAGTAGTGAACGAGGAATCACCCTCTGAAATCCACGACCGATTAGCTACACTACAGAGATATCATACAGAGTGCGATATGAGGTATCACCCTTGGCACTCGATAGTAGCTCTGCAAATTCGTACAGCTAGGGGGTGCCGGTGATGTGTCGGTCTCTGGTCGTTGATCACGTTGATCGAGTCACCAGTAACAAAGCGGGGCAACAAGGACAAGGTGAGGGGTCACTGATGGATCACTAACCAACCTATACTAAGCATATAGGATATTAGGTAAAGACAAGTAACAATAGCAGGTTACAAAATTAGGCTATGCATCAGAATAGGATCTATCGAACAATAGTAGCAAAATCTAATGCAAGCATGAGAGAGAAGGAATGGACAATATAGGAATGATCAAGGGGGTTTTGCTTGCCTGGAAGCTCTGCAGACAGATACGGACACTCGACGGCGAAGTAGTCGATCACCGGATCAACCGCGGTCTCGGGGTCTACCGAAAAAGAAGTAACGGAGGGGGAACACAATAAAAAATAGAGCAATCAAATGCATCACAATGCATGCCATGGCAATACGATGTGCTAGGGGTGACCTAACGTAGTGCTACACGTTACAGACGGTGTCGTGGGAAAACACGGCCACCTATGGGGCCATCGGCCCCTTGTGGTTCGGTAGGGGGGAAGGACGCATTGCACAAAGAGCGGAGGGCGAGGGGCAACGCGGCAGTGATCACACGGGCAGTTTTTACCCAGGTTTGGGCCGCTGTGAGGCGTAAAACCCTACTCCTGCTTTGGTGGATTGATGAGAGGACCGTGGTGGAGACGCAGTGCTCTAGCCCGGCAAGGTTGCCTTAGGGCGAGAGCAGCTACGCGCGTATGAGTGTACAGGGGTCCGAATCCTTTCTAAGGTTGCCATGGCCCTCCTTTTATAGATCAAGGGGTCACCACAATGGCAAATCAGTCATTGTGTACTGATTAGATAGCAAACAGTGCCATCATACCTAACTCTGCAGACTAGACAGAGCGCATTAAATGCGCCGCTGAGTGTCACATCGTAGCCTAGCCCGGCAAGCCTTGCCATGCTGTTTTGCCACCTTCTTGTCTGCCTGCGTGACACGTTGCTGGACGAGTGTCATTTGGAGGTGATTTCCACTGGAGATGGATGCCACGTGCCAAATAATGGCCACTTAGCATCTTGGGGGCTCGACACCGCACCGATTGGTGACTTGCGTTGCTGTGAGGTGGAGCAGTGGAGTCTTGGCGGGGTAATCCGCCCTCAGCGTCCTCGGCAAGCCTTCCGGGGCAATCTTGAGACTTGTCTTCGGGGCGACCTCGTCCCTGCCAGGCTCGCCTGCCCGGCAGGGGAGGTTTTCCCATTGTGGTATTTTTACTCCTTGGGTTGATCTTGGTCTTCTTGATATGCCCCTAGATTCCTCAAAGAGCTGATCTCTTCTGCTTGGCCTTGTCCTGGATACTGCAATCTCGTTCTTGAGCCTGTGTACAGTCTGGGCAACATACTTGCGGTTTGTTGCATCGACAGGAGCCCCCGGGCCTGGCCTGAACGTGCTGCCGAGCATCGTCGGGGTAGGCCCTATTCAGTACACAGGCGGGGAGGCTGTAGTAGCTCACCCCTTGAGATCTTCTTTGCTTCTTCATTAATCTGAGCTTGAGTTAGTTTTCGGTTTTCCCGCGCGACGTGCAAGACTTCGTGGGGAGATTATGAGCCACGATCCCTGGGCTACCCACTTCTCGTTTTCATGGGGTGGTAACTGCCATTCCATTAACTTTCCCCTTTGTAGTGTTTCCGCCACGTGCACCGCATGCGTCGTGCGGGGTTGTTCGACGGATGCAAAGGGCGTTGAAATGCATTCCATGGCAGAAATCCAGACGCCATGGATTGGTGCTGAGGGCCGGCCTTGATTCCACGGGCCGTTGGTGGTGCGAGGAAGCCGGATTGGAGGAGTAGGGCGGCTGCCTTCAGGGGAGGAGCCAGCCCCCTGTCCTGTTCGCCTATAAAAAAGGGACGTAGGGCACGGTGCTTCTCCACACATCTCACTCCTTCCTTTCCCTTTAGCAGTTCCTGCCCACTATGGTGAGGGGCAGGGGTCGTGGCGGTTCTCCGGTGGTGGCGACGAGGGCTTCTTCTCGACAACGCCTCCCTCCTCCTATTGGGAACGCGGGGGTGGAGCCCGCCGTGAGAGGAGGTCGGAGGGGGTGAGGTCGTGGCCGCCGTGGTGCCCGGGGTCGAGGAGGACGGGGTGGTGTTCTGGCCGCACCTCCGCCGGCCACTCATCTCCCAATGGAAGGCCACGTCGGAGATCAACCGCTGGAGTTCATCATCAGGTTGTATTAGCCCCCACGCGGCCGCCTCTGCCTCCCTACTCCATTTGCGAGGGTGATGGAGCTTGAACAACCGCGCGCGCTGAAACTGCACATGAGGGGTTGCTGCAATGGCAGCATGCGGGTGGATGTGGATTATCCTGCCCCTCATGTCATGCTCTTCCGACGCGGCTGGAAGACTTTTGCCCGCGCTCACAGCTTATCGGAGGGGCACATCCTCCATTTTAAATTAATGGAGGCCGAGTTGCTCTCTGTCAAGGTCTTCGGATGCTCGGGAGCTCGCTTAGGGTGCTATGCGGAGAGCTCAACTGACGACGAAAGCTCCTCCTCGAGCGATAGCGACGAGGAGGACACTGACGGCGATGACGATGGCGTCGTCAGGGAGGGCGATAGCTCCAGCTCCGGCTGAATGCTAGTCGCACCATCACCGTCAGGCGCCGGCACCGTCATCTGCACCTGCATCTCATTCCCGGCAAGGCGATTTGCCGGGGAGTTGGATGCAGGGGTGGGGATGGTGCCCCGGGCTCCTCCAGCAGTCTCCCAGCTGGACCTCGGCAGGCTTCCTCGTGGGTTGCAGCTTCGTTCGCCCTGCCGCGTCCTACTGGCCCTGGTGGTGGTGGTCAGGGGGACCCTTCCGCCGCTCTCTTCACCATCGCCTTCGTCCGTGCCTTCCCAGCCTTGTTGAGCTCCCTGTCATGGAGCCCGACGGGGTCGGGCTGGGCTTCTGCCCAGGCGCCCCTTTTACCCTCTTCGCCTCCTGTCGTAGTGCCTAGGAGGAGAAGGACAAGAAAGGGATTACGGGGCACTTATCTTTTTTCAGTTTAAAACATGTAGGCCTAGGCCAAACTTTAGTCTAAATAATGTAAATTTCCTTATCCATGTTTGTGTTCTGTCAGATCTGCACTTGATTATCAGCATATTAATGAAAAAGACAAACTTTGTCGGGCACTTGTGCATGTACTATCTCCATGCAGAGGTGAAATGCCTCTATACTTTTTAAGTAAACAAGTTTCTCCAGCAAGTTATCCTGCCGGTACCCTTAGTTCGTTGCCGCGGGGCTAGGCCTGTCGGGCACAACCATAAGAAAGGGACCAGCCCCTCGCCAAGCCTCTTCCGTCAAAGGCCACTGCGACCACCCTGACCAAAGCAGCATTCGAGTCAATGGGTAGGAGCACCTATGCTTCGAAGGTGGCGGGGCTTTCATATGCACAAGTTTGCATATTACAGAACAAACATGGATAAGAAGGAACTTATCTGTTTGGCTTGCCGGGGATCATCACGTGGGCTCGTCTTCATTCCTTTTCTTCGGGACCAAGTCCACGGCAAGAATCCTGCAACTTGATGCAGATGAAAACAATGCCACATGTGCCCTCTTCTACATGATCATGCTATGCTCATGATATGCTTATGCATGCATGCAAGTTTTGGGGCCCCCCAGTGCTTCGTTTATTTCTCTGTTGCTCAGGGTCTACGCCTGGCTTTGTACAAAGGGTTACATGCAACTTCGGCAAAGCTTGTACAAAAGGGTGGCTGCCGGGCGCGGCCCGACAGCCGCGCCTTACGGGTAGAACTTATGGAGATGCTCAATATTCCATGATTTTTGCAATTGAATGCCATCTCCGGTCTCCAGACGGATTGCTCCAGGTCTAGTGACTCGTACTACTGTTAAGGGCCTTCCCACTTCGGCGTCAACTTGTTTGCACCCTTGGCGGACTGAACGCGCCTAAGGACAAGGTCATCTTCCTCAAGACTCCGGGCATGAACCCTGCGGCTGTGATAGCGATGCAGGGCTTGCTGGTAGCATGCAGCACGCGTAGCAGCCCAGAGACGGTTCTCCTCAAGTAGCACAGCGTCGTCACGCCGGTACTATTCCTACACTACTTCATCGTAGGCAAGCACTCGAGGAGACCCGTATATGAGTTCCGTGGGGGTAACTGCTTCTGCCCCATAGACTAGGGAGAAGGGAGTCTACCTGGTAGCTCGATTTGGTGTCATACGGAGGGACCAAAGAACCACTGGCAGCTCATCGATCCATCGCCTGCCGCACTTCTGCAGTCTATCGAAAGTTCTTGTCTTGAGACCTCGCAGCACTTCAGCGTTCGCCCTCTCAGCTTGTCCATTGCTTCTGGGATGGGCCACAAAGGCAAATGAACTCTTGCTTCTGAGGGCATGAGCGTATTGCATGAAGGCGCGGCTTGTGAATTGGGTGCCATTGTCGGTGATGATTCGGGCAGGTACCCCGAAGCGGCACACCAATCCTTTCAAGAACTTGATAGCTGACTGCGCGGTCACCTTTCTCATGGGTTCCACCTCCGGCCACTTTGTAAACTTCTCGATTGCGACGAACAAGAATTCAAAGCCCCCGGTAGCACGGGGGAAGGGACCCAAGATGTCGAGCCCCCAGACCGAAAATGGCCATGACAAAGGGATTGTTTGGAGAGCTTGAGCAGGTTGATGGATATTCTTGGAGTGGAACTGGCAGGCTTCATACTTGGTGACTAGCTCAATTGCATCTTGGAGGGCAGTGGGCCAGTAGAAACCTTGCCGGAAAGCTTTCCCAACCAAGGCCCTTGATCCGATGTGGGAGCCACACATACCCTTGTGTATTTCTGCCAGCAGTTCCTTTCCTTCTTCCCGGCAAATGCACTTCAATTTCACACTGTTGGGCCTTCTTCTGTATAGCGTGTCGTCAACAAACTGATACATACTGGCCCTCCGGGCTACTCTTTCAGCTTCTTCTTGTTCTTCGGGAAGTTCTCTTGTTTGGAGGAAACGAACAATGTGTCGTGCCCAAGTTGGAGCCTGGGGCTCGGCAACAAGGACTAGCGGCACCTCCTCGTCGACAGGAGTGCATGCCTCGACCGCGAAGACTAGTAATTTGGCGGAAGGGGGCAGCTCGCTGGTTGAAGGGGAGTTGTTCCCGCCAAGCCTTCTGCCAGGGGCTTCGGGAAGCTCTGCCGGGAGAGGCTTGCCGGAGTTCAATTTCCTCCTCTTGCTGGCCATTGTTGCCGGGGATACGAAGGGTTGAGTCAGATGGAGAACAAAAGTCCTTGGTTCCACAGGGAGTTTTTGCACAACGCACTTTGACAGATGATCAGCAATGCTGTTTTCCGCACGTGGTACGTGTTCTGTTTGCAATCCGTCAAAGCGCTCCTCCAACTTCCTCACTTCCTCGACGTATGCCTCCATCAATGGGCTTTGGTAGTCCTTGTTGATCTGTCTCGCCACAAGCTGTGAATCTCCATGAATGATCAGCTTCTTGATTCCCAATTCTGTCGCAATCCTAAGCCCGGCAAGGAGTCCTTCATACTCTGTAGTATTGTTGGTAGCCTCCTCCTGGGGGAAATGCATTTGAACGACATACTTAAGGTGCTCCCCAGTGGGAGCAACGAGAAGCACGCCAGCT
This sequence comes from Thinopyrum elongatum, assembly GCA_011799875.1. Lineage (NCBI taxonomy): Eukaryota > Viridiplantae > Streptophyta > Magnoliopsida > Poales > Poaceae > Thinopyrum > Thinopyrum elongatum. The sequence goes on from CM022297.1 coordinate 263,970,676, forward strand.
CCTGCACCCTGTAGGGAGAAGGCACCATCAAAATACAAAATCCATTCTTGGGGCGCTTCCTTGCCAGGGATAACTATTTCCAGTACTTCCTCATCAGGGGTTAGCGTCCACTCCGCAATGAACTCTGCCAGTGCTCTGCTCTGAATAGTTGACGTGCTCTCAAACCTCAGACCAAAGCTGGATAACTCCAAAGCCCATTCCACGATCCTGCCAGTAGCCTCGGGGTTTCGGAGTATGCGTTGCAAGGGAAAGCGGGTGACAACCGTGATCTCGTGGGCTTGGAAGTAGTGACGCAGTTTCCTTGAGGCCATGATGAGGCCAAAAATCAACTTTTGCATGCCAGAGTACCTCAACCTAGCCCCCTGTAGTAGGGAGCTGACGAAGTACACTAGGTGCTGCACCACCTTCTTCCTTGCCGTGATCTTGGCACTGTCTCCGCTGCTTTGCTCTTCTCTATCTTGAACTGCATCTGACCTTGCCGGGGCTGGTTCACTTTCCTCACCAAAGGGGATGGTGGCGGTGGTTGTTGCTTCATCTACCTCCCGTTGTGCCACCAGTGCTGCGCTAACCACTTGATTGGTCACTGCTAAATATAGCAGCAATGGCTCTTGTTATTTAGGAGCGACTAAGGTGGGAACAGAGGAAAGGTAGGTCTTCAAATCTTGTAGCGCAGCGTCTGCCTCCGGGGTCCACTCCACGGGCCCTGCCTTTTTCATGATTTTGAAAAATGGCAAGGCGCGTTCAGCGGACTTGGAAATGAACCTGCTCAGTGCGGCAACACATTCGGTCAAACGCCTCACGTCCTTGACTGTCTTCGGTGCTTGAATCTGCTCGATAGCCTTGATCTTGTCGGGGTTGGCCTCTATCCCCCGGTGGGACACAAAAAAGGCAAGTAGCTTGCCGGAAGGAACGCCAAACACACACTTCTCCGAGTTCAGCTTCAAATTAAGCCTGCGCAGATTTGCAAAGGTCTCTTCCAAATCCTGAATGAGAGTCATTTTGTCTTTGGTTTTGACCAAATATCATCCATGTAGGCTTCAACATTTCTATGCAACTAGGACTCAAAGCCAATTTGTACTGCTCTTGCAAAAGTGGATCCAGCGCTCTTCAACCCGAAGGGCATCCATACAAAACAGTACGTGCCACATGGAGTTATGAACGCGGTCTTTTCTTCGTCCTCCTTGGACATGAAGATCTGATGGTATCTAGAGTAGGCATCCAGGAAGGAGAGCAAGTCGCATCCGGAGGTGGAATCCACAATCTGGTCGATGCGCGGCAAGGGGAATGGGTCCTTTGGGCATGCTTTGTTAAGATCCGTGAAATCTATGCAAAGCCTCCATTTCCCATTTGCCTTGCATACCACCACTGGGTTTGCTAACCATGTTGGATGCAATACTCCTCTGACCAATCTAGCTGCCTCAAGTTTCTTGATCTCCTCGGTAATAAACTGCTGCTGCTCCAAAGCTTGCTTCTGGACCTTCTGCTTGACGGGCCGGACATGTGGGCAGACAGCAAGGTGGTGCTCGATTACCTCCCTGGGAACATCGGGGATGTCAGATGGTTGCCAAGCAAACACATCGACATTCGCCCGCAGGAAGGCAACGAGCGTGCTTTCCTATTTGTCATCGAGGGTGGCATTGATGGTAAATGTACCACCAGCACCAGCCAGCCCTGCCGGGACCTTTTTCACAGATGGTGCGGCAGCCTTGGATCTCTTGCTATTGGAACTCTCCGGCAAGTCATCAACAGACGCAGCGCACTCCGGAGAGGCACGCTTCCTGGATTCCTCGCTAGCATCCTTGCTTCCTTTCTTCTTTTTCTTGCTTTCCTTGGCGGGAGCGGCGGCTTCTGCAGCGACTGCCTCCCGGTACATCTTATCCATGCATATGATTGCGTCTTTCTTGTCAGATGGGATAGAAATAACGCCCATTGGTCCTGGCATCTTCAAAGTGTTGTAGGCATAGTGGGATGCCGCCATGAATTTGGCCAGGGCAGGGCGACCAAGGATTCCGTTGTACGGCAGGGGGAGGTCAACCACATCAAACACGATCTTCTCAGTCCAGTAGTTCAACTCCCTCCCCCCCCCCCAAATGTTACCGACAGTGTGATCTTCCCCTTAGGATGACTCCTGCCGGGGTTGATCCCTTGGAACGTACCGGTAGCCTTGAGCTCTTCATCTGCTATCTGGAGTTTGCTGATGACTTTTGGAGAAATCAGATTCAACCCGGCCCCGTCGTCAACCAACATCTTTGTGACCTTGAGGTTGCGGATTGTTGGTGAAACCAACAACGGCAAACACCCCACCACGGTAGTGCGGTTAGGGTGATCCTCCTCATCAAAGACGATGGGTGTGCGGGGCCACTTGAGCGGCTTCCGAGAATCTGCCGCTGGCTCCACGGCATTGACCTCACATGCCCACCTTTTAAGTTGGTGGTGAGAGGAGTGCAGAGATGCACCCCCATCAATGCATAGGGCGTCAGTGGCTTTCTGGAATTCCTTCTCGCTGGTTTCCTCTTCATCTCCTTCATCACTTCCGTCTTCATAATCCTTCTTCTCACGGCCCTTGGCGGGTTTCCCTTGATACTGAGGAGCCTTGCCGGGGCGACCTGCTCTACCACCTCGGCCCTTCCCGATAGCGCCATCTTGGTTCTTCTCCTTATCACGCTTCTCGTACTCAGCCCTCTGCTTCTTGACGAGCTGCTCAACCTCATGACACTCCTGGAGATCGTGGCCCTTGGTCCGATGGATCTTGCAATACGGCCCTTCACTCTTCCCAGCTTTCTCAGCAGCCGCGGGTTCCCGGCAATCAGCGCACGCGGCAGCTTCCTTGCCGGGGACCTTGGTCTTAGCCTTCTTGCCAGTACTAGGTGCGCTCGATCCTTCAACGGTCATCACCACTTTATCATTGCGCTTCTTGTTGCGCTTCTTGCTCTTCTTCTTCCGGCTGGTGGCGTCGTCGTCATCTTCTGAGTCGACGTCGACGCCGATGCCATCTTCTTCACCTGGGAGTCGTCTCCCCTCTTCCACTCGGGCACACTTATCCACCAGAGTGTATAGCTTGTTCACAGTCTTGGGCAAATGAACGTTCATTTTAGAACATATCCGGCGGTTGCGCATGTTGGACTAGAACGCGGCTATCACAGCTGCCGGGTGGATGTCTGGGATGTTCCTGTGCACCCGGCTGAACCTCTGCATGTACTTCCGTAGGCTCTCTCCTTCCTTCTGCGGCAGTAGCTGTAAATCGCTGGGCCATCCTGGTTCTTGGTGGCCGCCCGTGAAGGTGCCAACAAACTCATGGCACAGGTCAGCCCAGGTCGAAATGGAATTCTCTGGCAAGTGCATCAACCAAGACCTCACATTTGGCTTGAGTGCCAAAGGGAAGTAGTTGGCGAATACCTTCTCATCTCTTCCCCCGGCAGCTTGAACAACAATGGTGTAGATGCTCAAGAACTCTGTCGGGTTCAGTCTTTCATCATACTTCTCTGGTATTTCTGGTTTGAACGTGCAGGCAGACGGCCAACGGACTTGCCGCAGCTCACGAGTGAAGGCGGGGCACCCAACCCCGAAAGGTAGGCACCCACCCTCACCGGGCGTAGGCTCGTCGACGTCGGAGCCATTGCGCCTATCGGACCGGCGTTGGGTTTCGCGGCGTCGTTCGATGGTGACACGCGCGTCTTCCCCCCGCTTATCTTCCAGGACTCGCCGCTGTTCTCATCATGCCCGAGGATCAGACGAGGCCATCGACACGTTGTCGGGTTCTTTGTTGCGTTCCTCTGGTTGTGGCCTCTGCGCTGGCTGCCGCGGAGGGGATTGCACCGTGGGGGCGACCCCTTCGGTATAGCCAGCAGCTCGGGCGGTTGCCACCGCGTGTGGAGGCTGTGGCGGGCCTGCCCGCTGCGATCCTCCCACCTCGGCGAAACCAATCAAGCTCTGAATGGTGGCTCTCCACTCATCCATCTGATCAGCCGCCGACAGAAATCTCAATATGAGCTGGGCCCGTGCCATGGCCTCCGAAGCAGTGCTCGGCATGGATGACGACGTAGACCATAGCGTCGCCTGGCTTCTGACGGTGCCAGTAGTAGCAGCGCCGCGCTCCTGTCGCCGTGAGCCAGTCGCCAGGGCGACGCGGAGGCGAGGTGGCTGTGCTTGGGGATCGGCGGCTTCGTTAGGCGCATCCGCTTGGCCAGCCCGTCCTGGAGGTGACGCATGTCCCGCGGCCACATCTGTAGCGGGGGCGGCCAGAGGGTTACGGTTCGCCCCAAGACGAGCATCACCACTGTGGCCGCGTCCTTCGGCGGGGTGGAGAGGCGCGGATGGAATGAACTCTCCTCCCGCACCTTGCGCAGCGTGGTCGTCGGGATGTTGCTGGCGCTATCCTCCTCCGGTGCCTCCTGCTCCCGTTTCGGCTACGGGGGAGGTGGTGACAACGCCGCCTGCGCCGGTCATGTCCCCCGCAGCGTCCACGTCCCCGTGCGCCCCCGTAGCCCCACGGCATCGGCAGCCGTGTGTGGAGGGGCCTTCGAGGCGGACGGGTGAGTTGCGGCACCGGTTTTTTTCTTGGGCGCCATGGATGATGAAGCCGTCGATGAAGAAGATGATGATGAAGATGACGCGCTGCATGCGCTCTCGGGTTCGTGCAAGCGCTTCCCCCTACCTGGCGCGCCAAAGATGTCGTGGGAAAACACAGCCACCTATGGGGCCATCGGCCCCTTGTGGTTCGGCAGGGGGAAGGACGCATTGCACAAAGAGCGGAGGGCGCGGGGCAGCGCGGCAGCGATCACACGGGTAGTTTTTACCCAGGTTCGGGCCGCCGCGAGGCGTAAAACCCTACTCCTGCTTTGGTGGATTGATGAGAGGAACGTGGTGGAGACGCAGCGCTCTAGCCCGGCAAGGTTGCCTCGAGGCGAGAGCAGCTACGCGTGTATGAGTGTACAGGGGTCCGAATCCTTTCTAAGGTTGCCATGGCCCTCCTTTTATAGATCAAGGGGTCACCATAATGGCAAATTAGTCATTGTGTACTGATTAGATAGCAAACAGTGCCATCATACCTAACTCTGTAGACTGGACAGAGCGCATTAAATGCGCCGCTGAGTGTCACATCGTAGCCTAGCCCGGCAAGCCTTGGCATGCTGTTTTGCCACCTTCTTTTCTGCCTGCGTGACATGTCACTGGACGAGTGTCGTTTGGAGGTGATTTCCTCTAGAGATGGCTGCCACGTGCCAAATAACAACCACTTAGCATCTTGGGGGCTCGACACCGCACCGATCGGTGACTTGCGTTGCTGTGAGGTGGAGCGGTGGAGCCTTGGCGGGGTAATCCGCCCTTAGCGTCCCCGGCAAGCCTGCCGGGGCAATCTTGAGACTTGTCTTCGGGGTGACCTTGTCCCTGCCAGGCTCGCCTGCTCAGCAGGGGAGGTTTTCCCATTGCGGTATTTTACTCCTTGAGTTGATCTTGGTCTTCTTGATCCGCCCCTTGATTCCTCAAAGAGTTGATCTCTTCTGCTTGGCCTTGTCCTGGATACTGCAATCTCGTTCTTGAGCCTGTGTACAGTCTGGGCAACATACCTGGGGTTTGTTGCACCGACAGACGGTGAGGGAAAATATCTGTGAATATTTTATCGACTTTAGGCAGTTATCGGACAGACAAACCGGAGAGGAAGGTTCCATGTTTGCAGTGTTAGAGGCATGTGACAGGTATGTGGATGGCATAATTGGATTCATCTCATTTTTCTGATCATTTTTCATATATAAAACTTTTTCATCCGAGCTACGGTTTATTTATTATGAATTTTTGAAGTTTAAACAATATTCTAAAAATTCCAGGATTTAATATTAATTTGAAAAATGCCAACTAAAATGCTAGGTGCACCTGGTGCAGTGCACCCAACAGTGCACCAGAGGCTGACCAGTGGGGCCCTGTTGACCTCGGTCAACTGCCTAGTCAGCTGGTCAACTAGGACAGTTGACCAGTCAACTGGGGTCTTGGGGGCCCAATGGTAGTGACATAGGGGAGGGCCACGACCGCCACGTCAGCATGGCCCGTGCGGGCGTAGCGGCAGCGAGCACCGGCGGCTGAAGGCAGGTGTGGGGAGCGGCGGCCGGCGGCAAGCGCGAGGAGAAGGCGGGCACGGGCGCTGAGCACGCGAGGGGCTCCGGCGGGCAGCGGCAGCCGAAGGCGGAGGCGGGCCGCGGGCGGTGGCGGCAGAGGCTGTAGCGGGCAGCAGCGACAGCGGACCGCGCGGGAGAGCAGGCCAGCGCGCGCGGGGGGGGGCGAGGGGAGCAGGGCGCAGGGGGGGCTACGAGCGCGCAGGGGGAACGACGGGCGCGTCCACGAGCGCGCGTCGGCACGGCCCAGTAGGCAGCAGCAGCTCGCAACGGCGAGCGGGGGCGCGGCCGGGCGCAGGGCGGGGCGCGGCGCGCGGGCGTGACCACAGGGTGGTGAGCGCGAGCAGGGGCGACGACCGGCGGCGGCAATGGGCGACGCACACAAAACCTAAGCTAGAGGAAGGGCGCGACCGAACAAAGAGGGGGAGAAGCAGCGGGAGCTCACAGCAATGTCGAAGCGATGGTTGGCGCAGCCGGGGAGGCACAGGCGATGGCAGAACGAGGCGGTGGCCAAGTGGATTCCGGCGAGGGGGGACGGGCGTGGGCGGCGTTGCCGGGGCTCCCGGCGTCGATCTCGTGTTGCAACGGATGAAAAGGGGCCCGGCGGAGCTCGTGGACATGAAGAGGAGGCGAGGGGAGTTTGGTGGCCGTGGGATTCATGGTGGCGTGACCATGGCGTGCCGGGTGGTGCTCAGGGTGGAAGAAACGACGCGGTGAGGAAAAGAGGGAGGACTAGGGTTCGTCGCAGGGGTATGGGGAGGTCTTGTAGTCGCCGGGGAGGCGGGGGTGGCCGGCACGTGGCCATCTGTGGCCATGGACGCCGCGTGCGCGTCCAGCGTGCTCCTATGAGCAGTAGGAAGGAGAAACAGGGGGTGTTGGGCTGGGCTGCACTGTGGCCACTAGGGCCCAGTGTAGCAATAGTCTTTTGGCCTTTTCTTTTTTCCTCTTTCTATTTCTTTTATTCTTTTCTATTTTGCATTTTCCCTTGATAGCAAATGATTTTTGTAAAATGTGAAACTTGACACATAAATACATTGCAATATTTGGCACTGCCACAAAAAGTTTGGGAAGCATTTGAATTTGGTTGAATTTTTCATAAATTAGAAAGGTAATTAAAAATGCTTAAATAGCACTGTTTTAATTGCTAGAGCCCAAATGAGCCAACAAGTGATGTTGTTTTTCTTTACCAATATTTGTTTTGGAATATTTGCTAAAAGGTGAACTATTTTCCCACCATGTTTGTGAATTTAAATTCTCTCTTTAAATTTGAATTGAATTCAGAGGGGGAATTTGAATTGAGATTTGAATCAAGAGTGATCAAGCACTATTAAGCAAAGTGACTTAGCATAATTAGAGAGGGGTTACTGTAGCTTAATACATGGGGGTGTTACATCTTCATGATCGGCCTACTGTGCCTTCTTTACTGGTAGGGTGGAGGCTGCGGGCGCCACCCAAATTTGGAAATCGCGCGCCCCTCCAACCTATAAATTCTTCGCGTGGCTAGCCATGAAGGATAAATGCTGGATGGCGGACAGACTACAGCGTCGCCAGCTACCACACCCAGCCGCCTGTCTTTTCTGTGATCAAGAGCCAGAGATGATCTACCACTTACTCCTAGGGTGCGTCCTGGCTCGACAGTTGTGGATAGTCGTCGCTAGCAAGTGGGCTCGGCCGGCGTGGGTGCCACGACACGACAGTAATCTGGTGGACTGCTGGACATCTCTAGACCCACAAAGGGACATAAGAAAAGAAACATGGACAGTCATCGCTTTGGTAGCATGGACACTCTGGAGGCACGGTAACGACATTGTTTTCAATGGTGTGGCAGCATCGGCGGACGTGGTGCTGAACAAAATTGACGCGGAGGGACAAAACTGGCGGGCAGCGGCTCTGTTGAGGGAAGATAACTCCTTACCTATGAGGGTGGACAGGTTGGCTGGTGGCGAGTAGTCCCTTTAGGATTCGTGGGGTGGCTCCTTAGCAGTGGTTGAGTTGTAAAAATCTTTGCCATCTAGGCACTTTCTATCTATGATCTCGATATGTCAATCCTGACGTATCCTTGAAAAAATTCTACTCATTGTAGCCGCAGCACTAGTATTTAGTAGCTTATAAAAGAATTATATAGATTAACCAAAGTTATTTATTTCTTTTGATTTTCATGGGCCAACACGGAGAGGAGAAAAGGGCAATATCATAGGCATGTGAAAAGAAACTGTCTTAACTCTTCATTATTACTCCCTTGGTCTCTGAAAAAGATCTACCAACTTTGTTCAAACAGTGCACAGTTTGACCATGTTTATAGGAAAACCCATCAACAACTACAATATTAAATTGATGTAATATGAAAATATATTTTATTATGTACTCCATCCGTCCTATAATGTAAGACGTTTTTTCTCAAAAAACGTCTTACATTATGAGACGAAGGGAGTATCTACTAATATTAATTTGGTATCATCATTCTTGATAGTTTTTCTACAAACGTGGTCAAACCTTGCACTGTTTGACTTCAGAACAAATTTTATGTCTTCTCTTCAGATATCGGAGGGAGTACAATTTATTCAAGAATTCATTTGAAATTTGCGAGCGGTAACAAATAAATATAGTTCTAGACTCCTAGTTACATGTTTTCGAAAGAAGTTATTCTCTTCTCGTCACATATTGTCATGGCAAGATACTGACCAACTAGTTTTACCTCTGAATGCAGAGTCGATGCACAACACTCTAAGGCCTCCTTTGGTTTGGACGAATTTTGTAGGAATTTCATAGGATAGGATTTCTATAGGAAAAATTCCTTTAGAGACCCTTGGTTTGTAGGAATGAAATCCTATTCCTATGGAGGAATTCTTCCTATCCTCCACGTTTCATAGGAAAATAAACATTAGCCTAGACTCAATTGAAAATTGAAAAAAAATCTTGGTTTGTAGGAATGAAATTCTATTCCTATGGAGGAATTCTTCCTATCCTCCACGTTTCATAGGAAAATAAACATTAGCCTAGGCTCAATTGAAAATTGAAAAAAAATCTATGATGTGAAGCAAAGGACATCTTCTTTTCTATTTCTTCATAGGATTTGAGATACACGTCATCTCATTCTTATGACTTTCTTATTCCTATGATTTTTACCCTATGAACCAAAGGGGGCCTAATTCTCGCTCTTAAATTTTTGCATTCATAGTGCTGGTTGTGAAGAACCGAGAACGGAACCAGAAACGAACAAACCAAAATCTTGGTTTTTTCAGTTTTCGGTTTCAGCTTCCAAATCTGAAAACCACTTCGGTTTTTCGATTAGAAACCAAACATTTTTCGGTTAATTGAAATAACCATAAATAGATGCAATGCGCGAACACATGAATTGATTCCTTCAGCCAACCCTCCTTTTAAAACCCTCCACCCATCGTGTTGTTCCCAACTGGCGATGTGGTACTAAACAGTTGTGCTCGAACCAACTGGGCACCTGGTGCACATGGTGCCTATTTCATCTTTGGGCCTCAAATTATCCGCCCACACCGCTGCTATGGTGTCGCCCTCGCGTTCGCTCTCTCGCCACGTTCCCAGGCCTAGAGAAGTGGAGAGGGCCCCACTAGGTGGGCCGTGGACTATCTTTTCTTTTTTCCTGCTTGCTTGCTAAATGGTAAGAGCATCTTCAATAGATGATGTAGAAGCAAAGTTGTTGTTCATGCAATCAAGGATGGTAGTCTACAATGAACTGGAATGAACCTAATTTATCTTGGGATGACATTCGCAATTTGCATAGTAAGGGCGGCCACCCTTGGGTGATTTTGGGGGATTTCAATGAAATTTTATACTCTTCGGAAAAAGAGGGCGGTAATGCGAGACCAAATGGTATGATGAGGATTTCTGTGAATGCCTCATGGAGTGTGGGCTAGAGGATTTAGGTTACATCGGTGATCCTTTTACTTAGAGAAGAGGTGAAATTCGAGAGCGCCTTGATCGGGCAGTTTGCAATATAGGGTGGGCACATAAATTTCCTCGAGCGGCGGTGATTAACAAAGAACATGTCCATTCTGACCATCGTCCGCTGGTCCTGGACATGGATTATTTGTATGAAAATATCTTCAGACGGTCAGAGGGGCGTGCAAAATAATTTTAAGCTAGGTGGCTAAAGGAAGAGACTGTCATTGAAATAGTCAAGGCTTCTTGGGAAAAGGAAAAGTTGGCAGGTATTGGTCCCTCACTTGTTGATCGAACGAGAGTTGTGCATGCCGACCTGCACTCTTGGGATCGAGAAACTCTTAAGGGCTCGAAACGGAGAAATAATAAACTAAAAAGGAGTTAGAGAGACTGAGGCATGGCCCATTGAGTACAGAGTCCCGTTACAGGCAGAAGGAGATTATTGTGATAATTGAGAACCTCTTGGATCAAGAGGAAATTTTCTGGCTACAAAGAGGTTGGGCAAATTGGTTGTTGCATGGGGATCGTAATACATCGTTCTTCCATAACGCAGCGATGGCCAGGAAAAAAATATAAGGAAACTCCTAGATGATACTGGGATTTGGAGAGAAGATAAGGAGTTGAAGGATCATATCACCGACTATTTTCCTAAGCTTTTCACGTCGGAAGTTCAGCATCCAAATCAAGACATTTTGTCCCTTTTTCGTAGGAGAGTGTCTACTGAAATGAACAATGCTCTTCTTGCCCCTTATATTGCTGAAGATGTTCGTAAGGCATTGTCCGATATTGGGGATCTAAAAGCCCCAGGGCCAGATGGACTCCATGCTATTTTCTATAAAAGATTTTGGCCGATGCTAGGGGATGACCTAATTGAGGAGGTTTTGCAAGCAATCAATACATGCACTATTCTAGCTGGTTGGAACGATACTGCAATCATGATGATTCCAAAGGTTAATGCACCAGAAAAGGTAAGCCAATTCAGGCCAATCAGCTTATGCAATGTGGTATATAAAATTGTTGCAAAAATGGTGGCTTCTCAGTTGAAGCTTTTTCTACCAGAAATTATTAGCCCTACTCAGAGTGCCTTCGTGCCTGGTAGATTGATAACGGATAACATTTTAGTGGCTTACGAGTATTTCCACACAATCAAGAATAAAAGAGAAGGTAGAGAAGGCTTGTGTGCTATAAAACTCGATATGCACAAAGCTTATGACAGAGTTGAATGGCCTTTTTTGAAGGAGATTATGTTAAGATTGGGTTTCCGTCAAGATTGGGTGAACTTTATTATGCAATGTGCCTCTACTGTCGAATACAGAGTAAGGATTAATGCAGAGGAAAGTGAGAGTTTTAAGCCTACAAGGGGATTGAGGCAGGGAGATCCATTGTCACCATATCTATTCTTATTGTGTACAGAAGGGTTGAATACTTACACATGCAGACGAAAATGGAAATATCTCAGGAGTAAAAGTCTGTGTAGAGATGCTCTGCCCATCACAAATCTTCTTTTTGCGGATGACTATTTGATTCTCATGAAAGCCAACCAACACAGTGCAGATGCTCTAAAATCAGCGCTAGCTTTATACTGTGCGGCATCGGGACAATTGGTAAGCGTTAAAAAATCCAGCATTTTCTTTAGCCCTAACACAAAGGTGGAGATTAGATAACAATTGTGTACAATGCTGAATATAATGACTGAGGCCCTCAATGATAAATATTTGGGCTCACCAGCAAATATGGGTGTAGATAAAATAGACTGTTTCCAATTTTTGATTGAACAAATTGTGAAGAAAATTAGTGGATGGAAGGAAAAATTACTGTCTGCCGGGGGGAAGGAGATCCTGCTCAAGGCTGTTGTCCAAGCCATTCCTACCTATGCAATGTCGGTCTTTAAAATTCCTAAAAAAATTATAAGGGAATCATTGACGCGATAGCGCATTTTTGGTGGGGAGACGAGGAGAACCAGAGGAGGATGCATTGGATGGCCTGGTGGAAAATGTGCGTACCCAAAAACCAAGGAGGGATGGGATTTTGTGATATTCACTGTTTTAACTTGGCATTACTCGCCAAATAGGCGTGGCGTCTTCTTGATAATCCTGACTGCTTGTGTGCAACTATCCTAAGGCCTAAGTACTATCCTGATGGCGATTTGTTAAACACTAAGCTAAAGAAAGGCCTTCCTTTACCTGACAAAGTATTATGGCAAGCATAAAGTCTCTAAAACGCAGCTATATTTGGCGAGTGGGGAATCTACAAAATATCAATATTTGGGAAGATGCCTAGATACCAAACTGTGCCACTAGGAAAACTGTTACGCCCAAGGGGTGACAACTGTTAACTAAGGTGGGTGACCTGATTGATCCCGCTTCGAATGTTTGGGATGAAGATCTGATTAGACAAACTATGTGGCCCATTGATGTGCAACGGATTCTTTCAATTCCACTCCCGCAACATGATATGCCAGATTTCATTGCTTGGAGTTATACAAAAAATGGCATGTTCTCGGTTCGGTCGACATATTCTGTGGAGTGGGATCACCAGTATGGAAGTAAACTAAGGCATTCTAATGGAATGGGGCGAGCTACAGTTAACCCTATTTGGAGTAAGATATGGAAGTTATCTTGTCCGGCAAAGGTCAAAATCTTTATATGGCATACACTACATGGAACACTTCCATGCCGGGTTACGCTCACTAATCGACATATGAAGATCTCACCCATTTGTCCTACTTTCTCTGAGGGTTTAGAAGATATAAAGCACATGCTCTTCCGTTGCAGTAAAGCAAAGGAGGTTTGGAAAAGGCTGGGGATGAATGATATTATTGATAAAGCTTGCGAGGTCGACCATGCTGGTGAGGCGGTGTTGGAGTACTTACTACTTCTACCAGACAAAAAATTGTGGATTATGGGTCATAATGTGCGTGAAATGATTGTTGTCTCAGTATGGTACCTATGGTGGGAAAGACGAAAATTGGTGTACAAGGAGACAACTCAGAATGCGCTTCAAATCTCAATGGGGATTCTAGCCCTTACGTCAAACTTCGTGAATGCATCATCCCCCAAGGCTTCTATGAAGAAGGGGGTTTGGTCTTGTCCTCCTAAGGGTTTTGTGAAACTTAATGTTGATGCTTCTTTTGACCACGACCTACTTAGGGGCACGATGGGGGCAGTCCTGAGAGACGACAAAGGCAGGTTTATCACTGGAGGGAATGGGAAGATTGACTATTGTGCACATGTTTTGATGGCGGAAGCCTTAGCTCTCAAATTTGGTCTAAGTCTGGCGCAAAGGACGGGATGCAATCGCCTTATTATTAACTCGGACAACCTGGAGGTGATTGATACCTTGCAGGACGGAGGACGGTCGGCGGGTGCGGCGGCGGCAATCTTTGATGATTGTTTTCATTACGCCTGTGATTTCATTACTACTAGATTTGAACATTGTAATAGAGAAGCAAATAAAGTAGCTCATGAACTCGCTAGATTAGCTGGATTTTCTTCGACTTCTGATTGGTTTGAGGAACCCTTAAATGAAATTGTAATTATCCTCACAAACGATGTATTGGTTATTTCTAATGAATAAAGTTTTGGTTAATTTCAGGAAAAAAGGATGGTACGTCTGCACTATATGGGGTTGTAGTACATAAAATAATAGACCGTTCTAGAGTTTTCTCTTCTTGTTTGATTAGCCATGAATTTAGAACCTCAAATGTAGAGGCTCACAGACTTGCAAATTAAGCATGCTTTAACATTGGGTACTGGACGCCATGCTTGGCTAGGCCAGCCCGGAGATCTTGATTCCGTCCCTGTAAACTTTGTGACGATGGAATAAAGCTTTGTGAGTTTGTCTTAAAAAAAGATGGTGTAGATGTAAAAATAACTAACGTATACATCTCTGAGGCCCAAAAACCCACCTCCAACAAATGATGTAGATGCAAAAAATATACATCTCCACCTCCAAGAGATATAAAATACAACACCTAGAGATGCAAATTTGCATCTCCACCTCCAGGAGATGTAAAACTGACGGCCACGCACCAACCGCCCAACCGCTTTCATTTCCATTCTGTCCGCCCGCCGACCGCCGACCGCCGCCCGGGCCATGCCTGACTCCAACGACCCCTCCGCCTCCTCCGCCGCGGCCTTCACTGATGCGACCACCGTCCCTTATCCCGCCTCCGCCTCTATGCTGCCGCCCTGATTTTGCCCCACCCGGCCGGTCGCCGTCGCGGCTACGCCGCTGGCGAAGAAACAGTGGGCCGCCAATCCCCGCGGTGGAGGTGTCAAGCGGCTGGCGAGGTGCAACCAGGCGACGAACCCCTATCGGGTAGCCAAAACATCGAAGGCGGTCGTGGCTATGTCGGCCGATTCGCTGCCGCCAGCGGCCCTGACATCCGCATCCGGTCAAGGAACCCCTACTCCACCTCCGCCGCCGCCGCCGACAGCCATGGAGGAAGACGTGGTCACGCCCATGGCCACCACATCCAACAGTGGTTGTACAGTAGCTGCGCGGCCGTTGGCCAATTTTACATCTTCGCTTTGCATCATCTATTGGAGTTGCACTTTTACATCTCCAATATACATCATGTGTTGGAGTTGCCCCTTTTTTGGAGATGTAAAATGCACTTTTTGGTGATGTAAATTTTACATCTCCTAGTTTTACATCACCAAATTTGCATCATCTATTGGAGATGCTTTAAATGCTCGCTCACGTAATCACATCCCCTGATTTTTAGTGGACTGGCGTAATCACATCCTAAGGCCTCCTTTGGTTTGGAGTAATTTTATAAGATAGGATTCTTATAGGAATTTTTCCTTTAGAGCCCTTTGGTTGATAGAAATGCATTCCTATTCCTGCATAGGATTGGTTCCTATCCTCCACATTTCAAAGGAAAATAAACATGGGCCTAGACTCAATGAAAAAATTCATATGATGTGAACCAAATGACATCTCTTTTCCTATTCATACTCATAGGATTTGAGATACATGTCATCATTTCCTATAAGTTTCTTATTCCTATGATAATCCTATCCTATGAACCAAAGGAGACCTAAATGGTAAATGCTCATGTTCGCACACGAACACGTCACTGTGTAACCTCGACGCTGGGAGTGATGCACCGAAGCTCATGTCGAAAGAGACCCGGTCGGAAGTGCGGTACACAGTCAATCCGGCGGGTGCTTTTGTAGACCCGAAACCCCACACACCGACGAGAGACCCAGTCAGAGCACACGGCGGCTATGGGCTGTCCTAGGTCGGCCTAACCGCACCTAGGACCTCATGGATTCGCTGCCTCCAATCTTGAAGAACGACGAAAAACGAGAAGAAGATACAAGGGAGAGGGATAAAAAGTAGATGAACACGAAAAAGTAGTAGATTGATTTGTTCGATTGTTTGTTGTTCAATCGGCCGTCACCTCTCATCTATTTATGAGGCGACTAGACTTCTCATACAAGAAAAGGGCTCCAAATCCCATCCAAATCTTTCCAAAATTACCCGAACTTTGATTTAGGTAAGTCTGCGATAGCAATTCGGTTTTTGAGCCTCACAGACCAAAAACAACTTCGGATGAAGATGTGCCTAAAAGAAAATTTAACCGTTTCAACGAGATGAACAATTGTCATGTTGAACATTTTTCGATTCGAGGCCATCTTCAATACTCTACGGGGCCATCTTTAACTTTCGGTCGGACTCGGTCATGCAGTTTTCCTGTCTGTCCGAGTTTTGTCGCAACCTCGCAGGACGTATACTATCTCAGATGATGATGACTCCAAAAGCAAATTTGACCGTCTCGACGATGCGCATAACTTTTGTGCAGAACATTTTTTAACCTGAGGCCATCTAGATAATCTTTTCAGCCCATCTTTAGCTTCTGGTCGGATTGGCCTTGACCGTTTCCACTTGGCCGGCAAGCTTTTTTGCCGGCAAGGTTTTCATGCCGTCAAGCTTTCATGCCGGCAAGCTTTCTATGCCGGCAAGGTTTTCCACGCCGGCAAGTTTTCTCACGCCGGCAAGCTTTTCACTTGGTCGGCAAGCTTTCACACCTGCAAGTCTTTCCAAGCCGGCAAGCTCACGCTGGCAAGCTTTCTCACGCCGGCAAGCTTTTTCACATTGGCAAGCTTTCCATGCCGGCAAGCTTCATTCAACCGACAAAGGCCAAATAACTCACACGACCCATCAGACACCACCTAGGTGGGTGTCTGGTCCCTCGCGTCACTTTTTCACTCAGGACCGGTCCGCAGAGTGCTGCCTTTAACTTTTGCATACGAACTCGGATTGGGATGATTTTTATATCAAAATCAACCGATTCGGCGAAATGAAGACAATTCATGTAGATCATTTTTTCATATGAGACCTTCTTAGGGGCATAATCAGCCAAACAGTGATCTGAACAGAAAATTCTAGAACTTTGAACACAGTTTTGGCTCCTAAGATGACGTTGGATGGTGATGACCCAAACATCAAAGTTGCTCAATTTGATGATACGAAACTTTTTCATGTTGAAACCCTTTTCATTTGGGGCCATCTTAATTGTGTTTCGTACCATGCTATAATCAAGGTATCAACACATGCCCCCCTGTTTTTCGGCAAAACTTGCATGCCAAAAAATAATTTGCAATGAGCTTGTTCTAAGCACGATGTCAACACTCCAATGGCCATTTATTTGTGTTTATGGAAATAATTATATATTGGCCATGTCCTTGCTTAGGGCGATAGTTATATATCGGTCACTTTGATTAGCAACAAAATAGAGCTAATCGAATGTATGGTGATGCGGTAAAACCCTTGCATGATGTAAGAAGTTATATTGCGTCAATGGATCAAAATAAGTCCATGGAGGGTAACCAATCATACCTAAGGATGAATTCCATGTCATTGGCGTCAATGGCATAGTTGGAGACTATGGATAATGTGTGGACCGAAGATGTTGAAACCTTCGGCTTGGTTGTTCATAGTTTTCACTCTTTTCCTTCTTCACCTTTTCCGCACTTCTTGTAATGAAAGCTTGCACATCATTCTTGTTTTGAGTACTTCCTTTGGGAACCCATGCCATGTTTCTCTTTTCAAGTTCTTGTCCACTAAGTTTTTGTAATGTCATATTTTGCCAATACGATAAGCCGAGTATGCATCTCGGCTGTGATTCTGTTTTGACCAATGGCAATTCTTTTTTGACCTTGTGCACTCTCAACTTCTTTTCTTCAGATTTGGCAATTTGACTCTTGACAATTGATTGCTTCATCTCATTGCCTTTAGTAGCCAATGTCAACACTTTAATTAGCTCTTTTTCATTTGAGATCAAATCTGAAGTAGCACTCTTACGATCATCTCTTTTAACGCGGTAAACTTGCTTGACCACCTCTTTCTTTTTCCTTGATCTCTGGACCAATTCCTCATGATTGAAACGGTCTTTGACATGTGGTTGTTCAAATGTTGATCTTCTTGGAGCTGCATAATATTTGTGAGATGGTCTAAAATAAGATGGAGAATGTGCCCTTGTATCATACTTGTCCCATGATGGATATGGATCTACATGAGCATAGGGAGGCATCCATAGCATTGGCATTGGCGGCCCAAAATAAGGATAGGAATATGTTGCATTAAAATTCTCACTTTCCCAATACCGATCCTCATATTTGCGCCTTGGGGGTGATCTTGGTTTCTTTGCATGATTCGACCGATAAGCATTCTTCTCTTCACTCTTCCTTTGATATTTATCCAATAGTTCAGTGAAGGTGACTTTTGATCTCTTACCCTTGTGCTTATTTCGGCCTTTGTTTTCTTTTGGTTTGCTTTCATCGATCATTGGATTTGCTTGCTGCCCCCAGTCCTTGGCGTCTTAATTGTAACTTTGATAGAACTCATGCCTTCAAGAATATTTTCATTGTGCTCCTGAATAACTTCTTTACTTGAAAGCGTGATCCCATCACCTGTAGTTTTTACCTTCTCATCTTTAAAAGAATCATCTTGAAGAAGTCGATTCAAAAACTTTTTGCCATCAAGACCAATCGGAATAGACTGGTCATCATGTGGTGTTTCAACAAATTTCAATCGCCCTTTATCAATGGCCGATTTAATTATTTGAAGAAACATATTACAATCCTCAAAATTATGCTCGAACGAATCATGCAACTTACAATACATTCGTCCTTGGATTGATGGCTTGACATGGTGATCAAGAATTATAATATAATTATTTCTCAACAACAAATCAAATATTTGATCACGCGTGTTTGAATTGAAGGTAATTTTTTTATTTTCTAGCAGATCTTGCTATGAGAACGGCTTTGGAGTTAAGCAAACGAATGGTTCAGATTTTGCATCACCCCATTCGGCTATGCATTGTGTTTTGTACTCTATCTCCGATGTCTTTGAAAAACAAATTATACTATCATCGGATTTCTCAACAGACTATAACCTTGGCTTTAAATTTCTGAAATCAAAATAGTTAGAACATAGATGTCTCAATTGAGACCATGTGCAAGCCAAATATGAAACAAGCAAAGCTACCCAATTAGATATGAACTTTAAATAAAGAAATGGAAAAAGCTTTGGTTGCAATAAGTCACTATCGGTCTCTATGAATGGCGGAATGGGTTGATCGATATGCTCTATAACAATTTTATTGCTAACAAATAAATTACCCTTCTTCATTGGTATTTCAAAATTACTTATGAGAATTTTTCTAATAGACGCGTCTACAATAAAGTTGTGACCAAATCTTGCTAGACATACCTCTTCAAATATGTTGGGAGAACATGATGGTGGTGTGACTTGAACAATATCTTGCTCCGTCTTTGGATGGCTCCCCAACGCCTTTCCATCACCTTTTTCTTGATTCCGTGCATCATCACTTTGAAAATCCTTGTCAACCGAACTTTGTCCAGCTATTTGTTCTTGTCCTTGAGGCTTGTCAATTTCTGTGGCACGAAACTCATAGGGCAGGAAGTAGGTTCCATTAACTTCAGAAAAATCAAGCATGGTCATTTTGCTATGTTTGCCATACCCTTTCTCAATAATGCTTGCCTCTTTGGATTTGATGGATTCGAAATATATACTACTTGATTCGGCTTTTTCAGCCGAACCACTTTCATGTTCCGAATCATCCTTCTTTTCATTGATTCTACCAATTGGCAATGCTTCTTTTATTTGAGCCAATTCTTTTTCTATTTGTTTCTCGCAGCGAGCAGAAAAATTGGCTTTAAGCCTTTTCTCAATTTCAGCCCAGTCCGGATATGATTGCCCCTCAATGCTTTTAGATTCTTTCGGGAATGACACATGGGTGTTGCCGAAACTTTGCAATTGTGTAGGGGATGTATAATATGATGTAGTACTAGGTAAATGCATATGCATTGTTGTAAAACCATATTTTTGCTCGCCAATTTTATCAATTGGCAAAGATTCATATTCTTGTAAAACTCTAGCTTTTATTGCATTATAATCAGGAACTAACCCCTTATCATGCTCTTCAAGGCAAAGTGCACTAATCTTGTTATTTCAGGCTATATCCCTTTTTAATGTAGCCACTTCCCATTCTATAAGGGATTGCTCCGCAATACTTTTAGATTCTTTCGGTAATGAGGTGTTGCCGAAATTATGCAATTACGCAGAGGATGCATTATATGCTACAATATTAGATGATGGCATATGCACTCCTGCAAAATTTTCACTTATTCGGCTATGACCATGAAGGTGCGAAGCCGAATTACGAGCATCTACGGTTGTATACGGTGCCAAAAATTACTAACATGAGGTGTAGCATATGACGGTTGAGAGTAACTGGCCGAATAGCTAGTAGTAGCATGGCCAATTCTCCCATCCATCGGCATGGTTGAACTAATATATTGCAAATTAGTTGCCGGTGAATAAAAAGGTGAAACACTTTGTCGCATGCTATTGGAAGTTCCTACAGGAGGTGTTTCAACTTGATTGACCAAACTCATCATGTTGTTCATCGGCATAACGATTTCTGGGGTTACCGATGCATGAGAGTTGGAGTACATATGGTGCATGTTACTAATATCATAAGAAGTTGAAGCATGTACATTTAGGTAAGTCTGAGACAGCAGTTCAGTTTTTGAGTCACACAAGCAACAAACGACCTCAGATAAAGATATGCCCAAAAGCAAGTTTAACCGATTCGACGAGACGCATGTTTAACGTTTTTTGATTCGATGCCATCTTCAATACCCTACGTGGCCATCTTTAACTTCCAGTCGGACTCGGTCATGTAGTTTTCCTGTCTGTCCGAGTTTGTAGTAACCTTGCAGGCCGTATACTATCTCAGATGATGATGACTCCAAAAGCAAAGTTGATCGTTTCGATAATGCGCACAACTTTCATGTAGAACACTTTTTAATCCAAGGCCATCTAGATAATATTTTCATCCGACCTTTAGCTTCTGGTCGGATTGGCCTTAACAGTTCCCACTTGGCCGGCAAGTTTTTTTGCCGGCAAGCTTCCACGCTGGCAAGGCTTTCCATGCCGACAAGCTTTTCACGCCGGCAATCTTTCACACCTGAAAGGCTTTCCAAGCCGGCAAGCTCTCGCGGCGGCAAGCTTTCTCATGCCGGCAAGCTTTTCACACCGGCAAGCTTTCACGCCGGCAAGCTTTTTCACGCCGGCAAGCTTTCCACGCCGGCAAGTTTTTTCATGCCGACAAGTTTTCCATGCCAGCAAGCTTCATTCAGTCGACAAAGGCCGGATAACTCACGCGACTCATCAGACACCACCTAGGTGGGTGTCTGGTCCCTCACGTCACTTTTTCACTCAGGACCGGTCCATGTTGCTTCTAACTTTTGCATACGAACTCGAATTGGGATGGTTTTTATATCAAAATCAACCTATTCGACGAGACGAAGACAATTCATGTAGATCATTTTTTTCATATGAGACAGTCTTTGGGGCATAATCAGCCAAACAGTGATCTGAATATAAAATTTTAGAACTTTGAACACAGTTTCAGCTCATAAGATGAGGTCGGGTGGTGATGACCCAAACATCAAAGTTGCTCAATTTGATGATACAAAACTTTTTCATGTTGAAATCCTTTTTTTTCATTTGAGGCCATCTTAATTGTGTTTCGTACCATGTCAAAATCAGGTGTTAACAGCTCCCTCACATAATCATGTCATCGCTCCTACCCATCCAAAACAATGTTGGACAGGACCAAATCATGCATGCAATCATTTCTACTAAGCCATACTATTGGGGATATTCCCCCTATTATAACCCGGCTAAAGGTTTGAGTTGGCCTAGAGCTTGAAGGCTCTATGGGTCGCCCCATTTTTCGGGTTAAGATAAGATGACAAGGAGGAATCCGGGGCTCAGCGACGAGACCCAGCAGGAGGTCGTCTTGACAGGAGCCCAATGGGCCGGCTCGCAGAGAAGGTCCAAGAAGAGGAAAGTCCCCTGACAAGAGAAGCAAGACCTGGTAAGGGAAGCGAGACCCAGCGAAGGATTGACCCGGTTTGGGTTGATTGATTTGGAAGAAGAGACCCGGTTTGCTATTGCTGACTCAATGGATCATACACGAGATGGATACTTCCTGACTTGGATGGCACAGAAGATCAACAAGACTTAGAGTAGGACTCCAATTAAGAGTAGGACACGAAACCTATTGTAAACCCCAGGGACCCTGCTATTATATAAAGTAAGCTCCGGGGTCGTCTAAAGAACAAGTTAGAAACAAGTCAGGACAGACAGACAAAGTAGAAGCTCTCGAGATTAGAGGTAGCGAAATAGCACCCTTGTAATTGAGATCATCATCATTATCAATAGCAATCAAGCATGACGTAGGCTTTTACCTTCATCGTGAGGGGCCGAACCTGGGTAGTCTCGCGTCTTTCGATTCCGACCAACCCCGTTCAAGCAATCACCTAGCAGCGATGGCCTCACGACTAAGTCATTTTTCGAGGACATCTGCTGTGACAAAACCACGACAGTTGGCGCACGGTGATGTTGAGTTCTTGGAGGGAGCTCTCTCAGGGATCGAAGGATAAATCATGTCTACCATCTAATGATCTAATGTACGTACGCAGTTCTCACAAGAAAAATCTAATCCACATACATGGACAGAATCATGTGACCAAAATATTATGTGTTGTACAAAAGTTCGCGTCAATTTTGGTTATTATCGAAACCGAACCAAAATTAAATGGTTATGACCAAAATCGAACCGTATTTATGTATAAAACCATATAAACTGAAGTATAAAAATCATACAAACTGAGCCGAAGCAAATCATAAAAACCGAATGCACACCATGAGGAGCAGTCTAGCCTATTCTACCACTATTTTCGCATACTGGAGCATGTCGGGCAAACCATGAGGAAGATGTAGCTGCGGATCTCGTCATGTGAATGGTAACTTTTGGATTAAACAGTGCCATCTGTAAATGTTATTTTTCTACACAAATCCAAGTCAGCTTCTTTCTGGTCGCTCGAGTATAAGCTCGCTGACGATTTTGTGCTTCTGTTGGTTCGTTTGGTTTAAAATGAGCATGGGAGATGTTCTTGGTTGTCACTGCCTTGTTTCTGTCGAAACCATCTCAGGTTGTTGTTGTTTTTTTTTAAACGGAGGCAAAAGATTTACCTCATCAATTAAATGAGAGGAGAATAAAGTCACAGAGTGTTACAAACGACCGAGCGAGCGGCATGACAATTACTCGCTTAATACAATTCTCTCTAATTTCTTAGCCCCTGCGATAACCCAAAGGTTGGCCTCATCCACGATAAGCTTTAGTAGGATTGGCGGCGGTGCATTCTTGTGGCGGAACACCCTGGAATTCCTCTCATTCCAAATTGTCCACGACACAAGCATGGTAAGAAAAGCCATGGCGCGTCGATCAGGGTTGCTCGAGTTGGTTCGTCTATCGCATCACTCCAACAAAGACTCTGTAAGGTGCCAATCACTAGTGTCCATGTGCACAAGACCATACTTATCAATGATCAAACGCCAAACCCTAGTAGTGAAACGGCATTTGACGAAGAGATGGATGCCCGTCTCTTGCTCTTGTTTGCAGAGGGGGCAAAGGCCACAATTAGCCCAACTACGCCGCTCAAGCCAGTCGGCGGTCCAAATCCGATCTTGCAAGGTCAACCAAGCGGAGAATTTAACTTTCAGAGGCGCCCACACCTTCCAGACCATGAAATCCAAACCGTCTCTGGTTGCGAGTCGGTAGTTCTCGGCTGTCTGGTGCCTTCAGCTCTCTATCCATTGTACAAGAACTTTTCAGCATGCAAATGTGTTAAGATCAGTGCTGGCGTACCTCATTTCCAGAGATCATCCATACGTGTGTTTTTTTTAGGTTGTTGAGAGGTACTACATCTGTTCCTAAATATATTCCTAAATATAGTACGTTTTGACAGCTCAAACTACCAAAACATCTCATATTTAGGAGCTGATGATGTCGATTGGTGCGGAGTAGAAGGGTGATATTCTTGTTGTCCTAAGGAAATGCCTTTGAAGTATTTTATGTACTCCTCCTAAGGGGGTACTCCCT
The DNA here is from genome assembly GCA_011799875.1 of Thinopyrum elongatum. Lineage (NCBI taxonomy): Eukaryota > Viridiplantae > Streptophyta > Magnoliopsida > Poales > Poaceae > Thinopyrum > Thinopyrum elongatum. Next base: position 263,994,190 of record CM022297.1, read on the forward strand.
CTGTAAAGAAATACAAACAGAGGGAGTAGTTATTAAGGGGTTGCATTTTCTTGACGCATAACAGGACCATATTCTCTAACCAAGTTTTGGCGGTTTGCAGGTATCATATATTGAGACTCGAGAAGAAGGCCAAGGACCAAGGTCATATGCTGCCTTTGGTCTTTGCTACAAGAATTGTGCTATTTTTGGGCCAGGGAAAGCTCAAGAAAAAGAATCAATATTAAACTTGTTCGAATATTAGTTGTTCTATGGGTTCTTTTTTTTCACCCTTTTTTTATCTTCGGGACTTTGTAGATATTCCACTATGGACTACATACAGAGCAAAATGAGTGAATCTACAGTCTAAAATGCATCTATATACATCCGTATGTGGTTTATAGTGAAATATGTAGAAAGACTTGTATTTAGAAACTGAGGGAGTATACATCATGCTTTTTTTAGTTTATTCTACTGAATTGCATTTCAAGATAATTGTTACTGAGCACAAAGCAATACATTTTTTCGGTAGCAAATCGCAAAGCATTGTCTAGTGATGGACAATAATAGAAGAGGGCCTAATGTTGTTTCATGTAGTGCAATAACCAATAACAGCTTAATTCCTGCTACAAACAGAATTCTAAGTTGGAAACTATGGCCTCCTGACACAATCAGCAAAATAGCAAGAGTCAGGCCAGTCTCGGAGAAAATCATATGTGCGGTGTGAAGTTCATAAATAGCATTGCATATAAAACAACAGCTTCAACCATCCAGGTTCCATGTGTACAATGACTACAGAGTTACTTGCAACTCTTGTCATCAGATGTATTTCACTCAAAAGGGGGTAAAAAGACTAAGAAAACAAGCACATTTAGCAGTACATCCTTGGGAACAACCAAAGCCAAGATTATTTTTGTCAACAAACATGATCTAAGTTACACCGCTCAACCTAGTTAATGTGGCAGCATGGCAATCGACCTGGAGTTTGCACGGTGTTCTGTTGTTCTTCACAACAAGCCTCTAGGGTTTAGTTCCACCTTGGGTAATGGACGTCGCGAGAAGACTGGGATGGCTGCACGCTCTGGCTGTTGGCACCAATGAAGCCTTGCAGAAGGCTCTGCGCCACTCTCACTTGGTCCGGCATACCTTGGATCTCCATGATGGATTCTGAAGAACCAGGACGGGCTTCAAGTAACTTCATTCTTGCACCAGAGATCTGAGATCGAGAACTTGCATGAGAAAAACTTCTAAACTATTACAGGGTATAAAATAATGAAGACTGGCTCAATGGATGACGCAGTCCCATTTGTAGTTCAGAAAGATCAGAGCATAGCTGGTACCTGGCGGATCTCTGCGAGATTGACACCACCAGCTCCAACAATAGATTCCAGAGAACTATTTGGAATCCTCAGTTCAACAGAGCTACTTGAATACCTGCCAAAAGGATTATCTCTCAATGACAATTTCCACGTAGCATTTCAGAAGGGAGATGAGCTGCGAAAACATACCCTGTAACATCTGCCACTCGTTGATAATCCTCACGTCCATGCATCTGCCCGGCAGCCTGAAGAGTGAAATTTGAATCTATTCAGCACTGAAGCAAATGAGAACCAAATTTATTCAGATGCACATGTCCACGCATGTGAATCAGCGTAAACAGAACCAGACAAGGAAAGTCGATAATATAAGTAAAGACCGAGACCCAATAAAGAAAACAGTGAACGTCAACAAGTTATAGTGCACAGAAGTGACAGCTAGAAGCCTAGAATGATATGAATGCAGATCAGTATAACCTACGCAAACCTAAGGATATTTTTTCCTCTTCAGAAATCCCAACCAGTTATGGAAGAATTGCATACACTACACAGTTTCAGGTTTCCAATGAAAACTATGAGGTGAGGGCCATTTGCAAAACAGGGGAACTGACGCATTAAACTGTACCTCAGTGTAATCATAAGCATTGGAATTTCCAGCTCTGGTGATCCCTAATTGTTGCATATTACTATTCCCAGCTCTTGAGAGGCCTAATTGCTGAATGCCTCTACTAGAATAGCTATCAGTAGGCATATGGTCATGATAAGAACGATGCGACATATAATCAGCACCAGGACTAACAGGCAAGGGCATTTCTCTAGTAGGCAAGCGAGCAGATGCTGCATATCTATCATAAGAAGCAAATGGTGGAGCGTCGCTAGCAAATGGACTTCCACTAGGATGCTCTCTTCTTTTAGAGAAGTAATCTACTGAATCATGGGGTTTATTGTTTGGTCTCCCATATGGTGTGTCGTTGGCAGGTCTCCCATATGGTGCATCATTGGCTGGTCTTCCATATGGTGGATCATTGGCTGGTCTTCCATATGGTGGATCATTGGCTGGTCTTCCATATAGTGGATCATTGGCTGGTCTCCCATATAGTGGATCATTGGCTGGTCTCCCATATAGTGGATCATTGTCAGGTCTTCCATATAGTGAATCACTGGCAAGCCCGTATGGTTGATCAATGGCAAGCCGCCTTTGATATGGGGAATCATTAGCAGGCCTTCCATAAGGGGTATCATTAGCAGGCCTTCCATAAGGGGTATCATTGGCAAGCCTTCCATATGGTGGATTGGCAGGTCTTCCGTACAGTGTGAATTCCCTGCTAGGAAATATATCAGCAGGAGGACCATCAAAAGAGGAAATTCCATCTCTGAGGATTCTATCTCTAAGCCTCGAAGCAATCTCTGTGATGGCTTTTCTTGCAATATCTGGAGACCCAGAAACCTGAAAGCTCGGAACACATGTAACAGCATAATAACAAGTCAAGAAACAAAAACATTAAAAAGGCAGATACTGAAACAATATGGACAACTTGATGAAGATACAATTGAATATAAATCACCTGCACAAGCTCATCGTGAAAAGATAAGTACTTTGGTTTATCTGCTTTCGAATAAACTCGGATTTCAGCCCCAATACGCCTTCTCATTTCAGTAATTACCTTCCCACCTTCCCCAATAATACAACCAACTTTTTTTGATGGTACAACAAGTCTTGTAACCAAGTTGTGCTCCTCAGAAGGTGCACTTTCTGAAGGTTCACTTACTTTGCTCTCACTTACTTTACTATGGAGCAAAATAAGTGCCTCGATTGTTGGGGATACTGAATCAGCCGGAATCTGGATTGAAAAAATACGTAGGAGATAAAACAGTGAGGACTCAATTGTGAAGATTGGTATGATAAGGAGATAGCAATTTGAACAACCATCTACATCTTACCTCCTTGGATGAAATAACAATTAACCTTTCTCCAGAAGCATCTTTGTGCAATTCCTGAACCATAATGCGAGCACCAGTCTGCTGCTCTACCTGCCGAACATTTGCCCCACTTCTGCCAATAACAGGTCCAATAAGCTCAGAAGGGCACAGAATTTTAATAGAAAACTCTTCTGGTTCAGGAACAGGATATTGCAATGGTCCGTTTCTATATGGATCAAGCAAGGGCATTGGTGGTGGATGATCCACATGCAGGTGTGGTAACATGTGATTTTCATGTGGTAGCGGTGGTGGGGACTCGCGCTTCCTTTGTGTGCTTGCATCTATAATTTCTTCAAGAGGTGGATTTTCTTTGCGAGGATGCCGATGGAGACGAGTAGATATCTCGTAGAGAGCTTTTCTTACAAGAGAAGGTGCACCAGATATCTGACATGATATAAGCAATTACGCATCAATATTATTCATGTCTAAAGATAATAAAGCACACAAAAAAGAGCATGTTGTAAGTGATAGATATCTTATTTTGGCCCTGTTTGTTTGGCCTTTTGCTTCTGCTTTTGCAGCTTTTCCACTTTGGCAAAAAAAGCCACAAAAGCTCCTAAATAGAGGCTTACGCAAAAAGCACCTATTTAGGAGCTTTTTTGGCTTCTTTGCCAAAGTGGAAAAGCTGAAAAAGCAGAAGCAAAAGCCCAAACAAACAGGGCCTTTCACTGAACTGGCAAATATCTTGGTAAACTATAATCTAAAAATAAACTAGGTGCTATTCCTATGCCAGATACCAAACTCTAAAATCCAATCATTTAGGAATTTAACAGGGAATATAAACATAACGGAGAACTTCTATAGTAAAATAAATTGATACGGTAGAGTAATGAATCCAAATCTAAGCTAAACAAAAGCAATACAAAAGTCCCTGGAGATCAATACAAGCAAAAGACATTACAAGCTGGAACACAACACAACAAAGGATATTTTGCTATTAAAACAAATTTACCTGCACCAATTCATCACTCTTAAGTGCACACTGAGGAAGGTTTTCAGATGGTAAGACACGGATCCCTGCACCAGTATCATTTCGCAATTGCTGTATAATAGAGCCACCTTTTCCTAGCAGGCAGCCAACTTGATTGCCTGGAACCAAAATTCGAGCAGTCACATCACCAGCAGTTTCAGAATTCTCATAGGTAACTCCATCGTTCGAATCTTCATCAGCAGCAATCTTATCATGTATCTTCAACAACGCATCTTGAGCAAAACAATGGGGCTTCATGTTCTCTGAGCCATCAACATTAGAAATATTTTGAATAGCTTGGTCAGAGTTATTTTGGTAATCAAATATAATAATTACTCTCTCGTCTGCACCAGGAATAGAATCCACAACCCGTATCTTTGCTTTAGTCTCCTCTCTAAGGGCCTTAACAACATGACCACCTCTCCCCAAGACACCGCCGATCTTTTTTCCTGGGCACAATATCCTGTAAACGGTTTCTATTGGCTGAGAGGACATATGTCCGCCATCCTGCCTGTAGTTTAGCCGTTTCCTCTTTCCATCATCAGAATTGAAACGAGTCCTCTTTTTGGAAGTACTTTGATTGTGTCTTCTAGAGTTATCATAATCCATCAGTCTACATAGAGAAAGGTCCATCAATATAAAGAAACTGTAGAGGTAGCAAAGAAGGTGTTGGGCACCCTACGATTCCATTACTCCATTAGCTGTCTGATTATGACACATGCATAACCTTCTCGCTTGTGCGTACCTCAAAATTGAGATATTGCTGATAAATGTTCATGTTGCTACTTATACTACGGAAAACTGCTGTAGGTTGTTCACAAGTGCAAGAAAAGGTATAATTTTTTGTAGTCAAATGACTGTTTTCAGGTAGGTTACCAGATTCAAATCTATTGACTGTACTAAACTAACAAGATCCTCACGGTTTCATCCAGAGCTCCCACCTACTGTATTTCATTCAAATGAAACACTACCCACTATATAATTGGCACAAAGAAACGTGGTGCATGTAACACTGCATAAACGGAGTATCAATCGGAAGTACTTGGGAGTTTGGAGTGCAAATCCAGTGCAAGAATTAGTCATAGTATATATCAAAGTGCCAAAAGGACATGTAATTTGAACGAATAATGAAAGCAAGCACTTAAAGTGAAATATGCAGAGGGCATAGTGGTGATAAATGACTTAACATCATAACATAGCTTTGCAAGGGAAAGGTAAAACTGCATAAAACTTAAGCAATCATAATTTCATAGAGATCTGAATGGTACAAAATAAGTACGCAATCATAATTCTGTCAGTTTATGGATGCAAAGATGTCCTAGCTTTACAATGATAGAAGGACTGTTAGGCAACCGGAAAGATAAGGCTTGAATTTATAGTATGTACAGAATAACATCAAGAGAAGCTACAGTGCTAAGTGAATAAGGCCAAATATCCCTAGAAAGAAAAAAAAAAGGCATCCTAGCATATGGGACTTGCAGCAGCTCCATGTGAAGTGAAATCTACAGTAACTTGGCTTTGCATCCATAAGTGGCAAGAGTTGATAGTGCTAATTATAGCGCATCATCCCACCGCATAAAGCGACATGCCAAATTCACAAACACATAACCAAATAAGCAAACAGGTGCGCTAAATTGACCTAGCCCTTTTCAGCACGCTTACATATATGACTTGAAGAAACTCCACTGATATACTAGGTCACAAGAACAAGCAAAAAACGACAGTTTGACCTCGCATATCAGCTCACTACCTCATCCAGCCATAAAAATTTGTCTGGCAAACAGAAGGATCTCGACCTGGATTCAGAAAAGGCGCCAGATTGACCACACAAGTCCAGGCGTGTGGGCAGAATTGCTCACACGCACAGCTTCACTCACACGCATCGAAGACGCCAAACAAAAGAAGCAGTATTTACATCCCCCCGCGACACAATCTCCATCCTTGGGGACCGGCATATCGCAGTCACAAACCTAGTTTCTAGTGCCGGATCTAGATGGTGCGCCGGCTGTTGCGCCCAAAATTCGTGGAGGTTAAATTAGGGCAAGAGCAATTCCCTGGATAACAAGAAGCTCATACCTTAAAAACTAATGACGAAGATGGCGGCGGCGGCGGCTGGGGGATACGGCAGGGCCGCGATGCCGCAATAAGGTTGGAGGCGGCGATGCGCGTGGCAGGGGTGTGAGGCGTGGGCGGTGCCACGGCAAGGCGGCAGCTGGAGCTAGGGCACCGGGGGAGAAGAGGAAATTTCTCAACGGGACGGCGGAGAGGAAAAGTCGCTGTGGGAAGAGATGGATTTTGACGGGGACGGGGAAGACGAAAGGAAAGAAAAAGAAATCTTTCCCTAATAATAAAGTACAGTACGGATTGACTCCGTGGGTTCACCGTCACAATACGCTTCTTCCCGTGATTTTACGTTTTCAGTTTGAATTTAAAACATATTCGAGGTGGTACTAAATTTTGTCTCTGCAATATTATCGACTTGATTGACTGCTACGTTCTTTCTTGGTCGCTTAGCTGGGCTGCGATCCAGTTGGGCCTTGGCCCGTCTCTCTATTCTGCCCGCCCGCTCACCGTCATCACACTTTTGCTAAAACCCCCCTGTGTTTTTCCGTAATACAACCCGCAGTCCTAAAAAAAAGGTACATTTTATCCAAACGCTCAGCGGACAAGTGAAGGTCAGGTGCGGGCGGAGCTGGGCGGAGCTGCGGCAGAAGAGGCGGCGCGACGGAGCAGGAGAAGATGGCCGAGAAGATGTTCAGGCGCGGCGCGACGAGCGGAGCAGCAGAGGTTCAGGCGCGGCGCGGCGGGCGGAGCAAGAGAGGTTCAGGGGAGGTGCCAGCGGAGCAGGAGAGGTTCATGGGCGGTGGAGCAGGAGAGGTTCATGGGCGGTGCCCTTGTCGCCGGACGGCCATCCTTGCTGCGCTTGATGGAGGATAGAAGGGGGAACATTTTCTGGTGGGTACGCCGGCCGCGGGCGCGCTTCGCTGTGACCTGTCCGCCGCCGCCAATCCTCTCCGGCCTCCTCCGTATCCTTCTCAATCTCGGATGAGCTATTCCCGTGTCGTGATTTGGATGGACAATAGGAGGCCGTGTCCTTCTCCAACACCAAGCAATGGAGTGCCCGACCCGGATTTGAGTTGTTTGCTATAAGAAGGAGCGGTCCTCGGCCGAAATCTCCATCAGATTGCGTCCTTGGACCATAAGCTCCATCAAAGCCCGTCCAAATTGCTTTTTTGACGCAACGTACAATGTCGCCGTCGAGTTCGCCGGAGGAGGAAGTGCCGAGTTCGCCGGAGGAACAAGACCATCTGTCCAACCGCCCAATTTCGTCTGCCTCGGCTACACCAGAGGTAATGTATCGCCTTCATATTCACTGGATGGAATTCCCTGTTTGTCCCCTGTCTCTTGTCTCTGATTTTGTTCTGTAGCCTGACTGAAATAAGGGACGGTACTTAATTTATAAAGCATGAGAAAACTGATGGAGGATGGTTAGTACAGCAGCAAAGTTTTGTAAGCTCAAATTTGTAGACTGATTTAGTAGTCCCTGTGATTGCTACATGCAAGTCAGTTTAGAGGTAAAAACATGTCCTGAGCTAAGATGAAGTCTCTGACCTTCGATCACTTTATTTTGCATTTACATGATATATTGCTTCTAGCCGATGAAATTTGGTCCACATCTGTGTGCATATAATAAACTTGTGATCATAGGACTGCTAGCTTAAAGTTTTTTAGATTATGTAAATGGGTTATTTAGTTGTCTGCTCTTATAAGCTGGAGCTCTTAAGTGATTGGTTTACATAGGAAATCAATGACAAAATTAGCAATTACAGAATAACCAGATTTCAACCCAAAAGTCGATAAATAAATAAAGTGTGATGTTAGTTTTTTTGCCATTGTATACAACTAGCAGTCCTAATGGGCGTATATTCCTTTCAGAACACATTAAGCTGCTGTTAGCTAGAACCTTGAGGTCTATATGATTAAGCAAAAGCTTAAAATTAGTGCAAATTGTAATCCCACAAACACCATGCATTCGCTCAGCTTCTTTGTATATAACTCAAATCCCTCCTTGCATCTCTAATCTTACTTGAGGAAAAAACAACGAATCTGAATCCACTAAGATGATACAGTGTATAACCCCAACCATGGACCAGTTTTTACCTCTACATGCTTTTGCCTTCTACATAATGGATTGCAATGTTTTTCTCTCCTTTAAACAATGGTACTGCCACATGATGCATGTCATGGTTCTCTGAGCTTGGATGAACCTACTTTATGCAATAGCATCCCAACTGTAAACTCACTATGATGTACTACCTCTGTTTCAACTGATCTAACGGTTGGAGGTTTACATTTTATTTTTGTTGTGACTGCAGAAAATAGATGACATCGCTGAACTGAACATTGCAGAGGATTTTGATAACCGACCTTCCAAAAAGGCAAAAAAATTTGAATCAGGTGTTCTGGAACCATCACCTATGTCACCAACTATGAAAACATCTTCTCCAGGTTCAGAGTGTTTTGAATCGATTGTGCCGGAATCAGATAATCAGATGAATCATGATACACTACCATCACCTCCATCCCCATCTAGCTTGACAATATCTCCTGTTTTTCCATTGCATGATGTTAAGGAACCAGATTCACATAAAGAGATCAAAGTTGACGAGACATATGATTATCTCCCACAAGGTATTTGCTTAATTTATTATGTGTGCTTTCGTATACAATATATTCTTAAATTATTTGATTTTCTGCAGACTATACATTGACCGACCATGATCTATGTGCTCATATAGCAATAGAATCATCTTTGAGAAAACAATTGCTGGTTCAGATAGATGGAAGTTCTGTCTTGCAACATCAATTGATGTGCCTGCTAGATGAAAAAGAGTGGGTAAATGATGATGTAAGTACCCTTACTCAAACAGGAAAAAGTTCTAATCACTAATATCAATTAGTAATGTATTTTTTTAATTCTTAATTATAGGTGATCAATGCATATATATGTTGTATAAAGGACCAAATGCATCTCCAGAATGATAATAAAGTATATTTTGAGAGTCCATTTGTTACCTCACTATTTAAACGAGATGGCACCATTGGAATACAAGAAGATAGTGCCTTCATGACAGAGACTGTCCTCGAATATATGCAGCATGACATGGTAATATCCATATTCATAATTTACACGTTCTAGGTTTCATACATTTTCATTTACTATTTTCCTAATTATTTTTATTACAGATTAAACTTCCAATAAATGCCAATAACACACATTGGTATTTAGCTGTTGTGAATACAAAAAAATGTGAGGTTCAAGTACTAGACTCATTGTGCTGGAATTCTGACAGAGATGATCTCGCTAATATGGTTAGTTACAACACGATTTTTAATATACTTCGCTAATGTGTATCATTTCTTCTTACCACTATTTTATTTTTAGCTACGAGGAATACAATTTCATTTGGACCTTCTTAAAAGTCAAAAGTTGGTAAGTGACGATTGGAAAGACGTTGATCTTACTGAATGGAAGATCACAGAACAATTACAAAAGGCAATTCAAAAAGATAGCTCTTCATGTGGTTTATTTATGGTTAAATTTATGGAATATTTCACCGGATGTGCACTATCCTACCCAATTACACAGGTATATCTTTTTTTAATAAAAAGTATGTTACTTGTACAAAAAGTACTTTTGAAATATACTAATAATTGTTCGTGTTGCACAGGAAATGATTACTTCTTTTAGGTTTAAGTTAGCCAGCATACTATTATGTTGGAAAACGAACACTGCAGCAATGACTACAATCGTTGAAGAAAGTGACGATGACAGCAAGGGAGACCCTGATGATGTTCAAATATTGGAAAGTTTAGATGATATAAAAAAACAAAAACAAAAATCCCATTATCTATTAAAAACAAATACAGATCACTAATATCAATTCTTTCTAATATGACCTTACATGAGTTAACAGCTGGACTCTGTAGCTTCATTAAATCAATCAATTACACCGAGATTTTAGAGTAAGTCATTTTAAATTAGTATTGCAATTGTATAGTATCTGAATTGTTTTCTTAATGGTTTATTTTCTTAATTTGTATCATTATCAGGAAAGTATGGATCCAGAGTTCAAAACCATATCCAATTAGCTTGTCTCTCAGAAAACTACAAGGAATACTAAAGGATGATTTACCCATGGACCGAGATTGCTTTAATTTGATCGTATGGAAGATTATGTTGGATGACATCCAAACATCACAAAAAAAAGCAATTGATAGCAAAGCATTATTTGGACATGAAATTTTGGGTATGTTTTTATATTCGTTATATACTTTTTTATATTCTAATTTTTTATCATCTTTCTAACCAATAATTTTATATAGTAGATGACTACTGATTTTGGAAGGCACCCAGATTTCCGTAAAAAGTTAGATGTGGAGCAACTAGCAAATTCTGTTCGTAGTTGGCCTGGTATCAAATATAATGTTTCAACATGCAAATCGGTAAGAGCACTTTTGTATACTTTAGAGTAATTTTTTATTATTGCATCTAATATGTAGCCTATTTCAGATCCATATTCCAGTACAATCCATTGGACCAAGATACAAGAACAGTGTACATTTTGGACCCTACTCCTATTAATCCAATGTACCGATACAACCCACCCGCAAAATATTTGAAAAAAATTATATGGATTTCCGAACACTTACCGAAAGCAATGTCAAAAGCATGCCCTGGGTCTAGATGGAACGAGGATATTCTCCTATGGCATCATAAAATCCTAGATGATATTCCAGTTTACAACAGGTATTTTTCAGAAGATGAATACTAGATACTGATTATTTGTTGATTTGATTATGTAGAGAATATTAATAAAGTATATTTGTATTCTTATATAAGGGAACTGTCTGGTTATCTTGTTCCCCTATTCATGTCCACATGGGAAGATGAAAGACCACATTTGCCATTTTTAAAGGTAAATATTGCAACCGTGTAGATATTTGCTTTTATGATTATTATACATCTGATGCTGATGTCATTCTTTTACGAAAAAACAAATGAATAGGATGAATATGAACTCAGAAAACTAATTTTGGGCCAAGTGCTAACATTCAAGGACAATGAATGTGAAGATAACATGCCTGCTGGTGTACTGGAATTCATCAATTGTATTGGGAAAATCCAAAGTTAAACTGGTATGTCAAATAGTATCAATTCATCTCGAAATGTCAAATGACTCAAATATCTGATTCCAATATGCTAACCTTGTTTTCCTACCAATATGATTGTGTAGGGAGCTCAATCGGTGGAAGGTGATTTGTCAGAGAGAATTCTTGCAGCCAACAATTAGCTTTTTTCAGTGCAACACAGGAAAGCACCCTCTTTTTGTAATCCCTGCAGCTTCCCAGAGGCTTGCTTTTTTTTATTGAACGCATGGCGTAGCTAGGACCCCTCCAATCATGTTTGAGCCTATGTTCACCCGGGGCCAAAAAAGGAGAATTTAGACAATGAGCAGGGAGACAATGAACATGTAGAGCTGGATTTTTTTTCCTTTGAGAAATTAATACTAGATTTTGGTTTCTACTTAAGATATCACTTACATATATGTAGAAAACTTTTGGAGCTTGCCAGGATATACATTTTTTGGGGTTACCAATTATAAGCGATGATGGAGTGCTTCAAAATTTGATGTTTGTGGGTTCAGACATGACAATACTGTGGAAATCACAAATAGTACAGAATCGTGTACTGTGTTGATCAATAATTATTTTATAGTTTGTTTCTATTGATTTTATTTGGCTTCAAGTTTTTGGGGTTACCAATTATAAGAGATGATGGAGTGCTTCAAAATTTGATGTTTGCGGGTTCAGACATGACAATACTATGGAAATCACAAATAGTACAGAATCATGTACTGTGTTGATCAATAATTATTTAATAGCTTGTTTCTATTGATTTTATTTGGCTTCAAGTGTTGCACAATGGCACGTGGAGCAAGTTATATCGACTATTATTGAGCTTAGGGTTGTTCGATCTAGCTTCAACTACATAAAACGATAACCACATAATTTTGAGTTGAGATTGATATTAATAGGAGAAACTATCAGTTTGTAACGAGGCAAATGTTGGTGCAGTAAAAAAATAAACTATTGACTTTTATTGAGTTGAACTTTGCCAGGAGCATTTTTTCGAAAATCTATGTCCTTTTTTCTATTATATTTTCCACCAAGTCAAAGATCCTTGAATGATATATATACTGCATGGTCTGTTCAAGTTGCTTTGTATTTCCCTCTAACGTCACTGTAGAGTGTACGTACATGTATGGTGTTCATGAAAATATTAACGTTTTGGATTAGTATATTTACTTAATTCTCAAGAGCTAAACGAGAACATGTTTATAAAAACACGTAATTTAAGCAGGCTACAGAGTTTAGCAGGCTTGATCTAACTTCGGCTAGAAAAAAAATAACCACATAATTTTGGTTCAAATCCTGACTCTACAATAAATCCTGACTCTTCGCTTCGGAGCGCGACGTGCATGATCAATCCATCTAAGCCAAATAGGAGAACACAAAGTACCGTCCAATTTCAAAAGAAATAAACCACGAAGATATTACAACTCAATAAGTTAGATAGCAATTTCAACTGAGAAGTCTAGGTATTTCTCAGAAAAAATACAACCGCAAAAATTATCTCGCTCTCCACAACAACGGCACTGTGCTGGCCGCACATGGAAAAATGAGAATAAAAAAAACAAGACCCGTAGCTGAAAAGTGCACAAGTTGAGCAGTCCGAATCCTACTGGGTGACATGGAAAGTGCAAGCCAATGCAAGTCCGACTCCTACTGGGTACATGAGTCCATGGAAAGTGCAAGTCCGACTCCTACTGGGTACAGGACTCCACATCCTATTTAGATAGATACATGTACAATCCCCTTGATCCAATAAATATCAAGTCTTTGGTCGATTTCTTCTTAACAAGTCAGCTTTCCACATCGCCGGACAGCCCGTGCTACAACTGAGGTACGCATGATCTCATGCCAAGTAAAATTCAAATGATCCTTCATATGTGTCTGCAAACATAGCTGTCATCATCATTACCTTGCCGTGTACGGACAATCTGCACTCTTTACATGCCAAGTTAAATGTTAGTCAAATAGTATGATATGGCCAGCGTACTAACTTCAGTCTGACAAAACCCTTCTAATGAACTACCGTATACAAACTTTGATGCAGGCAAGCCATGGATGCAAAGGAGAAAAGAATAAAAAGAGATAGAGAGCGATATGAACGGATGACCAATGAAGATAGGCAGGAGAAACTGAAAAATGCTAAGGAACAAAAAAGAAAGAGAGATCAAGAGCGGGATAAAGAGCGGAATGAACGCATGACCGATGAAGAAAAGCAGGACAAACTCAAAAAACGCCGTGAGGCCTATCATCAAAAGAAAAATTCAGGGAAGATAGCAGAACAGAAGGCAGCACAATACACACAAGAAAAACAAAAATATGCAAACATGCAGCCAGAACAAAAGAAAGCAAGAGTAGAACAAAGAAAAGCTTGCCGTCAAATGGAACGCAACACACCATCCAAAGATTCACTTGCAATGGAGAACCCTGAATATGTCGCAACCGAACAAGAGGTTAGTACTTCTACATTTGCTGTAAAACACAGGGATCATGTGGCAGCAGGAAAAAGGCAAACATTGCTACACCATCGTAACGAACAATTCATGAGAAGACGGAGGCAAACTGTTTCCGTATCATCAAAAGAAGATGCATCCATGACGAAAAACACCGACGAAAACAAAGAACCTCTGGAGCAACCACAAGTCATGACTTACGGTAAAAATCTCAAGTTTATATAATACTCGCACTCTAAGTAAATATAAATCTGTCTGTACAACTCACCATCTTTTCTAGACAGACATCCCCTCCTCAATGTTTCCAAGTATCAGAGAAACAGATGAACCAACACAACCATTATACAATGATGATCACAGTAAAGTGGCTCTCTGGCCAGACATACCCTCCTCAATGCTTCCAGCAATCAAACAAGTGGATGCACGAATAATATCATTCTGCAATGATAACCACGGTAAGGTTATAAATTACATATAAATACTTTTATATACAAACATTTTATGTTCATAACAATAAAAAATTATTACACAGGTAATGATGGAATCATATATGAGCAAGAAGCAACCATTAAGGAAATAGATGCTGCAACAAAATCAATCTACAACGAGGATCATGGTAATGTTATCAATTTCATATATGTTCTTACGCAATAAAAATAATATATATATATTATATATATATGCACAACGCAGGTAATGATGGAGTCATATTTGAAGAAGACACGGACGAAGATGAATACATGTTCACCGGTGAAGGTATGCTAATACAATTAAAATAAATTTGCAACATTACAATACTACTTACTAAATTTAATATGTTGTATATCAAATCAGAGTGGGACAGAGAAGTGGAAATTGAAATCATAGAAGGCGAGGAAGACCTCAACCCTGATCCATATGATCTCGTCTACAGCAACATACCAACAAGCACAAACATGCTCGAAAAAGAAGAAGATTGCTATTTCTGCCATGCAACCAAATTCAAGTATGAAAGTCTGGGATTATGCTGCAAAAAAGGACAGATAAGACTAGCCAATCCAAATACACCACCGGAACTCATAAGACTTTGGACAAGCAACGACTCTGATGCAAGACATTTTCGGCAAAATATAAGATTCTTCAATGGGCACTTCTCGTTTACTACACTATACTGCCAGCTCGACAGAGATACAACAGACATGCAAACGGCCGGTATTTACACCTTTCGAGCACATGGTCAAATATATCACAACATACACTCATTTGGTAATAGTCACTTAGATCCAAAGCATCTGGAATTATACTTCTACGACGATGATCCAAGCTTAGAGCATCGATACCGCTGTTGCCGTGAGGAAATGTACGAGCAAGACAAGCATGTGATTGCAATAATAACAGACATCCTACGCGGTAACCCGTACTCTCAACAGTTTAGGAGTTTGGGACAAGCCCGAAACCTTGAGGACTACAGACTGATCTTGAACCTTGACCAGAGATTGGACCAAAGAACATACAACGAGCCAATCAATTCGGAGGTAGCTGCAGTGTGGATTGAAGGAAATGAAAGATGAGATACTTATGACAGAAATGTAATATTACATGGGAACAACAACAAAAAAGAGCACATTCGATCATATTATGGGTGCTATGATCCGTTATCATATCCTCTATTCTTTCGAAGAGCTGAACTGGGTTGGCATAGGAAAATCCCGAAGAGGGAAACACGAGAGGAAGATATTGCTGCTGAAAATATCAGTAATGACGATGACCCAGGTAAAAAAAAATGAAATACTATTACATTCAAATTCAATTTTCATATACTACCACCTATGCAACTAACTATTTATGTTGCAATATTTGCACAGATTCGGTCAGTGGCCTATAGGTAACAATGAAAGAATACTACTGCTATAAATTCCATACACGACCAGGCATATTCAACCCAATTTTGCATGGCGGACGCCTATTCCAGCAGTTTGCTGTAGATACATACATCAAGATTGAAAGCTCCAGAATGGATTACATCTGGCATAATCAAAAGAAAATAAGGGCTGACCTATACCAAGGCCTTCTAGACAGCATTCAAGCTGGAGAACAGAATGTAGATGTGGTCGGAAAACAGAGAGTACTTGCCTCGTCATTTATTGGAGGGCCACGAGATAGACTTCGTCGATATCTCGACGCTATGCCTTTAGTTAGAAAATATGGAAAGCCAGACGTATTCCTAACAATGACCTGCAACCCCAACTGGGAGGAGATCACACGTGAACTAGAGACTGGACAAACACCACAAGATCGCCCAGACATTGTCGTTCGTGTTTTTAGGGCGAAGCTACAAGAAATGAAGCAACAACTATTCGAGAAGGGCATTCTTGGAAAGGTTCAGGCATATACATATGTCGTAGAGTTCCAAAAGAGGGGATTACCACATGCTCACTTTTTGCTCATCATGACTGGAAGATACAAGTACACATGTCCAGAGTAGTATGACAGAATCATCTTCGCCGAGCTCCCTAACAAGCACAAGTGCCCATAACTATACAAAATGGTAATCAAACATATAATGCATGGTCCTTGCGGTGCATTGAACAAATTGTGTCCATGCACAAAGAATCGTCCGTCATGCAAGAATAATTATCCAAGGCCATTTAACGAAACTACGATTCAAGGCAAGGACTCCTACCCAATATATAGGAGACGCGATGACGGCCGGACTGAAATGGTCCGAAATTGCACATTAGATAACAGGTGGGTGGTTCCTTACAATCCCTATCTGTTAAGGATGTTCAACTGCCACATAAATGTTGAGATATGCTCAAGCATTAAAGCCGTTAAGTACATCTACAAGGGCCATGACCGAGCATCTGTATCTGTAACTGACAAAGTAGAGGAAGTTGAAATCGACGAGATTAAGCAGTACAGAGACGCCCGGTGGGTGACACCTCCTGAAGCACTGTGGAGAATATATGGCTTCGAACTAAGCAAAATGCACCCACCAGTCTTGCAACTGCAGCTGCATCTCCCAAATATGCACATGGTTTCATATCATGCCATGGAGAAATTAAATAATGTTATCGACCGTGAAGGAACGGAAAGATCAATGCTCACTGCGTACTTTGAAGCAAACAACTCACATGAGAAAGCACGAGGCATACTATACAGAGATTTTCCGGAACATTATACATGACAGAGTCAGGGGAAGTTTTGGCAACCGAGGAAGCGAGCCGCTGTGTTCCAGGTTGGCAGGATCGTAGCAGCACACCCGGCCGAAGGAGAACGATACTACCTTCGAGTCCTCCTAAACCACATGACAGGCGCCACCAGCTACGAAGACCTACGAACAGTCGATGGACAAGTAATGCCAACCTTTCGTGAAGCTGCAGAAAAAAGAGGGCTCATTGAGGCAGATAGCACATTGGACGACTGCATGACAGAAGCGGAGTTGTTTAGAATGCCATCATCGCTACGAAGGCTATTTGCGATAATCTTGGTTTTTTGCGAACCCAGCGACGTACGTAGCCTCTGGAACAAGCACCTTGAGGCAATGTCAGAGGACTACAGCAGAAATTGCAAATGCAAGCACACAGTCGAACAGATGGTTCTGAAAAATATCAAAGACATGTTGCACTCAATGGGAAAAGACATAGAATCGTTTCCTCTTCCAGAGATCGACCAACAACATGAGACGACAGACGACATACCGAGGGAGATCATCGAGGAGACATCCATCGAGGTGGACCCTGAGGACGCATCTTTGCATAAGAACCCTAAACAACGAGCAAAGGGAGGCTTACGACGAAATCCTAGCCACAATTAACCGCCAAAGAGGAGGTATATTCTTTGTCGATGGACCTGGAGGCACGGGAAAAACTTTTCTTTACAGGGTGATCTTGGCCACAATACGCGGACAAGGCATGATTGCTGTGGCGACAGCCACTTCCAGTGTTGCTGCTTCCATAATGCCCGGAGGGAGGACCGCACACTCGAGGTTCAAGATTCCACTAAAAATAGACGACGGGGCTATTTGTGGATTCACCAAACAGAGTGGGACAGCCAAGCTACTCAAAGCAGCATCACTGATAATCTGGGATGAAGCATTCATGACCAAGAGGCAGACAGTGGAGGCGTTAGACAAAAGCATGCGGGACATAATGGACAGACCAGACCTTTCATTCGGTGGAAAAACAATAGTATTTGGAGGCAATTTTAGGCAAGTGCTACCTGTTGTCCGAAAGGGAACAAGAGCCCAGATAGTCGATGCATCACTACGCAGGTCCGAGCTCTGGAGTTCAATGCGTCAACTGAAGCTTGTGCGCAACATGAGGGCTCAAAACGACAAGTTGTTCGCGGAATACTTGCTGCGCATTGGAAACGGAACCGAGAAGACAAATGAAGATGGTGAAATACTACTACCAACAAGTATATGTGTGGCAAATAACACGGATGATAATGGCCTGGATATGCTCATCGACAGTGTCTACCAAACGGACAATGCTTCCCTAAAAGATCCAAAGTACATCACGTTAAGAGCAATTCTATCAACAAGGAACGATTCCGTAGACAAGATCAACCTAAAAATGATTGATCGCTTCCAAGGGGAGGAGATGGTGTACCACAACTTCGATTCGGTAGAAGACGACCCACATAACTACTATCCACCAGAATTCCTAAACACTCTCACCCCAAATGGACTGCCTCCACATATGTTGAAGCTCAAAATTAATTGCTCAATCATACTACTCAGGAACATCGACCCTGCTAATGGACTATGCAACAGCACGAGGTTGGTCGTACATGGATTTCAAAAAAATACAATTGACGCAGAGATTGTGGTGGGACAACACTCTGGAATGCGAGTTTTCCTGCCCAGGATACCATTATGCCCCTCTGACGATGACATGTTTCCGTTCAGTTTCAAGAGGAAACAGTTTCCAGTCAGACTCAGTTTTGCAATGACAATAAATAAATCACAAGGCCAGACAATACCAAATGTCGGCATCTACCTGCCGGAACCCGTTTTCTCACATGGTCAACTATATGTCGCACTATCTAGAGCAACCGCGACATCAAATATAAAGGTACTAACAGGTACACATGATGAGAGCAAGCAGAAGAAGAAAAAGAACATCATAGACGACACATACACAAAGGGAGAGAAGAAAAAGAAAAAGGAAAGGACCAGCACAAGCAGGACATATACGAAAAATATTGTCTACAAGGAAGTCCTAACCAAATAGGTAATACAACCTTTCAATTTCTTCTTCAAAATTTCAATTACTACTTGAAAGGATCATCGTTTAAGAAAAACTATAGTGTTTATATTTCAAATTACATTGCTCATTTTCTAACCTTAAACATATTACTTGGATTCTACAAAAACATTGCAGCCAAGTGACAAATTCGCAGTTAGAATTCAGAACTTCATCGTCTTCAAGAAGACAAGACTCATTTGTGTATATACAAACAATTCATGATTTCATTCTCATGTACAATGTCCTCAAGAACAAAATCATTCATGGTTTTATTAATCATGTGTCAACCAAACTCATTGATGGTTTTACTACAACCAACACTTTACTTCCAATTTAATTTGTAATTATATCCAACTCCCAATGCTTATATATGTGGTGTACATAGACTGCCAACCCTGCTCAAACTGAAATACATCTATTTGACATTTAAAAACAACCAGAAAGAATGAATCTTCATGCAAAGAGTACCACAAAGTAACAAAACAAATCACAAAGTAACAAAAGGAGAACAGGATCAGATCAAATTCTAATTTTTATGTGATTCTAAAACGACCCTAAAGCTAACCTAGACTACTGATAGTTATTACACATATAGTTCAACTGTGAAGCAGCAACACTATCAAAGAAACAAAACTAAAAAATATATAGACATTAAAGCATTGAGAAGAAGAAATTTCATTGTTTTCAATATAGTCAGGAGGCTGCTCACGAATAGTGAAAAGAGAATGGTGGTGTTCTAATACCTGGACTGTTGCTACTGTCACAGTATCAAGCAAAGCATTGGAGGTATAGCTGTTTGACTTCAGCCTTGTTAGCTTTGCTTCAAAATATACCAAAGTCTGTCGCAATACAGGGCAATTTCAAGACATTAATACACAAGACTATGAGTCATTGGTTATAAGTAAGCAATTCAGGGCAAAATCAAGCGATAACATACTTGACTAAAGGAAACCACATAGTTTTGCAGAGCACGACGGGGCGGTCGGCCTCGGCGGCGGCGGGCGGCGCCTAAAGGGCGCGGAGCATGCAGAGGGCTGAGGCGGCCACGCGGACGCAGTGGAAAACGCGGGCGGCGGAAGGGAAGGACGGGGCCCTGTGCGGCGGCTGCGGCGGGGACGGGGAGGGTGCGGCCGGGTCGGAGCGGAGGAGGGCCTGGAGATCCTTGAGGGAGGGCGAGTTGAAGGAGAGGCGCGGCGAGGCGCCGGTGAGCGCCGTGGAGGAGCAGGTTGAGGCGGAGGAGGCGGAGGTGGGGGAGGAGGAGCGCGTCTTCACCCAGGGCAGAGGAGACGGATGGAGTGGCCGGGGATGGGGGTGTTACGGAATGGTCCGCCGTGGGCTTTTTTTTAAAAGCAAACGACTCTGAGCTAGCTGCTACCAAAATAACACAAACACTCTCAATGGACCAAACACAAAAAATATTGCAAAATAAATAAGACATGCAATATAATATTCCAAAAAAGCCTGTCACATAAAAATGATTCAATTTTAAAAATATTCTCGAAAATCTAAAAAACCTACTCAAAGTAAAATTGATACTTTTTAATAGGATGAAATGAAAATTAGGAGCTGAAATAGGTCATCACAAACATTGTTAGGATACGTCCAAATTACAAAGTCCAAAAAGAAATACTCGTTGTAACCTTATTTCTAATGTTTGCAACAATTGGATTAAAAACCATAAAAATTACCAAACAAAAATGCCCACAAAATTAACACATACAAATAGTTTAAAAACATTTCAACAAATATGTTCGTACTTTTTAAAAACACTTAAAAATTCCCCAAAAAACACTACTAACTACAAAAAACATTTCAAAATGTACAATAGAAATAATTAATTTACATAAAAATATTTCATAGAGAAATGTGCCGATTTACATAATTTTTTATACTACTCGTCGAAAGGTTTTACATTTTTAATGAAAATATTAGGTCTTAATAAAAAAAGGAAATTTTCACGTTCAAAATTTAATTAAATTAGATATATAAAGTGGCAAAAAAGGACCCATGAAGCAAGTTCTGCCACATTTATCGCCCGGTGCAACGCACGGGCATTTGTACTAGTTTATCCTAAATTCATAACCAGGTGCACTTTTTTTTAGGGTATAACCAGGTGCACATGACATAGAGCAACGCTAGACTGGCCATAGTGGGAGTACTTCAAAAGTAACATTGGGTCCAACTCAACAAATTTACCTATGTAGCAGTGAGTAACTTAACTAGTTACCGTAACATCACATATCCCAAAACAATATGAGTATATAACCTATTCCCTCCGTCCAATATGTAAAATATTTTTGACACTACACTAGAGTAAAAAAACGTCTTACATTATGAGACAGAGGGAGTAATAAATAAAACTTTGCATGACACCATGCATATGTTACTACCCACTATAAGAGTAGTAAGAGCATCTACAGCTGGGTGCCTCAAACCGGGCTCCTACGCCCGGGCGGGCCGCCCGGTCATGATTTTTTGACCCAGACGGGCCCCTCAAACAACCTTCAAACGCCCGGGCTGACCGGTACCCCCATATCCAGCCCAAATATGGGGCGGATATGGGGCGCCCGGGCACGCCCGCCACGTCGGATCCGACCCACGCTAGCCCACCCAACCCCACATAAAAATCCTCCCCATCCGCTCGCCGGACCAAACCCTAGCCACTTCACTCCCCTTCCTCCACTCCCCTTCGCCACCCAAGCTCGTCTCCGGCATGGCGGGCAGCGGATCCGAATCCTTCACCTCCAGATCCGTCGACCCCGAGCTCATCCCACGCGGCCCCGAGGAGGAGATGGTCGTCCGGCTTGCGCTCCGTCGCGCCCGGGAGGAGGCACCTGCACGGCTGCGCTCGGACTCCATCCGTCGGGAATCCATTGCGTCCGCCCAAATGGCGCATGGATCCGGCGCTAGGCCGACCGTAGCTGCCTCAACGGAGGTCGTGCGTTCCGCCTGGCGTCTGAACGCGCTGGCGGACGCGCAACCCCTCTGGTGGCACGCCGATATTCGGGACGCACCATCGTCCCACGAGGCCATGGCACGGCGTGCCCGCCGTGCAAGGCACCGGGCGCGGGAGGCGGCGGCAACCCTCGCGGCAGCGGACATCGGCGAGGCGAAATCGCATTCTCCGGCGCCCCGTATGACGCATCAGTCCGGGCGCCGCAACCGCATCATGGTGTACGTCGGCGGCTCGTCCTCGGACGGATCCGTCATCGATCTGACGTCTACCTGCACCGTTCGGGTTCCGGTCTCCGTGGGGCATGGGAGACGGCGGCGCCTTGAGTCCCATGAGCCGGCTCGTGTCTCATGCCCTACCCTACCTTGCCGGTGACTGGACCAACATTCTGAGGAGCGTAGCCGGCCGCCGGACATGGCCAGGGCGGAGCTGGGCGAGCGGGGAGCGGAACCGGACAAGCTTCGCTTAGATTAGATTTCACGTTGCATGTAATAATATGGATTTGAGGTTTCTAATTTGAGGTATCCGGATGTGGAATGCATTTTTTGAGGGATGAACGGTCACTGTCCGCAGACACGCCCGGGCGCGTCCGCGGGCTTTTGAGGGGTCGGATTTGCCAAGTCCGGCTATAGATGCTCTAACATAGCCTAGAGTAACGTGTATGTTAAGTTACTCTCCACTATGGCTAGTCTAACGGAATTGATAGTTACGGATGACGTGGCCTCACTTGGTTGGTCATTATAGTGCCATGCAGTAAACACGAAGATTGCATCCATGGACTACCCATAGTGGGAGTAGTGTAAGGTTGGTTGTAACGGGGAGTATCATATACTAGTATCATGCATATGATACTACATCCGTAATGCATGGTATCATATGTTAGTATCATATAGCACTACATTTATTGTCATGCATGACAGAAAGTAGCACATCATTTAATATGATACGGTATCATGATATGATACTCAAGCCTCTCTTTATTCATTTAATTCTATGCCACCTCATCAAAATTGCTTAGTTGGCATGCATGATACTACCTATAATACTCCCATTACAACCAGCCTAAGTGATAACATCACATATATTTAGGCAAAAAAATGATATGGCAAGTAATTAATGGAAAAGAGAGACATGTGGTAACATAGTACTCCTCATAATGTTGCATCATATAACCATCTCACCTACTTAGACATATGTTAACATAGTACTCCTTGTTACCTGGTAACATAGTACTCCTCATTACACTTAATGTTGCATCATATAATCATCCCATACATAAACTTATTATCATGATGAAGACTATACAACATCATATGCAAACCTGCAAATCAAGTTAGACGTTCTCTAATTGGTTTGGCAAACTTTAATTATGTGGTTGCTAGGGTTTTCGGATAACACTAACTGCCTACGTGTAAAATCAAGGCGATAATTCTTGTTGCTAGATTAACTTGCAGGGTGTATGAGAGACGAGACTTAATTAAATATCTCTAGCCCCACACTAAACTTCGTCTAATACGCATGACCCCCTGGAAGATCGTTCATCTTCATTCCCCTCTTGTGTACGTGATAGTTCACTATTCTTGACTATGACGAAGTCCAAAGAACTGTTAGCATATCATCGACAGACAGAGCCGACCGATTATTAGAACTCTGTAGAAAGCTACATCATGCCGTCAATGAACTGAACCGAAGCAACACTTGAGGGAAGCATAGCAAGAAAATCTAACCCTCATATCCACACGTGATCTAGATCGAAACTTGCATCTACTCGTAGAACCGTTCTTGATGCCATTTTGGGAAACGCAGTAGAAAACAAAAAAAATCGCCCTACGAACACCCAGGAACAATATGAAGATGCATATAAGGTTTGGATCAACGATCATTGCCGACTCAGGAGTGCAGCGGAAGTAGATGAGTCGATGTAGATCGTACTTGGAGTCCCTTGAACCATTGATGACGGTCCCGCGAACTGCCCTCGAACGATCCCTCAAACGGAAGACCGAAAGCATGACCTCTCTAATTGGTTGCAAGCATACGGTCTCCACGATCCGGCAGCGCTTCGCCGTCCAGAGCTAATCGTCACCGGAGAATTAGAGAAAGGAGAATAGAACCACACTTGACTTCTAATTATGAGGATTAGAGGAACTAGGTCTAGCTCTAATTAGTCAACTAGGACCAACTAGAACTAGAACTAGATGAACTAGAGGAGGCTCCGAAACTTGTGTGTTAAAAAGTGCCCAAAACCTCCAGTAAATATAGGTTGGAGGAGGGGAGAGGGGTGCTGACGAGGACATGTATTGGGGGTAGGGTAATAGGCCTGACCTAAAGACCCTACCCTAGGACACAGCACACCTTATACCGGGCCCTAGGGCCAGATCAGCAGTCAAATGTTCTGCAGATTGACATTCACTCGAAAGGTAACAGACCACTCGGAGCATAGCACTCCACTCGACGAACTCATTCCACTCGGAGTACCTGATTTCACTCGGACATACGAAGACCAATAGTCAGCATGATGGTTTCGTAGTGGCCAGATATTATGGCATTGATGCTCCACCTTGTAACATAAGGGGTGAGGGGGTGGCGCACTCTATATAAGCCGCCCCCCACCACTAGACTGGGGGGGCTCTTTCTTCTATCTCTCCCTCTCTAGTCTCCGGACTTAGCTCAGGCAAGGGGATTCGTTCTCCTCTCTCTCACACACATTGTAATCTCCGGATACATACTCAGATAAGACAAAGCCTCTCCGGAGCACGAGACGTAGGGCTGTTATCTCCACCGTTAGAGGCCTGAACTCGCTAAAACACCGTGTCACCCATATGCATCTCGGTAGATCATGCTCCTTTACCCTACCCCCTTCGTATTGTCGGAATCGTTCCCACGACAGTTGGCGCCCACCGTGGGGCATAGCGTCTATCGAGCCATGATGCACATGGTTTTTTTTCTTCAATCTTCAACCCAAGCTCTTTTGGGATGATCTCCCGAAGATCATACAATCATCACCATTGACTACTAGAGTTTTCAGCCATCACATCAACTAAGGGAAGGCAAAATACTCATACTAAAAGATCAGGGAGCACGCGAGCTCACGAGACTCATGCAGTTTCGATCGGTGGCTTAGCTCACGGACGATGAAGCGACCCGTCGTTGTGTCCGGCCTCGTCCGCGCTCTGGCGCACGAATGCCGGCGCCGTCCGCCGTCTCCGCCTCATATGCGGCATCGTCCGCTGTCTCCGGCCTTGTCCGTGGCGCCGTCTACCGTCTTCAGCCTCGTTTGCGCCGCTAACGCTGCGCTCCGGCCCACGAACGCCGGCGCCGTCCATCGTCCCCGCCTCGTCTGTGGCGCCGTCTACCGTCTCCGGCCTTGTTCGCGCCGCTAACGCCCCGCTCCGGCGCACGAACGCTGGCGCCGTCCGCCGTCTCTGCCTCGTCCTCATCACCCTCTCAGAGCTGCTCTCCGGAGCCTCTGACGGCCCCGTCCCCTGCGAGTTCGTTGCCTACCAAGGCCGCGAGATCTGGTTCGGCGAGTCCCCACGGCGTAACAATAAATTGCATGCGGTGGATGAGCCGTGGGGAAAGGAAACTCCCTTTGCATGTTGAACCGGCTTTAACTCCTGCTAATTAGCATTAATACCTCTTTCATGCAGATCCTGCGTACAAATTCTGATGTCCGCAATTGACTGCAGGTCACCCATCGCCTGGTCCAGATCGCTCGACTTAAACGGGTGGACCTCCCACGATTTGGCGATAAACCGCATGCAGGGAGATAAATGACCCGTGGAAGAAGGAAACTTCCATTGCATTCAGTACCGGCTTGAACGCTTGCTTAATTAGCGCTAACGCCACTTGCATGCAAATTCGGGACCCGTACGTGTCTCTGCCCGCCTCCAGTGGAGGGAGCAACGCTCGTGCGCTCATGGGCACGTCCACACCGAACATCACCAACACCTCCGAGCCCAGCACTCCGCGTCGGCCTGCTCAGCCAGCTCCACACCGACCGGATCGCAACCCAGCTGTGGTTCCCTCGGACCAGCGGATGCACTTGGATGAGGCGTCCACTCGGACGGCGCTCACTCGGTCATGCAGCCCTTGGGTCCACTCGGCCGGTCCACCTTTTTTCACTCAGCCGGCTAACGTCCAGAACATCATGGACATCAGCACTCGGCCGTGGGCCGAGCGTCCTCAAATTGGCCGGCAGCCAGGCTCCCCCGAGCAACAAAGCATGATGGCCGGCAGCGCTGCTGCACCCTCCGGCGTGGACTGCCGGACGCAGTGCAGCTGCTGCACCCTTCCGCTTACCTCCGGGCACAAGCTATTCTTTCTGAGTTTCTTACTCTGTTTTTCTTGGCTCCACAGGCCCGATGCGGCAGAAATCCGAAGGCTGGCCACGCCTCGAGTGCGCAGCGGCTCCTCCCTTTGCGGGCTCGCAGCGTCCGCTTCCATGACGATGAACTCAAGGGAACAAGTCCCCAGCCACTCGGCATAGGATTGAGGACCTTATCCTCTCCGATCATTTTACAATTTAGGTCACAAATTACTCTACAGTTGCTTAACAGTCCCTTTTCTGTTCGAACCCAGGTTCACTCGGACGGGACTTAAGCTCACAGGAACGCATGTTCGGATGAATTTGCTTGGATGGTTAACAGACCACTGCGGCAGTCGGACACAGACGTTTTGGTCCAGCAATCACTCGGTTGGAAATGTCCTCATCACTCGATCGCCCTGCACGCAGTGACGAAGCTGCTCGCGTCGTCATCAACTTGCCTGCCTCGGCTGCCCCGCGCGTCGCCATTCGGTTGGTCACCTCATCACCACTCGACCGCCCTGCACGCAGTGACGAAGCTGCTCGCGTCGTCATCAACTTGCCTGCCTTGTCTGCCCCGCGCGTCGCCATTCGGTTGGTCACCTCATCACCACTTGGCCGCCCCGCGCGTCGCTAATTCGGTGGTCACCTCATCACCACTCGGCCGCCCCGCGCGTCGCCATTCGGTTGGTCACCTCATCACCACTCGGCCGCCCCGCGTGTCGCTAATTGGTTGGTCACCTCATCACCACTCGGCCGCCCCGCGCGTCGCCATCGGTTGGTCACCTCATCACCACTCGGCCCGCCCCGCGCGTCGCAACTCGGGTTGGTCCACCTCATCCCCACTCGGCCGCCCCGCGCGTCGCCACTCGGTTGGTCACCTCATCACCACTCGGCCACCCCGCGCGTCGCCACTCGGTTGGTCACCTCATCACCACTCGGCCGCCCCGCGCGTCGCCATTCGGTTGGTCACATCCTCGCCACTCGGCCGCCCTGCGCGTCGCCACTCGGTGAGACACATCTACATTAATCGGCCGCCCCGCGCATTGCCATCGGTTGGATACATCTTCACCACTCGGCCACTCGCGTGCCTTCAGACAGCTAAGTCATTCTACATGCACTACATTCTGTTATTTCCGCGTTCCCGAGTATCCTGTAATTCACACATCACGTTCACTCGGAGGCCACGCCACCAAGTGTACCTCTACGCTCGGCTGCTTATTTTCACATACTTGCTTAGTACTGGTTATGTGACTCCCGAGTCCAACTTCCATTTTTTTGCATACATCATTCTCGAACACCATGTGTTCTTCATTTCGAGTTTGCATCGGTCCTCTGAGGCTGCAACTCAGTCGAAACACTACACTTCCGTTTTATTTGAGCCAGTACTCCAACGAGTTCAGTCGGATCCTTCACTTCGACAAGTTCGAATGGATCCTTCGCTCTTTCAGACTCTTGCTGGTTAACCAGCAAGCCCCTTGCACTCCCAACGGGTGTCTATGGGTGTTATTCACACAAATTATTTCAGCACACATCAAATTTCCTCGAGAAATTATTATGTTGGCTTGTGCTATTTTTCATACACAAGTTACGCGACCACTCGACGGCCCTATGCGCCAACTTCATTGCTACTCAGACTCGGTCACCATACCGGTCTTAGCGCACCATAACACCGACCTTGTCGCTCTGTTGACTTCAAACACATCTGGCCGACCCCTCTGTGGAATCCTCTTCATCGTATCAATGATATAGACCTCGTCAGGCATGAGGCAGATAAGTCACTTTTGTAATCAAACTGCACACTTCACTCCTTTGCGAGTTTGCCTCTTTCGAGCATCACTCGGAAGCTCCTCCTCACCTTTACCCGAGTCCGACTCGATGAATTACAATTTATCCATTCAAAACTATATTAATCGTGTTCCGACAGGACCACGGTCGAAGCCTATAGTATGCTCAGGGGCTACGCCACACTCAGGGGCTATGCCGCACCCGGGGGCTGCAGCTCATTCGGAATCACACTCTCCTGAGTGGTCGAGTACTTCAACACCTGTCAGATCCTTCACTTCAACGAGTGCACTCGGATCCGCCACTTCGATAAGTTGCATGATCACTCAGATGCTCTGCGCGCCATCTTCATTCCTACTCAGACTCAGTTGTCACACCGGTCTCCTTGCACAGCAACCACACTACACCAACCTCGTGGCTACATCAGCTTCGAAAGCATCTGGCTAACTCCTTCGAGGACCATTTTTGCCACTTGGCTGGACATGTAGCCCTTCACTCGACCGCCCTGCGCGTCGCCACTCGGTTTTGCACGTCTTCACCACTCGGCCGCCCCGCGCGTCACCACTCGGCTGTGCACGTCTTCACCACTCAGTCGCCCCGCGAGTCGCCACTCGGTTGTGCACGTGTTCACCGCTCGGCCGCCCCACACGTCGCCACTCGGCTGTGCACATCTTCACCACTCGGCCGCCCCGCGCGTCGCCACTCGGTTGTGCATGTGTTCACCGCTCGGCCGCCCCACGCGTCGCCACTCGGTTGTGCACGTCTTCACCACTCGGCCGCCCCGCGCGTCGCCACTCGGTTGTCCACGTCCTCGCCCCTCGGCCGCCCCGCGCGTCACCATTGGTTGGACATGTCTTCACCACTACACCCCCAGCACGGGAACGACTAAGTTACTTATATGAACAAACCTCATACCGCACTCTGTAGCGAGCTTACCTCTTTCGAGCATCACTCGGGGGCTATGCCACAGCCGAGGGTTATGCTATCCTCAGGGGTTACGCCCATTCGATCTACCTATTGATCACATCAGGAATATTTTTCTGAACATACTTGCTCGGTCCACCGAGGATCTATAAGGGTAGCATCATCCACTCAGACGATCGCCCAAATCATTACCTGGAGTCATCTTCAGGACTGTAAAAGGGTGAAAATGACGCTCCTCTACGGATACACTTGGCCCTTATTCTAGTCTCCAAGGCGTCAGTTTCGCAAACTTGGACTCAGAGATGGCACGTGCTGGTGTTCCCCCGGGATAATGAGTGGCCTCTCTCCGGAGAGTCAGCCCACACGCTAGCCACGCCATTCGGGTTTCATGGCACATCCACATCGGACCACTAGTCTATCTCCTCCGGGAGACATACGAGTGCCACCATGTTTTTCCTTGCAGTCAACATACCCCGATCAGTCAGGAAGGACGTCCACTCGGACAAATACCCCTTCCATGCAAAAGGGTGAAAACAAGAAGCTAACGGTCAATGTAAGAAGTACTACTGGAACGAGTACTCCTTGCAGTGTCCAACTTTTCTCTCCAGTCGGTAGTTTCAAGATCGAAGTTATTTACCGTGCTGAGTGCACGAAGATTCACCTGCTTGACCCAGTTCCAGGATGAATTTTCTTACCGTGCCAAGTGCATGAAGATCAGTCTGACTGATTCAGCTCCAGGCTGAACTTATTTACCATGCCGAGTGCATGATGACCCATTCTGAATGCATGAAGACCCGCCACAGTTCTAGGCTGAAGTCATTTACCGTGCCGAGCGCACGAGGGTTCACCTGTTTAATTCAGTTCCAGACCAGAAGACAGGCTCTTAGACCCCCGCCGACTGCCCGCAGTCGACGGCGGTCTCGAGGACTACACCCAGTGGGTGCACTCAGCGTGCCCCCACTGGAATGGTATCCACTCAGAACGGTCCGCCCGGTCCGAGTGACGGCCAAACAACAACAAAAAAGACAGGCTCTAAGACTCCCGTCGACTGCCCGCAGTCGCCGGCAGTCTCGGGGACTACACCCAGTGGGTGCACTCAGCGTGCCCCCACTGGAATGGTATCCACTCGGAATGGTCCGCCCGGTCCGAGTGACGGCCAAACTACAAAAAAAGACACGTTCCAGGCGTGAAGAAATTCCGAGTAATCAGTTACTCGATGCAGTACCAGCTCCAAATCACTCCAAAAAAATTGCTATAAGGTGAGTTTAACGCTCCTCCGCGGACCCGTTTGAGCTCATTTCACTCGGACACCATGTAGTCCGGAATCCGTCAAGGCAACACGCGGAGATGAGACCGCCGGGTGACCAGAGGGAGTTCATGAGCGCCTCCGTAGCACTCGACTCATCTAGGAATTCACCTCGACTCAACCCGCTCAACCTCGACCGATTCGGGGGCTAATGACGAGGACATGTATTGGGGGTAGGGTAATAGGCCTGACCTAAAGACCCTACCCTAGGACACCGCACACCTTATACTGGGCCCTAGGGCCAGATCAGCAGTCAAATGTTCTGCAGATTGACATTCACTAGGAAGGTAATAGACCACTCGGAGCATAGCACTCCACTCGACGAACTCATTCCACTCGGAGTACCTGATTTCACTCGGACATACGAAGACCAATAGTCAGCATGAGGGTTTCGTAGTGGCCAGATATTATGGCATTGATGCTCCACCTTGTAACATAAGGGGTGAGGGGGTGGCGCACTCTGTATAAGCCGCCCCCACCACTAGACTAGGGGGGGCTCTTTCTTCTATCTCTCCCTCTCTAGTCTCCGAACTTAGCTCAGGCAAGGGGATCCGTTCTCCTCTCTCTCACACACATTGTAATCTCCGGATACATACTCAGATAAAACAAAGCCTCTCCGGAGCACGAGACGTAGGGCTGTTATCTCCACCGTGAGAGGCCTGAACTCGCTAAAACACCGTGTCACCCATATGCATCTTGGTAGACCATGCTCCTTTACCCTACCCCCTTCGTATTGTCGGAATCGTTCCCACGACAGGCGCCACAAGGGCGAAGGAAACCTCCCCCTTAGGTCGGCCAAGGAGGGAATTTTCCAGTCCAATTCGGTCTCCCCTTGGCCTCAAAAAGGGCTAAGGGGTGGCGCCTCCCCTATCGGGCCCTTGTGGCCTAATTATCCTTCCATCACCTGGCCTTTAAGATCTGTTGATATTAAATTAAATATAAAAGCCCTTCAACAATTACTAGAGCATATTATATATAATTTAACATCTCCGAAAATATTTTTCACCTATATATTATTTATCGGTAATACCTGGTATTGCCCGATAAACTTCGAAACCCTTCCGATGACCCCGAAACGCTTCTGGTTCCTCTCAAAACTATTATGAATATTAATAAAATAATTGTTGGGGAACGTTGCATGGGAAACAAAAAAATTCCTACGCTCACCAAGATCCAATCTAGGAGATGACCATCTATGAGAGGAGAGATTGGATCTACATACCCTTGTTGATCGCTAAGCGGAAGCGTTAAGAAACGCGGTTGATGTAGTCGAACGTCTTTGCGATCCAATCACGATCCGTCCCGCGAACTCCGGATCCAAGTGCCGAACGGACGGCACCTCCGTGTTCAACACACGTATGGCTTGATGACGCCTTCGCCTTCTCGATCCAGCGAGCGATGGTGAAGTAGTAGCCCGAGTCCTCCGGCAGCACGACGGCGTGGTGGCAGTGGTGGTGGTGGAATCTCAGCAGAGCTTCGCTAAGCGCTACGGAGAGGAAGAGGACAACGAGGGAGAGGGAGGGCAGCGTCGTGGCATAGATGGGTGCGGCTGCCCTCCCTCTCCTCATCTATATATAGGGGGAAGGGGGAGAGGGGGGTGCCCCTAGGGGATCCCATCTAGGGCCGGCGGCCACTAGAGGGAAACCCTAGATGGGTTTCCCCCTTAGGAGACTTGGCCCCCAAGCCAAAGGGATGGGAACCCTAGGGGGCGCCCACACCTCCTCTGGCAACGTGGGATGGGGTGAGGGGGGCGCACAGCCCCTTAGTGGGCTAGTTTGCCCCCTCCCCTTGGCCCATGAGGCCCCCCAACACTTGTCGGGGCCCCCCGAAACCCCTTTCGGTCATGCTGGTCATCACCCGGTACCCCCGGAACAATTCCGGACTCCAATACCCTTCGTCCAATATATCAATCTTCACCTCCGAACCATTTCGGAGTTCCTCGTCATGTCTGGGATCTCATCCGGGACTCTGAACAACCTTCGGTAACCACCGTAATGACTCAACTATACTTATATCGTCACCAAACGTTAAGTGTGTAGACCCTGCGGGTTCGAGAACTATGTATACATGACCGAGACACCTCTACGGTCAATAACCAATAGCGGGACCTGGATGCCCATATTGGTTCCTACATATTCCACGAAGATCTTATCGGTCGAACCTCAATGTCAAGGATTCAGCTAATCCCGTATGCAGTTCCCTTTGTCTATCGGTATGTTACTTGCCCGAGATTCGATCGGCGGTATCACCATACCTAGTTCAATCTCGTTACTGGCAAGTCTCTTTACTCGTTTCGTAATACAAGATCCCATGACTGACGATGACATGTACTTGGGGTAGGGTCCTAGGCCTGACCTACAGGGCTTACCCAAGGACACCTCACACGAAGAATCCAAGATCTACAAAGTTAAGAAGAGGGCACCGACTGGAATGACACAGTGCGCAAGTCACTCGACAGAAGATTCACTCGATTGACTCCACCTCCCCTCGACTGCCATAATTTACTCGGAAGTACATGACTTCACTCGGAGAACAAAAGACCTAGAGCCCCCCCCGGGTTGGCAACGGTGAGGCGTTCACTCCATCGTTGTAAAGATCATTAACTACGGGCGTTACCAGTAACGTACTCGTCTTTACCATCTCATTGAACCCTTGCGTAACTGAGGGCTAGGAGGGGCCAGCGGACTCTATATAAGCCGCCCCTCTCCTTCTGCACAAGGGTTAGCACCCCCTGTAACTCAACACTCCAAGAAACAAAGCTCCCGCAGCACCGAGACGTAGGGCTTTTACCTCCTCCGAGAGGGGCCTGAACTCGTAAATCCGAGTGTACAATCTCGTCGTAGCTAGGCTCTGCCCTCTCCTACATAGCCCCTACTTCTACTGTCAGATTCGTTCCCACGACAGTTGGCGCCCACCATGGGGCAGGCGTCTAAGCGACTTCCGGCGAGGTTGCGTTCTTCGAACTCCTTCGACATGGTTTCCGGCGGTGGATTGTCCCTAGGCCGCGAGATCTGTCTCGGCGAGCTCAATTTCATCACCGACGATTTGGCCTGGCTCCACGAAGCCCCCCTCGACGTCGAGGTGCTCCCTATTCGCGGAGTGGCGCACTTTCGTGCGAGTGCCTGTGGCGTCCTCTTACGGCAGCCGTCGACTCAGTATGAGTCGACTCCGGTGGCGTCTTCCCTCCCCGCTACTCACCGTCGCAAGCGATCTGGTCGCTCATGGCTCCAAAGGTGGGTGAAGCACGCGGTGGCTCAACAGTCGTCCACTCCTCAGATCGCGGCAATCGAGCCCGACGAGTCCCTTTATGGCTTGTTCGATTTATTGTCTGGCCACTCGGATACGCTTTCCGAGTGTGAAAGCAATGATTCCGTGGCGAAAGTCCTCATGGTTGGCCCCCAGCGTAGCCCACTAGGATTTCCCCGTGGCGGGGGCGAAAGCGGTGGTCCGTCACACGGTAACGACGAGTACTACCCACAAGCCCTCACTGCGGAACAAAGAGCAAAACTGCAGCGCAGGAATGAGCAGGCTCTCCAGACCCCCATCGTTGGGGAGACTGCTGAGGCTCAGGCCTTGGAGGCTGCACGCGTGGCCACTCTGGTTAAACATGCACGCTTGGAGGATCTCCAGAAGTCACTCGACGACCGCGCTCGCAGGCCACCCCCTAGTTCCAGTCGACAGCAGCGACAAT
Source organism: Thinopyrum elongatum (assembly GCA_011799875.1). Taxonomy (NCBI): domain Eukaryota; kingdom Viridiplantae; phylum Streptophyta; class Magnoliopsida; order Poales; family Poaceae; genus Thinopyrum; species Thinopyrum elongatum. The sequence continues at coordinate 264,028,272 of CM022297.1, forward strand.
TGTTTCCGACTGGATCTCGAGATGAGTATCAAGTATACCGCACTCTAATCCAGAATGTTGCTGTAGCCGCAAGAATTGCAGATTTGATCCAACCATCCTGTTCCAAGGCTGGAAGAGGCCTAGAGCAGATTCGGACACTGCTCAGAGTGGCAGGGGAGCAGAATTCGGCTGTTTCTCAGTCGCGCAATAGGATTCACAGCAGATCCATCAGGGCGGACACAGTCCAGTCTGCTCACAGCCCAAGATCGCCTCTGCGGCATGAAGATCATGGTTATCACCAGGACCAGTTCCTGGATCGAGGCCACGGGCAGTTTGATCCTCGACATCACCATGACGATCGCCGTCGAGTGCCTACACCCCCTCCGAGGGGTGGGTCGTACGCGCCCTGGCGATATGATGATAGGCGCCCGTACGGTGACGAGTGAAGAAATCCAGTCGACCCCCGAGGACCTGGGTTCGATGCGAGGTCAGTCCTTGTGCAGGGCCTAGTCGACAGGGGCAGAGCTCACAGAGAGGGCCTGGATAGAGATCGTCGCAGTGGAAGTGGTGCGTTTGTTTTCGGGCCTGAGTGTTTCAGCAAGGCCATTCGAGCCGCTGAGATACCGCCTAATTTCAGATCGGCCACATGTGTGAACAAATTCACTGGTGAGTCGAAGCCAGACACATGGTTGGAGGATTACCGAGTGGTTGTTCAGATCGGTGGAGGCAATGATGATGTTGCCATGAAACACCTGCCTTTGATGTTAGAAGGATCAGCCCGAGCATGGTTGAACCAATTGACTCCTGCCAGCATCTATTGCTGGGAAAACTTGGCCCAAGTGTTTAACAAAACATTCGAAGGCACTTGCAAGCGACCTGCAGGTCTGACTGAATTGCAGCACTGCGTCCAGAAGCCAAATGAAACTTTGAGGGATTACATTCAGCATTGGACCACACTTCACCATGTGGTGGAGAATGTTTCAGAGCACCAAGCGGTCTGCGCCTTCAAGGAAGGTGTCCGATACAGAGAGCTCATACTGAAATTTGGTCGGTCGGGTACCCTGACCATGAACCGAATGATGGAAATTGCCACTCGGTATGCAAATGGCGAGGAAGAGGACCGCCTCCGTAGTGGCAAAGGAAAGGCTGCAGACCCTGGCACTGGAGGTGGGTATCCCAGTCGGAAGCAGAAGCGCAAAGCTGAGGCCACTACTGCCGCACAAGGCAAGTTCAAAGGGAAGCCCAAGGGGCAGTGGATACCTAAAAAGATGAAGGATCAGTCGGGCCAGGATGTCCTAGACCTACCGTGTGCCATTCACACAAAGAAAGATGAGGAGGGTAACTTGATTCTACCCAAACAAACCACTCGACAGTGCAGATTCCTTATTCAGCAGTTCTGTGAAGGTCAACCAAGTGAAAAGGGCTCTGACAAGGATGAGGATGAAGAAAAGGCAGAAGATTACCCAAAGGTCAATGCCACTTTGGTGATTTTTGATGACGTTGAGAGCAAAAGTCGACTGAAAGTCATCAACCGCGAGGTAAACATGGTTGCTCCAGCAACTACGACGTTCCTCAAATGGTCAAAGACTCCCATTACCTTCGACCAGTCTGATCACCCACCTCATGTTGCTACCCCTGGGCGGCAAGCAGTGGTAGTGGATCTAGTCGTGGGGGGCACTCGATTGCGCAAAGTTCTTATGGATGGCGGCAGTGGTCAGAACATCCTCTATGCTGAAACCCTTAAGGGGATGGGCATTCTGATGTCCCGACTCAGTGAGAGCTGATACGTCTCCAACGTATCTATAATTTATGAAGTATTCATGCTGTTATATTATCATTCTTAGATGTTTTACAATCATTTTATAGCAACTTTATATCATTTTTTGGGACTAACCTATTGACATAGTGCACAATGCCAGTTGCTGTTTTTTGTTTGTTTTTTACATCGCAGAAAATCAATACCAAACGGAGTCCAAACACGGCAAAACTTTTTGGAGATTTTTTCTGGACCAGAAGTCACTCGGTGGGCCAAAGAAGTACCAGAGGGGAGCTCCGAGGAGAGCACAACCAACCAGGGCGCGCCTGGGGGCCCAGGCGCGCCCAGGTGGGTTGGGCCCACCTCGGTGGCCTCCCGCACCGCCTCTTCGCCCTATAAATTCCCAAATATTCCAAAAACCCTCGGGGTAACCCTAGATCAGAAGTTTCGCCGCAAGCCTCTGTAGCCATGAAAAACCAATCTAGACCCCGTTCCAGCACTCCGCCGGAGGGGGAAATCATCACCGGAGGCCATCTTCATCATCCTGGCGGCCACCATGATGAGGAGGGAGTAGTCCACCCTCGGGGCTGAGGGTTTGTACCAGTAGCTATGTGTTTAATCTCTCTCTCTCTCTCGTGTTCTTGAGATGTCATGATCTTGATGTATCGCGGGCTTTGTTAATATAGTTGGATCATATGGTGTTTTCCCCTCTCTATCTTGTTGTGATGAATTGAGTTTTCTCTTTGAGATTTCGTTTTATCGGATTGAATACTTTTATGGATTGGAGAGCACTTGATATATGTCTTGCATATGAATACCCGTGGTGACAATGGGGTATTATATTGATTCACTTGATATATGTTTTGGCACTCAACTCGCGGATTCCCGAGGTGACATTGGGGTAATCTATGCATAGGGGTTGATGCACGTTTTCGTCCTTGTTTCTCCGGTAGAAATCTTGGGGCACTCTTTGAGGTTCTTTGTGTTGGACTGAGTATTATGAATCTGAAATTGTTTGATGCGTATCGTATAATTAACTCATGGATACTTGTGGTGACATTGGAGTATCTAGGTGACATTAGAGTTGGTTGATGCGTATCATATGGTGTTATTTTAGTATGAACTCTTGGATAGATTGAACGGAAAGAATAACTTTGTGTTATTTTAGTACGAACTCTTGAATAGATCAAACGGAAATAATAACTTTAAGGTGGTTTCGTACCCTACAAACAATTTCTTCTTATGTTCTCTGCTAGATAAGAACTTTGGAGTGATTCTTCATCGCACGTTGAGGGACGGTTATATGATCCAATTAGATTAGCATTGTTGAGAGATTGCACTAGCAAAAGTACGGACCCTAGCCCTTGTTTTCAAGCATTGCAATACCGTTTGTGCTCACTTTTGTTACTTGCTACCTTGCTGTTTTTTATTGTTCCTATTACAAAATCAATATCTACTATCATTACTACGCTTGTATCACCATCTCTTCGCTGAACTAGTGCACCTATACAAATTACCATTGTATTTGGTGTGTTGGGGACATAAGAGACTTTTTGTTATTTGGTTGCAGGGTTGTTTGAGAGAGACCATCTTTATCCTATGCCTCCCACGGATTGATAAACCTTAGGTCATCCACTTGAGGGAAAATTGCTACTGTCCTACAAAACTCTGCGCTTGGAGGCCCAACACGAGTCTACAAGAATAAAGTTGTGTAGTAGACATCAAGCTCTTTTCTGGCACCGTTGCCGGGGAGGTGAGTGCTTGAAGGTATATCTTTAGATCTTGCAATTGAATCTTTTAGTTTCTTGTTTTATCACTAGTTTGGTTTATAAAAGAAAACTACAAAAAAAATGGAATTGAGGTTGCATCATATTGTTCATCTTTATAATGTCTTTCGCGAAAATGATGGAAAGGAAAATTGTGCTCAATTGATAGAGGAAGAATTCTATAAAATGTTTGGCATAGAATCCATGAATGATGAGCATGATTGAAATGTTGCTAGTATAAATTCTTTGAATATCCATGATGCTAATGATATGCAAAGCCACAAGCTTGGGGATGCTATGTTTGATGAAGATGATCTTTTTAGTCCCCCAAGTTTTGATGAGAAAATTTATTTTGATGATTGCATGCCTCCTATTTATGATGATTATATTGATGAAAGTGGGTTTGGAAGAGTGTCCTTTTTATGTAATGATGATCCCACTATTTTGGAGGGTGTTTAATCTTATTGTAATAATTATGAAAGTGGATTTGGAGAGGTCATGACTTTATTTAGTGATGAATCCACTATTTTGGAAGAGGTTTCAAATGACTATGATAACAAAGTTCCTATCTATGATGATTATGGTGATGACATGTATGCTATAAAGAATAATGATAACCATGAAACTTGTCATCATGATTTTAATTTTCAATCACATGATAGTTATTTTGTTGAATTTGCTCCCACTACTATTCATGAGAATAAATTTGCTTATGTGGAGAGTAATAAATTTATTACGCATGTGGATCATGAAAAGAATGCTTTATGTGATAGTTATATTGTTGAATTCATTCATAATGCTACTGAAAATTATCATGAGAGAGGAACATATGTTTGTAGGTATTGCAATAATATCAAGTTTCCTCTCTATGTGTTGAAAATCTTGAAGTATTGCTTGTTTTGCCTTCCTATGCTAGTTGATTCTTGTTCCCATAAGTTGTTTGCTCACAAAATCCATATGCATAGGAAGTGGGTTAGACTTAAATGTGCTAGTCATATGCTTCAGGATGCTCTCTTTGTGTTTCAATTCTTATCTTTTATGTGAGCATCATTGAAATCATCATGCCTAGCTAAAAGGCATTAAAGAAAAGCGCTTGTTGGGAGACAACCCAACACTTTTACCTACTGTTTTTGTGTGTTCACATGGTTAGGCTACTGTAGTGATCTTGTTTTATAGCTTTTGTTTCAATAAAGTGTCAAGTAAAGCCTTTGGGATAGTGTGGATGATAGTTGACTTAATTCTGTGCAAAAACAGAAACTTTTGCGTCCAGTACAGAAATTCCTATCTTTTACTGGAACGTGGAAAAAATCTGAATTTTTTACAGTTCATGGGTATACAAATTTTCTACGTTGTATTAATTTTTAATAATTTTCGAGTTACATAAGTATGATCTTAATTAAGATCTTTTTGTACTGTTCTGTTTTTGACAGATTCTGTTTGCAATGCATAGTTTGCTTGTTTTATGGTTTCTATGGCTTATATTGCTTAATATAAATTATGGAAATTGTAGAGTACAGTAGGAATTGTGTGAGAACAATTATGAATCTTGTCTTTGACAGTACCAAAGTGAATGATTTGTCTTTATCATACTAACCCATCTCACGAAGTTCCGTTAAGTTTTGTGTGATTGAAGTTTTCAAGTTTTGGGTGAGATATCGATATGAGGAGAATAAGGAGTGACAAGACCCTAAGTTTGGGGATGCCCAAGGCACCCCCAAGGAAATATTAAAGGAAGATCCAAGCAACTAAGCTTGGGGATGCCCCGGAAGGCATCCCCTCTTTCGTCTTCAACATTATCGGTAACCTCACTTGGAGCTATATTTTCATTTGTCACATGATATGAGTTTTGCTTGGAGAGTCATTTTATTTTATTATTATTTGGTTTCTGTTATTTATAATAATGTTTTGCATCTTTTATTTCAATAAAAGTGGCAAGGATAGCCATCACCATGCTTATTTTGCAAGTATATGAGTTGCTGTTTCAAAACAGAAAGTTTATCGCTGTTACAATAATTCTCCAGAAAAGTCAGAATATGATAAAATGATGAAGTTTTTCGAACAATAAGATCAGGTAAATTTTCTACAGTGTGGTAAATTTTCAGAATTTTTGGAGTTAGGGAATTATGAGTACAATTGCACTCTTTACAGACTGTCCTGTTTAAATAGATTGCTGTTATGTTCGCATTGTTTGCATATGTTTGCTTGTTTAATGATTCTATTTGAGGATAGGAGTATTAAATATGCAGAGGCATTTAGTATGCAATTTTGAATAATAATTTTAGTGATTTGCTACAGTAGAGAATGATAAGGTTTTGCATTGATTTATACTAACTTATCTCACGAGTTCTTGTTGAGTTTTGTGTGGATGAAGTTTTTAAGAATTAAGGAAACCGTGATTTGAGAGGAATGAAGAAGACACAAGAGCTCAAGCTTGGGATGCCCAAGGCATCCCAAGTTAATATTCCAAGAAGTCTCAAGCATCTAAGCTTGGGGATACCCCGGTAGGCATCCCACCTTTCTTCATCAACAATTATCGGTTAGCCTTGGTTGAGCCTAAGTTTTTGCTTCTTCACATGAGTTGTGCTATTCTTGGAATGCCATTTTATTTTGCTTTGATTGTTGTTTAATAAAATACTTAGATCTGAAACTTTTAAACAAGAGAGAGTCCTCACATAGCTTCCCATTTACTTAACTACTCGCTTGATCTTCACTTATATCTTTTTGGAGTAGTTTGTCTTTTGCTCTCGTGCTTCACTTAAATTTATTTGAGAGCTTGTTAGTAGCAATGGTAATACATAAATTTAGTCCCAAAGTAATGGACATTCAAGAAGGATATAATAAAAACTTTCATGTAGATCACTGGATATGATAAGTTTGATTTCTTGCAATAGTTTTGCGATATGGAGATAATAATATGTGAGTCATGTTGGTGAGTAATTATGCTTTAGTAAGAATATTGGTGTTAAGGTTTGTGATTCTCTATGCAAGCACGAAAGTCAATAATTATGCAATGAAATTACATCCTACTTGTGGTGCATTATTCGGTGTTAGTTATGCTCAATGCTCGTTTATGTGAATTTTCGTTTCTTTGTTGGTTGCTTCTCAATCTATTTGCTAGCCTCCATTTGTACTAAGTGGGAATACTACTTGTGCATCCAAATTCTTAAACCCAAAGTTGTGCCAAATGAGTCCACCATACCTACCTATATGCGGTATTTCCATGCCGTTCTAAGCAAATTTGTATGTGCCATCTCTAAATTTTCAAAATAATTTCCTTTTTGTGTGCTCGTACCGCTCATGAAGCGGCAGGGGGTGGCCAATATTTTACATGCTAGATGTGTTATTCTCAAGATCAGTGTTTATTCACTTGTCATTGCACGAGAGTACGGCAAAGGTATTAGGGATGCCCAGTCCCGAAATGAAAAATGAATTTACTTTATGTTGTCAAATAATAAATTCCTTAGAAAGTGTTGGTATGGAGGGCACCCGTGGATACGGCTAGCCATGGATCATGAAAGCATGGTGGAAAAAGGAATAAACTTTATTTTCTGTTTGGGAACCGCCTATGATATATCTAGCATGGGAATTACTCGGTCGTTTTCGTTGATGGGAAAAGTGTGCCTCTCAAAAATTTTATCTCTCAATTTAAGCTTTGAACTCTGGCACCTCTACAAAATCCCTACTTCCCTCTGCGAAGGGCCTATCTATTTACTTTATGCAATTTTTATTTTTATTTGAGTCTCCATCTTCTCTTATAAAGCACCAACTAAGGGGCACTATGATCGTACTTGAGCATTGGATGTAGCTAATATGCGAGTGTGTTTTGCGAATGGATCAATGATTGAGCATGATGGTCTAGGGATAACTTTCTTTAGTGTTGATATTTTGAAAGACATGGTTGCTTGTTGATATGCTTGAGTATTGATGTCTTCATGTCAAACTATAGACTATTGCTTTGAATCATTCAAGTCCAAATGTCCATGCTACAAAAGAAAGATTATATGATGAATATGATAAGTAGCTTTCCACAACAAAATTCCATTTTCAATTGCTACTTTATCATAATAAGTTTTATGAGAAAGAGTTGCTGTTATGATGCTAGAAAAAGTGATTGAGATTACCATTGACCAAACTTATGCACTTTGCTAGCATTCACACTTCATAAATTATTTCTTTTATCATTTACCTACTCGAGGACAAGTAGGAATTAAGCTTGGGGATGCTGATACGTCTCCAACGTATCCATAATTTATGAAGTATTCATGCTGTTATATTATCATTCTTAGATGTTTTACAATCATTTTATAGCAACTTTATATCATTTTTTGGGACTAACCTATTGATATAGTGCCCAGTGCCAGTTGTTGTTTTTGCTTGTTTTTTACATCGCAGAAAATCAATACCAAACGGAGTCCAAACACGACGAAACTTTTTGGAGGTTTTTTCTGGACCAGAAGACACCCGGTGGGCCAAAGAAGTACCAGAGGGGAGCTCCGAGGAAAGCACAACCCACCAGGGCGCGCCTGGGGGCCCAGGCGTGCCCAGGTGGGTTGTGCCCACCTCGGTGGCCTCCCGCACCACCTCTTCGCCCTATAAATTCCCAAATATTCCAAAAACCCTCGGGGTAACCCTAGATCAGAAGTTCCACCGCCGTAAGCCTTTGTAGCCACGAAAAACCAATCTAGACACCATTTCGGCACTCCGCCGGAGGGGGAAATCATCACCGGAGGCCATCTTCATCATCCCGGCGGCCACCATGATGAGGAGGGAGTAGTCCACCCTCGGGGCTGAGGGTTTGTACCAGTAGCTATGTGTTTAATCTCTCTCTCTCTCTCTCTCATGTTCTTGAGATGTCATGATCTTGATCTATCGCGGGCTTTGTTAATATAGTTGGATCATATGGTGTTTTCCCATCTCTATCTTGTTGTGATGAATTGAGTTTGCCCTTTGAGATTTCGTTTTATTGGATTGAATCCTTTTATGGATTTGAGAGCACTTGATATATGTCTTGCATATGAATACCCGTGGTGACAATGGGGTATTATATTGATTCACTTGATATATGTTTTGGCACTCAACTCGCGGATTCCCGAGGTGACATTGGGGTAATCTATGCATAGGGGTTGATGCACATTTTCGTCCTTGTTTCTCCGGTAGAAATCTTGGGGCACTCTTTGAGGTTCTTTGTGTTGGATTGAGTATTATGAATCTGAAATTGTTTGATGCGTATCGTATAATTAACTCATGGATACTTGTGGTGATATTGGAGTATCTAGGTGACATTAGAGTTGGTTGATGCGTATCATATGGTGTTATTTTAGTACGAACTCTTGGATAGATTGAACGGAAATAATAACTTTATTATTATTTTAGTACAAACTCTTGAATAGATCGAACGGAAAGAATAACTTTAAGGTGGTTTCGTACCCTACAAACAATTTCTTCTTATGTTCTCCGTTAGATAAGAACTTTGGAGGGATTGTTCATCGCACGTTGAGGGATGGTTATATGATCCAATTAGATTAGCATTGTTGAGAGATTGCACTAGCGAAAGTACGAACCCTAGGCCTTGTTTTCAAGCATTGCAATACCGTTTGTGCTCACTTTTGTTACTTGCTACCTTGCTGTTTTTTATTGTTCCTATTACAAAAATCAATATCTACTACCATTACTACGCTTGTATCACCATCTCTTCGCCGAACTAGTGCACCTATACAAATTACCATTGTATTTGGTGTGTTGGGGATACAAGAGACTTTTTGTTATTTGGTTGCAGGGTTGTTTGAGAGAGACCATCTTCATCCTACGCCTCCCACGGATTGATAAACCTTAGGTCATCCACTTGAGGGAAAATTGCTGCTGTCCTACAAAACTCTGCGCTTGGAGGCCCAACACGGGTCTACAAGAATAAAGTTGCGTAGTAGACATCAAGAGCAACCTGCAGTTTCATGGAGTCATCCCAGGGAAAAAGGCAAGGTCACTCGGTCAGATTGCTTTGGATGTGGTCTTTGGAGACTCGAAGAATTTTCGGAAGGAAAAGTTGACGTTTGAAGTGGTGGATTTTCACAGTGCCTATCATGCTATCCTAGGCCGACCGGCTTATGCTCGCTTCATGGCCCGTCCATGTTACGTGTACCTTAAGCTAAAGATGCCCGGACCCAAGGGCGTGATCACCATCACGGGGAATAGACAGAGAGTCGAGGAATGCCTCCAACAGGGGTCCAAAATCGCTGATGAGCAGATGGCAGTAGTGGAACTGGAGGAATACAAGAAGAATGCCGATCCGAGTGATTTTCTCCGCTCTAAGAAGCCAGCTTCTGAGTCTACTTTTCAGTCAGCAGGAGAGACGAAACCAGTTCACATTCACCCGGAGGATCCCACGGCTGCTCCAACCAATATCTCAATGACACTCGACAGCAAATAGGAAGCCACGCTCATCCAGTTCCTCCATGAGAACTAGGACATCTTTGCATGGAAACCATCCGACATGCCAGGTGTACCCAGGGAACTGGCTGAGCACCGTTTGCGAGTCGACTCGAAGGCCAAGCATGTCAAAGAGCATCTCCACTGCTCCGCTGCGGAGAAGAGGAAGGCAATTGGTGAGGAAGTGGCTCGGCTCCTGTCAGCTGAGTTCATACACGAGATATACCACACCGAGTGGCTCGCCAACATCGTCATGGTCCCCAAGAAGGACAAGTCACTCCGCATGTGCATCGATTTCAAGCATATCAATCGGGCCTACCCGAAAGATCATTTTCCGCTCCCCCACATCGATCAAATAGTTGATTTGACTGCGGGATGTGAGCATTTGTCTTTTCTTGATGCGTACTCCGGGTACCATCAAATCCGACTGTATGGGCCAGATGAAATAAAGAGCGCCTTCATCACCCCTTTCGGGTGTTTTTGCTATGTCACCATGCCATTCGGTCTCAAAAACGCTGGCACCACATTCATGCGCATGATTCAAAAGTGCCTGCTCACTCAGATCACTCGGAATGTCGAAGCTTACATGGATGATATCGTGGTCAAGTCACGCAAAGGTTCCGACCTGCTGACTGATCTCGCTGAAACCTTTGCCAACCTGAGAAGGTACGACATCAAGCTGAATCCGTCCAAGTGCACCTTCAGAGTGCCAGGAGGCAAGTTACTCAGTTTTCTCATGTCCGAACGAGGAATAGATGCCAATCCCGAGAAAATCAGTGCGATTGTCCGAATGAAGTGCCCCGTGCACGTACATGATGTCCAGAAGCACACAGGCTGTCTTGCAGGTCTCAGTCGGTTCATTTCTCACCTTGGAGAAAAGGCGTTGCCATTGTACCGACTGATGAAGAAATCCGATATGTTCGAGTGGACTCCTGAAGCAGAAGCAGCGTTTGTTGAGCTCAAAGCCCTGCTCTCCACCCAGCCGGTGCTTGCTGCTCCGAACAGCAAAGAGCCGCTGCTTTTGTACATAGCAGCGACTGGCCAAGTTGTCAGCATGGTCCTCACAGTGGAAAGGGAAGAAGAAGGCAAGGCCTATAAGGTTCAGCGGCCAATATATTACATTTCTAAGGTCCTGACTCCCTCTAAGCAAAGATATCCTCACTATCAGAAGCTTGTCTATGGCATTTATCTGACAGCGAAGAAAGTGGCGCACTATTTCCAAGAACACTCGGTTTCTGTCATCAGTGATGCCCTGCTATCTGAGATCATAAACAATCGGGATGCAACTGGTCGAGTGGCTAAATGGGCCATCGAGCTTCTCCCCTTTGACATTAAATTTGAAGCAAAAAGGCGATCAAGTCTCAAGCACTCGCGGATTTCATGGCCGAGTGGATAGAACAGCAATAGCCGACTCAGATTCACTTGGAGCATTGGACTATGTTCTTTGACGGTTCCAAAATGCTGAATGGTTCCGGTGCTGGAGTGGTCCTGGTGTCTCCAAGAGGTGATCGGCTCAGTTATGTCCTCCAGATTCACTTCGATTCCTCCAATAACGAGGCCGAGTACGAAGCACTCCTCTACGGGTTGTGTATGGCCATCTCACTCGGCGTTCGTCGCCTGATGGTTTACGGTGACTCGGATTTAGTGGTCAACCAAGTGATGAAGGAGTGGGACGTCAGAAACCCTGCTATGACAGGATACTGCAATGCAGTAAGGAAGTTAGAGAAAAAGTTTGAGGGTTTGGAGCTTCACCACATCCCCCGAATCAAAAATCAAGCAGCCGACGATCTGGCAAAAATCGGTTCCACTCGGAAGCCTATCCCCAGCAATGTGTTTCTTGAGCACCTCCATTCCCCATCAGTGCAAGAGGATCCTTTCACTGAAGAGCCTCCCCAAGCCATAAGTCCTACCAATCCGACTGAAATCGAGATTCCTGCAGTCATTGACTTGGTAATGGAGATTCTGGTAATTACCCCCGATTGGACAGTACCATACATTGCATATTTGCTCAGGCAAGAACTCCCAGAGGATGAAGTCGAGGCACATCAGGTCATTCGCGGGTCCAAAGCTTTCACAGTGATAGATGGACAACTTTACAGAGAGAGTGTCACTGGTGTGGCTCAACGATGTATTTCTCCGGAAGAGGGTCGACTGATTTTGGAAGAGATCCACTCGGGGACATGTGGTCATCATGCGTCCTCCCAGACAATTGTGGCCAAAGCATACCGAGCCGGATTTTACTTGCCGCGGGCCAATGAAGTTGCAAAGGAGATCGTTCAGCGTTGTGAAGGATGCCAGTTCTATGCCAACATGTCCCATAAGCCTACGTCTACCTTAAAAACCATTCCACTTGTCTGGCCATTCACTGTATGGGGATTGGACATGGTCGGACCGCTCAGGACAGGCAGGAGTGGCTTCAGTCATCTGCTCATGGCAGTCGATAAATTTACCAAGTGGATCAAAGCCAAGCCAATCAAGAAGCTAGATTCACATACAACCATCAAGTTCTTGAAGGAGTTAATATTCCGATACGGAGTCCCACATAGCATTATCACAGACAATGGCTCAAACTTCGATTCAGAAGAATTCAGAGAGTTCTGCACTTCCCAAGGCACTCGGGTGGATTACGCATCCATTGCACACCCGCAGTCGAATGGTCAAGCTGAGAGAGCAAATGGCCTCATCCTCCAAGGGTTGAAGCCTCGACTCATGCATGACCTCGAGCATGCAGCTGGAGCCTGGGTGACTGAACTGCCGTCTATTCTATGGGGTTTAAGGACGACTCCCAACCGATCCACCGACTGTACTCCTTTCTTCATGGTGTATGGAGCTGACCATACTGCCTAGTGATCTCTTCCACAATGCGCCCCGAGTGGAAGTCTATTCAGAAGCTGAGGCAGAGCAGGCTCGACAGGATGCCGTTGACCTTTTGGAAGAAGAACGAGAGATGGCCCTGATACGGTCGACTATTTATCAGCAAGACCTTCGTCGATTCCACGCAAAGAACGTCAAGGGTCGAGCATTTCAAGAAGCAGATCTTGTACTCCGAGTGGATCAGCAGCGTCCACACAAACTTGCCCCCGCGTGGGAAGGCCCCTTCGTCGTCACCAAGGTGCTACATAATGGGGCTTATCACCTCTACAACCTAGCGAAGAGAATCGATGAGCCATGCTCCTGGAACGCAGACCTCCTCCGTCGATTTTATACTTAAACGATTGAAGTGATGGGATGTAATAAGAATACTTTCTGTTTATCAAAGACATGACTCCTGCAGTCCTTCAATAATTTTTCTCGTGCAATCACGTATGTTCAAAACCCCACTCCAGTGGGTGGCTTAGCCGCGAGCCAGCCCTCGCCTAAGTTAAAAACTTCTCCGAGTGAGAGCATCCCTCTCACTCGGGGGCTTAGCCGCAAGCCCGTCCTCGCCTAAGTTAAAAAACTACTCCGAGTGAGAGCATCCCTCCCACTTAGGGGCTTAGCCGTGAGCCAGTCCTCGCCTAAGTTAAAAAACCACTCCGAGTGAGAGCATTCCTCTCACTCGGGGGCTTAGCCGCGAGCCCGTCCTCGCCTAAGTTAAAAAACTACTCTGAGTGAGAGCATCCCTCCCACTCGGGGGCTTAGTCGCGAGCCATTCCTTGCCTAAGTTAAAAAACTACTCCGAGTGAGAGCATCCCTCCCACTCGGAGGCTTAGCCGCGAGCCCGTCCTCGCCTAAGTTAAAAAACTACTCCGAGTGAGAGCATCCCTCCCACTCGGGGGCTTAGCCACGAGCCAGTCCTCGCCTAAGTTAAAAAACCACTCCGAGTGAGAGCATCCCTCTCACTAGGGGGCTTAGCCACGAGCCCGCCCTCGCCTAAGTTAAAAAATGTCCGAGTGAGAGCATCCCTCCCACTCGGGGGCTTAGCCGTGAGCCAGTCCTCGCCTAAGTTAAAAAACCACTCCGAGTGAGAGCATCCCTCTCACTCGGGGGCTTAGCCACGAGCCCACCCTCGCCTAAGTTAAAAAATGTCCGAGTGAGAGCATCCCTCCCACTCGGGGCTTAGCCGCGAGCCAGTCCTTGCCTAAGTTAAAAAACCACTCCAAGTGAGAGCATCCCTCCCACTTAGGGGCTTAGCCGCGAGCCAGTCCTCGCCTAAGTTAAAAAACCACTCCGAGTGAGATCTCACTTGGAGGCTTAGCCGCGAGCCCGCCCTCGCCTAAGTTAAAAACTTTTCCGAGTGAGAGCATCCCTCTCACTCGGGGGCTTAGCCGTGAGCCCGTCCTTGCCTAAGTTAAAAAACTACTCCGAGTGAGAGCATCCCTCCCACTCGGGGGCTTAGCCGCGAGCCAGTCCTCGCCTAGGTTAAAAAACTACTCCGAGTGAGAGCATCCCTCCCACTCGGGGGCTTAGCCGTGAGCCAGTCCTCGCCTAAGTTAAGAAACTACTCTGAGTGAGAGCATTCCTCCCACTCGGGGGCTTAGCCGCGAGTCAGTCCTCGCCTAAGTTAAAAACTACTCCGAGTGAGAGCATCCCTCCCACTCGGGGGCTTAGCCGCGAGCCAGTCCTGGCCTAAGTTAAAAAATACTCTGAGTGAGAGCATCCCTCTCACTTGGAAGCTTAGTCGTGAGCCCGCCCTTGCCTAAGTTAAAAAACTACTCCGAGTAAGAGCATCCCTCTCACTCGGAGGCTTAGCCACGAGCCATATCTCGCCTAAGTTTAAAAAAAAACCGTTCACTCAGAACATGCAATAAACTGGAAAACAATATTCGGATAAATCCATCAAGTTCAGAAATGCAAGCAAAAGTACTCGGGCAACAGGCCCGAACGAGTTTAATGGTTACAAAATCACTCGGCATACCGAGGCAAATAAGTTCTGACTGGAAGATAAAGTTTTCTTTTAAGCTCCGGTGGGACTCGCTGGCTCGACAAAGGTGTCCAGGTCTATGCCATCTGCAATCCGAGTCGCCGCCTCAATGAAAGTCTCCATGAAAGATTGAAATTGGAGTTTCTTCGTGTTTGCCACCTGAAGAGCCTTCAGCTTGTCTTCCCTGGCTTCCTTACAATGAACGTGAACAAGCGAGAGTGCCACATCAGCTCCGCAGCGGGCAGCTGATTTCTTCCAAGCTTGCACTCGACCAGGAATCTCATTGAGCCGAACCACCAGCGACTCGAGATCGTTCTGGAGCGCATCTTCTGGCCACATTTCTTTGTCTATTTTTGTCAGTGCAACCTTCAGCCGAGCGACATACCCCAAGACACTGTCAAGGCGAGCTTCAAGTCGCAACACGTTCATAGTAGCAGCATCTTTGACGAGTGACTTAGTGAGGTCCAGACCTGTTTCAATTTGCTATGTCTCTCGCTCGAAGTTCTGGCAGAATTCTGCACAAAGAAGAAAGAGTGAGTTAGCAACGACAATGTTTTCGAAACTCTCAAGAATCCACTCGAACAAAGGAAGATACCTTCAAGCATGATGTACATTTTCTTTGCAAGGTTCCCCAAATACTCCTCTAGCTCATCCCTCTTTTGGGTAAGATGGCCCACCTTGTCAGCCAAGACAATCTTCTCCTCCTTAAGTTGAGCAGCTTCCTTCTTCGCCTCCTCAATGGCAGCCTTCAGGGTTGCATTCTCCTCTTCGAGCTTGCCGACTGAAGCTAGTTTCGCCTCAGCTACTTCAGTCTTCTCTCGAGACACCTTCTGGGCCCCCGCGAGTTCGTTGTCTTTCCTCTCCAGCGCCTGCTTCATAGTGTCTAAAGAAATAACATTCTTCAGTCGCGCTTGGAGTTGACGGTTCTCACTACGCACATCTGTTCGAGTGGGATCACTCGGTTCAAAGGACAGAAAGAAAGAATGACGAAGCACACAGTCAGCGAAATGTCACCTCCCATGGTCTTCACCTCCGCCTGACCTTGCTTCAAGTTCCTTTTCGCCAGGTCCAGATCCAGTTGAAGTTGAGCCTTTTCCTTCTCCAGAGTAACATATTGAGCTCCGAGCTCAGAGGTCTTCTGAGATCAGCAAAGAAACAATTCAGTCGACAATGACCAAGATATTCAAGTTTAAACTCCACTTCCGAGTGGAAAGAGCAAATTCGGATGCTACAAACAAACAGAAAGACTTCTCAGACCCCCGCTGAATCAAACATCTGACGGCAGTCTCGGGGACTACACCCAGTGGGTGCACTCAGCGTGCCCCCACTGGACTCATTCTTGCCCAGAGTCAGCCTGACTGGCTTAAAAAAAAGAGAGACTTCTCAGACCCCCGCCAAATCAAACATTCGATGGGGGTCTCGGGGACTACACCCAGTGGGTGCACTCAGCATGCCCCCATTGGATTCATTTCCACTCGGACCCAGCCTGACTGACCCGAGTGAAGAGCTTCATCTAAACACATTCAAAGACCCCCGCCGAATCAAACATTTGACGGTGGTCTCGGGGACTACACCCAGTGGGTGCACTCAGCGTGCCCCCACCGGATAAACTCTCACTCGACACGGCCTGACCAGACCGAGTGGTGAATTACAGAACAAACAAACTACTTCCAAGCGACAAAAACACCCAGTGGGTGTATAGAGTCAAGTCGAACAGGAAAAATTCAATCGAAAATCAACTTACAATCGCACTTACTCGGACATTCGCCTGAAGGGCTGCGCTGGCGTCGTAGGCTGCCTTGCTACCTTCATACACCTCCTTCAGACGCTGCATCATCAGGCTGGCCTGGATCATAGCTTCTTTGCTGGCTCCGGCCGAGTCCTCCGGAACACGATGCAGAGTGAAGGCGTGAGTCGGTGGAGTTGGTAACGCAGTCGAAGGGACCAGCGCTTGAGATTGTTCAGTCGGTCCTAAAGCAGGAACAGTCGACACCAAGGGCGGAGCAGTTGACAGTGGAGCAGTAGAAATAGCACCAACTTGAGATGAACCACCAGGCTCTTGATGCGTAGCAGCGGGAGGCACTTGGAGTGTTCTACTCGACGACACTCTCCGAGTGAAGCTGCGAGGAGTGTTCAAGGTTGCACCTTTGTCACCCGCACCCTTCTGAGGCTCGTCTTCATCGTCATCGCCAACATGAATGACATATGTTGGCTCTGTTGTCATTCAACAACAACAGTCCGTTCAATCGACGAATCAACTAATGGAAAAGAATAGAGGGCAAATTTGTCGTACCTCATCGAGAGGTGGCTGCATCCGTGGTATCCGCATCCGCGTGCTCCTCATCAATTCGCAGGGGCGACGTCACCGAAGTGGCGGCCCTAACACACGGTTTTCACTCAGTCAGCAATAGTGCAAAGTTCTGCAGCAGAAAGAAAAGGGAAAACGAAGAGTACTCACGTCGAAGCAATGGGCACCGTGACCTTGATCCTAGGGAGAGCCTTCCGAGGTTTCACCGGCACGACCTTAGGCTGCTTCGCGGATTTTTCAATCGGGTCTGGCATCGCAGTCCGAGTGCATTTGGAGTTCCTGGCAGTCGACGCCACAACCTTGCCCTGGCCAACCACCGGATCTTGGGCCTGTTTGGATCGATGCTCAATACGCGAAGGGGACTCGACGTCGTCGCTCTCCTCTGAGTCATCACTGCTATCTTCGCTGTTGTCAGCATAGTCAATATTTGCACTGCCTCCTTTGCTTTCATTTCCTTCAATGAGCTGCTCTCCATTCGGCACAGGCGAATACATCTTTGTGAAGGCCTGCAAAACACAAATACCCAAGTCAGTCAGTTCTCAATACCATTACACAGTGAAACAAAAAATAATACACTCGACAAAGGTGAGTCTCACCTCTCCTGGGAGGTGCTCGGAGTCGAAAGGCAGAATTCGTTTTGATCCGCGCGGGTTGTCATGAGCTTCGGTGATGCTCCTGAGCCACTGCGCCACGGTATCCTCATTGACTTCCTCCGGGTGGGTCTGAGTGGTGTCATCCGCACCTGAATACAACCACATGGGGTGGTCGCGGGCTTGCAGAGGCTGGATGCATCGACTGAGGAACGCCTCCAACAGGTCCAAGCCCGTCACCCCACCCCGGATCAACTCGACTACAGCTTCCACCAGGATCCCCACCTCAGCCTTCTCGTCTTCGTCCACAGTCAGCGAATGAGGAGAATTGAGTCTGTCTAATGAGAAGGGAGGAAGGCCAGTCGACGAGCCAGGAGTTGGAATGTCTTTGCAGTAAAACCAGGTCGATTGCCAACCCCTAACTGACTCGGGGAAAGTCATGGCAGGGAAAGCGCTCCTACCTCTCATTTGGATTCCTAAGCCCCCACACAACTGAATCACATGGGTCCTCGAATCACTCAGATTCGCCTTTTTAACCGACTGGGAACGGCATGTGAAGATGTGTTTGAACAAACCCCAATGAGGACGACATCCCAAGAAATTTTCACACATGGACACGAAGGCTGCTAAGTACAAAATGGTATTCGGAGGAAAGTGGTGGATTTGGGCACCGAAGAAGTTCAAGAAACCACGGAAAAACGGATGAGGGGGCAAGGAAAAACCTCTCTCCACATGAGCGAGGAGGAGAACTCGCTCGTCAGGCTGAGGCTGAGGCTCAGTCTCCCTCCCCGGCACCCTCCACGAGCCAGGCGCCACCAGGCCATCGGCAGTGAGCCCCTCGAGGTCCGCCACCATAACCGTCGAGCGGAGCAAATCGCCTTGGATCCAGCCCGGCGGCAGAGCGGCCCGGGAGCTCGACGCCTTCTTCCCTGTGGCCCCTTTCTTGGCGCGCTTGAGGTTCGCCGTCTTGTCCTTCGTTATCTCCGCGGTGGTCAACGGGCGCGAGCGGGACGGCGCGGCGCCGGAGCGGAAGCAGCAGAGAGACTGGGCGGAGGAGGGGAAAAGTGGAAGACACTGTGGCACATCTCGGCCGCGTCGCCTTTTATGTCCTCACAACCGAGTCGCTGACCCGCGGGCCCGTGAAATCTCGACATGTACCTAGGGTAGGGTCCTAGGCCTGACCTACATGACCTACCCAAGGACACCTCACACGAAGAATCCAAGACCTACAAAGTTAAGAAGAGGGTACCGACTGGAATGACACAGTGCGCAAGTCACTCGACAGAAGATTCACTCGGTTGACTCCACCTCCACTCGACTGCCATAATTCACTCGGAAGTACATGATTTCACTCAGAGAACAGAAGACCTAGAGCCCCCCCCCCCGGGATGGCAACGGTCAGGCGTTCAATCCATCGTTGTAAAGATCATTAACTATGGGCGTTACCAGTAACGTACTCGTCTTTACCATCTCATTGAACCCTTGCGTAACTGAGGGATACGAGGGGCCAGCGGACCCTATATAAGCCGCCCCTCTCCTTCTGCACAAGGGTTCGCACCCCATGTAACTCAACACTCCAAGAAACAAAGCTCCCGCAGCACCAAGACGTAGGGCTTTTACCTCCTCCGAGAGGGGCCTGAACTCGTAAATCCGAGTGTACAATCTTGCCGTAGCTAGGCACTGCCCTCTCCTACGTACACCTACCTCTACTGTCAGATCCGTTCCCACGACACCATCAAGGAAACTTTGTTTTGACATCCATCTGCCAGATTTCGTAATTGAAAATGCAGCAAGTGCTAACATAATTCCAACAGACTTTTAGCATCGCTATGAGTGAGAAAGTCTCATCATAGTCAACTCCTTGAACTTGTCGGAAACTTCTTTGCAACAAGTCAAGGTTCATAAATGGTGACATTACCATCAGCGTATGTCTTCTTCTTAAAGATCAATTTATTCTCAATGGCTTGCCGATCATCGGGCAAGTCCACCAAAGTCCATACTTTGTTCTTATACATGGATCATATCTCGGATTTCATGGCTCCTAGCCATTTGTTGGAATCTGGGCCCACCATTGCTTCTCCATAGCTCGTAGGTTCACCGTTGTCCAACAACATGACCTCTAAGACAGGGTTACCTCAGGAGCTGTACGCACCCTTGTCGACCTACGAGGTTCGATAGTAACTTGATCTAAAGCTTCATGATCACTATCATTAGCTTCCTCTTCAACTGACGTAGGTGTTACAGAAACATCTTTCTGCGCTACACTACTCACTGGTTGAAGTAAAGGTTTAAAAACCTCTTCAAGTTCTATCTTCCTCCCACGCAATTCTTTCGAGAGAAACTCTTTCTCGAGAAAGGACCCATTCTTAGCGACAAACACTTTGCCCTCAGATCTGAGATAGAAGGTATACCCAACCATCTCCTTTGGGTATCCTATGAAGACACATTTGTCCGCTTTGGGTTCGAGCTTATCCGGCTGAAGCCTTTTGACATAAGCATCGCAGCCCCAAACCTTAAGAAACGACAACTTACGTTTCTTGCCAAACCACAGTTCATACGGTGTCGTCTTCACGGACTTGGATGGTGCCCTATTTAAAGTGAATGTAGTTGTCTCTAATGCATAACCCGATAGTGGTAGATCGGCAAGAGACATCATAGAACGCACCATATCCAATAAGGTACGATTACGACGTTCGGACACACCATTACGCTGTGGTGTTCCAGGTGGCGTCAACTGTGAAACAATTCCACATTGTCCTAAGTGATTGCCAAACTCATAACTCAGATATTCTCCCCTTTGATCGGATCGTAGGAATTTAATCTTCTTGTTACGATGATTCTCAACTTCACTCTGAAATTGCTTGAACTTTTCAAATGTTTCAGACTTATGCTTCATTAAGTAAACATACCCATATCTACTCAAATCATAGGTGAAGGTGAGGAAATAACGATATCCACTACACGCGTCAACACTCATCGGACCGCACGCATCAGCATGTATGATTTCCAACAAGTCACTTGCCCGTTCCATTGTTCCGAAAAACGAGGTTTTAGTCATCTTGCCAATGAGGCATGGTCCGCATGTGTCAAATGATTCAAAATCAAGTGACCCCAAAAGTCCATCAGCATGGAGTTTCTTCATGCGCTTTACACCAATATGACATAAGCGGTAGTGCCACAAGTAAGTGGTACTATCATTATCAACTCTACATCTTTTGGCATCAATGTTATGAAGATGTGTATCACTACAATCGAGATTCAATAAACCATTCACCTTGGGTGCATGACCATAGAAGGTATTATTCATGTAAACAGAATAACCATTATTCTCCGACTTAAACAAATAACCGTATTGCAATAAACACAATCTAATCATGTTCATGCTCAACGCAGACACCAAATAACATTTATCTAGGTTCAACACTAATCCTGAAGGTAGAGGGAGTGTGCGATGGTGATCACATCAACCTTGGAAACACTTCCAACACACATCGTCACCTCGCCCTTAGCTAGTCTCCGTTTATTCCGTAGCTTTTGTTCCGAGTTACCAATATTAGCAACTGAACCGGTATCTAATACCCAGGTGCTACTAGGAGTATTAGTAAGGTACACATCAATAACATGTATATCAAATATACTTTTGTTGAAGTTGCTAGCCTTCTTATCTACCAAATATTTGGGGTAGTTCCGCTACCAGTGACCGTTCCCCTTATAATAGAAGCACTTAGTCTCGGGTTTAGGTTCAACCTTGGGTTTCTTCACTGGAGTGGCAACTGGCTTGCCATTCATGAAGTTTCCCTTCTTGCCCTTGCTCTTCTTGAAACCAGTGGTCTTGTTAACCATTGATACATCTCCAACGTATCTATAATTTATGATGTATTCATGCTGCTATATTATCATTCTTGGATGCTTTACAATCATTTTATAGCAACTTTATATCATTTTTGGGGACTAAATTATTGACATAGTGCCAAGTGCCAGTTGCTATTTTTTGCTTGTTTTTTACATCGCAGAAAATCAATACCAAACGGTGTCCAAACGCAGTGAAACTTTTTGTGGATTTTTTATGGACTAGAAGACATCCAATGGGCCAGAGCAGCACCTGGGGGTGCCCTGAGGGGGGCACAACCCACCAGGGCGCGCCCCGGGTGGGTTGTGCCCACCTCGGTGGCCTCCCGCACCGCCTCTTCGCCCTATAAATTGCCAAATATTCCAAAAACCCTCAGGGTAGCCCTAGATCAGAAGTTCCACCGCCGCAAGGCCTCTGTATCCACGAGATCCAATCTAGACCCCGTTCCGGCACCCTGCCGGAGGGGGAGATCATCACCGGTGGCCATCTTCATCATCCCGGCGGCCACCATGATGAGGAGGGAGTAGTCCACCCTCGGGGCTGAGGGTTTGTACCAGTATCTATGTGTTTAATCTCTCTCTCTCTTGTGTTCTTGATGGCACGATTTTGATGTATCGGGAGCTTTGTTAATGTAGTTGGATCATATGGTTTTTCTCCCTCTCTATCTTGTTGTGATGAATTGAGTTTTCCCTTTGAGATTTCGTTTTATCGGATTGAATACTTTTATGGATTTGAGAGCACTTGATATATGTCTTGCATACGAATACCCATGGTGACAATGGGGTATTATATTGATTCACTTGATATATATGTTTTGGCACTCAACTCGTGGATTCCCGAGGTGACATTGGGGTAATCTATGCATAGGGGTTGATGCACGTTCTTGTCTTTGTTTCTCCGATAGAAATCTTGGGGCACTCTTTGAGGTTCTTTGTGTTGGATTGAGCATTGTGAATCTGGATTTGCTTTGGTGTTATTTTAGTACGAACTCTTGGATAGATCGATCGAAAAGAATAGCTTTGAGGTGGCTTCGTACCCTACAAACAAATTATTCTTATGTTCTCCGCTAGATAGGAACTTTGGAGTGATTCTTCATCGCACTTTGAGGGATGGTTATATGATCCAAATATATTAGCATTGTTGAGAGATTGCACTAGCGAAAGTACGGACCCTAGGCCTTGTTTTCAAGCATTGCAATACCGTTTGTGCTCACTTTTGTCACTTGCTACCTTGCTGTTTTTATTTATTCAGATTATAAAAATATATTTCTACCATCCATATTACACTTTTATCACCATCTCTTCGCCGAACTAGTGCACCTATACAATTTGCCATTGTATTGGGTGTGTTGGGGCACAAGAGATTTCTTGTATTTGGTTGCAGGGTTGTTTGAGAGAGACCATCTTCATCCTACGCCTCCCACGGATTGATAAACCTTAGGTCATCCACTTGAGGAAAAATTGCTATTGTCCTACAAAACTCTGCGCTTGGAGGCCCAACATGAGTCTACAAGAATAAAGTTGCGTAGTAGACATCAAGCTCTTTTCTGGCGCCGTTGCCGGGGAGGCTAGGTAAGCGGCACTCACATCCCGTCAACGAAGCTCTTTTCTGGCGCCGTTGCCGGGGAGGTGAGTGCTTGAAGGTATATCTTTAGATCTTGCAATCAAATCTTTTAGTTTCTTATTTTATCACTAGTTTGGTTTATAAAAAGAAAACTACAAAAAAATGGAATTGAGGTTGCATCATATTGTTCATCTCTATAATGTCTTTTGTGAAAACGATGGAAAGGAAAATTGTGCTTAATTGATAGAAGAAGAATTCTATAAAATGTTTGACAAAAAATCTTTGAATGATGAGCATGATTGCAATATTGTTGGTATGAATTCTTTGAATATCCATGATGCTAATGATATGCAAAGCTACAAGCTTGGGGATGCTATGTTTGATGAAGATGATATTTTTAGTCCCCCAAGTTTTGATGTGCAAATTTGTTATAGTGGTAGAATGCCTTCTATTTATGATGATTATGTTGATGAAAGTGGGTTTGGAAGAGTGTCAACTCTAGTTAATGATCCCACTATTTTGGAGGGTGTTGAATCTTTTCACAATATTGATAAAAGTGGATTTGGAGAGGTCATGACTTTATTTAGTGATGAATCCACTATTTTGGAAGAGGTTTCAATTGATTATGAAAACAAATTTGCTATCTATGATGATTATGGTGATGACATGTATGCTATAAAGAATAATGATAACCATGAAACTTGTCATCATGATTTTTATTTTCAATTGGATTATGCCTCACATGATAGCTATTTTGTTGAGTTTGCTCCCACTACTATTGATGAGAATAAATTTGCTTATGTGGAGAGTAATAAAATTTCTATGCTTATGTATCATGAAAAGAATGCTTTATGTGATAGTTATATTGTTGAATTCATTCATGATGCTACTGAAAATTATTATGGGAGAGGAACATATGCTTGTAGGTATTGCAATAATATCAAGTTTCCTCTCTATGTGTTGAAAATCTTGAAGTTTTGCTTGTTTTGCCTTCCTATGCTAGTTGATTCTTGTTCCCATAAGTTGTTTGCTCACAAAATCCCTATGCATAGGAAGTGGGTTAGACTTAAATGTGCTAGTCATATGCTTCATGATGCTCTCTTTGTGTTTTAATTCTTATCTTTTACGAGAGCATCATTGAAATCATCATGCCTAGCTAAAAGGCATTAAAGAAAAGCGCTTGTTGGGAGACAACCCAACACTTTTACCTACTGTTTTTGTGTGTTCACATGATTATGCTACTGTAGTGATCTTGTTTTATAGCTTTGTTTCAATAAAGTGCCAAGTAAAGCCTTTTGGATAGTGTGGATGATAGTTGACTTGATTCTGTGCAAAAACAGAAACATTTGCGTCCAGTGCAGAAATTCCTGTCTTTTACTGGAACGTGGAAAAATTCTGAATTTCTTACACTTGATGGGTATACAAATTTTCTACGTTTTCCTAATTTTTCATAATTTCTGGAGTTACATAAGTATGACCTTAATTTAGATCTTTACGTACTGTTCTGTTCTTGACAGATTCTGTTTTCAATGCACAATTTGCTTCTTTTCTAGTTTCTATGGCTTATATTGCTTAATATAAATTGTGGAAATTGTAGAGTACCATAGGCATTGTGTGAGAACAATTATGAATCTTGTCTTTGACAGTACCAAAGTGAATGATTTGTCTTTATCATACTAACCCATCTCACGAAGTTCCGTTAAGTATTGTGTGATTGAAGTTTTGAAGTTTTGGGTGAGATATCGATATGAGGAGAATAAGGAGTGACAAGACCCTAAGCTTGGGGATGTCCAAGGCACCCCCAAGGAAATATTCAAGGAAGGTCCAAGCAACTAAGCTTGGGGATGCCCCGGAAGGCATCCCCTCTTTCGTCTTCAACATTATCGGTAACCTCACTTGGGGCTATATTTTCATTCGTCACATGATATGTGTTTTTCTTGGAGCGTCATTTTCTTGTTAGGATTTGCTTTCTGTTATTTAGAATAATGTTTTGCATCTTTTTTTTCAATCAAAATGTCAAGGATAGCCTTTACCATGCTTATTTTGCAAGTATATGAGTTGCTGTTTCAAAACAGAAAGTTTATCGATGTTGCAAAAATTCCCGAGAAAAGTCAGGATGTGTTAAAATGTTGAAACTTTTTGCACAATAAGCTCTAATAAATTTTCTACAGTTTGGTAATTTTTCATAATTTTTGGAGTTAAAGAAGTATTGATACTCTTGCATTCTTTACAGACTGTACTGTTTGGGCAGATTGCTGTTATGTTTGCATTGTTTGCATATGTTTGCTTGTTTAATGATTCTATTTGAGGATAGGAGTATTAAATATGAAGAGGCATTTAGTATGCAATGTTGAATAATAATTTTTGTGATTTGCTACAGTAGAGAATGATAAGGTTTTTGTATTGGTCTATACTAACTTATCTCACGAGTTCTTGTTGAGTTTTGTGTGTATGAAGTTTTTAAGATTTAGGGAAACCGTGATATAAAAGGAATTAAGGAGATGAAAAAGCTCAAGCTTGGGGATGCCCAAGGCACCCCAAGATAATATTTCAAGAAGTCTCAAGCATCTAAGCTTGGGGATGCCCCGGTAGGCATCCCACCTTTCTTCATCAACAATTATCGGTTAGTATCGGTTGAGCCTAAGTTTTTGCTTCTTCACTTGAGTTGTACTATTCTTGGAATGTCACTTTGTTTTGTTTTACTTGCTGTTTTAATAAAATACTTAGATCTGAAAGTTTTTAAATAAGAGAGAGTCCTCAATTAGCTACCCCTTTACTTAACTACTCGCTTGATCTTCACTTATATCTTTTTGGAGTAGTTTGGCATTCACTCTTGTGCTTCACTTATATCCTATGAGTAAATTGTTGAATGAATTGAATATCATGAAGTTGAAATTATATTTGCATATCATGCCTAGTGGTAGCTTCACATTGGGTTTAGAAAGTGAAATCTTTTGAAGCTTGACAATCACAATATTGGTCATACAAGCAATTCATGAATGATTACTATAAGGAAGAGAACTTTCACATGCAAATACACTATCTTGGAAATCTTTTGTGATTGTGAGCCCCCATCAAAATATTATATGCCAAAATTGTTGACGTTGGACAAGGAAGACAACGTAATGATTTATGTTTGTTCATATTCACATAGAAGTTATATTGTCATAGATCCTTCAACATGTGGTGCTTGCCCCCCATCTTTGCTAGCCAAAAATTCTGCACCAAGTAGATACTACTTGTGCATCCAAAAACCCTTAAACCCAAATCTTATTTTCAAGAGTCCACCATACCTACCTAAGGATTGAGTAAGATCCTTCAAGTAAGTTTTCATCGGTGCAATAAGGCAATAAAAATTGCTTCTAAAGGTGTTAGATCATTTAGTGTAAGAGAAAATTGAGCGTTGTACGAACTTGTGATGGCAAAGAATAAAAGCGACAGACTGCATAATAAAGGTTGCTATCATAAGGGGCAATATAACATGACGTTCTTTTGCACTAAGGGATTGAGCATACAAACAAAAAGCGCATGGCAACCTCTGCTTCCCTCTGCGAAGGGCCTACCTTTTACTTTTATGTATTTACTTTCATGCAAGAGTCAAAGTTTTTCTCTCTATTCCTTTTTATTTTTCTCTTTTGGCAAGCATCATGTGGTGAGGAAAGATCTAGGCACATATATCCAGTTGGATATGGGTAGGATGAGTTATTATTGTTGACATCACCCTTGAGGTGAATACATTGGGAGGCAAAATTATAAGCCCCTATCTTTCTATGTGTCCGGTTGAAGCGTTTTGCTCATGTGTATGCGATGAGTGTTAGCAATCATAGAAGGCTATATGATGGTTGAGTATGTGGAGCTCTTACTTAGACTCTGTTGAATAAGTTGAATTGCAATTGTTTGGTGACTAAGAATATAGGTTGTTGAGTTTCAAGAGAATTCATTGTTTGAACCTTAACATGTGAATTGGTTGCTACTTTAACATGATGAGTTTTATGAGAAAGAGTTGCTGTTATGATGCTAGGAAAAGTGATTGAAATTACTATTGATCAAACTTATGCACTTTGCTAGCATTCACACTTCATAAATTATTTCTTTTATCATTTACCTACTCGAGGACGAGTAGGAATTAAGCTTGGGGATGCTGATACGTATCCAACGTATCTATAATTTATGAAGTATTCATGCTGCTATATTATCATTCTTGGATGTTTTACAATCATTTTATAGCAACTTTATATCATTTTTTGGGACTAACTTATTGACATAGTGCCCAGTGCCAGTTGCTGTTTTTTGCTTGTTTTTTACATCGCAGAAAATCAATACTAAACGGTGTCCAAACGCAGCGAAACTTTTTGTGGATTTTTTATGGACCAGAAGACATCCAATGGGCCAGAGCAGCACCTGGGGGGGGGGCCCGAGGGGGGCACAACCCACCGGGGCGCGCCTGGGGGCCCAGGCGCGCCCCGGTGGGTTGTGCCCACCTCGGTGGCCTCCCGCACCGCCTCTTCGCCCTATAAATTGCCAAATATTCCAAAAACCCTCAGGGTAGCCCTAGATCAGAAGTTCCGCCGCTGCAAGGGCTCTGTATCCACGAGATCCAATCTAGACCCCGTTTCGGCACCCTGCCGGAGGGGGAGATCATCACCGGTGGCCATCTTCATCATCCCAGAGGCCACCACGATGAGGAGGGAGTAGTCCACCCTCGGGGCTGAGGGTTACTACCAGTAGCTATGTGTTTAATCTCTCTCTCTCTCTCGTGTTCTTGATGGCACGATTTTGATGTATCGGGAGCTTTGTTAATGTAGTTGGATCATATGGTTTTTCTCCCTCTCTATCTTGTTGTGATGAATTGAGTTTTCCCTTTGAGATTTCGTTTTATCGGATTGAATACTTTTATGGATTTGAGAGCACTTGATATATGTCTTGCATACGAATACCCGTGGTAACAATGGGGTATTATATTGATTCACTTGATATATGTTTTGGCACTCAACTCGCGGATTATCGAGGTGACATTGGGGTAATCTATGCATAGGGGTTGATGCACGTTCTTGTCTTTGTTTCTCCGATAGAAATCTTGGGGCACTCTTTGAGGTTCTTTGTGTTGGATTGAGCATTATGAATCTGAATTTGCTTTGGTGTTATTTTAGTACGAACTCTTGGATAGACCGATCGGAAAGAATAGCTTTGGGGTGGTTTCGTACCCTACAAACAATTTATTCTTATGTTCTTCGCTAGATAGGAACTTTGGAGTGATTCTTCATCGCACTTTGAGGGATGGTTATATGATCCAAATATATTAGCATTGTTGAGAGATTGCACTAGCGAAAGTACGAACCCTAGGCCTTGTTTTCAAGCATTGCAATACCGTTTGTGCTCACTTTTGTCACTTGCTACCTTGCTGTTTTTATTTATTCAGATTATAAAAAAATATTTCTACCATCCATATTACACTTTTATCACCATCTCTTCGCCGAACTAGTGCACCTATACAATTTGCCATTGTATTGGGTGTGTTGGGGACACAAGAGATTTCTTGTATTTGGTTGCAGGGTTGTTTAAGAGAGACCATCTTCATCCTACGCCTCCCACGGATTGATAAACCTTAGGTCATCCACTTGAGGGAAAATTGCTATTGTCCTACAAAACTCTGCGCTTGGAGGCCCAACACGAGTCTACAAGAATAAAGTTGCGTAGTAGACATCAACCATCAACACTTGATGCTCCTTCTTGATTTCTACCTTCACGGCCTTAAGCACCGCGAACAACTCCGGGATCATCTCCATCCCTTGCATGTTATAGTTCATCACGAAGCTCTAGTAGCTTGGTGATAGTGACTGGAGAACTCTGTCAATCAATCTTATCTGGAAGATTAACTCCCACTTGATTCAAGCGATTATAGCACCCAGACATTCTGAGCACATGCTCACTGGCTGAGCTATTCTCCTCCATCTTGTAGGCAAAGAACTTGTCAGAGGTCTCATACCTCTCAACACGGGCATGAGCCTGAAATACCAATTTCAGCTCTTGGAACATCTCATATGTTCCATGGCATTCAAAACGCCCGATTCTGAGCCGTAAAGCATGGCGCACTAAACTATGAAGAAGTCATCAGAACATGTCTGCTAGATGTTCACAACATCCACAGACAACGCTAAAGGGATTGGCACATCGAGCGGTGCATCAAGGACATAAGCCTTCTGTGTAGCAGTGAGGACAATCCTCAGACTACGGACCTAGTCCGCATAATTTCTTACAATATCTTTCAACTTAGTCTTTCTCTAGGAACGTGTTAAAACAGGGAGCTATAGCGCGAGCTATTGATCTACAACATAATTTGCAAAGACAATTTAGACTATGTTCATGATAATGAGTTCAATTAATCATATTACCTAAGAACTCCCACTCAAATTGACATCCCTCTAGTCGTTCGAGTGTAACACGATCCACATTCACCAACCCAAGTCTGATCATCACGTGAGATGAGGTGGTTTCAATGGTGAACATCTCCATGTTGATCATATCTACTATATGACTCGTGTTCGACCTTTTGGTCTCTTGTGTTCTGAGGCCATGTCTATACATGCTAGGCTCCTCAAGTTTAACCCAAGTGTTCTGCATGTGCAAAACTGGCTTGCACCAGTTGTATGCGAACGTAGAGTCTATCACACCCGATCATCACGTGGTGCTTCGAAACGACGAACTTTCGCAATCGTGTACACTTGGGGAGAACACAATTTTATCTTGAAATTTTAGTGAGGGATCACCTTATAATGATCGTCCTAAGCAAAATAAGATGCATAAAAGGATTAACATCACATGCAAATCATAAGTGACATGATATGTCCATCAACTTGTGCTTTTGATCTCCATCTCCAAAGCACCGGCATGATCTCCATCGTCACCGGCATAACACCATGATCTCCATCATCGTGTCGCCATCGGGGTTGTCACGCCAACCATGCTTCTACTACTATTGCTACCGCTTAGCGATAAAGTAAAGCATTACATGCGCTTAATGATTAACACACAGGTCATACAATAATTAAAGACAACCCTATGGCTCCTGCCGGTTGCCGTATGCATCGACATGCAAGTCGATATAAACTATTACAAACATGATCATCTCATACATCAAATATATTTCATCATGTCTTTGGCCATATCATATCACAACATACCCAGCAAAAACAAGTTAGACGTCCTCTAATTGTTATTGCATGTTTTACGTGGCTGCTATGGGTATCTAGCAAGAACGATTCTTACCTACGCAAAGCCACAACGATGATATGCAAGTTGCTATTTAACCTTCTACAAGGACCGCCTTTGTCGAATCCGATTCAACTAAGGTGGGAGAGACAGACACCCGCCAGTCATCTTTATGCAACAAAGTCACATGTCTGTCGATTGAACTAGTCTCATGTACGTGGACATATAAAGTTGGTCTGGGCCGCTTCATCCCACAATACCGCCGAATCAAGAAAAGACCAAGGAAGGAAGCAATCTGAATATCAACGCCCACAAACTCCTTTGTGTTCTACTCGTGATGTCATCTACGCATAGACCCAGCTCTGATGCCACTGTTGGGGAACATTGCATGGGAAACAAAAAATTTCCTACGCTCACCAAGATCCAATCTAGGAGATGACCATCTACGAGAGGAGAGATTGGATCTACATACCCTTGTAGATCGCTAAGCGGAAGTGTTAAGAAACGCGGTTGATGTAGTCGAACGTCTTCGCGATCCAATCACGATCTGTCCCACAAACTCCCGATCCAAGTGCCGAACAGACGGCACCTCCGCGTTCAACACACGTACGGCTTGATGACGCCTTCACCTCCTCGACCTAGCGAGAGATGGTGAAGTAGTAGCCCGAGTCCTCCGGCAACACGACGGCGTGGTGGCGGTGGTGGTGGTGGAATCTCAGCAGAGCTTCGCTAAGCGCTACAGAGAGGAAGAGGACTACGAGGGAGAGGGAGGGTAGTGCCGTGGCATAGATGGGTACGGCTACCCTCCCTCTCCTCATCTATATATAGGGGGAAGGGGGAGAGGGGGGCACCCCTAGGGGATCCCATCTAGGGCCGGCGGTCACTAGAGGGAAACCCTAGATGGGTTTTCCCCCTTAGGAGACTTGGCCCCCAAGCCAAAGGGGTGGGAACCCTAGGTGGCGCCCCCACCTCCTCTGGCAACATGGGATGGGGTGAGGGGGGCGCACAGCCCCTTAGTGGGCTGGTTTGCCCCTCCCCTTGGCCCATGAGGCCCCCCAACACTTGCCGGGGCCCCCCGAAACCCCTTTCGGTCATGCTGGTCATCACCCGGTACCCCCGGAACAATTCCGAATTCCAATACCCTTCGTCCAATATATCAATCTTCACCTCCGGACCATTCCGGAGTTCCTCGTCACGTCCGGGATCTCAGCCGGGACTCCGAACAACCTTCGGTAACCACCATAATGACTCAACTATACTTATATCGTGTAAGTGTGTAGACCCTGCGGGTTCGAGAACTATGCAGACATGACCGAGACACCTCTATGGTCAATAACCAATAGCAGGACCTAGATGCCCATATTGGTTCCTACATATTCCACGAAGATCTTATCGGTCGAACCTCGATGTCAAGGATTCAGCTAATCCCGTATGCAGTTCCCTTTGTCTATCGGTATGTTACTTGCCCGAGATTCGATCGTCGGTATCACCATACCTAGTTCAATCTCGTTACTGGCAAGTCTCTTTACTCGTTCCGTAATACAAGATCCCATGACTAACTCCTTAGTCACATTGCTTGCAAGCTTCTTGTGATGTTGTATTACCGAGAGGGCCCAGAGATACCTCTCCGTCACACGGAGTGACAAATCCCAGCCTTGATCCATGCCAACTCAACAGACACCCTCGGAGATACCTGTAGAGCACCTTTATAGTCACCCAGTTACGTTGCGACATTTGGTACACACAAGGTACTCCTCCGGTGTCGGTGAGTTGCATGATCTCATGGTCATAGGAACATATACTTGACATGCAGAAAACGATAGCAACAAACTTGATACGATCACATGCTACGTTTATAGTTTGGGTCTTGTCCATCACATCATTCTCCTAATGATGTGATCCCGTTATCAAATGACAACTCATGTCTATAGCTAGGAAACCATAGCCATCTTTGATCAATGAGCTAGTTCTATAGAGGCTCACTAGGGACATGCTGTTGTCTATGTATCCACACATGTATATGAGTTTCCAATCAATACAATTGTAGCATGGATAATAAACGATTATCATGAACATGAAGATATGATAATAACCAATTTATTATTGCCTCTAGGGCATATTTCCAACAATAATTTCACAAATAAATTCTCGATACTCTCGTCCTACTAACACTCAGCATATCATGATTACCTTAAGCTTGTGACTTGTAGGTTCGGTAAATCATAGACATGAACGAAACCCCTTCGTTCAATGACAGATAGCGGAACCGTGGACGTCCATATCAATCCCTATGATTACACCAATGACATTCGAGTGAACTTTTGGTTATCATGTGATGTTCCCTTTACTTTGTGATACTTTACAAAACCCGAGGAGTGTCGGTATCCTCTGGCGTCACCCACATGCTCACTATACCGTTCCCCTTGTTATCGGTTTTGTTCTTCTTTCTTGTTGATGTGTTCCGGCATCCCTGTGACATAGTCACCTGTGTCTGTCCAGACGATGATCGACGCCATCACACTGAGAGGGTCCTAAGAATATCTCTCCATCGTTGGAGGAGCAAATCCCACTCTCGAGCTATCTAGTCGCTTGTCAAACTTTGCAATGAACCTGTAAGTTGTCGTTATGATCACCTAGTTATAGATGACATTTGAGCAGCCCCAAAGTCCACCGTACGGTAGGAAGTGAGTACGATACTCTCATGGTCATAGGAACTAAAAACACATGTTAACACTTCATGTTATAACAATTGATTCTAGACGATATTATCTCAAAGCATAACAAACAAGTTTGGGTCGACTCAATATGATCGTTCTTCTAACATCATACTCTCAATGTTGTTTTAGGACTACTATTACACTTAACAATATCCTAAAATTTGGAAAACATGATCACCAACAACACTTGAGCTAGCCTTAGAGGCAAGACTAGGAATCTATTATGTACTGTTTATCAGTCCACATGTGCAGATGAGATTTCCACATAATCACATATTTCAGGATCATAGCAGTTATAACATGAAATATAAACTCTTAATTATGAATCTGAAAATATAATAATACAATATTATTGCCTCTAGGGCATATTTCCAACAGCTACTCACAAGACATCATAGTGAACATATTTAGTGGTGCATGGATAAATATGACAATCTGAAAATATAAATCATTCACCAATAAAACACACAACATCAACCACTATAACAACAAATAACACTGAGAGATAATAACAACAACCAAATTGTTCATAGATGGGATTGAGATGGATGGGGAGATGGTGCTACTGATGTAGATGGTGAAGATTACTTGGATGAAGATGCTCCCCTTGATGCACCAGTGATGGTGATTGCTTCGAGATTGCACAATCAGAGGTGGTAGATATGGGTAGAACAATCGTCCGGGAAGAACAGCAGGGTTCCACTTCGAGACGGAGACGGGAAAATCTCGGAAAAAAACATTTGTCTTTGCTTTTCCATGAGAGAGGGAAATGTGCATCGAAGAGGGCACCAGCACACACCCCCAGGGCCCTAACTTTGGCCCATGGTTCCTTTTGGTCCAAAAAATGCATCCTGTCTTTTTTTACTTTGTCTTTCTCTACTTTCCAAAATTGATTTTCTTTGCAAAAAAATTATTCCCCTCTCTAGCGGAGTTTTCAATAATCCTTCCTGTAGTTCTTTGCAATATTAGATTCACTAAATTATACCTTATAATTCCATAATCCCAAGAATCAACTAGAAATTTTGAAATTTGTAGTCGTCTATTCGCCCTCTAGTTGATGTCTTGGATTCTTTACTTTGAGTATTGTGAGCCAAGCCTCTAAGCTATGTGTTATTGCTAGCCATATTCAAAATTTGAATACATCCAATACTGATGAACCATGTTTGCTTGATACTTATGTGCCTAAAGTCTTTGTGAGTAGAAGCTAGTTTTGGTAGGCTACGTATATAAGTTGTTCACACAACATGTAAAGAAACCTTTTTGAGCCCCCTTATATGTGCTTGGCTACTTGAGAGCTCTCTCTACTCCACTCCATCCACCGAGAGAAAATATTTGAGAGAGATCCATGAGCTTTTGGGAGAAACCTTTTAAGGAGTCTTGGCAAGAGTTCATCTCCAAATGAAGACATCAAGAATTTGTTAGTCTTGAAGGGTGAGCTTCTACTAGATAGCTGCTGGGGAGTCTCTGAGTAGCCAAGAAGTTTATGAAGACAAGAGATGATCTATGGAGAGAAAATATCTATCACGGGTGATTGTCCATTAACTTCGTGTGTAGGGATTAAGGAGAAAAAGCGAGTAAAGTAAGACTTTGTATCTAAACGTCCGCAACAAAATCATGAAATTACCCTAACGATTCGAACATATGGAACAAATTCCTTGTGGTTGCAGCTAATGGATAATTCTTTTTAGCAAATTCCTTTCTTACAAGTTTGTTAGTTTTGCATGCTTATGATGCTATCTCTCGACTATGTTATAACTTGTTTAAAAGTCGGCAACTTTCATTCTGCAAGTCCAAACTCTACTATTTGTTCTTGGCCCCACATTAGGGTTTAATGACACTACTAGGTGAAAGCTTTGTGGATAAAGATGACATATGCTACCTTCATTCTAAAATATAAGACGTTTTATAGGCTAGTTATCTTGTATTTTGGAACGGAGGTAATAATAAAGTGTCTTTGTAAATTTGCTCATCCAGTAGGAGAAAACACATGAACTCGATGGTATTTGGCATCACCTTCGTCCATTTTGAAGCTTCTAAGAGCATTAATTCATTATAATTAATCAATAATGATAAGGTTCTTTAATTTATGAAAAAATAAAATTGACATATTTTTTTTTGAGAAAAAGAATTGACATAATTTGAAAATGGAAACGTCATAGCTTATTTTTTTATCATCACGGCTTGGACATTCACCGGTAAAAAGAACAAGAAAAACTCTCTAAAATACCAAGAAATACCTTTTTTTACAATAACCAAGAAATACCTTTTTTTTACAATAACCAAGAAATACTCTGCTGTGCTCTTTGGAGTTGCTTCTCCCCTCGCCCCTCTCTCTCCCTCTCACTAGTTTGTTGCTACAAAATCGGGCAGATTTGTTGCACCAATCGAGAAACGGCATATAATAAGGGATCGATTCTGACACGCAATTCGAAATCTTCTCTCCGCCGTCGCCGCCGCCGCCGCCAGCCCGCCGCAGCGAGGAAAAAAAATATTCAAGCTTCTGATGACTGCTGCCGTCACGGATGGCCACCAAGCGCGCGTACAAGCTCCGTATCCTACTTCTTGCTCCGTGAATAATCTATTATCGGTCTGGGAATCTCGAATCGGGGTGCTTTGAGCCGAATTGCTTGGATCGGTGCAGTTAGGTTTTGGTTGGGTTGGGCTCGCGTGCAGCGATTACAATTGATTCCAGGAACCTACCTTTTGCATCTTGAGCTGTTCTTGGGTTCATGTTGGCCTTCTTATTTTGTGATTGAGCTGAGTTGGTTCCAACGAACTAATGTAAGACGGAGTAACTGACAATTTTTTTGGGTCTGATTTTGCAAATGTGTGAATGGGCGTGTAAGTTGAGTGAAATGTCCTCTGAGATGAGGACTAATATGACCAAAGAAAATTTTACATGGAACATACGGTTTTGTGCTGAACATTAAATTACATTTATTTTATTCTATTTTAATTCAAGAGAATGTGTGCTCAACAGTTTGTTTGTAAGTGTAATACTGAAAGAAATTCGATCCCTTGTTAGGAAATTTGCCCCTTATGTTATGTGATTTACCATTGCTTTTGTCACTTCAGATATTGCAGGAAATATGATCATTGCAGGAAATATGATCATGTTGTTGGGTCTGAACTCCTGACACCTACTTTGTGGAAGTTGTGAAGTTCAATACTGAATCTTCAGATTTCGTTTTGTTAGACTCATTTAGGATAGCATGGATTGTAGAATTACTGAAACGAACCTAGTTCCACTCACAATATGGTGTTATTAGCTGTTCGATGTTGATAATGAAGTGCAGAATAATTCTAAATTTCTAATTGATGGCATGACCGCAAAACTATTTCGCTCTGGGTTTTAGTTGACTATGCACCTAGTGGGAATGTGCATTCCAAAACAATACCAGAGAGTGAACTCTGACATAAACATTTAGCCTGACTTCATGGATTTATATCAGGCTACAACAGTTTCATGTTTCCTTGACAATGCCCAGAGGAGTTTGTTGCGCATGCTTCGGATGTCACTTGTGCCAAGTTTGGGAAGCGAACATCAAGAACTCTCATCACTGGTGGGGAGGATCAGAAGGTCAATCTTTGGGCTGTAGGGAAACCTAGCGCTGTCCTGGTAATGTTATATGGGGAGTTTCATCACTTTCTATGTCATTGAATTTTTGGTTGGTAGTCATTTAGGTGGTTGCTTATGCACTTACAATTACAAGTGAGTGTCACTACGCTTTTGCAGAGCCTCTCTGGCCATACAAGTCCAGTTGAGTCACTGAGCTTTGATTCCTCTGAGGTTATGATAGGTGCCGGAGCAGCAACCGGAACAATAAAAATATGGGATATCGAGGAAGCAAAAGGTGTGAACCAGTCTTCATAACGCTTGGCTGTATTTGAAGCAAAAAGATCAACTGTAATTATATCTTGTAACTATATCTGATTTTATTGCCACAGTTGTTCGAACTTTCACTGGGCATAGATCAAATTGCGCCTCTCTTGATTCCCACCCTTTTGGAGAATTTTTTGCGTCTGGGTCTTCAGATACAAACATGAAAATATGGGACATGCGGAAGAAGAGATGCATTCACACATACCAGGGTCATACCGGGAGGATCGATGTGCTTAGATTCACTCCTGATGGTCGGTGGATTGTTTCTGGTGGGGCTGATAGTTCTGTGAAGGTAAGAGTTTGAACATGTCTAGTAAATTAAGCTGTACCACAGAAAAAGTTGCAGGGGAATCTGCTGATTGGTCCAACCTATAAAGTTGTCATATATGCTCGTAACAGAACTAATATTAACAAGATGAATAAACACATGCTCTAGTGAAAAAATATCTTATATTTCTTCAGTCACTGATTATTTTTGGGAAATATCTTCCTAGATCTGGGATTTGACAGCTGGAAAGCTCTTGCATGGCTTTAGGCTTCATGAAGGCCCAATTAACTGTTTAGATTTTCACCCCCACGAGTTCTTACTGGTCACAGGTTAGATGGATGACCATATTACTGTAAAACCTGTACAAGAATATAAGATATGTTCCCAGATAACATTTTCCTCCAAAATTAATTATACATCATCTAGACTTGGTTAGTTGTAACTTTTGCTTTTTGTTCTTTCCAAAAACTTCTGCAGGGTCAGCTGATAAAACTGTTAAATTTTGGGACCTTGAGACTTTTGAGTTGATTGGGTCTTCTGGACCGGAGGTATAATATCTCCTAATTGATGATTCAGAAAGCTCAGGCTCTACATTTGTGTCTCCCAGTTCATGCTATCTTTGTGTTCAGATTGTGAAATAATGTAGTTCTATAAACACTATCATTATGCAGTCATCCAGCAAACTTATGTCCTAATAAAATTTTACAACTTTTCTCAAGCTGCATTTGATCATACTCTTGGCTTTGATGTAATTTAATTTCAAATTGAGTTCAATCACTATGAATTGTGTTTGTTCTTTGTAATTATGCCTAAATCTGACCCTTTACAAGGACCCAAGGGAACACGTCAGAACAGCATTAAGCATTGATTTCATGTATTTGTACCCAGAGTCATGAAATAGGACCAAGTAATGCTGACCATGATTCATAAATTAGTATGTCGGACCAAATGTTGTACTGTACCTGAAATTTTGAGCCACGTAACATGAGTCTTTAGTTGTTTATAATCATTTGTTAACTTCAAGTTTCTTGGTTTGTTGTTAGAACAAGTTTCTTGTGTATGCATATTTGAACTCTTTTATAACTTTCAGTTGGTAAGCCTGATCCCCACTCTTTTTTTTAATCTTCTGTACTTGAGCTATAAGTAATTTTAGTATCCATTTATCTTGTTTTCATCCTGGATTTAACTAATTTTTCAGCTTCATGCAGAATTGTCAGGAATACTATATGCCGGTACAGATTCTGACCACAGCTACTCTGTTATTCATATTGTATATAGTTTCCCTATGGGTGGATGGGGATTCTTGATAATGACCTGATTAACTATCTGTAAGTGCTGTAGTCAATACTTATCGCAAGCTTCCGAATTTTCAGGCTAGTGTAGTTCGTTCTATGACATTCAACAGTGATGGCAAAGCACTTTTTTGTGGATTACAAGAAAGCTTGAAGGTAGATACTCTAATAAAATGTCAAATTCCTCATTTCAAGCTTGGAACAAATGATGTCATAACAAAATCATTTGCATGTTATCCTTTTGCTTGCAGGTTCTTTCATGGGAACCTATCATATGTCATGATGCAGTTGATGTTGGCTGGTCAACATTAGCAGATCTAAATGTACAAGAGGGAAAACTTCTTGGTTGCTCATATAACCAAAGTTGTGTGGGAATATGGATTGTGGACTTGATGGTATGATTCTATAAAATTTATCATGTTAGCATATGAGCAGTTCTGATATGGTATTAATCCTAAACTTCAGAAATTTGATCCATACACTGTCGGTAGTGCGGAAGCATTTTGGAATGGAACTGGTAATGGGCCATTACAAGCTGATAATAGCATATCATCAATGCTGGGAAGTTTATCGATTTCCAGAAGACCAGGTACCCGTAAGGAGTTATTATTATCTCATGAATAAGTGAATAACATTTCATTTCCTAATCTTCGCCTGTTCTCTTTTAGTTAAGATTTTCACCCCAACACTACCTTTATTTTGTGTTTTTAACAGAAGCCAATGAAACTCCATCCAGTACATTGCTTAAGCGCCCGATGTCTGCGTCGAAAGAAACTTCTGTACCAGCTTCTTCTGCAGTGAGGAAGAGATTATCAAAAGCACCTGGAATAAATAATCTTCGGCTGACAAGAGCTGAATCTGCACCTCTTCTTTCTCCTAGTGTTAGATTGAAGCCAAATTCTACTGACCACCAGAAGAGACACATTGCTAATGTTCGCTTCAAAGTGGATCTCTCTACAAGTGCCAGAATGATCGCTGGTAACTCACAGGCTTCTGCTGCTCCCACATATATACCTAGGTCCAATATATTTGCATGTAGTAGTGAAGGATCCGCTTTCGTGCCTGGTGTTGTCCCAAGGCATGTTTCTAAAGTGGATGCTGGTTCCAATCTCAGTGAAGCTGCCGCTTCTGACTTACCAGCCATAAAGCCTGAACATTTACTAAAAGGTCATCTGGCTGTGGATCATGACAAAGATGTTCATCGTTGCGTATTTCAGTCAAAGCCAATTACTTCAAAAACTCCACAAAGGAAATTTATAAGAGAAACATCAAGTGATGGGGACATTAACTGTTTTGGGCCATTGTGCACTGAAAGTGTTCAGTCTAACAAAGTTGATGACTGGTATGATGTTTGTGGTTTTGAAGAAACAAAATCAGCAGTTGGAAGGAATCCACAATTTGTGAATGTTAACAGAACAGTAGTGTTTGGATCGAGCCAACTGGTGGAATCAAGTGAGAGCAGCATAATGCAAAATCGTAAGTGCTCCGCTGAATTGGTTTGATATTATTTGATTTGAATATTTGATCCTCCTAGGGTTATCATCATGCTCTTTGTCAGGAGGAACGGGACATTTATGTGCGAGTTACGAGAGAAGTGAGTACGCACCAACGTCAGATGGCTTGGTATACATTACTTCCGAAACTTTAAGTTATGTTATTTGGGATGCCTTTGCTCATTCTGTTCATACCAAACGCAACTCTATATTTTCTACTTCTGTAGAGACAATCTTCATTTGCTGGAGAACGCATTGCATCGGCTAATGATGACGATCTTATAGCTGACCTAATGCAAAACCATCAAGAATTCATTCATGGCGTGAAGTCGCGGCTGACAAAACTAGAGGTCTTGAAGGAAAATAGAATCAGCAATAACATTTACTGCTATTATTCGGGAGACATGATTATGGTGCATATATTGAGTAATGGTAATTTCCATGTGATATTTGCAGCTTGTGTACCGCTGTTGGCAAAATAATGATATCAAGGGCTCTGTCAGTGCTATGCGAAGAATGTCGGATCATGCTGTGTGTACTTCCTACCATACCCCTAATACTGTAGTCTCATTCTATACAATGGCTGATGTCTTGCTCTATCTGTCTTGTAGGTTACTGCTGATATAATTAATGTTCTTATTATGGAAAAGAGTACCAAGTATATTACACTAGACATTTGCACTTCTGTTTTACCTCTCGCCTCCAATCTTCTTGAAAGCGGATATGACAGGTATTTCATCTTATTTATTCATTCAGGGTATTATAATTTACCTTTTACCTTCCTATTGTACACTGGATAAGGTTTACTGATAGCCATTGCCGTGTTCCGTACTGCGGTCTTTTACTGCCCTTCGACTGTTATTTAAAAAAAAATCTTCATAGTTCATACAGTTTTAGTAGTATGAAAAGTCACAGATAATGTGATGGTAATATTTGGGCTTATACAAGTGTTTGTTGTGATCTACGCCCGCAGACATTTGAACGTTGCCTTGGCGACGATCCTTAAGCTTGTAAAAAGCTGCAGTGCATCAATATTTTCAACTTTGTCGTCTGCTCCACCAGTTGGTGTAGACCTCGAAGCAGAGCACCGGTATTTTGCCCATCCCTCCATCTCATCTAGGGTGATCCTGCTTTACATGTATAATATCATGTGTTTGTTCCATTTGTGCCATGTTGCTAGGTTGGAACGCTGCAGTTCATGCTTTCAAGAGCTGGAAGAGATAAATGCAAGTCTCATCTCCCTGACAAGGTAAGCCCCTCTCTTTCAATTCAAAAACTAGGCGTTACTGAAAATCTGGAGATCTTATTAGTAATGTAAAGGACCGAAATGACACATCATCATCTTGTAGGCGAGAAGGCAAGGTTGGGAGATCAGCACGGGAGCTGAGCCTCCTCCTTCAGGATATCCTTCAAGACGCCAAGCAGTGTATAAATGCAGAAATTTCACCTTTTTTTCTTTTGTACACGAAATACGTAGCGACGTAGGATTAACAGCTACGACGACAGAAGAAATATACGGGAAGTAGATACAAGTTGGGCAAAATGCATGTCATTTTCCGATAGAGATACGCAACATCCAGTTTGAGTTTAACTTGCTGAAGAGCAGCTGCTGCAGCAGAGTGGTAGCATATAGGAAACCAAAGCTTGATATATATTTTTTCGCTCCTTGTCTCGGTGACTGTGGATCATTGAACAACTGTATATGACACCTTCAGCTCTGCATCTATGTTGACAGTACATACAGTGAAAAAAGTATGAAGAAGATCTTACCTTGTCTTTATATCTGATGATGATATATCAAAGATTTTAGGATGGCTGATCACACCTGCTGCGTGGTAATCTTCAAATTATGTGTATACATGCAACAAGTTTACACATGGATTGCAGCATGTCCTTCAAGTTCCTTTTTTTGTTGTTGAGAAACTTGGTGAATTTTACTGTTGTCTTGCAGAGGTAACTGCTGTTGTACACATCGTATGTGGGTGTTACGTGATAGAAAGCGTATAAAAACTGATGGTATGAGCACGGTCAGATGAACACTTTATTATACACAGAAATAATTATACGTAGAATACGAGTTTCACGAGAACGTACTTGTACCCTCTCTTTTTTTGCGGCAAACGTACTTGTACCATGTACGTACACGGCAGTCCGGTCTCGAAGTCACGTGAGACGGCTAGAGAAAAACCACAAGGGAACGCGCGTGTCAGCAGCCGCAGAAATCCCCTGCAAAATCGTGCTGGACAGGACGTCAGCGTGGCCTTGGATCTGGCCCGTTGGCATTGAACCGGTGCGGGAGGGAAGCGGTGCCAGCGTTTAGTCCCACATCGCTTGCCGAGCTTCGCGCAGACCAGTTTATAACCGGAGGCGTGAGAGCACCCTCGTCCCTTCGGGGACATTTGATAAACTTGGAACGATACAGAGAAGAGGATGACACGCACAAATTGAGAAATGGTTTAATTTTTTTTCGAGATTTTGCGCTTTCACCCCTATATTTTCTGTTTGGCCCCTTTATGTTTTTCGAGACTTCATGCTTTCATCCCTGTTCTACGTGTTTGAACCCTTTACGTTTTTCGACATTTAGCGCTTTCACTCCTGTACCGTTGTGTTTGTGGCCCCTTCATGTTTGTGAGATTTCACGCTTTCATCCCTGTACTGTTTGGCTTCTTTACGTTCATGTTTTGCACCTTTGCATTCATAATTTCTTTACGGAGGAAGTATTCATTACGCTCTTATATTTCTTTACGGAGGAAGTATTCATTACGCTCTTATATTTCTTTACGGAGGAAGTATTCATTACAGAAACCTTTTTGAGATTTTGCGCTTCGGCTACTGTTCTTTTGTGTTTTGCACCTTTGCATTCATAATTTCTTACTCGAAGAACGTAGCCTTGCGTAGATACAACATCAACAATCGAAATATGAACTCTCTTCTTAGAATGACGTTTTAGAGGCCGAGCTCCATGGAGCCCTTTATTTTAAAAAAAATCAAATTCAAACTTTTATGTTTCAAAAAATTCTGAAAAAAAATATGCGTGTATGTAAGAATGTAACCACATGTGTGTAAAAATTCATGATGAAATACCTTGAGTTGCGACCTGTACAAAAAAGACAAATTCATGGCCTGGGAGGATGAATAGTATCGTGTGTTAAACAGCCTCAGATTTGTTTTTTTCGCACAGCCCTCATTTCAACGTATTTTGCCCTGAAAATTTACACACATGTGTGTTATACCTTCATGTATATCTGTGTTTTTTTTTCAGAATTTTTTGAACCGTAAAAATATGAATTTTGATGAAATTTGAATTTTGAATTTGGAGGCCTCATTGGAGCTCGGTCACCAAAAGGGATTTCTGCTCTCTTCTCCACTACTACTTTTAGGAAACTCCTTTCTCTACTAAATGACATTTTAACAAGAACTCACGTTCGTATTCAGTTTTCATTCACTTGTTCTCTCTCCGTCCCAAAAATAGTGTAGTACAACTGAAGTTGACACTTATTTTGGGTGTTAGTAGTTCTGGTTCATAACAAAAACACACTAAAATATAATAAAAAACAAAAGGATGACAAATAGAAATGCCAAGCATCAGACATAAAAAAATTGGCAGCCCGATAGTGGGCTG
This sequence comes from Thinopyrum elongatum, assembly GCA_011799875.1. Taxonomy (NCBI): domain Eukaryota; kingdom Viridiplantae; phylum Streptophyta; class Magnoliopsida; order Poales; family Poaceae; genus Thinopyrum; species Thinopyrum elongatum. The sequence goes on from CM022297.1 coordinate 264,071,834, forward strand.
CATGCATTTTGTAACACCAAACAATTCACAAACAGCATATGACAACTCAGAATAAATTGCATCGTTTTTAGCACAACATAGGCTGCCATCATCAGTTACATGCCAAGATGGCAAAATTGCAATTTCACAACCCAGTACGCAAAAATTGCAGCAGCCATAAAATTGGCACGCAAAAAACTCATCAAGTTCTGTTGAAAGACTGCTGTCCAGCGGACGGGGGTTGTGTAGGGGGAGGTGGGGGTAGCGACATCTGCATTTGCATCACCATAGGTAACTGTTCTTGGACGCCCCTTCCGTCGCCACGGTCAGCTTGGCCTTGAAAATCCCTACCTTGCATGCCTGGATTCATCGAGCTGTCTGGCATCATCCCGAAACCAGCTGGCATGAAGGCCATGCCGCCGCCACCCTGAGATGGATTGCCCATCAACCCCATGCCCCATGGGCGCTGAAGCCCCTCGGGCACCGACACTGAACCTTGATCTGATCCGGCATCTTGCAGTTGCATCTGGAAAGGAGCACTGAAGTACTGCGGATTCCCATCTTGTTGGACAGGGTAGCTGAATGATGCGTTGGGGATTAAAGGCTGATTCATATTCATGTGCATCATGAAGTTTTGCTGATGAGGATGCATTGGAGAGAACATGAAAGGTGAATTGGGCATCACTTGCTGCTTGTCTTGAGTACCATGGTCGGGTTCTTGGCGAAGTGGAGTTGCACCAGGTGTACCATCATGAGCCCAGCTGTAGGGACGGTCAAATCCTTGAGGTGTGTTGTTTTCGGACTGAGTATCACCTGGTGGATAGTGGCGACCATGGAATGATGGCGGTTTGCTTAGCATAGGGGGCCTTAGTGGGGTGTGCTCCCTCTCCCTGGACTGGTGGTACCGAGATCGGTCTTCACGCTCTTGCATGTGAGAACTTGAAGTGGGTGAAACACCCCGCCTTGGAGGAGCACGTGCGGTAGATATCTCAGGCATTTGAGACTGCCTTTGAGCATCTCCTCCAGAAGCACGGGAGATGTTAGGAGCATCTGGTTCATTACGTTCTTCCTTCTCTGTGTTAGTTTGGAGGAGATTTGCATGAGCTTCAGGTACATGAGACATAAATTCAGCTTTCTTAAGGAAAGACTTGAGGCACATAGGTGCAGCGCAGATAAAAATCCCTTCCATCATTTTCACAGTCTGAATCTTCTGAATGCGCTCATCACAACTGCGGATATAAGTAAATATATAAGTTTCAAAATGACATGTCTAAGACCAAACTAGTCGAACAACATAGCAGTAATTAGTAAGCAGCAACATTTGTCCCTCTTTTAAGTACAATGTCAACGGGAGAAAACTACAATTGCTAGTTTACTATCTCATGAAAGGTACAGAATAATGCACATCACTGCTTAACTAATGTTCGCAGCTATTGATGCTAACAGTAACAACTACTACCTCCGTCCTGATTTATTGGTCCCCATTGTATTTTGTGTCAAATTTTGATCGTAGATTTAACTAACAAAATGTTCTTGCATGTCATTAAAAATTATATCGTTGAAAACTATGTTCAAATACGAATCCAACGATATAATTTTTGTTGACATGCATTAACATTTTATTAGTTAAATTTTTTGTCAAAATTTTGCACAAATCACAAAGGGGGCTAATAAATCAGGACGGAGGTAGTAGCAAAGATAAAAGGAAACAAGCTGAAACACAAGCAATTTAGGTGAAGGCTACTATAGTTCCACTGCACTACCACATAATTGAAAATACATGCATGCTAACATGAGATCTACTTAGCTGAAGCTCCTTAAGCTCAATCAGTGGATACTTAGATGTCACATAGCAAGCTTATTTCAGCAAGTATCATGCCGTGCAGATACATCAGAATTATGCAAGTTATCTTATCATGAATCAGTAAGTAAGTCACTCGATATACTACAAAGGTGAGAATGGGATAAAATGAAGTTACGAAAAGTTCAGGAGAAAGCTTACAGATAGCAGCTGGAATCACTCCTTGCACAGGCTAAACAGAAAGCATGTTCGCAAGGAATCTGCACAAAATTAAAGAAAGTCATTAATCGAACGATTCAACTATGGAAAATAGCAAAAGAACTAAAATGAATAGACCACATATAGTTCAGGCCGGTAACTTATAGTCTCAGACAACAGGTAAAATATACATGCTAGTTAGGGACATACGACATGGCGACATGCCTACATGATTGTGAAATGTATTGCATGCAATCAGTGGTTTCGCTTGCTTATGCACTGTGTCGTACTAAAACTAGACAGGCTTGATAGCCGGAATACTTTCAGCTTAAGAAATAAGAGCACCAACTACGCCAGGAAGTCTGAATAAAGTGAATAGGAATATCCCATGCCGTCAATAGAGTAATTTAGATTCAGTATTTACTACAACACAACATTATATCAAACTAATATAAATTCTATGTGCAAATTATGTGCAATCCCTAAAAATATTGATATCCACCAATAGTGTAGCAGAACAAAATACGATTACTGCTTCCATTCAATACAGCTTCAAAACTGGACCATAGGCCTCCCCTATTCCACACTTAAACAAAACAACCTACATTCTTTTTCTGGCAAACAAATGTACCACAAACAGAAGGATAAAATATTGACTCCAGTTACATATGTCGCTGTAACACACCCCTAAAATATACCACTGCAAATTCCTACAGGTATTTTTTATTTCTGTTTGCGCAATATCAATAGTTTTACTAGCCTTGGGCTCTCAGACCCCTAAAATCCTTAAACAGTGAGCATTCCGACACTGCAGAAATTCTACATCAGCCTGATGCACTTGACTATTTATTCCAAACAAGGATTACAATAGCAATTAACTCCTCCTGAATGATACATAATTAGATGGTGTAAAATGTGCTACATAAAATCTAGACTTTCTTTATCATCCACCGCACAAATATACTAGTACGTGAAGTAGTGAAGGCATAGATAGGGGAAGATGCTGGGATTTAGGATTCCATACGAGGCGGCCGTAAATGGCGATGGGGAACTCGCAGCGGGAGCAGATGTGGACGCGTTCGCCGAGGGGCCTGCGGGAGCGGCGGCCGATGGCGCGCGTCGCGGCGATGGCGGAGTTTGTGACGGCGCCGAGGCTCTTCGCCACGGCGAGGTCCGCGATGACCAGGTGGTCGGGGCAAGCCACAGTCACCGATTCCGGGGCGCCGCCAGCCGCCGCAGCGGCGGACTTCGCCGGGGCGCCGCCGGACGCCCCAGCCGCCGCGCCAGAGGCGGCGGCCCCGGAGTCCGACGAGCCGATCTTGCTCAGGCGTATCTGGAGCATTGCTAGGGTTTCTCAATTTCTGTCGGAGTTTTTCCCGTGGGTTTATTTGCTGCTTTTCTGGTGCAGATCTGGGCCCAGGAGCAGCTTCGGTTTTTCAGCTTGGTCCGCTTGAACGTAGGAGTTAACTCGATACCAACAAAGAGTTTTTCTTTTTGCCTAAAAAAGAGTTTCTTTTCCGGATATGCAAGATTACATTTTCTTTTTCTTTGCTGAAGTCCTCATGATGGTGCAGATGGATCCTTGCTTTGTAAACTGCAACCCCCAAAATTCTCATTTACAACGTGGCATGCTATCATTGTGAGAAGATGTGCTTTGCAAACTGATTTGAAAAAAGTGTATTGAAGACGGCACAACTGTTTTCATTTAGGAATTAAAAAAAAACAGACACAATGGATGACAGCTTAAAACTAATAAAGCCGACATAGCTAAGATAACCCAACTTTACATTCTACAGCTATGCGAGGAAAATAAACAGTGATACATATTACGATTCAAAATAAGCGCCAAGATCACTGTGGCCTGACTAGCTCCAAGTTTCTATGGAGAGCATGAAGATGCTTGATCTTGAGAAGGATGTCCGCCGCCACCTAACAGCCGATGACGATGGAGATCATGACGATACTTTGGAGATGGAGATCAAAAGCACAAGATGATGATGGCCATATCATGTCACATATTTTGATTGCATGTGATGTTTATCCTTTATGCATCTTATTTTGCTTAGAACGGCGGTAGCATTATAAGATGATCACTTCACTAAATTTCAAGATAAAAGTGTTCTCCCCGAGTATGCACCGTTGCTAAAGTTCGTCGTTTCGAAGCACCTCGTGATGATCGGGTGTGATAGACTTTATGTTCACATACAACGGGTGTAAGCCAGATTTACACACGCGGAATACTTGGGTTAAACTTGACGAGTCTAGCATGTACAGACATGGTCTCGGAACACTGAAGACCGAAAGGTCGAACGTGAGTCATATAGTAGATATGATCAACATAGAGATGTTCACCATTGATGACTACCCCATCTCACGTGATGATCGGACATGGGTTAGTTGATTTGGATCATGTATCACTTAGATAAACTTGAGGGATGTTTATTTAAGTGAGAGTTCATTAGTAATTTGATTAATTGAACTTAATTTATCATGAACTTAGCCTTATAGTTTTGCATATTTATGTTGTAGATCAATGGCCCGAGCTACCGTTCCCCTGAATTTTAATGCGTTCCTAGAGAAAACTAAGTTGAAAGATGATGGTAGCAACTACACGGACTGGGTCCATAACTTGAGGATTATCCTCATTGCTGCACAGAAGAATTATGTCCTTGATGCACCCACTGATACGCGTCGGTGCTATACAAACGGTTTTTAACCCCTTTCCGCGACGGCATTTGGAACCGTCGCCAAGTGAGTGTGGGCGATAGGGGGGTCCTTCCCACACGACCCAGAAACCGTCGGGGATAGGGAGCCAAGATGCATATACAGTACTCCTACTCGTTTGTGCTCGCATTGCCATCGCAGTCGGTATTCTGTGGTGCTACGTTTACGATGCGCGACCCATCACAAACGGTTCACTATTATAGAATATGTATGATAAGCATACAATCACACACATTCGCTTGTCCCAAACCGTATGCGATAACTAATTAAGAAGATTAGCTAATCGTCGTACGAGTGTCGGATAGGATTACGAAACGTCGGACCGTCGTAACATCGTCGTACACGACAACTATCGCACACGCTATTCTGTGGTGCAACGTTTACGATGCATACTTCATCAGAAACAGTTCATGGTTGCGAATCGTGTACGATAAGGCAACTATCACAAACGTTTAGTTTGCCCGCACCGTTTGTGATATTGTCTGACATCGCACACGCTTTGCAAACGGTAACTGTGTGCATGCTTGCACACGTTTCCTCTCTGTGAACCGTCTCGGATTATGGTGTATATCGCAAACGTTTGTGTTTTACCAACCGTGTGTGCCGTAACGACCTGGAGAGCGTAATTTCACCGTAATTTAATTGCTGCTATTTCAAATTATACCGAATTTGAATTTGAATTTGAATGTATGCTATAGCTTTATTCATATCCATCAGGTTCAAACAACCAATGCATTATTCGATTCATAGGTACATATGTTCAAGAATTACATAAGAACCAAATAAAGAATGATGAACCACAGTTGTATACTTGTACTATTAAAGACGGTAAAGAAAGAGGCGAAATACATTCTGGTTGCTGAACAAGGTGAAGCGGAATGCCCATATTGTGCCCTCTTCCATGCAGAAGGCACGCACGACTCTAGTCCAACCCCTTGTGATGGCCGACCGCCCATCCTTCACAGTCTTCATGAAAACATCTAGATAATCATCGTGTTCTGGTAGAAATACTTTAACCTTTGCATGCCCACCAATCATGTAGTTTGAGAGGTAATCTTGAGTAAACTGCTTTGGGAACCACTGCAAAGGAAAAAGATTCAGACATTGTCATCTAACACAACTCATTATGGGCAGTAAAAAGAAGGCTGCAGAGTTCTTACTTACCATCCTGCAGTTCGCTGTTGTCTTGGATAAAGTGTAAACAAATAGTTTAATTGCCATCTTTTGACCCATTTTACTAACAATCTTTATCAGCTTCCTCACTTGATGTTGGTTCATCGATATCTCATTGCCCCATACGCAGAAAGGGTCGAAGCAAAACAAGTATATCTTATAACATCCTGCAGTTCGCAGGTTTAAGCACGCTAGTAAAGCAAAACAAGTGAAAAGGTGTGTTAACTGCAACAGGCCTAACATTTAACAACAAGCAAACATAGTCATTCAAACTGGTATTGTGCCGGTCTAAGTACACTGGTTATTGTTAAATAAAAATGGAAAGGCGTGTTAACTACAAGATGCAGCAACCAAATGTAGTCATTCATAGTGGTATTGTTGAAACTGGTACTGATGTTGAACTGCACAGTTCATACTTGCACATATAGAACATCACGTTGTGAATAACTGGAATAAACAAGGCATACTACGAACAACCAAGGATAGCATTTGAAACTGGACATATGCTAACTACAAACAACTGAACAATCAAAAAACTTTAAAAGAGGCATATGCTAGCTATAACAGGCTTAACAGCAAGCAAATATATGCATTCCTATCGGTATATTTAAAAACTGGATTGATGAAATGTACTGCACAGTAAATAATTGCACATATAGAGCATCACATTGTGAACAACTGAAATAAACAAGGCATACTGCAAACAACCAGATATAGCAATTAAAACTGGACATATTCTCACTACACTACAAAAGGGACTCGACAAAACAAATCATGGGTTTCCCCTTGTGAAGAGGCACGACAAAACAAATCATGGGTTTCCTCACTTGTCACAGATGGGCTCGTTCCCGTGGAAAGAGCACGGACCCTGGATGCGCTCCATGTTGTCGCAGATGGGCTCCTTCCCCTTGGAAGAGCACGGCTATAGGGTGCCCTCCCTGATGTCGCAGACGGGCGCTTTCCCCTTGGAAGAGCAGATGGGCTCTTTCCCCTTGGAAGAGCCGGAGAGGGTGCCCTCCTCGTGGTCGCCGTCGATGAGGTCTGACTTGGAAGCTATGGATCCCAAGCCAGCGTCGCAGAACGTGTCCTTCAGAAATGACAAAAGGGGCTCGATGGCGATGTAGGATGGCAAATTCTTGACAGCGAGCCAGAGGAGATCAGTGGCGGGGCCATGGATGAGATCAACGGCGGTTGAACCCGAGGGGTTGGGGGTGGGCCAATTAACCTGTGACATAGCCCGCCTCAGGCCGTCGCTGTCGACGACCTCGATGTCATAGCCGGCGTCCGCGACATACCCGCATACTCTAGCCCGCTGATTGAGTGTCTGCGGCCAGCACTGGTCGTCAGCTTCCTCGGCGACGTCGGGCGAAGAGACCGCGATACACCTCTTTTGGGCCAGTCGCTCCTCGAGCTCCACGGGAAGCGTAGCCGGGCTTAGGCTGCGACGCTCTGGAGTGGGGGATGGGGATCTGTGGGAAAGGGGGCGTTTGGCAGGCGTCATCTAAGAAACTCAGGGCGGCCTGGGTATGGAGATCGGTGGGTAAGCTGCACGGGCAAACCGGCAGATGTTAGTAATGGAGGCCTTGCGGCGGCGGCGGGGACCTTGCTAGGGTTTCGAGCGAGGGAGGGGTGTGTGTGTGTGCGCACGCCCGAGGAGGTTTTGGTGTGTGTGTGTGTGTGTGCGCGCGCGCGCGTGTGTGTGTGGAGGGGGGGCGGGGGGGTGTGTTTGAGGAAATGACGTGGGTACTGAAAAGTTTACTACGCGGGGTGGGAGTCAAACGCGGGAGTGAAATGCCGGGGATATTGAAATTTTTTATGATGGTGCATCGCACACGGTCCGGAGATAACAACCGTGTGTTATGAAACAGAAAAACCCTCGAGGCGGGCAGATATTTTCAAGGGATGCAGGCGGGATTGGGAACAAGAAACATCACACACGGTCGAAACACAATAACCATGTGTTATCAAACAGAAAAAACCTGCAGGCGGGTAGATATTTTTGAGAGGGGAAGCCTCGTGGAGCCCAATGCACACGGTTAGTTTGAGTGAACCGTGTCTGTTGCGTCATCCGACTTGTCTAATGTTCATAAATTTGGCGAAAAATGACGCGGGAGAGGGTTAGAACACGACCACACTTGCATGTGGACCAAATTTATGTATGAAAAGGGTGGTTTGATTTTCAAATACCAAATGCAACTTCGATGTGGCACCTATCTCGCAAAGCGCACGGTATTGCTTGCCCCCACTCCCCCTCGTGTCGGCATGAAGGGAATCCTAAGCTATGAATGCATGCCCCCTCCCCCCAACCGAGGTTCACCTAGCAAAGTGCGAAGTAGCTAGCAGCCCCCCCTCCCTCGTGTCGGCACGAAGGGAATCCTAAGCTATGAATGCATGCCCCCCCAACCAAGGTTCACCTAGCAAAGTGCGAAGTAGCTAGTAGCCCCTCCCCCTCGTGTCGGCATGAAGGGAATCCTAAGCTATGAATGCATGCCCCCCCAACCGAGGTTCACCTAGCAAAGTGCGAAGTAGCAGCCCCCCCCCCCACAACACACTTTCAGTCGGCGGGCCAGAGAGGCATCTCACCAAGATGGATCGTAAAACGGACCAAGAATAATCCACCTTGGTCGTACAACCTCTCTCTTGTTGTTGGTCAAAGTGATGGCCGTCCATGCAACCCCGGAGATGGGCTAGCTCGCCAATAATCACGCAAGTAGCTAGTCCTCGAAGACAACCACTGCATGCGTGTGGCCCAAACATATGTATGGAGAGGTGTGTTTTTTAGTACACAATGGAACAACTTTGATGTGGCACCATGATTTCGAACTAGAAATCCCCACACTGAGTGAGGGTTAGGTTGACGATGCATATGTATGTTACACCACACTTCAAGCCGACGACGGGGATTCATGCATGCGTGCATAGTATATGCGCTCAAACTTAATTAGGTCTGAATCTCACCATGACCTATACTATGATAACACGAACCAAATGAAGAATCCGCCATGGTAACCTATCTTGTTGTCGGTCAAGGTGATCATGGATGTCCACGCGGGCCCACGAATATATAGGCTTGTCGCCGATAACCACGCGAGGGAGTGTACCGTTCGAAGGCAACCACTACATGTATATGTATGGAGGTGATGCGTGCATGCATGTTTGAATACCATTTCACAACATTGATGTGGCACGTGCGTCGAAAATCGTACACTCCCCACACAGAGCGAGATCGGTTCATGACGTGTCGTTGTACTAGCCACTTCGACTCGATGGGAGGGATTCATGCGTACACATGCATGTATGTGTGCTCAAATTGTATCATGCATGTCATCCCAGAGCATGACCTATATATATATATATATACCGTATTACAAGCAAAAAAAATAATCCCCTCCTAAGTCAAATTAACCTCTCTCGTTGTCAGGCAAAAAGTAGTGATGGACCAAGCGGGCCCACAGATGGAAAGCATCGATATCACTGATAACCGCTTAAGTGGGTGCGAGAGGACAACCACCATCGCTTTGCATGTGGGCCAAACATATATATGTTGAATACCCAAAATGCACAACTTTGATGTGCCACATGCCTCAAAAACCGTAAACCATGCACCCACACAGAGCGAGGTTCATGAAGCGTACTACATATAATGGTCCCCTTCCCCCCTCTTCGACGCATACTATATGCTCCTACCGTAATACGTACAACCCAAAAAGAATCCTCGTCGATGGTGAAACTAATTAACCTCTCCCGATGTAGGTCAAAGTGATGCATGCATGCATCGACGATGGCCTCGTGGGCCCACAGATGGAAGCGTCACACATGAGTGTCCTAGCTAGGATAACCACCGCCTGCATGCATGTGGCCCAAAGAGGTGTTGTGTGATATTTGAATAGCCAATTTCACAATTTTGATGTGGCACGTGCCTCGGAAATCGAAAAGTCCCGACACTGAGTGAGGTGTACTTGTTCACGGACGCGTACGTATAGTATATATGCTAGTCCCCTCCCACCTCTTCGACGCGTACTATATACCACCATAACACAAACAAAAAAGATTCTACCTTGCTGGTCAAATTAACCTCACTGCCGGCTGTTCGTCAAAGTGATGGACGACGACCTCGTGGGCCCACAGAAAGCGTCACACGCGAGTATCGAGTATCGTGTAGGACAACCATCGACTGCATGTGGCCAAAACATGTATGTATGAAAGGGTTGTGTAATGTTTTAAATAACGAATTCACGACTCTGATGTGGCACCGGCCTGCCTAACAAAACGGCCAACCCACACGGTGGCTCACAACTCGTAGTGTACTGTGAGCCATCCGCCACCCCCCAGACGCACACACCCACACACATGTGACACCCCCGGCTCAATCGTGCACTAATCATACACGCAAATGCACATGATCAAGCCTAAGGACTCACGGGAAGATATCACAACACAACTCTAAAACATAAATAAAGTCATACAAGCTTTATATTACAAGCCAGGGGCCCCGAGGGCTCGAATACACAAGCTTGCGTACAAGCATCAGCGGAAGCATCAGATATCTCAGTACAGATATAAAAGAAAACACAGATAGGCCCTTAAAAGGCGGGGCAAAAGAAAACACTACGCTCGAGAAGATGGTGCAGAGGCATTTTATAAGGACGCTTCGCAATAGGAGTTGTGCCTGGTTTCAAGTCGATGACAAACTCGACAACTCTAGCAGGGGGTATTCCTGGAAGTTCTTCTGGAAAGACATCTTGAAAATCACGAACAACTGGAACGTTCTCGATGCCTTCAAGAGGTGAGGCATTCAATGCATTCAGAGCATATATCTGGCTCTCAGCATCCTGAGCTATTCGGGCTGAGTATTTGACTGTCTGGCCAGAAGGGTGAGTGAGCTGGACTGTCTTAGTAGCGCAATCAATCAAAGCATTATGGGCTGTCAACCAGTCCATACCGAGAATGATGTCTATGTCAGAAGGTCCAAGTATAATGAGAGAAACCGGAAAAAGTAGACCTCCAATCTCGATGTGGTTGTGAGGGCTTAGCATTGTGGTTTGCCACTTGGATCTCGGGGACTAAACCAATAGAGGAGTGGGTAATTCTTCCAGGTATAACTCATGTGACTGAGCAAATTGTTGGGACACAAAAGCATGCGATGCTCCTGAATCAAAGAGAACAGAGGTTGGTACTGAATTCACAGAGAGTGTTCCCAGCACGATAGTCGGTTCCTTCTGAGCCTTTTCAGCATTGACGTGATTGGCATGGCCAAGTACAACAGCAGACGGTATGATATTACGGTTTCTGAATCGGCGGTTTCGACAACTCTTCTTACGACCATTAGGAGGACATGGTACAATCTGAGGAGAAGCCATAGCATTAGGCGGTCCATCATGAACCGTTAGCTGTCTCGGGGGTGAAGGCAGACGAGGTGCAACATATGACGGCCTTTGTTTTGGTGCAGGTCGGAGGTAAACATTGTGGGGAATACAGACTGGACGTTTCTGAACAGGTCGACCCGAAGACGAGCCGACATCTCGAGTACGCTTGAGCGACTCCTGGTATTTAGTCAGAGCAGTTTCAACTTGGAAAGATTGGCTGACAAGCGTTGCGAAGTCTGTGCAATCATGGACAGCAAGTGCAAGGTTTATATCAGTACGCAGTCCTTCACGGAATTTCTCCTGCTTGCGTGCGTCAGTGCAGACATCATCTTCAGCATAGCGGGACAATTCGAGAAATTTCCTCTGATATTCATCCACAGTCATTATTCCCTGGGTGAGTTTGCGGAATTCCTGCTTCTTCTGGTCCATTAGACCTTGAGGAATGTACCGTGCACGAAAAGCTGACTGAAATTCCTGCCAAGTGGTTACTGTTTCAGCAGGCAACATACCCTTGTGGCTTTCCCACCATTGAGCAGCTGATCCCCTCAGGTGTTATGTCGCAAAGGTGACGTAACTGTCAGGGATAACATTGGCCGACTTCATCTGGAAGGCAATGTCACGGAGCCAATCATCAGCATCCATTGGATCAGTCGAGCTGCGAAAAGTGGACGGATTGAGGTGCACGAATTCCGACAGAGTTATTGGAGTAGGCTGTTGATGAGCATTCTGGTTTGGGAACTGAGCCAATATCCCGGTCATAACCTGACAGTTCAATTCAAACTGCTGCATCATTTCGGCAATATAGGGTGGAGGTGGAGGATCGCCAGCCATCCTGCCAAATCAACAGGGGCAGTTTAGCAAGAAAAACTGCATGTGTAAGAGGCCATTCATGATGTAACATGAGTAATGAATAAGAAGGGCATTAGATATATGATAGTAGTCGTTAAAGACATACCAATCCATGCACAGAGTTGGATTCAAACGGATAGTACGCGCCCGGGAACGCTCGCAGCTAGACAAACTAGGCGGCACGCAGGCACGCGGTAAGGAAGCACACAGCGAGACATAGCAAAGGCTACATCCACGTCGGAGAAAACTGTAGGAGCGAGGAATCTGCAAGTGTCAACACAGGGTGCCCTCGATAAAAGGATCCTGCTAGCAGAACCTGGCCCGCAATCTTGAAGGAGGGGGGAAATTTCAGAACACCGGGTGGATGTGATCACGAGAACCTAATGTTGGAGTTAGTAAAATTTTAACCCGAAAGGAAGAGAGATCAGATCCCAGAGTATAGACGAGAAATAAAAGATCCTAATACCACCCATTCGGCGACGTGGGCCCATAAGCCACACAGCCAAGTTAGTAAAACAACTTTGAACGACTAGACTCAACTTCGGCCAAGGAGTTGGAAGGGGGAGTCCTACAGGCAGTCGGCACTGATACCAACTTGTGACGCCCCCGGCTCAATCGTGCACTAATCATACACGCAAATGCACACGATCAAGCCTAAGGACTCACGGGAAGATATCACAACACAACTCTAAAACATAAATAAAGTCATACAAGCTTTATATTACAAGCCAGGGGCCTCGAGGGCTCGAATACACAAGCTTGCGTACAAGCGTCAGCGGAAGCATCAGATATCTGAGTACAGATATAAAATAAAACACAGATAGACCCTTAAAAGGTGGGGCAAAAGAAAACACTACGATCGAAAGGCGCAGGCCTCCTGCCTGGGACCCTCCGAACCTACTCCTGGTCGTCGGCCAACTCGTAGCAGTATCCACCCTCGGGGTAGTAGTAGTAGCGATCGTTGGCGGAGGCAGCTGTCTCAGGGGCTCCATCATCTAGTTGCATCAAATGGATATGGGGGAAAAAGAAAGCAAAGCAACCATGAGTACTCATCCGAAGTACTCAGCAAGCAAGGATCTACACTACATATGTAACATTATCAAAGGAAGGCTGTATATGTGGACTGGGCTGCAGAAATACCAGAATAGAGGGGAAAAGCCTAGTCCTATCGTAGACTAGCATCTTCAACGGTCTTGCAGCATTAGAAGAGTGTAGATTAGTACCGCATAAAGTAGTAGTATCATTAAGTCTCAACCTCACTTAGAGATCCTTTCTCGACTCCCTGCGAGAAAGCAATCCCAGAGCCATACAGTCATCAACCTCGTCCTGAGATCCTTTCTCGACTCCCTGCGAGAAAGTAATCCCAGAGCCATAATATCCATATCTCATCTCATCAATATGTTCTAGTTGCATCGATCGGGATACAACTCCGAGCGTCCGTTACTGAGGATCCGGCTATGCATAGATTAGTTCTTCCCTGCAGGGGTGCACAAACTTACCCACCACGCTCGCTTAACTCCGGCCGGACACACTTTTCAGGGTCATGCCCGGCCTCGGCCAAACGACACACCGCAACCCTACTTAGAGCTCAGCAGAGAGGTCCCCGCCGGTCTACAACCTAAGCGCCCAGGGGTCTTGGGCCATCGCCCTGTGCACTCCGGGTCGTTGTGTGCAGGGTGGATACCAGCACCGCCTCGGATGGTCGGTACGATCCGACCGTGCCACAATGCTGAACTGGACGTTTGACAGAACTTTTGGCTGATGCCATGATGCAGAGTACCCATATTTATTCCCGCGTGATGGTTAGTGCTATCGGGCCAGAGGCCCACTCGAATCAAATATCCAAATCGTTAGTACCTTGGGGGTGCGGTAACGAGCAGAGACTCACGATCGATGTGACCCCGTCACCCTGTCTCGAGGACTTGCGGCAAGGGCCAAGAATGCCCACCACGCCTCGTATTCATCACTCGGGCACCATCCAGGCAACCCGTCTTCACATCACACGTGGGTACCCCTCAGGGTCGACCCGCCTTTCCAAGTATCAATTGTAAAGTCCAAGTATCCGTGTGTCCATAACATCAGGGGAATCCGAGGTATCACCCTCATTGGATTCCTACTTGATGTATCCGTCAAGGTGAACACGGAGGAATCACCCTCGATGGGTTCACACTTGAGGTGGTGCACGACAGCGTTGTTATCGGAAGCGGTGAAGGAGGAATCACCCTCGGTAACCACAATCGATGAACTAACCTACCAGATTAACATCAGAAGTGCTGACGAGGTATCACCCTCGGCACTCGATAGTAACCCAGTAGTGGCGTACAACTAAGGGGGGGGGGTGATGTGCGGTGCCGGGGCCTGGTCTTCAATCCCGTTAATCGGGACAAGTGGGGTCACTGATAGGTCTCTACCCAGCCTATACTAGACAGTTTAGGATAAGCAGGTAAGATTTCAATAGCAGGTTACAATAAATAGGCTATGCATCAGAATAGGTAAAGCAGCAGGAGAAATTTCTAATGCAAGCATGGGAGAGAAAGAATAGGCGATATCGGTATGCTCAAGGGGGGGTGCTTGCCTGGTTGCTCGGCGGCGGCAAAGACTTGTACAGAGACATCATAGGACTACGCACGCACCAAAGAAAAATATCATCAAGAACAAACTATATTTGACAATGTAAAAAGTCAAGTCTTTGCAAATTCTTACCATGTGTAGGAGTTGATTGGTGTATCGGATTATTATTGTTCGTACATGCTTGTCGGGTGTTACTATTTTAATTAGATTTGGAGCATTGATAGGTAATCGTATTGTTATCATTTAAATAATGCTTAGTACTCTTTATTGTTCTATGTTGAGAATGCGTACAGATTTTTGGTGAATTGTCTCCATGCTTAGGACTTTGTAAGATTATTCTAAGCTTTGTTTGATTTCTCTAATTATTAAATACTTCATGTTTTCTTATTTTCTTATTGTTTAGCATGGAGAAATCTTAGATATAGTTTACATATTCATGTTCATTCATGTCGCATGTTTGTTTTATTGGTTTGAAGCTATACCATGTCTAGTATAGTTGAGTCATATTATTTCATGTGTTTTGCATAATTTAATTATGCTAGATGTTTAATGAATTGCCTAGTTGTTCCTCTTGTTTTTAGGATTTGTTATTAGATTGCTAATACGTTTGTATGATCACACATAGGGTTAACCTTTACTGGTTAGTAGATATACATCTGGTAGTTTATGATCTCATATATTCATTTAAGTAGGATTTCTTCTTGCCTGATCAATGCCATATCATGATGTTGTGTTTCGATAACTATATTGCATGGTGTGTCTGTACCAATTCATGTTATAGATCATACCTAGTTGAGTGCCCTATGTTCGTGCAAGTGTAAGTTGTACTCGATAGGAAATGCATGTCGTTTCCATTATTCCTGCTTTGGTATTTCACTGCTTGATGTCATTGATGTCATGGCCTAGATGTTTACTTGCTTAGTATGATTTATCCTTTGTGCTTATAAGTCGCAACTAGCATGATATTGTTGTGTGCCAATGACATGCTTGATGTTTGGTTAGTTGATATCAACTGGGTTATGTTGTTATTATGAGTGTATTGTATTGGTAGCATAGTGTGTAGCTTATGTGTTGATCTTGCATGCTTAGTGGTATATCTAGTTGTTACATTGTTATATGCATGGACTTCATTATATTTTGATGCGTTATTGTATTCCTAGACATCTTTCATGCAAGTAATCTTTCATGTCTTATGATGTTCTATGTGTTATAGTTGCCTAGTTTATTGTTACTCATATATGTTTAAATTTGTATCATGTTTTATTATGACTGTTCTATACTTGTTGCCTTAGTTCATCATATGTTTAGTACGAGTGATATGTCATGTTAATAGAGTTGTGCTTTGATCATACACTTAGTGTGTGTATCGTCATTTGTTATTTCAAGCACGTGAAGGTAATCTTATAGCTAGTTGTGTTGTTATTGGATAATTGTTGTTTCTTATTGTAAGGAGCATATCCTTGTTTAGTATCTGATCATGATCACTCGTATGTCTGATGTTTGTGTTATTTGTTAAGACCTTTAGTTATTCTCCATTCACATGCCTTGTATGATGTGCGTCTTACTATTAATGGTTTGATTACCTTTCACCTTAGTGTTAGTTTGGCTTTTGTTGTGGAATGCTTGCTATTAGATGCTTGGTGGATTCATATCCTTTAGTTAATGTTTGACCATTATAAATATTTAGAGTTATCTAAACATTTATTTGTGGTTGATTACCGCTCTTAATCATACCATGTTTAGGATAGTTGTTCATCCTTTTGTTCTATTTGTTGTATAGTTTCTTGCTAATTGTGTGATATAATTGATCCTATTATCTTTTAATAATGATTTAGGTCTAGACCTAGATCAATTCAATTCATTTTATTGAATGATGTTTGATTGCTTGACTAGTATGGTTTATAATGTTGGTTTGGTTATCTTAGAGAATGCTTTCTTTCGAATTAGCATATAGCTGATCTAAATGTTTGGCTGCTATTGACCATTGTAAATATTTAGGTTCTATCTAAATATTTATCTAAGGTTAACTTTTAACTTTATCATGCCATGTTGTGATTGTGTAGTTAAAATGCATATGTTGGTTTCATTCCATGTGTGTTGATGCCATTGCTAGATTATGAAGTAGTTTCCTATATAGTTAGTTGTGATGTGTGGTGGGCACTACTAGTTCATAAGAGAACTTTAGTCTTGATCGCAAAGCCTTCCATAGCTGTGTCAACCTAACCCTGTCACTTCATTGAATCATCTCTCTTATGTCCCAATCATGCTACCTAATTTTAGAATCTCCATCTTGATCAATATCTTGTTATCCATCTACTCTTATTTGTTTTGGATGTTATTTGGATTTACTTTTGCTTTGGTATTTATTGTTTGTCTTTTGCTATCGTGGCGACGAGTAGGGAGTGACGATGTTGGACATGGATGGAAACAGGTTACCGAAGAAGGACTCAACAACGAAGGCATGCCTCCTTCTTTGATCATACTTATCCTAGGTTTTACAAAATTGCATTGTGTTTTATGGTTACTACATGCATGCTTTTTAATCTCGTAGCTAGCGTGTCGATTGACACATTACCTTGATCCGCTTGTCACCTATTCATTTGACACCTGAGTAGAATTATATAATACTCAGATAGATTAGAAATGCTTAGCCATGCTTATTACCCCATAGGTGCTCATTGAATGACCTTTGAGTCAATGACACTTGATACTTATCACTGAGCTAGGACGGTTGGCCATTGTTGATCTCCTCTATCATCTTCTACTCCGGGTGAAACTTACCATCTGAATACTGGCGCGGGCGACAGCTGAATCAAGGATTGAAGGAGCGATTGGCCGCCCTTCACGAGTTGAAGGGGGCAATTAGTCGTCCGTGCCGCATGAGGCCTAATAAGTCTTGGATTTGAAGATTGTGATAACAGTACAACCACATGCTATATGGGCACTGGCTTGGTTAATTAGTTAGTTCACTCTTATTGTCGTCATCGCTGTACCGCAGATGGGATAGCTGCCTTGCGAGGAGTATCCTCGGCACAAAAGGGGGGCCCGGACTGTGAACTGCGGTTACTTCCGTGTTGAAACCTAGTGGGCTTGGCACAGTAAGTTTGGTCTAATGAAAGACCTCGTCATAATCTCCCTGCCGGTATACCAAATGGTGTATTACGCTAGCGACAGCTAGTGGCAACAAGTCAGGATTGTGTCGTGTGGGTAAAGTGTACAACCTCTACAGAGTGTAAAACTATTCGAATAGCCGTGTCCACGGTCATGGACGACACATGAATCTTTCTTGACATACGGGACCTGTCTTGCTTATTCCCTCTTTGCCCCTATTCTTTGAACCTATGAAGAGTGTGAGTTGATCGAGGATCCTCACTTTGATGAAAGTTATTCTGGAGATAAAACATGTTTCATCAAAAACTGCTTTTATCCAACTACTATATTTTTCAAACAAAATTAGCTTTATGCAAATGAGCCATACAACCTTCCTTTGAAGCCACATGTAGCTATTAGGTCTTTCCCCATGGGAGGCATGTTGAGTACGTAATGTACTCATGGCAATAATTTTGTTGACAACAGAGTTCCATCAAGACGAAGGTGATGACTATGACAACTATGACGATCCATAGGAGTGAGGTCACGTGGACTACATCGACTGCCTGTGGCTAAGATGGAGTCACTACGCATTGTAGTTTCTACTGTTTTTCTGAATGTAATAAATGTCATGAGACATTTCTCTAGTTATGCTTTGTGGCAAGATATATTTAAAATTGTAATACCTTTTACGTATTGTGCAATGATATCATTTCGCTGTATTGTCAACAATGATCATGGGGTTGACACTTAAACACAGGAGGATCTAGAAGATAATTCCGAGTTCTCACACATGGCTATCGCAAAAGCTTGGATGCGTTCTCCAAGATCCTCGGCAGTCACCTTGGCCCAACCAGATGCCTTAGAATGGGCAAGTTCCGTTCCAACGGCAAGGACCGAGCCAAGCTTGACGACTGGTTTCGATCCCCCACCCTAGATCAGCTCGAGGAGCTCACTTTTGATGATGGGCATATGCGCTCGCTGCCAACGTCCGCGCTCCGCCTCGCGCCCACGCTGCGCGTCGCCAAGTTCAGGAACTGCCATTTGCCCCCCTTAATGACGCGCCCGCTCTTATTCAACCACGACTGAAGCACCTCGAGCTCGTCGCCGTCTGCCTCTCAAACGGTGACATGGAGCGCCTGCTCCGTGGCTGTACTGCACTCCAGTACCTTCGTCTTCAGGCGATCAATGGGTTGAGTACCTTCCACATCACCTCCATGACTCTCCGGACTATTTATGTGTGTTGCTGGTGCGGCAGGAAGACATCACAAGATGTGTACCACGGTATGGTCATTGAGGACACACCTGCACTTGACAGATTACTTGTAGTTGATCAAGAAGGTCCAACAAGAATCAATGTCATTTCTGCGCCGAAATTGACAGTGGTGGGCTACTCGTCTGACAAATACTCCGAAGTTGTTATTGGATCCACACCCATTCAGGTACAACAGCCGCCTTCTACCTCTCCTTCTACAAATTAACATTATTTCTAATTTTGAAGATGTTTGTTTGTCTGTCATTCAGAAAATGATTCCGACAAGCTTGACCCCGAAACTGCGCATAGTGAAGGTCTTGGCACTAGAATCTATCGGCCCCAACCTGGAGCAAGTTGTCAGTTTCCTGAGATGCTTTCCGTGCCTAGAGAAGCTATATATCGAGGTGATGTTCCTTTCCTATTAAATGTTAACCGTAAGGGAGTTCAATTTGTGACACCTTTTTCCAAGTTTACAATGACAATGTACTACAATTTCTGAAGGATTCTTTCGGAGGATTTCAGTACATACATGTCCCCCCCCCATATTGGTTGCTTGATCCATATGGTTACAATCCATATGCATTTCTCCTTTGGATTCATCTGTACTAGTTTTCTTAGGGAACTTTTCATCCACTCCAACCTCTTGTGAAGATCAAAGATGGCATGTTAATGCCCATGTTAATCATGTCAGATCGAAGATGGCATGTTAGTGCATTTTACAAATCTTGCAAACCAAATAGGCCTGTAGTAGTGTTCAAAACTGCATGTACGCACTAACACGTTTTCTTCTTTTGCAGATAAGATTAGGCCCAGTGGTGGATAATGTGATACAATATAACAATCACATCAAATGCCTAGATCTGCATCTCTCAGAAATTACTTTGAACTCCTACCGAGGGACCTTACCAGAGATTATATTTGCCAGGTTCTTTGTTGTCAGAGCAAGGGTGCTGAAGGTAATGAGGTTTGCCCTACATTTATTTTGCAAAAATGAATGGTTTGTTGATCAGCGCCGGCGCCTGCGGCTGAATGGAATAGGCTCCAAAAATGCTGAATTTCATTTTGGAACTTCAGATGACAGAGTAATCGGAAGTCATCGTGTCAACCCCATACATGACTTCTCAGTGGCTGACCCCTTTGCAAAAATTGTGAGGTTTCGAAACCAGACTTAGAAGTGGTAATATTAGTTTGAACCTCTCTGATATCCATGTTCAGCGGATCAACGCGAGCGTTTGCAGCTGATGAGCTGAATTTCATTTCTAATATCAGTTTGAACCTTGTAATCTTCGAATTTGAGCCATATAACTGGAATATGAACCTTGTAATATTTCGAGCTTTTGTGGTACAATCGTTGAAATGGCATCGTATGAGACTCGTATATTGGTAGCACTATTTTGACCTTAATATGCAATGGTCTTAGATTTTATTAACCATTCTTGAATCTGTTTACCTTGTCGATCTCACATCACACGATCTGTATAGCTAACTCGACTGCAATCTTCGACATTATTGCACACAGTTGGTTTCTTCCATCGTGTGCCCTGTAGAGCGCAGAATTAATTATCGCACTCGAGTGTCCATCATCACCCTTCTGTGTAACTTTGACCTCATCACCCACGGGTAAACTTATGACCGAAGTCATTCCTCACACTTCGTTTTTACAAAGCTTTTTGCCAATAAACGCCCACGATTTGTCCCTCTTCTAGCCGACGCATGGCCAAACTAGCCGGGCGGGAAGCTTGCACGGTAAACTGCGCGGTAGCGCGGGAACAGGCTCACCGACGATACATTTGGTGCCTCTTCGAGCCCATGCGTGGTCAAACGAAACGGGTGCGGTGCGGTGTTGTCAAGCGTGCACTGGAATCCTCTGCTATGAACGCCGTGACAAGACATGACGATTATAGGCCGGCTGGCCCCCATTTGTTACAGCGGCCATTTAAGCCTTGTGTCTCTTCAACCTTTCGATCGCGCCCCACCATTGCAAGAAGCACACCCACCACGACAAGTTCTTAGAGGGTATCCTGCGTGGCTCCAATGGCGCTCCGAGCGGCTGCCGACGACGAGCAGCAGTTCACCATGCATGCCGTGGTGGACACCCACCGAAGGTTCACGGAGC
The DNA here is from genome assembly GCA_011799875.1 of Thinopyrum elongatum. Taxonomy (NCBI): domain Eukaryota; kingdom Viridiplantae; phylum Streptophyta; class Magnoliopsida; order Poales; family Poaceae; genus Thinopyrum; species Thinopyrum elongatum. The sequence goes on from CM022297.1 coordinate 264,092,956, forward strand.
TCTCGGTGGTGTACACCAACAACCCGGTCTGGGTGGAGCACTCCATCCACATCATGGAGCTGTTGCTTGCCGAGGAGAAGTACAAGGTGGTCGGGTTCGACCTCGAGTACACCCGCGCTCGTGCCGGGTGTCGTCCCAAGGTCGCCGTCGCCCATATGTGCGTGCGCAACCACGTCCTCGTCTACCACTACTGCCTGGCCACAAGGCCTTGCGAGCGTTTCGCCAGGTTTGTCAACAGCCCCCACTACATGTTCGCTACAGTGGACATCACCAACGATGTCAAGGTGCTCAAGAATTCGGGCATCGCCTGCCAGAATCTTGTCGACATCCATGGCCAATACAAGATCTGGGGCAGCAAGGAGCATGAGAAGGACTCACTGGTTCACCTCGCCGAGGCCATCATCGACCCCTACTACAGAGACATGAAGGATTCCTGCAACAAGGAAAAGTGTGCCTAGCACTCGGCCTGGATGGAGAAACTCGACAAAGCTCACGTCGTGTACGCGGCCAAGGAGGCGTACACGAGCTACGACATGTACATGCGGATCGTTGACATGAGGAAGTGCCTCCTTCCCCAAAACGGCCAGGGATCCAGCCGGAAGCAGAGTAATGGCAAGCGCCGTCGCAACAAGAAGTAGATGATTAGATCCTCGTTTCTCCTAGTTTAGTATGCATGTAATTGCTTACTTTGGTGTGTGGAAATGTTATGTGTGTAGTCACTTGTGTAATTGTATGCTTAATTTGGTTATGCAATGCTGTCTTTTTAAGTATATATGTTGATGCTCTGTAGACAGAGCAAATCACATCGCACACGGACTAAACAATGGAACCCGTCGGTGATGATTTCATCAATCACTGACAATTGTATACCAGCAATCGTTTGCTCACAACACACACGGCTTGTTAACAGGAATCGTCTGTGTTGTTATCGGTCTTCCCACACATTTCCGATTACAGACCTGTTTGCCGCGTATCACACACATCTTGTTAAGTTGAACCGTTTCTGTTCTCTTGGCTCAACGCAAACAGTTCATCCGAGTGAACTGTATGCCGTATATCGCACACACCTTCATCTGGCTGCCCGTTTCTGTTGTTCCGCCTCATCACAAACAGTTCATCCGAGTGAACCGTATGATGTACATCGCACACGCCTTCATCTGGCAGCCCATTTCTTTTGTTCCTCCTCATCGCAAATAGTTAATTGAACTGAACCGTATGCCCATCATCGCACACGCAACCAAAATCGGAACCGTGTTTGATGCATCCGTCATCGCAAACGTTTTGCACCTTTTTTGATGGTATTTTTACACCACCGTTTGTGATTATTGCATCGCACACAGTTTCGTCGAAGGGTCTCTGATCATAGTGTCGCGTTAGCAGCATCCTGCAGTAGTGACCGCTAGGTGACAGACCTGCTACAGGAGCTACTGCAGATGTTATGAACGTCTGGCGGGCTCGATCTGATGACTATTCGATAGTTCAGTGTGCCATGCTTTACGGCTTAGAACCGGGACTTCAAAAATGTTTTAAACATCATGGAGCATATGAGATGTTCCAAGAGTTAAATTTAATATTTCAAGCAAATGCCCGGGTTGAGAGATATGAAGTCTCCAACAAGTTCTATAGCTGCAAGATGGAGGAGAACAGTTCTGTCAGTGAACACATACTCAAAATGTCTGGGTATCATAACCACTTGATTCAGCTGGGAGTTGATCTTCCAGTTGATAGTGTTATTGACAGAATTCTTCAGTCACTGCCACCAAGCTACAAAGGCTTCGTGATGAACTATAATAAAACGATTCCTGAGCTCTTCGCGATGCTCAAGGTCGCAGAGGTAGAAATCAAGAAGGAGCATCAAGTGTTGATGGTTAACAAGACCACTAGTTTCAAGAAAAAGGGTAAGGGTAAGAAAGGGAACTTCAAGAAGAATGGCAAGCAAGTTGCCACTCCCGGGAAGAAGCCCAAAGCTAGACCCAAGCCTAAAACTGAGTGCTTCTACTTCAAAGGGAATGGTCACTGGAAGCGGAACTGCCCCAAATACTTGGCGGATAAGAAGGATGGCAAAGTGAACAAATGTATATTTGATATACATGTTATTGATGTGTACCTTACTAATGCTCGTAGCAGCGCCTGGGTATTTGATACTGGTTCCGTTGCTCATATTTGTAACTCGAAACATGAGCTGCGGAATAAACAAAGATTGGCTAAGGACGAGGTGACAATGCGCGTCGGGAATGGTTCCAAGGTCGATGTGATCGTCGTCGGCACGCTACCTCTACATCTACCTTCGGGATTAGTTTTAGACCTCAATAATTGTTATTTGGTGCCCGTGTTGGCATGAACATTATATCTAGATCTTGTTTATTGCGAGACGGTTATTCATTTAAATCAGAGAATATTGGTTGTTCTATTTATATGAGTAATATTTTTTATGGTCATGCACCCTTGATGAATGGTCTATTCTTGTTGAATCTCGATTGTAGTGATACACATATTCATAGTATTGATTTTGCCAAAAGATGCAAAGTTGATAATGATAGTGCAACATACTTGTGGCACTGCCGTTTATGTCATATTGGTGTAAAGCGCATGAAGAAACTCCATGCAGATGGACTTTTGGAATCACTTGATTATGAATCATCTGATACTTGTGAACCATGCCTCATGGGCAAGATGACTAAAACTCCGTTCTCCGGAACAATGGAGAGAGCTAATGACTTATTGGAAATAATACATACTGATGTATGCAGTCCGTTGAGTGTTGAAGCACGCGGCAGGTATTGTTATTTTCTGACCTTCACAGGTGATTTGAGTAGGTATGGGTATATCTACATGATGAAACACAAGTCTGAGACATTTGAAAAGTTCAAAGAATTTCAGAGTGAAGTGGAGAATCATCGTAACAAGAAAATAAAGTTTCTACGATCTGATCGTGGAGGCGAATATTTGAGTTACGAGTTTGGCCTTCATTTAAAACAATGTGGAATTGTTTCACAACTCATGCCACCTAGAACACCACATCGTAATGGTGTGTCCGAACGTCGTAACCGTACTTTATTGGATATGGTGCGTTCTATGATGTCTCTTACCGATTTACCACTATCGTTTTGGGGTTATGCATTAGAGACAGCCGCATTCACGTTAAATAGGGCACCGTCTAAATCCGTTGAGACGACACCATATGAACTATGGTTTGGCAAGAAACTGAAGCTGTCGTTTCTTAAAGTTTGGGGTTGCGACACTTATGTCAAAAGGCTTCAGCCTGATAAGCTCGAACCCAAATCGGAGAAGTGCGTCTTCATAGGATACCCTAAGGAAACAATTTGGTACACCTTCTACCACAGATCCGAAGGCAAGATCTTTGTTGCCAAGAATGGATCCTTTCTAGAGAAGGAGTTTCTCTCGAAAGAAGTGAGTGGGAGGAAAGTAGAACTTGATGAGGTAATTGTACCTTCTCTCGAATTGGAAAGTAGCACATCAGAGAAAACCGATCCCGTGATGCCTACACCAACTAGAGAGGAAGCAAATGATAATGATCATGAAACTTCAGATCAAGTTGCTACTGAACCTCGTAGGTCAACCAGAGCACGATCTGCACCAGAGTGGTACGGTAATCTTGTCCTAGAAGTCAAGTTATTAGATAAGGATGGTAATTTTACCCATGGGTAGTACCCATACCCTGCCCGTTAAGTCATGGGTAGGGCATGGGTATAGCCTTGTACCCATGGATATACCCATACCCTACCCATTTATACTGACACGTGTACCTTACCCGTGAAGTGTGTCATGAGATTGTGAACCTATGTGAAAGTTGTCACCAATTGTCAATTTGAATTAAGATAATTGTTATGTACTCATCTATATGTTACTGAGTTGAGATAAATATTTTTTTGGTAAAATGTGATATCAATGAATGTGAAATTGTGAATAACTTGTGTACTATTTGATCTACCCGTTGGGTACCCGCCGGGTATGGGTACGGGTAAAGTTTCATACCCGTGGGTACAAATATGGGTAGAATTTTGTACCCATTGACTACACGGGTATGGGTATGGTATTGCTCTACCCGCCCCATACCCTACCCATTGCCATCCTTATTATTAGACCAAGGCAGATCTACGAACTATGAAGAAGCTATGATGAGCCCAGATTCCGACAGATGGCTTGAGGCCATGAAATCCGAGATAGGATCCATGTATAAGAACAAAGTGTGGACTTTGGTGGACTTGCCCGATGATTAGCAAGCCATAGAAAATAAATGGATCTTCAAGAAGAAGACTGACGCTGATGGTTGTTGGGAAACATTGCATGGAAAAAAATAATCTACGCACACGCAAGATCTATCCATGGAGATGCATAGCAATGAGACGGGAGAGTGTGTCTACGTACCCTCGTAGAACGTAAGCGGAAGCGTTTGTTAACGCGGTTGATGTAGTCGAACTTCTTCGCGCTCCAACCGATCAAGTACCGAACGTATGGCTCCTTCGCGTTCTACACACGTTCCGCTCGGTGACATCCTCCGCCTTCTTGATCCAGCAAGACGGCGAGGTAGTGGATGAGTACCGACAGCACGATGGCGTGGTGATGGTGATGGTAAAGTTATCTCTGCAAAGCTTTGCCTAAGCACTACGAAAATATGACCGGGGGTGCAAACGGTGGAGGGGGGCGCCACACACGGCTAAGCAATTATTCTGGGTGTGTTAGGCGCCCCCTCCCACATATATATAGGTGGGAGGGAGAGGGCAGAGGCCAAGGGGCGCCCCAAGTAGGCCCGAATCCTACTTGGGCTCATGCCCTTGGGCGCGCCTCCCTGCCATATTTGTCAGAGGGGGGAAGGAAAGGGGGAAGAGGGAAGGAAGGGGGAGGCCGAATCCCCCATTTCCTTTCCCCCACTTGGGCGGCTGCCATGGGGGGTGCGCTAGCCCCTTGTGGGCTGGTGTGCTCCCCTCTTGTGACCCAATAGGCCCACTATCCTCCCGGGGGTGTCCGATACCCCCTGTGGTACTACGATGACTATCCGGTACACTCCGAAACACTTCTGGTGCCCGAATACCATCGTCCTATATATCAATATTTACCTCTCGACCATTTTGAGACTCCTCGTCATGTCTGTGATCTCATCTGGGACTCTGAACAACATTCAATCAGCAAATCATATAACTCATATAACACTATATCGTCAACGAACGTTAAGCGTGCGGACCCTACGGGTTCGAGAACTATGTAGACATGACCGAGACACCTCTCCGGTCAATAACCAATAGCGGAACCTGGATGCCCATATTGGCTCCTACATATTCTACGAAGATCTTTATCAATCGAACCGTTATGACAACATACGTAATTCCCTTTGTCCATCGGTATGTTACTTGCCCGTGATTCGATCATCGGTATCTTCATACCTAGTTCAATCTCGTTACCGGCAAGTCTCTTTACTCATTCCATAATACATCATCTCGTAACTAACTCCTTAGTCATTTGCTTGCAAGCTTATGATGTGTATTACCGAGAGGGCCCAGAGATACCTCTCTGATACTCGGAGTGACAAATCCTAATCTCGATCTATGCCAACTCAACAAACACCTTCGGAGATACCTATAGAGCATCTTTATGATCACCCAGTTACGTTGTGACGTTTGATAGCACACAAGGTATTCCTCTGGTATCCGGGAGTTGCATAATCTCATAGTCGGAGGAATATGTATTTGACATGAAGAGAGCAATAGCAATAAACTGAACGATCATTATGCTAAGCTAACGGATGGGTCTTGTCCATCACATCATTCTCCTAATGATGTGATCCTATTATCAAATGACAACACATGTCTATGGTTAGGAAACCTTAACCATCTTTGATCAACGAGCTAGTCTAGTAGAGGCTTACCAGGGACACGGTATTTGTTTATGTATTCACACATGTATTTAATTTTCCGATCAATACAATTCTAGCCTGGATAATAAACCTTTATCATGAATAAGGAAATATAAAATAACAACTTTATTATTGCCTCTAGGGAATATTTCCATCAGTCTCCCACTTGCACTAGAGTCAATAATCTAGATTACATAGTAATGAATCTAACACCCATGGAGTCTTGGTGCTGATCATGTTTTGCTCGCGGAAGAGGCTTAGTCAACGGGTCTGCTACATTAAGATCCGTATGTATTTTGCAAATCTCTATGTCTCCATCCTTTACCTTTTCACAAATGGAGTTGAAGCGTCTCTTGATGTGTTTGGTTCTCTTGTGAAACCTGGATTCCTTCGCCAAGGCAATTGCTCCAGTGTTGTCACAAAAGATTTTCATTGGACCCGATGCACTAGGTATTACACCTAGATTGGATATGAACTCCTTCATCAAGACTCCTTCATGCGCTGCTTCCGAAGCAGCTATGTATTCCACTTCACACGTAGATCCCGCCACGATGCTCTGCTTGGAACTGCACCAACTGACAGCTCCACCATTCAATGTAAACACGTATCCGGTTTGTGACTTAGAGTCATCCGGATCAGTGTTGAAGCTAGCATCGACGTAACCATTTATGATGAGCTCTTCGTCACCTCCATAAACGAGAAACATATCCTTGGTCCTTTTCAGGTACTTCAGGATGTTCTTGACCGCTGTCCAGTGATCCACTCCTGGATTACTTTGGTACCTCCCTGCCAGACTTATGGCAAGGCACACATCAGGTCTGGTACACAGCATAGCATACATGATAGAACCTATGGCCGAGGCATAGGGAATGACTTTCATTTTCTCTCTATCTTCTCACTACAAAAAAAAGACACATCCGTGACATTTTGGGTCGAACAAAATATTTTTCTGTCATGCTTATGACACTTCTATAACGATAATTGTGACAAAAGCACGTATCATCATATATGTGGTGGGCTCCTACTTCTATGACAAAAAATCATGACAGAAAATGGGCTTTTCGTCCTGGGCGGGCCGGAGACGCAGCTACATGACATTCTTTGGGCCATCCATGACGAAAAAAATCATGGTAGAAGCGAGGGCGAGGAAAATATCGGGGAGTTCCCGGTTACAGTGGGTGGTCGGGGCCGAGCGATACACTGTGGTTTGCGCGTTTCTCTCGTGTACGCGCGTGTGTGCGAGGCATTGGGATCTAACTGAACCCGAGCGATCGATCCCTTGGCTGTTAACTGAACCCGAGCGATTCCTTCGCTGTTGCTGCTAACTGAACCGAGCGATCGATCACTGCTGCTGCTTACACAGAAGCCGATCGAGCCCCCATGCGAGACGTAACTAGCCAGCCGGTGTTGGTTGCCTCTCGATGAATAGTGACTGTTGCTACCGTGCGCGCGGTACGTAGAACAAGTCAAGACATGGTGAGTCGAGCCGGTTGGTTGGCTGTGGATGAACAGTTCCTGGTGGGGGTTGGATGAACAGGACCTCGTGGTAATAGGCTGTTGCCGCTGGATGAACAGGACCCCGAGGAGGCCGCCGCACCCCAGCCGGTTGGGGGTGGATGAACAGGACCCCGTGGAGGCTCTATGAACAGTAGCCGGTGGAGGCTGGATGAACAGTAACCCATGGATGAACAGTATCTGGTGGAGGCTGGAGGAGCTCGGCGATGGATGAACAGTAGCCCGTGGAGGCTGAAGCGAGACAGTAGACGATGGATGAACAGGACCTCGTTTCAACCGTAGGCGCTCCAACAGAAGTCTGTTTCCTCCGTTTTGCGGTACGCCACACCCCTCCTGATCAACAGGATCCCGTTTTGACCGTAGGCACTTGAACAGAAGTCCATTTCCTCTGTTTTGTGATACGCCAGACCCTTCCCGATGAACAGGACCCCGTTTTGACCGTACGCGCTCGAACAGAAGGCCCGTTTCCTCCGTTCTGCGGTATGTCAGACCTCGTTTCGGCTGTTCCGTCCAAGCCGGTTGGCTCCCGATGAACACGACGTATTCCGTTGCCTCCCGATGAACACGATGTATTCCATTGCCTCCCCATGAACACGACGCAGTTTCCCTGTTCCGACCCAGCCAGTTGGCTTCCGATGAACAGGACGCCGTTGGTGCCGTCCGTTGCCTCTCCATGTACATGAGCCTTGGCCGTACGTATGCGCGAGTACGCGTTCGTGACCCCGCCTGTATGTACGTACGTGGCCGTATTTTTTGGCACCTGGCTGTACGTACGTGTACACGGTTTTGACTGGACTGCCTGAACTGCTACCGCTCCTTAGTCGACTACGGTTCATCATGGCAGACAGGCCAATCGACCGGTATGTACATAGACAACGCTACGTACGCTTCGACCGGGTGGGTCCCAGCTGTCAGGGAGGGCAAGGACGCACTTCCTTGCGTGCGAATATATAGCTGGTGGGTCCCAGCCGTCAGGGGCGGAATCATATTTTTTTTTGCCCGTAATAGGGAGGCACTTCCTTGCGTGCAAAGATGTTGTTGGTGGGTCCCAGCTGTCAGGGGCACGCATAAGGAGGCACTTCCTTCCTTGCGAATTTATATGTGGTGGGTCCCAGCTTTCAGGGGGAGGAATAATTTTATTTTCGCATAATAAAGAGGCGGTTGCATGCGTGCGTCCATGGACCTGGTGCGTCCCCACTGTCAGCCTCTCCACGTACAGCACTCTTCCGATGACTCTCGTTTGTAGACCACGTTGACCACGCCGCGCCGAGCACACCAAGGCGGTGGGCGACGGCGAGGCCCCGGACGGCAACGAGCCGGTGATGGGAAGACGCGGCAGTGGAGTCACAGACGAAGAGGTGTACGAGGGTTAATTGGTTCTGGTGCGGCGTGGTTCTGCAGTCGGCGGAGAATAACAGGAGGGGTGAAGGGGTGGAGGGATGGCTTGGCCGGCGGTGGGGTAGCGCTTCGTAGCGAAGCGTGCTAAGCAGAGCTGCTAGCAGCCGGAGGCGGGAGCAGGGGGTCCCGGCAGCGCTGGAGGAAGAAGATGAGAGATTGAAGATGAATGTCGGCCGTTGGATGTAAATCCAATGGCTATCGATGTCAGAATCATTTGTTGACTAAGTTGACAATGCCTTGCGTTGGCTTCGACCTATTGGCCCACATTTCAGCCTCCAAAAATGTCGCACATATTCAACCCATTTTTTTAGAATTTACAGTCCATTCGCTGCACTGGATGAACAAATAATGTAGCGTCCATGCGGCCCATTTATTTTTTTTTCTAAAAAAACTACAGCCCATTTGCACTTTCTAGAAATACACGAATTTGCTGGCCTGCATGAACAAATAATGTAGCGTCCATGCGGCCCATTTATTTTTTCCTAAAAAATTACAACCCATTTGCACTTTCTCGAAATACACGATTTTGCTGGGCTGGTTCTAATTATAATGTTGGGTTGGGCGCAGTATCAAAAAATAAACAGGGGCTGAGCATTTTGTTATTAATATATTTAAATAATAAGTGCTTTATTTACATTGGTCCTTAAATCTTACCAAGCTTTTGTACACAATCACCTGTATTTTCGTTGACCTTAAGTAAAAAAAAATCAGGATTTTATTGTTAAACATTTATTTTTATAAGTTCATAATACATGGGATATTTTTTTTCTTATATATATAAGTATCTGTTAAATATATGATGATAATAACAATAATATATAATAACATATAAAATAATATAAATAAATATAATATAGTTAGAAGGGAAACATAAGTTGGACCTGGTGTTCCTATTCTTATATAGAAAAATAGAACAGACCTCTGCGTTTTCTTGAAAAAAAAATATAAGTTTTGCTGCGGATGTTTAAGAACAAATAAAACCTAGGATGGGAGGGCCATAGGCCGGTCGATACATGACGGCCCTCAAACAATACAAACTGGCATGTCGTGGGCTGCACATGTTAAAAAAGAAAGCCTAGACTGGGCAGCCCACAACCCAGCTGATACTTGTTGGCCCACTGATAATAAATGATACATGCCAGCTCCCCGATGACTAGCTTCGTTGTAAATTTATCTCCTTTAGTAACTACGTTGACAAATCTGTGGCCCCCAACGTCAGTATAGCATTAGGAGGAAGTATTTTTTCAATGAGGCACTTGCTTGCGTATGGCCATGGACCTGGTAGGGCCATAGACGTGCTACAGTAGTGGTAGATGTTGTGCCTAATTTCTAACGAAAGTACTGGAGTAGCCCAGTGGCCAAGTTCCACTCCCCAATCACTGCTCCGCCCAGGTTCGATTCCACCTGATGCAGTGAAAATATCCACAAATTTTTGCCTCTGCCTCTGACATGTGGGTGCCCCGTGTCATCTACGCACACCACCTCCAACACACTCAACATTGTGTGGGCATTTTGAAAATAGCATATCTTTTTGACTGTGCATCATATGAAGATGTGCTATGCATGAATATTGATCAGCATGATGTTAACTGGCTGGTAGTTCCATTTTCGACCATGAATAAAACTTCCAACATGATGTTATCCCTGTTTGAAAAGGGCGTGTTAATATAAATGCTCTGCCTCGAAAACTTGCAGTTTCTTATCTGAAACTGAAACTTGCAGTTTCTTCTCTGAGAATCACATTGTCTGCACTTTTATATGAAACTACATTTTTTAAAGTGCTAAAAGTAGATCTCTAGAATTCATAAAATACTTCATATGCTCAATACAGCAAATCTGAAATTCAAAAGACATTCATATCTGAAAGTACTCTCAAATCTGAAACACAAAACACAACCTGCAAATACTGGACAACCCTAAGCTCCTCCTCAGACTATTTTGGGGGGGGGGGGGTCCCCTCCTATTCCTCGGCGGCAGACAGCCGCCCTGTGGGACGAGGTGAATGGCAAGGGAGAGGATGGTGGGGAAGCGTCGTCGCGCCAACTGTTTTTCTCCTCTTGCAGTTGGGTTCGGTCGACAAAGACTCCACCAGCTCGCTCTGCCATGGCACACTCACAAACGGCACCGTGTAGATGCTCGATCCTTCAATCTCGGGTGGATGCTCCATCTTGGATCAATACTCCCACCACCGCAGCCTCACGATCGGATCCGGTGAATCTGTTTGCTCCATGGCCCAGAGGAGCAGCTCTATGTACTCCCGCGTGACTCCCTCCCGGTGTATCGTCTCCTTTTCGCTCTTTTCCAGATATTTGGCCATTGCCTTCGCCATCGCCGCTAATTGCTATGGGTTGTCAAACCAATAATGTATCTCCAACATCCTAGCTAGCTTCATAGGGTCACCGCCTGCGAGCCACACGTATCGGTTGTACTCCTCCATCGATCTACTTCTCCGCGGCACCTTCATTCGTTGACGGTGGTTTTTGAATGGCAGAGGAGCGGCGCTGGTTTTGGATTAGAACGGGAGAGGAGCGGCGGTGGTTTTGAAATGGAAGAGGAGAGGAGCGGCACTGGTTTTGAATTGGAATAGGAGAGGAGCGGCAGTGGTTTTGAAACGGAAGAGGAGAGGAGCGGCACTGGATTTGGATTGGAACAGGAGAGGAGCGGCGGTGGTTTAAGAGGAGAGGAGCGGCACTGGTCTTGGAAGTATTTTTTTGTTTTGCGTATTTTGGGTCAAAGTTTGACCACGTACTGTATTTGACAAGCAAAATGTGAATGCATGTCATCAAAAATTGTATCGTTTGGTCCGTATCTGAATGTACTTTCAAATTATATTATTTTTGCAATGTATAACATATATTTTATTTGTGAAATCATGGTCAAATATGACCCAGAATACAAGGGAGACTAGTTAATGTGGGGTCGCTTTCTTAATTGAAGGGTAAATTGATTTTGATTTTGATCCAGTCACAGCGCGCCGGCCCTCTCATCCAATCCTAAATCGCTGCCGCACGCTCCTCTCCCTCTTCTCCATTGCAAAACCACCTCCTCTCCTCTCCATCATCTCCATTCCAAAACCACCGTCTCGCCTCTCCCTCTTCTCCATTGCAAAACCACCCCCTCTCCTCTCCATCATCTCCATTCCAAAACCACCATCTCGCCTCTCCCTCTTCTCCATTGCAAAACCACCCCCTCTCCTCTCCATCTTCTCCATTGCAAAACCACCATCTCGCCTCTCCCTCTTCTCCATTGCAAGACCATCGTCTCACCTCCCATCTTCCAAAGCTAGCACCGGACCTCTCAGAAGGACATCTATGAAGAGGATGCAACAGCGAATCGGGCAGATCGCCGGCGGCGACCAGGCGAAGTTAGCCACGTTGAAGGAGATCCTTACTTAGTTTGACAATGAGTGGGAGATTTCGAGGACGGTGAGGGCCATGTGGCAATGTATGCGAAAGAGCGAGACGGCAGTGATGAGGGCGGCGATGTACTCCCCGGCGGTAGTCACGCCGCAGTCCTTCGAGTTCATCGAGTATCTCCTCTGGGCGATGGAGCAGACAGATTCACCTTACGCGAAAGTCAGGCGGAGGTGGTGGGCGTACAGGTCGAAGGTCGAGCATCCAGAGGATAATGAATCGATCGAGTACAGTGTGCCATTCGTGAGGGTGCAGTGCCAGCCGGAGCCACATGAGTATTCGTTCGCCCACCGCAAGAGGAGGCCGGATGGCGCGACATCGCTTCCCCGCCATTCTCCACGGTTCCCTTGCTGCTCGCCTCATTTCAATGGCGGCGGTAGGGCTTAAGGTAAGCTTCTCACTAACCTAACCTTCCATCTGCTCATGCTTACAATCAGTGTGATGGCTAATGAAAATCATGCTTACAATCAGTCTCTGAGTACTACGCCAATCACCCTAAAATAGCTCTGGACCAAAAACAAAGTTGTGACACTGTGTACAAATAAAGAAAAATAGATTGGTGCTTCTTTCAGAAAAGAGTACTCCCTAGAAAAGTGCCAATATAAGCTACTAGTATTTGATTAGAGGATTTGCTGCCGAGAAAGATCCGTCCACAGAGAGCGCCACCCATCCCACTGGTGGTGGATGCCAATGCTTAGATGGAGCATGGTTGGTGTCGGTAATTTTTACTTGGCACCTCACACTCTGCATATATGTCGGTTCCATCCGTACATTTGTGCAGTTCCACCAAAATGCAGCTGAATAACCCTGTTTGCACAGATAATGAAAAAGCGTGATTACATTATAGTGGCACTAGTTGATGAAACATACACTAATAAATAGAAGAAACTTCATTTTCTTAATGGGAAAATATCACGATAGTATCACAGTATGCCATGCTGCGAGGGCGAGATGGGCCCTGCGACGCCTCATACGGTAGGCCTCATACTGGAAATCGACCCAATTCTCCCCGATACACCTTCTGCCAGTGATAAACATCAGTGTACAACGGTAGTACAAGGAGGGGCCTTGAGACATTCCAATCTCTATTTTTGTGCAAATCAACTAAAATTAAGCACCCCAGTTTGCAAAAACACTTAAACATTAACAATGGGACTAGTTGATGAAACATATACTAACAAAGTGAAGCACTTTCTTTATCTACATTGGAAATGAAATGATAGAGAGGACACTCGGTTTATTTTAACTATATTATTACTTCATTTTATTAGTGGCACTAGGGTCGAGCAGGTGGCAAGTGAGGTGTACCGTGCATCGCAAGGATGGAGGCCGGGGGTGCTTAGACTAGGATGCTGAAGCTGGCTCTTTCAGTCCCTATCTTCTCCCCTGATGTTTCTGTGGTAGCATTTGGGTTGTAATCCAAACTTGGTCGAGCTGGTGCTGCGTCCCCCTACCTACCTAGCTTATGTGGCGAACTTGTCTCCTGCTAGTACTCAGTCCGTTCTAGTAGTAGTTGCATAACTGCCCGTTTACACTGAGATGTTGTCGGATAATGATTCTCTATGGTTGGGTTTCTTTAATGAAATCGAAGGAAACCCCCTCTTTCGATATATAAAAAAAATTAGTGGCACTAGCGGTGCCAAAACATTGCCTCAAATTAATAGTGCCACTAGATTAAGGTGCAAAATAATAACATTACTGCTTTATCATGGCAGTGCCAAAACAGTAGCACAAGAGCAGAGTCAACATGCAGGATCTTTGGCAAACGGTCAGACCAAAAAGGAACATACCTCGCGATGGGAACCATATCTACAGTCAACGCCATCGTAGAAGGGATGGCACCAGTCACCAACATGGATGATTCAATTCATGGGACCTTTTTGTGCAGTTCACCTAAAATGAAGCAATGTCCCATGAGCTAGCAGCTTCTTCTTCATTAGTTGCAATAAAATTGAGCAACATCAAGGTTGGTCGTGAAGCTCGTGGAATGTTCAACCATAATTTGGATATCATTTGTGCAGTTCAACTAAGATCAAGCGTGAAATGTATATCTCTGTTTGCACAAAAAGGTGGAAAGGAGGGTGACTAACAAGTGATGAAACATACATCGAATGAAAAGAAGCATGTTCCTTATCTGAATGCCGATCCTACAAGGATAGTAGCAATTTCTAAAGCAGCAACATTGCTAGATATTAGTGTGGGCATTAGGATTAACTATGACAACCGTTAAATACGACATTACTTTAATGGTGCCATTGCTTCATTTTACCAGCAACATTACATTAACAGCTGCTAAAGAGTTGGTATTTGGGCACGGGAGAGTAGGCGGACCAGGACAGTTGCATTTCTAACGAAAAGAAGCAACTTATCTTAATGGGAAATTTAGCAGGACATGAAAAATAGTGCTATTGATTCATATTACTGGAGGCATTACATTGAAAACAACATTGGTTTAACATGTCCTTACTTTTAACAGTGGGACTGCTACATTTTACCAGTGGAATTACATAAGAGGGGCTCGGGGCAACAAACATCAGAATAGGATATCTGGGTTGGTCCCATTTTTGTTCGGTATAGCCACCTTATACTGTGTGAGGCTAGAAAATCTAGTGCTGGACATACTCTGTTGACTTGTCCCCCAGTCCCCACTTTCTTTCCTTTTTCAACCAATAGATCGGTTTATATTGAGTTTGTACTGCATTTCCCTTTATTTCCCTATTAGACCAAGAGACCAGTTGGATAGCCAGTCTCTGCTACTTTTCGCCCCCATTATTTCCTCTTTCGACCAAGTCCTAGATTCAGGTAACAAATCTTCCCCCACCCCCACCCCCTTTCTTCCCTGTTTGAACCACGTAGTACTAGATTCGACTGCATGAAGTAGTTTCACCTCTTAACAGTAAAAAAATTAGGTGGCTTTCGAACAGCCGATCGATCCTATCTACGAGGGGGCCTGGGAAATAGTAAAAGATACAAATGCAGCGACGTCAGGAGCTGGGGTAGTAGAGCAAGGCCGGTTTCGAAGGAAGTTATACCTGAGGGTCACCGGGATGTCGCTAGGTGGGCGGCGGGAGGCCGGATCTGCCAACACTACGACAGCGAGGAAGAAGGGGTCGGAGGCCCTCTCTAGCCGGCGCTGCGTGGGAGAGAATGACAAGGCACGCTGATCGGGACACGCCGGCAGTGGGTAAGAGCCATCGCCGGGGACGTCCGCGTGAACATTGCACCTTCTCACCTTCCCTGATGGAGGGGGTCCGGCTGGATCTGTGACCAGCGGTGAGCAGAGAGAGAGAGAGTGGGGCCACCACTGTCGTGTTTAGATCTGGAGAGGACGAGAGAGTGTGAAGAGAGCAACACTAGCAAGCAAGCACGGAGGCTCCTGCCTATATAGTGGAGTAGTTTTCTTTTATCTATCGGAGCCGGCTTGACCTCGTCAATGACTGTCGAGAAGTCTTCATGCACATGCCTCGGAGGCGCAGTTGTCATCATTTTGATCTGAAGCACCGGATTAACATATAACGCGAAAAAAAGCCACGTGACAAGAAACCATAATCTCACTGCCCCAAGGAGACAACATGAATCCCGACGGACAAACTAGATGAGGAACAAAGCTCAAATTAAAGACAAACTCGTAGAAAATGGGTCAATCGATAGATGTCCTAATTAGCATAGCCGGCTTGACCTAGATGGCGGCCGAGTAGTCTTCGTGCATGTGCCCCCAATGACTAGCACCTTGGAGGATCGCAGTTGTCGTTGTTTAACCCTCGCAGTGATCCGAAGCACATGACACCTAATATTGCGAGATGACAAGAAACCCTTTTTTTAGATTTCTCATCAGAACTACAGCCCTGTACAAGACAGCCTGCACGATATGTAGACGATAGCCAATCCAGCCGTCTGCTGGAGTCTGGTCACATGCATGGACGAACTGATCTCTCGTGTCGTGCAGGGATCGTCCAGGCACCGACGTGTTTACAACACTGCTCCAATACTATCGCTCGTCTCTCTCTTCTATTAACTCAACCGACTTGCGGGGATGGGGGAGTGTGCCTATGGTCGGTTCTCAATTGCGGTCCCACATGTGTGTGCAAACGCAATATGACGCGTGTTCCATTCGAAGAGCGGTGTGCCAGACCGACCGACCGTCTGGGGTGCGACGCGAACGCGACGGGCGTGCTGTATACATGTGTACCACCGTTTTCTTGAGGCTTTGCTCCATGGCGCAATCCATGGATACAAAATTATATTTAAAAGTTGAGGGCGGGGCTTTTCCCGTGCGGTAGGCGGGGCAGTTCCGCCTAGTCGGTTCGACAGAGAGGCGAGAAGATGAGGGAGTAGGCTGCTGCAAACGTAGGGCTGTGTGATTTGATGGCTTGTTACTGCTGGACAGGTGGGGCCCTGTGATTTGACTTGCCATTATCATTGTTACTACGACGCTACGACCGGCATGAGTCTCCCGATTCCTGACCACCTCCATGGTATACAGGTGCCAAGTACTGTACTCCTTACTCCTTGGCAAATGCAGTAAATACTACGAAGAAAGAGATAGAGAGAAGTAAAAAAATACTCTTATATCCAACCTTATAGCTAACCTTGTTGTATGAGTGACTAAGTGATGACTATGTATGACATGCCAACATTAGATAGCCTAACGCACCTGGACGGAGGAAGTAGTTTCATGCATGCGAAGTAGGCAAAAAAATGCTCATTTATAGCCGTCTGAAATCTCCAAGGGCGCGACCTCGCGAGCGAGGCGACGGTCGTGGTAGGCGCGACCATGATACGGGCTGCTGACAACCCTTGGATCTGAGATCGAATGATCGCATGCTAAGTTGCTGAAAATTTGCAGAATAACCCTCCAGGATAGGATATTCACCCATAGGTCTAGAATCACGCCATGCAACCGTTCGATCTCAGATCCAAGGGCCCTCGGAAGCCCATATCATGGGAGCATGGAAAGCTTCGTATCACCTGTAATTTTCCCGACGCTTGACGTGCGAACACGTAGATGCATGAAGCCATTTAATTGGGCGTCTAGTAGACATGACACCTAATTGGGCCCCCGTAGTACTATGCATGAATCCATTTATCCACCGGGCAAGCCACTACCATGCCGTTCGCATGACCCACTCAAGCATTTTTACAATCGGAAAACCGCTAGCAGTTCGCCCCTACTCGTCCCCGGCTGTCCTTTAACATTACGGCAGTTCGCTCCTAGTTGTCCCGTCCTTTCACATTACAACAGTTCTACTAATCCTAATCCTCCTCCCAAATCCATGGCGTCCCAAATCTCCATGATCGGCGGTGAGTACAAGGTTAGAACCATCACCGGCGATGAGTTCGACGTCATCTACACCCGTTCTTCCACGACGGTGAAAGGATGCCTTGCTCGCTTCAGACGCATGTTCGAAAAGTCAAATGGTGATGAGTGGGTCGCTGGGCTAGATGTTGAGTACACCACAGTCCTGGGAAAAGATAAGAATCTAAAGGAGAAAGAGAGGAAGAAGCCTGCCGTGATCTAGGTTTGCATGCATAACTTGTGCTTGGTCTACCACATATGCCATGCCGACGTTGAGTGCGAGGATTTTAAGAACTTCCTCGCGGGCGGCAAAGTCAAATTCATTACTGTAGACTTTACGAGCGACAGAAGAGTCCTGAGTCGGATAGGCCTCGTTGTAGGCCAGCCCTTCGACCTCCAGAAGAATGGGCTGAAGCCCTCCCGTCAGCCTTCAATGCTGACCCTGGCAGGAGCCATGGTTGATCCTTCGTACGGTAAACTGACAAAACCTTCTCCCGAGTTTCATCCTACATGGCAGTGGAATGTACTAAATAGAGATCACATCCAGTACGCTGCAATGGATGCCTACCTTTGTTTCAATATCTACAAGGGTTGGATGAAGAGCGAGAGCCAAGTGTGCAGTTCAAGCAAAGAAGTATCGGCCAAGAGGAAGAGGGACAAGGACGAAGTCGAGCACATGGACGAGGAGTCCGAGTAAGGTGGCAGTGTCGTTGCTCATGGTGGTTCTAATGCAGTGTCTACCAGATTAGTTGCTTAGTTTAATTTCAGGGTGCTTAGTTTTATTTGAGGGGTGTGTTGTGCTGAGCCCCCAGCAGAACTATGTTATGTTCCTTCTCGTTACTTTAACTCTTCAGTACGTACATACTAGTATTTCTTACAGTTCATCTTGTAGTTGGTAGTACTACCACTCGTTTCTTCACATTATATACGTACAATATATATGGCCAACATCATATAGCCAGCAATTGGCTATACTATTAACCACGCTCTAAGCATGCCACATACGCAAAACACTTAAATGAGACATGTAATTCTAAAAAAAACTTAAATGAGAGAAGTTTACCCAAAACATGAAGGAGTTTAGTTGTCAAAGAATTAAATAGATATGCTAATTTCTTTAATAGACTTTAGCACCCCATCTAAGCACGTACTAACTTTTTTAATAGTACTATATGCATAATTTGGCGAAGAGCGCTCTCTATATGTACCACCTTTTTTCTTTAATTTCATCTTGTTAGTTTTGCTCCATGGCGCAATCCATCGATACTACTACTGTACAAAAGTATACATTTAAAAGGCTAGAGGGCGGGGCAGTCTCGCTTGGTCGGTTTCATGAGAGGCGAGGGCCTTTGTGATTTGATGGCTCATTACTGCTGGAAGGCGGGGCCTTGTGATTTGACTGCTCGTATAAATGTTGCCGATGACTTGAGGAGGAGCAAAGAACCATGCGGTATACTCAAGTTTTCCACTGGAGTACTAGTACGACGGAGGAGCATGAAACACGGCAGCCCAGTGCGATATGGCGATAAAAAATGATCTAATTTGCTAGTCATCGATCCCACGGCACTGCTCATTGTTAGCATTGTTCTATTCATGCCTCGCAGAGAATGTGACACGTGCGGTGAAACACCTGAAGCAAAAGAAGAAACACAGGAGCAAAAGAAGAAGGAAGATTATCCCCCCCAAAAAAGAAGGAAGACGCACACACAAGTCTGGGGCGCTGCTCCCTACTACATTAAGGGTTGCTAGCCGCGGAGTCGTAACTGCTCCTTCATCGCCTCCACGACCTCCATCTCCTCGCGCATCTCCTCCGCCATCTTCTTCATTCTATCCATGACGTGAGATTTCTCGATGCGAGCCTTCATCATCTGTTCCATGGCCGCATTACGTACCTTGACAGCAGCCGGGTGCTCGATGCGGAGCTTCGCCAACTCCTCCTTCTGTTCCATGATGAGGGCGTGCAGCATCTTCACCGAGGAACTACTCTTCTCATGCAGCTTCTTCCAGCCGGTGTTCTCCTCCTTCAGCAGGTCGAGCTCGTGGGGGAGCTTTGCCTTGTCCTCCTGAAGTTGCAGGATTTCGCCGGTCGCCTTCTTACCCGAGGCAATGCTCTCCTTCAGCAGCATCACCAAGCCGGTGGTCAACTCCTCCTTCTTATTTAGCTCAGCGGGCATGTCATCGAGGCTCTCCTTCAGCAGCTCCACCAAGCCATCGATGAACTCCTTCTGCTTATTGAGCTGATCAGGCATGTCATCGAGGGATAACGACTCCAGCACCGCCAGCTCGGCATGTTCGCCTCCACGGCTAGGGCGCTCCTGGGAGCCCTCGCCTGCCCGTGAGAGATCTTTCGAGGTCTCTACGAGGCGGCGAGCCCTCTTTTTTTTTCATGGCCTTGGTCACCGCTCCCTTGTTATGAGTAGTTCTCGACCTAGAGCTCTGCACACCGGCCATGGCAAGGACGGACGAACAAGAAAGACTTATGAGGAGGAAGGTAGAGTGATTTTCGGCTAGGTAGTTCCCCTTTTTATAACCTAGTACTAGCACTAGTACTAAAACCTGCATAGTGGGAGCACGTTCAGGTTTGATACGTACTAGGTGTGAGCAGATTTGCACTTAATTATAGCATGGTAGTACTACTTTGGAATGTGATGGGAACAAGTTAAAGATTAATTGATGGTTTTGGTTTTGAGGCCCGAAACGGCTCCCGATGAGTTTCCTGGAACACAAATTTCAAGTACTACTGCTCAAATGTGGTCACACAAGTCAGTGATGTAACTGGTTGTACATGTCAGACCAAGCCGATGTGTGTCCCTTCGGTGAGACGCGGGTCCGACCGACTGTCTGTTGGTGCGACCGACCATAAGTATTACGCGATGGAGACTTCTGGTTGTGGCTTCGGGTGATTGTCACGACCAAGCATTCAAAAACTAGTGATAAATCAATTACCATCTTTTTCCAAACGACCAAGTATTTTCACAAGAATACAATACATATAGATGGAGTGATTGTCACGGTTGCAAACCGCCATGGTGCCACAAGTTCACTGCAGCAGCAACCGAGTAGGTCACTGCATCGCTGGTGGGGAAGGAGGGCAGCTCACCTCGCCTACGATGCATGCCCAGCGGCGCTGCCGTAGCTGGTCTTGCGATTTGGCTTCTCCTACCGCCCATTTGAATAGTTGCACCGACTGCTCATGCCATTCCGCAGGCATGCGCGTTCTTTCCTCCGCAGTCGACTCCGTGAATATGATCTTTGCCATTAGCCCCAGCTCGAAATCAACGCGACGCTGCCAGATGCTGACATCCCTCAGCATCTCTCCCCTGAGATCGACTTGCACCTCCGCCTTGTGCTTCGCCAGGCGCAGCTCCTTCGAACTTGTCTTGAATCGATGTGACGCTTCCTCGATCCGATTTGCCCTTGCTGCCCACCACCTGAAACGCAGCCCTGGCATGTCCTCCGGCACCACCGATCTGTGATTCCAGAGCAATGGATCCCCTCTGAAACACATGTGGGTTTCGCTCAAAGGCGGCAGTGCTGCGGGCCACATCGGAGGGCAGCCCGCGGGATCCTGGGATCTAAGGGATTATCCATGGCGGGATCCTCCATGGCGGGATCCGGTGGGCGAGGCGGGGAGGCGAGCGTAGGCGCTGGGAGAGCCCTACGAGGCTAAGATAAAGATAGTACTACTCCACTCCGTCTATATTTAAATACAAAGGCCACCAACAGTAACCCAGGCAAAAATTGATCATCCTGCCTGCGTCCTGGTTTATTGGCCCCCTTTTTATTTTGTGCCAATTTTTGACCAAAAATTTAACTAAGAAAATGTTAATGCATGTCACCAAAAATTATATCATTGGAATCACATTTGAATATAGTTTTCGATGACATTAATTTTTATGACATGCATAAATATTGTGTTACTTAAAATTATGGTAAAAAAATTGGCACAAAATACGAAGGAGACCAATGGAAGTAGCAACCCATGATTTAACTACTCGCATGCATGCAGTGGAGTAGTAATGTCTTTCTAAACTATTTCCTCCCTCACGTCCACTCAATTTGCATGCACTGTATTAATTGACCATCAATGAAGTGAACGACTTTACACACGTCAAACTATCACATGGGGTGGATCTTCGTACAAAAATGCGTCCCACCGTGTACCCGCGTGTGCGTGCGAGGGAATGAGTGTGTGCGTGCACATCTTCGCTTCGTGCATTTACTACCGATGTGCGTGAGAGAGGACGAGTACATTCTTCTGGAACCAGCAGCAAGTCACTGTGATCAATCCACACAAGGAGGTCGCGACAACGCCTCCACATGTGCCACATGGCTTCATGGATGCCCCCACATCATTTTAATCATAATATATTAACTGAAAAAAGGAGAGACACTGTGTAGCATGCCATTGGAATTCTAATTTACGTGTTTTGCATATACTGGAAGTACTAGTAATGTACATGTGCATTGCACGCGTGAGATTTGGCAACCAAATTATGAATAAATACCACACTATAGCATGTAAGCTTTGAGTCATATATCCATGATGTAGACGTTTGTTTAATTATTATAGTTCATCTCATTCAAAATCAATTAGTTTTTATAAAAAAGTTAATCTATTTTATGATTCATGGAATTGTGCGTTGTAAAGCATAAAGTAAAAAACAAATAATGGCAATTCAACTAGAAAAAAAGTTTGGGCAATTATGATACGGAAGATTCTAGAACAAAGGAGAAGTACTTGTGTTTTGAGGTTTGTGCATTATGCTTAAGTTCAACCATGGAGTCTTCTAGATTATACATGTGGCAGAATCTGGTGGAATGTAGATGATATCCAATGGCCAATAGTGCTCGGATTTGCCATCTCTGCACCGTCTGATTGGCTTCATCCAACGACCATCTTTCAATTTTATTCGCACTCAATATAGGGGTATAGGGGTATAGATATAGATATAGAGGTATAGATATAGACTAGTGGCACATCATCTAAAGCCTTTCTACACGCTCATTTTTTTGTACAAGTGTGCTCCACCGTGCACCCGCGCGTTTGTATGTGGGAACGAGTGCGTGTGTGCACCTCTTCTCTTTCGCACACGTAGTCCGTGTGTGTGAGAGATACTAACATATGGTAAGGGAATACGTGTCAATGCAATTTGTGTGAAGGAGAGGCCTATATACATACATGTATGTGCATGGGGCCGGGGTGATATACGAGAAGGGAGGGGAGGGGTCGACCGCACGAGACATCGATAGAGATAGATAGAGGGAAGAGCTCTACGAGCGTACAAGCACTGGGATATGGGGGGGGGGGGGTGGGGTGCTGGAAGATGGTGCGAGGGGCCAAGTGGAGGGAGACTATGAAGGAGTGCACAAGTGCGAGATCGATATTAAAGGGGGGGCGAGAACGTGCGCGGTTGCGCGCAGTGGCGGAGCCATGAAAAATAAATGAGCTAGGGGGCCAAGCATTGCTAATCCTTTACGGGGAGGGCCAATTCATCAACTTAAACCATTTTACCAACAATTGATCTACTGATCACATTCATATTAGCCTCTGTATATAGTAATGTTAGGGGGGGGGGGGTAGGGCCTTGCTGCCCCTGTCTTCGCCACTGTGCGTGCGTCTGAGAGATGAAGCGGAAGGCATGGATGATGAGAGGGGGACGATGGATAGATAATGTGGGTGTATCAGCTATGTAATCCTATATATAGAGAGGTATAGATTGATCGATGTGTACGTGGGAAAGAGGGTGAGACCTGACTAGATATATAGATCGATCGGTTTGTGTGCAAAACTGGGAAAGACCTAGATATATATACACACACATAGAGGAACATCGATCGTTGCGCATGCATGTGAGAGATAAAGAATGCCCAAAGTGATGAAGAGGGGAAGGTGTGTGTGTGCGCATGCATGGGAGACCGACCTGAAGAAAAAGATTGCATGTGTGCGATGGATAATGCCGAGTGGTAGTGTGTGTGCATGCATGCACGAGAGAAAGTTAGTGGTACAATTATAAAGAGAAGACAACTGTGTGGGTGTAAAAGACTAGGTGAGGTCATAATCAATGTAAAGTTGAATTCAAATATTTGAATAAGAGATCATGATGTTTGAAACCCATGCATGCATGAATATAACTGAGATATGCATGGTGTAGTTTGGAAACGAGCATGCTATGCTGTATACACATTGAACAAGGTCAGACTTATTTGAATTTGAGATACCAATGGCAGGCATTGTTTGGCCACATTGCATCCGTGCATGGACATACTATTCAAATTGGAGATGATGGGTGGCTTTCGCATCACATATCTATACCCCTATATAGTGTGCGAATAACTTTGAAAGATGGTCGTTGGATGAAGCCAATCCGACGGTGCAGAGATGGCAAATCCAAGCACTACTAGCCGTTGGATATCATCTACATTCCACTAGATTTTGCCACATGTACAATCTAGAAGACTCCAAGGTTGAACTTAAGCATAATGTACAAACCTCAAAACACAAGCACTTCTCCTTTGTTCTAGAATTTTCTGTATCATAATTGCCCAATTTTTTTTCTAGATGAATTGCCATTATTTGTTTTTACTTTATGCTTTACAACGCACAATTCCATGAATCTTAAAATAGATTAGCTTTTTTATAAAAACTAATTGATTTTGAATGAGATGAATATAAGAATTAAACGAACATCTACATCATGCATATATGACTCAAAGCTTACATGCTATAATGTGATATTTATTCATAATTTGGTTGCCAAATCTCATGCGTGCAACACACGTGTACCTTACTAGTCTAAATGGTGTGTGTGTGTGTGTGTTGTGCGTGTTAAACACATTGTACGTAGTATCATACATGGTTTAGATTCCGAACATCTAGCTAGAGCATACATGTACTATGATTTGAATTCAACATAAAATGGATACATATATTTGAATTCGAGATCGTATGTACATGTAGTTCATATTTATATGGGAATTTACTACTCCTATATTCATGTCATGTGTTGTGAAGATAATATTTAGATGGTTGTATAACTAACCCGAGTACAATCCCATTCAAACAGGGAAAATGTACTCAAATTTAGTCCATATGCTAGACAACACGAATTGTTTTTTTATTGTTGAGGGAAGTGCAAATTGATTTGGTACTGTACACGTTAAGTTTATTATCCTGATTTTTTAGTTTTTTGTTGTTGTATTTGAATGCATTTCTAGTAATATAGTAAAACGGGACATGGCTCTCTCTAGTGAGGTGCAGATTGTCTTTTTTTTGTACACGTTAAGCTTTTTCTCCCAAAATTTTAAGCCGCGCCTTGTTATGCCGAAATTTCAAGCTAGCATCTCTGTCTATCGTGCTACGAAACTCCCGCCTCTTCAACCCGCTCCTTGTTACCCCAAAATTTTAAGATATCTCTTTGTCTCGTTGTGCTCCGAAAACTCCCTCCATCTCAACCCGCGTCTTGCTATCCCAAAATTACAACGCGCGCAAAAACTCCCACCTCCTGTGAAATCCCGACACGCGAAATGCCCGTGATACCCCTGAACCGAAAGAACCGCCTCGCTCAAATCGGTGGGGGTACTTTCGTAACTTACCCCACATTTCGAACAAGCGCGTCCCTAAGCCATGGTTCCCCCTCCCATCCCATCCGCCCCCCATTCGTACACCGAGGCGCGAAAACCCGCGAAGCCCCACACCCTCCTCCGCCCGCCACCTAGCCGGAGCCTCTTCCCCGACAACGTCGTCCACAGCAACACCTCGACGTCCCTCATCCACCGCACCGGATGAGGATCCGTCGTCGATCTTGTCGTCCCGCCGGTTCAGCCACCCAGTCCTCCACCTCCAAGGAGTTGCCCCGACATTCACCTCGTCTTTCGCGCCACCTCCATTCCCACACCGCCGTCTTCACCTGCACCACCGGAAGAGCAGCATCATCACCGATTCCTCGGATGAAGCTGAGGCCTAATCGGTGCCACCAAAGAGGTTCTACACTAATCGCTGCATTTTCTTCTTGATTCGATCTCATGGTGCTGCCGGCGCTCGGTCCCGAGCCGACATGGCGCGGCTCCATCTACGGCGGTGTCGCCGTCCACTTCCTCCACGATGTCGCTCCCTCGGCGGCGACGTCCACATCAGTAGGAGTTGCTACTGCTTTGGCTCTCGCTCGCGCTGCTGCTCTGCTCTTGCTCTCGGTCCCCTACCTGGTCTGCTCTTGCTCTTGCTCGCGCTGCTGCTCTCGCTCTTGCTCTTGCTTGCGCTGCTGCTCTACTCTTGCTCGCGCTGTTGCTGCACGAGCAGCAGATCCTGCTCTCGCTCGAGCCCCTGCAGCTGCTGCCCGAGATGTTGCTACATGACTAGCTGCCCCGGCTCTCGCACGCACTGCTGCTCCGGGCGCTGCTGCTGCTGCTACTGCTTTTCTGCTACTAGTGCATTTAGTTTCGACAGTAAAATTCAGTTTCGACAGCAAAATTCAGTTTTGACAGTAAAATTCTATTTTGACAGTTAAATTCAGTTTTGACAGTTAAGTTCAGAGATGAGCAGCTGATGTATTTTTACATCTAGCACTTTGTGGTTATGTATTTTACATCATCTATTGGAGATGCTATTAGAATTCCACTCAGGTTAACATTGTCTCTCTTGTCCTACTTCAGCCTCGCCGTCGTACAACTCACCGGAGCTGGTCCAACGACAAAACCCTCCATCACAGCGGAGCAGTACTCCCGGCTCCATCTCCAGATGCCTAAGATCTTCTTCCCCTCCTCCGACAGCCAAATCAGCTGGAGCATCCTCACCGACCAACCCAATCATGCTAAGATCAACATGGTTTCGCCAAAGAGGTTGTACACTTATTGCATCACTTTTTTACTCTACACGTTATATATATTGTCCACTGAGCACACGTAGTAACGTTAAATACGATTAGTTTCTCCTACTATATGACAAGCAGTGAGGTACCAGGCAACTTAGCTATCCGTGATGGACTCTCTTGAACGCCATCATTATTTATTTCTACGCGTTTGAGCTGTGCATTTGTAGATGGGCCTGGGAGTTGAGCTAGTAGGGCAGTGGCCTGGGTCCAAAGTAGTAGAAGTAGCACAAAAATATTTTTTGAGTGTAGGCTTTTCCCTGTTCAAGCTTGCCTACTAGAATCGCTAGTGCTTGAAAGGAAAAGTGAAGGAAAAACATAGGAATTGGAAAGTTTCCTATGGTACTACTATTCATGCATTTGGTACAAAGGAATGGAGCAAAGAAAAACTGTAGGATTTGTTCCTTTAGTGTATCCTTGAAAGAAAAACCGTAGAAATTTTAATATCCACTTGTCCTCCTTTTCAAATTCCTATTCATGAAGCACAAGACTAAGAGATAGTAGCATAATAGCATTATAACCGTACATTTTCTTGTGGTTTGACTTAATCTCACCATGCTTCTTTGCATCATGTGATCTTCCAATTCTTGCGAACCAAACACCCAGATTGATAGAAATCCTGTGTTTTTAAATTCTCTATTTTGCACGTGCATTCCTATCGTATTCCTGTGTATTTCCTATTCCTGCATTGTTAGAATCCTCCAATTCAAACAAGCCCTTACAGAATTACTTCTGTTACAGATATGTGTCAAAGAAAACCTTGTGTGGTTTGTCCCGCTCCTGCTGCGCTGTGGTCCACCCCAGCTCAGCTGCTCCAACGATGGACGGGTTCACCACAGCAGGGATCCGCCCTCCAGACTGTCTTTCGCTGCCTCAGATCTTCCTCCCCACCGCCGGCAGCCATGACAACTGCATTACCATCATCAACTGAGCAGATGACCTTGAGGACTACACGGGTCCGCAAGAGAGGTCGCACTCTTTCGTGTCTGCTTTCGTTATGTATCGCTTAATATGATGACATGCTACTTTATCGTCCTGTTCACCGACTAGACTCCGAGTCAAGTCCAAACTAATGCTCAAACTTGAGTTTTTAAATGGTTGTGGGGTACATATTGGGGCAGCAATCAATACTATCTGTGTACTATCTGGTTAATCTTGGGTGTCTACTATGAGTTTCATGTTGGGTGGAAACAAACATTAAAGGATCCATTATCTGTATTTTTTAACTGAAGCTATTATCTGCCCGCTATCATTGGTTTTGGGTCTATCCACAGTTTGCTACCATCACTCTGGATTTGTGCATGCACTCCTTACATAATCTCACTATGTTTTATTCCTATGCATGTTAGTTATTGTACACAATGGTACTGAACATGTAGAGCAAAAGAGATGAGCCTTGCGTGATAATAAAATTTCATGCAGATGTCGCTCCATGGTCGGCACAAAAGGAACCCCCCTCCCCCCATTCCACACTGTAATCAAGAGGAAGATAACTATTCAGAGGGGGATTCAGAGGGAGCAGACCACTCCTATTTACCCCCTGAGGTCTTTTGCTCTAACTTGGCATGCTGATGTTGGTCATATCATGTATATGGTGCCTTGCATTGCTTATTTTATACATAAAATATGTCATCTGCTTAGTTTAGACATGCATTGTGTGAATGCCATCTGTTTAGTTTCTATATCATATATGTGAATCATGCAATGCCATCTTGTTTAGCCAGGCATCATATATGTGAATTTTGCAATGCCATCCTGGTTAGCCAGTCATCTTATATGTGAATTATATCATGCCATCCTTTTTTTATTACATATTAAATTTGTCAACAATTTTAGTACATTCAATTACTCTTCCTGTGCATCAGCCATTCGACACGGTCATGGAAAAATCTGGAGTGAAAACAAGGTCTTCAGAGCAGACAATGCTATCTGATAAAGCGCATGTCTTGCTGGTTACGGATAGCTCCTCAGAGGAGGATTCAGAGACAGATGACCAGTCGTATCCCCCCCCCCCCGAGGTGCATGCTCTAACTTGGCAGGGTTATATTGCTCATATCGTGCATATGGTGTCTTGCATTGGCATGTCATTTGCTTAGTTTAGACATGCTTTGTGTGAATGCCACCTGTTTAGTGTCTAATTACCATATATGTGAATTTTGCAATGCCATCTTGTTGCAAGACATTATATGTGTGAATTATGCAATGTTATCTTGTTGCAAGGCATTATGTATGTGAATTATGCAATGCCATGCTGTTTAGCCAAGCGTCATATATGTGAATTATATCATGCCATCCTTTTTTGTATTACTCATTCCATTTGTCGACAATGTTTGTATATTCAACTACTCTTCCTGTGCATCAGCCATTTGAATCTGGAGTGAAAACAAGGTCTTCAGAGCAGACAATGCTACCTGCTGAAGCAGATATCTTGCTGGTTACAGATAGCTCCTCAGAGGAGGATTCAGAGGCAGATGACCAGTCCTATTTTCCCCCTGAGGTGTATGCTCAAACTTGGCAGGGTTATATTACTCATATCATGCATATGTTGTCTTGCAATGCTTAGTTTTTACATCATATACACAATATTGAATGACATCTCCTTAGTTGACACATCATATATGCGATTGCCCTCTGCTCACTTGCTTAGTATATAAATCATATATTTGAATTATATCATGCCATGATGTTTACATAGACAGCATGTATCTGAATTATGGCATGCCAACCCATTTTCTAAAGACATAATATAGTTATATCATCTCATCCTGTTTACATAGTCATCATATTTTGAATTATGTCATTCTATCCGTGAATTATATCATGCCATCATGTTTCCATCGACGGCATGTTTGTGAATTATGGCATGCCAACCACTTTAATAGACACATCATATAGTTATATCATGTCATCCTGTTTACATAGTCATCATATTTTGAAGTATGTCATTCTATCCTGTTTAGTTAGCCATCATATATGTGAAATTGTGTCATGCTATCCTGTTTAATTAGCCATCATATATGTGAAATTATGTCATGCTATCCTGTTTGGTTAGACAACATAAATGTGAATTATTTCATGCCCTGTTTTCTTCCCTACTATCCATTGCACCTGTCTATATTACAATGTCTGTACATTCAATTACTTTTCTTGTTTATCAGCCATTTGAATTGGAGGGGGTGATGGCAACATCTATGAGAGTAAAAACACGGTCTTCAGAAAAGATTGTGCTACCCGTTGATGCAGATAGAACCACGGTTGTACTTGCCCAAGAACCAGCCCCACCACACATATCCCATACTCACGCAGATTGTACCCCTACCCAGTTGGACAGAGAACCAGCTACACCCCTTCTAACCCCAACCCTAGCAGATAGTAACCCAGTTCCAGTTGACACATCACCATCTCCACCACAGAGCACCCAAACACGAGCAGTTAGTAAGGCAACTACAGTGCCCAAAGCACGAGGACCACCACTCCGAACCCCAAGTCAACGCTTAAAGCAGAAGAAGAATTGTTCTCAGGTCAGGTTTCGTAGCTATGGTTCATACTCCTTTGCTCTTGCATCACTATATTTACTCATACCAACTAATTTCAAATTTGAAGGATGCAACTGAAACTCCAATAGCGCAACAGGTAAGTTTTAAACCTGTTTCTTTAACATGTTTGCTGTTGTAACTTGCTCTATGTTGATTTCAGTTTCAATTGAATAAATAGTTATGTTCTCATGCCATGCACATTACAAGTGTTGTTATTGCTCTGTAGTTTCCCACACTTATATTATGTCTATGCTGCTTTGTCTTAAACATATGATTTGAACTGTCTCTATCTTGATTTGGCAACATAAACTAGAATGATATAGACCATACAGTGACCATACTACATAGATATATGTTTGTTTCATGATGTTATCCTGTCCACCTTACTACTGAACTGGTTTACCAAAATGAGTTTCATATACAATATGGTAAACCTGTGATCTGTCTGCTTGTTTCTCTTTTAGAATGCGGACAAAATATTGGAGAAGAGTACCCTGTTATGCAATGGTAAAGGAAGTAATGCAGATAAGGTTCAAGATAGTGAGACATCCCTGTTGGTCTCCAAGAAAGCTGATAAAAATTATATTGAAGACAGTGAGACAACCCCAAAGTCCTGTCTTGATGTAGTGTTCGAGTTACTGGCCACTACTGCTGGCACCAGCTCTTCGAACTCGCTGCCTGAATCAGTTCGGCTTCTTGAGTCTCAACTTCAAGTTGAAAGACATCGATCAGATGTGCTATGACAGGAAGCCGAAGGACCGAGGAAGTCCCTGCAGAATTCAGATGCATACTTTCTGGTGCAACAGCAAGTGCTAGAGGATTTAAGCGCCAAACAAGAGAAAGCTAAGAAGCTTGCTAAGCGTCTTGCCAGCATGGTGGATACCCAGGATATTGTTTCTTGAGCTCTTGTGAAGTGGTTTCAGTGCTGGACTTGTTTTGTTGCGGCGTTTATTTGCACTGGTCGCCAACTTTGACAACCAGTGTATGTAATATGCTGCTTCGTTCCCCATATTTGCACTGGTGGCGAACTTTGATGCCCAGTGGATGTAATATGTGTAATAGCCGTGATAGCCTAGCGTAAGTTGCTTGCTTATTTATTTCCTTATTGTCCTGTTTATTTGTTTGCTTGTAGTCTGTGCAGTTCTTTTTCTGCGGTTTGCTAGTGGCCGCAATAACCTATTTTTTAAAACTAGGCCACAATAACCATGGGCTACATATTTACTGTAGTGACCATGGGCCTCCTACGGGCCGTAGAAACAATGGGCCTTCTACGGGCCGTAGAAACAATGGGCCTTCTACGGGCGGTAGAATCAATGGGCCTTCTACGGGCCGTATGATCGACTGGCCAAACATGGGCCAATAACGGACCACATTATGGGCCGTAAACGGGCTAGAGTTGGAATCGTCCGTTCATGGGCCGACCATAATGGGCCATCGTTAATCGGCCATATTTGATGACGATATGAAAACGGCCCAACGGATTAATGGGCCACAAACAGACTGACTTTAACTACTGGCTGAATTTGGCCCACAACCGGAACAAGCCAGTAACGGACCGTAAGTAATTGAATGCTGCAAATCAGCCCAAGAATAAATGGGCCCTGAGAAGGCCGAAAGATAACACGGGCTGGAAATGGCCCAATGGAATAATGGGCCGTTAATGGGTATAAAATGATACACTGTTCATTACGGGCCAGTTTCACCACGGGCCGTTAATGGGCCAAGAGTTACAAAGGGCCTCATATGGGGCGAAAGACGTCATGGGCCATACATGGGCCGGAAGTTACAATGGGCTGGAATCATATTGGACGGCCCAGATGACGCTACTGGGCCTAATTCGGATAGGCCATAATGGGCCATGAGTTAGTGGGCTGTAAATGGGCTATATGCGAACATGCCGCTAGCAGGCTTTAAGTGGGCCGACCGTTACCTTTTGACCAGGTCAAACGGGCCGGCCTTTTGACCTGAATGGGCCACTGTTGGGCCGAGCCACGTGTCGACATATCATAGGCGCGTCCCGTCCATTCACTGGATGACAACTGTCCCAACGCTGGGCCGACACGTGGATCCGCGGGCGAATGAGAATTTTACACGTGGAAAATCCCCATTGGTCTGGGCTGTTAACGGGTTATCGGATCCAAACCGGAACGCGATAGCTTAACGGCGACCCGTTACGCTGGATGCCATGTGTCGGTTACCCTTGACGAAAGCACTTCCATGACGCGCCATTATCGTCATGGAAGTGGACACTTCCGTGATGATAATTTTGGTATCATCATGGAACACTTCTATGACAGTACAGGTATGACTATCTTGATTCTTTCATAAAATCGTCATGGATGTACATGCATGACAGAAAACGTGACCTACTGTGACAAACACGTATCATCACGGAAGTGTATTTTTTTGTAGTGTCTGCAGTGGTCAGGCTTTGAGTCTGACTCAATTTCACACCTTGTAACACAGGTAAGAACCCTTTCTTTGACTGATCCATTTTGAACTTCTTCAAAACTTTATCAAGGAATGTGCTTTGTGAAAGTCCTATTAAGCGTCTCAATCTATCTCTATAGATCTTGATGCCCAATATATAAGCAGCTTCACCGAGGTCTTTCATTGAAAAATTCTTATTCAAGTATCCTTTTATGCTATCCAGAAATTCTATATCATTTCCAATCAACAATATGTCATCCACATATAATATCATAAATGCTACAGAACTCCCACTCACTTCCTTGTAAATACAGGCTTCACCGTAAGTCTGTATAAAACCATATGCTTTGATCACCTCATCAAAGCGTATATTCCAACTCCGAGATGCTTGCACCAGTCCATAGATGGATCGCTGGAGCTTGCACACTTTGTTAGCACCTTTAGGATCGACAAAACCTTCTGGTTGCATCATATACAACTCTTCTTTAAGAAATCCATTAAGGAATGCAGTTTTGACATCCATTTGCCAGATTTCATAATCATAAAATGCGGCAATTTCTAACATGATTCGGACAGACTTAAGCATCGCTACGGGTGAGAAAGTCTCATCGTAGTCAACTCCTTGAACTTGTCGAAAACCTTTCGCGACAAGTAGAGCTTTGTAGACAGTAGCATTACCATCAGTGTAAGTCTTCTTCTTGAAGATCCATTTATTCTCAATGGCTTGCCGATCATCGGGCAAGTCCACCAAAGTCCACACTTTGTTCTCATACATGGATCATATCTCAGATTTCATGGCCTCAAGCCATTTATCGGAATATGTGCTCATCATAGCTTCTTCATAGTTTGTAGGTTCGCCTTGGTCTAGTAACATGACTTCCCAGACAGGATTGCCGTACCACTCTGGTGCGGATCGTGCTCTGGTTGACCTACGAGGTTCAGTAGCAACTTGATCTGAAGTTTCATGATCATTATCATTTGCTTCCTCTCTAGTTGGTGTAGGCATCACGGGAACGGTTTTCTGTGATGTGCTACTTTCCAATTTGAGAGAAGGTACAATTACCTCATCAAGTTCTACTTTCCTCCCACTCACTTCTTTTGAGAGAAACTCCTTCTCTAGAAAGGTTCCATTCTTGGCAACAAAGATCTTGCCTTCGGATCTGTGGTAGAAGGTGTACCCAATTGTTTCCGTAGGGTATCCTATGAAGATGCACTTCTCCGATTTGGGTTCGAGCTTATCAGGCTAAAGCCTTTTGACATAAGTGTCACAACCCCAAACTTTAAGAAACGACAGCTTAGGTTTCTTGCGAAACCACAGTTCATATGGTGTCGTCTCAACGGATTTAGACGGTGCCCTATTTAACGTGAATGCGGTTGGATCTAATGCATAACCCCAAAACGATAGTGGTAAATCGGTAAGGGACATCATAGATCGCACCATATCTAATAAACTACGGTTACGATGTTCGGACACACTATTACGCTGTGGTGTTCCAGGTGGCGTGAGTTGTGAAACAATTCCACATTGTTTTAAATGAAGGCCAAACTCGTAACTCAAATATTTACCTCCGCGATCAGATCGTAGAAACTTTATTTTCTTGTTACGATGATTCTCCACTTCACTCTGAAATTCTTTGAACTTTTCAAATGTTTCAGACTTGTGTTTCATCAAGTAGATATATGCATACCTACTCAAATCATCTGTGAAGGTCAGAAAATAACAATACCCGCCGCGTGCCTCAACACTCACCGGACCGCATACATCGGTATGTATTATTTCCAATAAGTCATTAGCTCGCTCCATTGTTCTGGAGAACGGAGTTTTAGTCATCTTGCCCATGAGTCATGGTTCGCAAGTATCAAATGATTCATAATCAAGTGATTCCAAAAGTCCATCCGTATGGAGTTTCTTCATGCGCTTTACACCAATATGACCTAAACGGCAGTGCCACAAGTATGTTGCACTACCATTATCAACTTTGCATCTTTTGGCATCAATATTGTGAATATGTGTATCACTACGATCGAGATTCGACAAGAATAGACCACTCATCAAGGGTGCATGACCATAAAAGATATTACTCATATAAATAGAACAACCATTATTCTCTGATTTAAATGAATAACTGTCTCGCGATAAACAAGATCCAGATATAATGTTCATGCTTAACGTGGGCACCAAATAACAATTATTCAGGTCTAAAACTAATACCAAAGGTAGATGTATAGGTAGCGTGCCGACGGTGATCACATCGACTTTGGAACCATTCCAGACGCGCATCATCACCTCGTCCTTAGCCAATCCTCGTTTATTCCGCAGCTCCTGTTTCGAGTTACAAATATGAGCAACCAAACCAGTATCAAATACCCAGGCGCTGCTACGAGCATTAGTAAGGTACACATTAATAACATGTATATCAAATATACCTTTGTTCGCTTTGCCATCTTTCTTATCCGCCAAGTATTTGGGGCAGTTCCGCTTCCAGTGACCATTCCCTTTGCAGTAGAAGCACTCAGTTTCAGGCTTGTGTCCAGCTTTGGGCTTCTTCCCGGGAGTGGCAACTTGCTTGCCATTCTTCTTGAAGTTCCCTTTCTTTCCCTTACCCCTTTTCTTGAAACTAGTGGTCTTGTTAACCATCAACACTTGATGCTCTTTCTTGATTTCTACCTCCGCGGCCTTAAGCATTGCGAAGAGCTCAGGAATCGTTTTATTCATCCCTTGCATATTATAGTTCATCACGAGGCCTTTGTAGCTTGGTGGCAGTGATTGAAGAACTCTGTCAATAACACTATCAACTGGAAGATCAACTCCTAGCTGAGTCAAGTGGTTATGATACCCAGACATTTTGAGTATGTGTTCACTGACAGAACTATTCTCCTCCATCTTGCAGCTATAGAACTTGTTGGAGACTTCATATCTCTCAACCCGGGCATTTTCTTGAAATATTAACTTCAACTCTTGGAACGTCTCATATGCTCGATGACGTTCAAAACGTCTTTGAAGTCCCGGTTCTAAGCCGTAAAGCATGGCACACTGAACTATCGAGTAGTCATCAGATCTTGCTTGCCAGACGTTCATAACATCTGCTTCAGCTCCCGCAGCAGGCCTGTTACCTAGCGGTGCATCAAGGACATAATTATTCTGTGCAGCAAGGAGGACAATCCTCAAGTTACGGACCCAGTCCGTGTAGTTGCTACCATCATCTTTCAACTTAGCTTTCTCTAGGAACGGATTAAAATTCAGGGGAATGGTAGCTCGGGCCATTGATCTACAACATAGATATCCAAAACTATAAGACTAAGTTCATGATAAATTAAGTTCAATTAATCAAATGACTAATGAACTCCCACTTAAATAAACATCCCTCAGGTTATCTAAGTGATATGTGATCCAAATCAACTAACCCATGTCCGATCATCATGTGAGATGGGGTAGTCATCAATTGTGAACATCTCTATGTTGATCATATCTACTATATGACTCACGTTCGACCTTTCGGTCTCCAGTGTTCCGAGACCATGTTTGTACATGCTAGGCTCGTCAAGTTTAACCCAAGTATTCTGCATGTGCAAAACTGTCTTACACCCGTTGTATGTGAACGTAGAGTCTATCACACCCGATCATCACGTGGTGCTTCGAAACGACGAACTTTGGCAACGGTGCATACTCGGGGAGAACACTTTTATCTTGAAATTTAGTGATGGTATCATCTTATAATGCTACCGCTGTTCTAAGCAAAATAAAATGCATAAAGGATAAACATCACATGCAATCAAAATATGTGACATGATATGGCCATCATCATCTTGTGCTTTTGATATCCATCTCCAAAGCATCGTCATGATCTCCATCGTCACCGACTCGACACCTTGATCTCCATCATTGCGTCAGGGTCGTCTCGCCAACTATTGCTTCTACAACTATCGCTAACGCATAGTGATAAAGTAAAGCGATTACATGGCGCTTGGATTTCATTCAATAAAGAGACAACCCTAAGGCTCCTGCCGGTTGTCGATATTACAAAACATGATCATCTCATACATCAACATATATCACATCATATCTTGACCATATCACATCACAACATGCCCTGCAAAAACAAGTTAGACGTCCTCTACTTTGTTGTTGCAAGTTTTACGTGGCTGCTACGGGCTTCTAGCAAGAACTGTTCTTACCTACGCAAAAATCACAACGGTGATTCATCAAATTTGCTATTTTAACCTTCTTCAAGGACCGGCCCTAGTCAAATTCGATTCAACTAAAGTAGGAAAAACAGACACCCGCCAACCACCTCTATGCAAAACTAGTTGCTTGTCTGTCGGTGGAACCGGTCTCATGTGCGTGGACATGTAAGGTTGGTCCGGGCCACTTCATCCCACAATAACGCCAAATCAAAATAAGACATTGGTGGTAAGCAATATGACTATCACCGACCACAACTCTTTGTGTTCTACTCGTGCATATCATCTACGCATAGACCTGACTCGGATGCCACTGTTGGGAAACATTGCATGGAAAACAAATTTTTTTCTGCGCACACGCAAGATCTATCCATGGAGATGCATAGCAACGAGAGGAGAGAGTGTGTCTACATACCCTAGTAGACCATAAGCGGAAGTGCTTGTTAACGCGGTTGATGTAGTCGAACTTCTTCGCGCTCCAACCGATCAAGTACCGAACGTACGTCACCTCCGTGTTCTGAACACGTTCAGCTCGGTAACATCCTCCGCCTTCTTGATTCAGCAAGACAACGAAGTAGTGGACGAGTACCGGCAGCACGACAGCGTGGTGACGATGATGGTGAAGCTATCTCCGCAGGGCTTCGCCTAAGCACTACGAAAATATGACCGGGGGTGTAAATGGTGGAGGGGGGCGCCGCACACGGCTAAGCAATTGTTCTGGGTGTGCTAGGCGCCCCTCCCACATATATATAGGTGGGAGGGAGAGGGGAGAGGCCAAGGGGCGCCCCAAGTAGGTCCGAATCCTACTTGGGCTCCTGCCCTTGGGCGCGCCCCTTGCCATATTTGTCGGAGGGGGGAAGGAAAGGGGGAAGAGGGAAGGAAGGGGAGGCCGAATCCCCCCCTTTCCTTTCCATCACTTGGGCGGCTGCCATGGGGGGTGCGCCAGCCCCTTGTGGGCTCGTGTGCTCCCCTCTTGTGGCCCAATAGGCCCACTATCCTCCCGAGGGTGTTCGGTACCCCCTCCGGTACTCAGATGACTATCCGGTACACTCCGAAACACTTCCGGTGCCCGAATACCATCGTCCTATATATCAATATTTACCTCTCGACCATTTCGAGACTCCTCGTCAAGTCCGTGATATCATCCGGGACTCCGAACAACATTCTTGTCACCAAATCTTATAAATCATATAACACTATATCGTCAATGAACGTTAAGCGTGCGGACCCTACGGGTTCGAGAACTATGTAGACATGATCGAGACACCTCTCCGGTCAATAACTAATAGCGAAACCTGGATGCCCATATTGGCTCCTACATATTCTATGAAGATCTTTATCGGTCGAACCGTTATGACAACATACGTAATTCCCTTTGTCCATCGGTATGTTACTTGCCCGAGATTCGATCGTCGTTATCTTCATACCTAGTTCAATCTCGTTACCGGCAAGTCTCTTTACTCGTTCCATAATACATCATCTCGTAACTAACTCCTTAGTCATTTGCTTGCAAGCTTATGATGTGTATTACCGAGAGGGCCCAGAGATACCTCTCGGATACTCGGAGTGACAAATCATAATCTCGATCTATGCCAACTCAACAAACACCTTCGGAGATACCTGTAGAGCATCTTTATGATCACCCAGTTATGTCGTGACGTTTGATAGCACACAAGGTATTCCT
This sequence comes from Thinopyrum elongatum, assembly GCA_011799875.1. Classification (NCBI taxonomy): domain Eukaryota; kingdom Viridiplantae; phylum Streptophyta; class Magnoliopsida; order Poales; family Poaceae; genus Thinopyrum; species Thinopyrum elongatum. The sequence continues at coordinate 264,131,149 of CM022297.1, forward strand.
CCGGTATCCGGGAGTTGCATAATCTCATAGTCGGAGGAATATGTATTTGACATGAAGAAAGCAATAGCAATAAACTGAAGGATCATTATGCTAAGCTAACAGATGGGTCTTGTCCATCACATCATTCTCCTAATGATGTGATCCCGTTATCAAATGACAACACATGTCTAAGGTTAGGAAACCTTAACCATCTTTGATCAACGAGCTAGTCTAGTAGAGGCTTACTAGGGACACGGTATTTGTTTATGTATTCACACATGTATTTAAGTTTCCGATCAATACAATTCTAGCATGAATAATAATCCTTTATCATGAATAAGGAAATATAAAATAACAACTTTATTATTGCCTCTAGGGCATATTTCCTTCAATGGTAATGTTACTGTCTACAAAGCTCGAGTTGTTGCAAAAGGTTTTCGACAAGTTCAAGGGGTTGACTACGATGAGACTTTCTCACCCGTAGCGATGCTTAAGTCTGTCTGAATCATGTTAGCAATTGCCGCATTTTATGATTATGAAATCTAGCAAATGGACATCAAAACTGCATTCCTTAATGGATTTCTTAAAGAAGACTTGTATATGATGCAACCAGAAGGTTTTGTCGATCCTAAAGGTGCTAACAAAGTGTGCAAGCTCTAGCGATCCATCTATGGACTGGTGCAAGCATCTCGGAGTTGGAATATATGCTTTGATGAGGTGATCAAAGAATATGGTTTTATACAGACTTATGGTGAAGCCTGTATTTACAAGAAAGTGAGTGGGAGCTCTGTAGCATTTCTGATATTATATGTGGATGACATATTATTGATTGGAAATGATATAGAATTTCTGGATAGCATAAAAGGATACTTGAATAAGAATTTTTCAATGAAAGACTTCGGTGAAGCTGCTTATATATTGGGCATCAAGATCTATAGGGATAGATCGAGACGCTTAATAGGACTTTCACAAAGCACATACCTTGACAAAGTTTTGAAGAAGTTCAAAATGGATCAGTCAAAGAAAGGGTTCTTGCCTGTGTTACAAGGTGTGAAGTTGAGTCAGACTCAAAGCCCGACCACTGCAGAAGATAGAGAGAAAATGAAAGTCATTCCCTATGCCTCAGCCATAGGTTCTATCATGTATGCTATGCTGTGTACCAGACCTGATGTGTGCCTTGCCATAAGTCTGGCCGGGAGGTACCAAAGTAATCCAGGATTGGATTACTGGACAGCGGTCAAGAACATCCTAAAGTACCTGAAAAGGACAAAGGATATGTTTGCCGTTTATGGAGGTGACGAAGAGCTCGTCGTAAATGGTTACGTCGATGCTAGCTTCGACACAGATCCGGATGACTCTAAGTCACAAACCGTATACGTATTTAAATTGAATGGTGGAGCTGTCAGTTGGTGTAGTTCCAAGCAGAGCGTCGTGGTGGGATCTATGTGTGAAGTGGAGTACATAGCTGCTTCGGAAGCAGCACATGAAGGAGTCTGGATGAAGGAGTTCATATCCGATCTGGGTGTAATACCCAATGCATCGGGTCCAACGAAAATCTTTTGTGACAACACTGGAGCAATTGCCTTGGCGAAGGAATCCAGGTTTCACAAGAGAACCAAACACATCAAGAGACGCTTCAACTCCATTCGTGAAAAGGTCAAGGATGGAGACATAGAGATTTGCAAAATACATACGGATCTGAATGTGGCAGACCCGTTGACTAAGCCTCTTCCGCGAGAAAAACATGATCAACACCAAGACTCCATGGGTGTTAGATTCATTACAATGTAATCTAGATTATTGACTCCAGTGCAAGTGGGAGACTGAAGGAAATATGCCCTAGAGGTTTCCTTATTCATGATAAAGGTTTATTATTCATGCTAGAATTGTATTGATCGGAAACTTAAATACATGTGTGAATACATAAACAAATACCGTGTCCCTAGTAAGCCTCTACTAGACTAGCTCGTTGATCAAAGATGGTTAAGGTTTCCTAACCATAGACATGTGTTGTCATTTGATAACGGGATCACATCATTAGGAGAATGATGTGATGGACAAGACCCATCCGTTAGCTTAGCATATTGATTGTTCAGTTTATTGCTATTGCTTTCTTAATGTCAAATACATATTCCTTCGACTATGAGATTATGCAACCCCCGGATACCGGAGGAATACCTTGTGTGCTATCAAATGTCACAACATAACTGGGTGATCATAAAGATGCTCTACAGGTATCTCCGAAGGTGTTTGTTGAGTTGGCATAGATCGAGATTAGGATTTGTCACTCCGAGTATCGGAGAGGTATCTCTGGCCCCCCTCGGTAATACACATCATAAGAAGGCTTGCAAGCAAAGTGACTAAGGAGTTAGTTGCAAGATGATGTATTATGGAACGAGTAAAGAGACTTGCCCATAATGAGATTGAACTAGGTATGAAGATACCGACGATTGAATCTTGGGCAAGTAACATACCGATGGACAAAGGGAATTACGTATGTTGTCATAAGGTTCGACCAATAAAGATCTTTGTAGAATATGTAGGAGCCAATATGGGCATCTAGGTTCCGCTATTGGTTATTGACCGGAGAGGTGTCTTGGTCATGTCTACATAGTTCTCGAACCCATAGGGTCCGCACGCTTAACGTTCGTTGACGATATAGTGTTATATGAGTTATATGATTTGGTGACCGAATGTTGTTCAGAGTCCCGGATGATATCACGGACATAACGAGGAGCTCCGGAATGGTTCGAAGGTAAAGATTGATATATAGGACGATGATATTTGGACACCGGAAGAGTTTTGGGATGTACCAGATAGAAATCGGGTTACCGGAAGGGGTTCCGGACACCCCGGGAGGTTAATGAGCCATATGGGCCAAAGGGGGGCACACACCAGCCCACAAGGGGCTGGCGCATCCCTCCTAGGCTGCAGCCCTTGGAGATAGAAGGAAAGGGGTGGAGTCGGCCTCCCCCTTCCTTTCCTCTCCCCCCTTTCCTTCCCCCTCCGGCAAATATGGTAACGGGGTCGCGGCTAGGGGAGGACCCCAAGTAGGATTCGGCCTACTTGGGGCGCCTCCTTGACTGCTCCCCCCTCCCCCCACCTATATATATGTGGGAGGGGGCGCCACACATAACCATGACAATTGCTTAGCCATGTGCGGCGCCCTCCTCCACAGTTTAGTCCCTCGGTCATATTTTCATTGTGCTTAGGCGAAGCCCTGCGGAGATAACTTCACCATCACCGTCACCACGCTGTCGTGCTGCCGGAACTCGTCCACTACTTTGCTGTCTTGCTGGATCAAGAAGGCGAGGACGTCACCGAGCTGAACATGTGCTGAACGCGGAGGTGCCATACGTTCGGTATTCGATCGGTTGGATCGCGAAGAAGTTCGACTACATCAACTGCGTTACTAAACGCTTCCGCTTACGGTCTACGAGGATACATAGACACACTCTCCCCCTTGTTGCTATGCATCTCCATGGATAGATCTTGCGTGTGTGTAGAATTTTTTTGTTTTCCATGCAACATTTCCCAACAAAAGGGCCTATCTTTTATTTATCTCCTACCTTTATACAAGAGTCATGGTGATCATCACCTCTTCTTTTTATACCTTTTCTTTTTGGCAAGAACTATATGTTGGGGGAAGATCCAGATATATATATCCTCTCGGATGTAGGTATTCATAAACTATTATTGTTGACGTTACCCTTGAGGTAAAAGGTTGGGAGGTGAAGTTATAAGCCCCTATCTTTCTCTGTGTCCGATTGAAACTTTGATCTCATAAGTATCGCGTGAGTGTTAGCAATTATGAAAGACGAAATGATAGTTGAGTTTGTGAAACTTGCTAAAACAAAAGCTCTTACATTGACTCCTTCCGATGTTATGATAAATTGCAATTGTTTCAATGACCAAGATCATAGTTTGTTGGTTTTCAATAAAGTTCTTGTTTCATACTTTACCTTGCGAACGAATTGTTACTTTAACATAAGAAATGATATGACAATATATGTTGTTGTTCTAAAGATGATCATGATGCCTTCATGTCCGTATTTTATTTTATCGACACCTCTATCTCTAAACATGTGGACATGATTATCGATTTCGTCTTCCGCTTGAGGACAAGCAAGGTCTAAGCTTGGGGGAGTTGGTACGTGTAACACCCTCTATGTAATAGCCACTGTGATCATCTGCTAATAATGCCAAGTCATTCTCATTTGCAGTGCCTAGTCACCTTGGTTAAAGATTCAATTCAAATCCTACTCTGAAAATCAATTCAAACTCAAAAGTGAAAAATGAAGTTGCTCCAAACATGTTGGAAAAATGTTCACATTATAGCAAATTATCCAAAACTATTTGCTGTTAAGGAACACAACATCATCATCACTAACTGGGCCTAATACATTTTAGCAGAGTCAAAACAGCACTTAAATGCCCTATTCATTTTTGAATAAATTCAAATGGGTTCCAAAAATGCCCAAACTTTTTGTGGCAGTGCTGGATATTGCAATACACTAGTGTGAGCAAGTTTCACGTTTTTGCAAACTCAGTTGAATGCTCAAAATATTCCAAAGCTATCTCTGTTAAAAGAAAAAGCATAAAACAGAAAAATAAAACAAAAAAGGCACTGTGCACTGGGCCTAAGTGCATGGTGCCCCGAAACCGGCCAACGGGCCCATCCCACCTTCTCTCTCCCTCGCCGTGTCAGCTCGCCTATGGCTGCGCGCGCGCGCCGGCCGAACGGCGACACGGCGACGGCCACTAACGCCCCACCGATGCAGGGGATAAGGCATCGGCCCCGTTCCTCCCCCTGGTCCCTCCGCTCACTCTTCCCCCTCTCCCTCACTCACCCCGACGCTTTCTTCCTCAGATCCACCGACGCCCGATGCCATCGCCGTCGTGCCTCGCTCATCACCGCGGCCACAGCCACCACCTCGCTCCGCCGTCTTGTCCAGGAGCTCCACCGGCCTCTTCTTCCTCTTCTGGTGTAACCAGGCAGAGCCAGGAATCGCTGCAGCGAGCCACATGACCTCGTCTTCAACCTCGGTCGCCGGCGATCCCCTTCTTCTCCGTCGCCGTTTTGCTGCTCCTAACCTTTCACGGGCCAACTTGCGTGCCGCACGGTGAGCCCCTCCGCCTCCTGTTCCTCTTCGTTAACCTCCTCGCACGTCGTAGCTAGCTCAACGTCGCGCTCGTGAGCTCACCGCTGCAGATCGCTTCGCCGCCATGGCCATGGCCCCTGTCGTGCTCGCTTGAGCACGACATCGAGCTCCTGGTGCTCCCAGGAGCCCAACGAGCCCGCGCCCGAGCCTCCCCGTGCCTCCTAGCGTAGTTTCCATCGAGGTCCCGAACGCGCTGCCGCCAAAGCTCGTCACCGGCCACTTTTCCAGTGACCATTTGGTCCGGCACCACCACCAAGTGACGCGGCACCCTTCAGCCGTTCGAACGCAAGTAGCCGCGCGCGAAACAACCCTCTGTGGAGCATTTCCGAGCGTCTCCGGCAAGCTCCGCCGTGATTTTGGTCACCGGAGTTGTCTCCAGCGCCGACACCGACGTGGCTCGATGGGCCCCGCCCCTGGGTCGCTGACCAGTGGGTCCAGGGGGCCCCGTTAACTAGGTTGACCCAGTCAACATGCTGACTGGGCAGCTCCAGCCACTGACATGTGGGCCCCATCGATTAATTAGCCTAATTAATGATTTATTAAATAAAAATAATTAGTTTAGCCTAATATGTCACTGACATATGGGGCCCACACCCCTAATAAAAATAATTATTAAATAAAAATAATTAGTTTAGCACGTCTCCGAGGAGAGCACAGTACTAGCTTGGATGCCTCTGAGTTCCGATACATTCTGTATGCCCCTGCTGGAGATGCTACTGGTTACTACACAGCTATCTGTGCCCCGTATGAGCCTCGTCGTTATGACCCGCAGGTTCTGATTCAGTGCACTCAGGCTCTGGATCGCACTGTTCGGGCTCTTGCCGGCAAGTTGTTCGCCACTCGAGCACGCCTCTACGATGCTATGACACAGTTGCTACCAACTGTTCATGCAGGGATACATCCGGAGCACATCCTTTACCCGCGCAGGACTCAGATGTATACTGGTATTGATTGGCTGCTGTTGGAGGTCACACGCCTGCACGTAGACCTCTTCTTTTAGCTCGAGACCGGATTCTGCATCAGAGTGCACATGGAGCACAGGATCCTTCCGCGACGAACATTCGTCATCAGCACTTGCAGTTACCCCGTTTCGGCGGTTCTTCCCGACGTTGATGTAGCCTTTGCTATGTCACGTGGTGTACTTCCTCACCGCGTGCCTGCGTGCCGCCTAAGTTAATTAGCTTAACTTCATGCTGTTATAACACTAGTCTGTAACCGAACTTATGTATGGATCTGTATGTCATGTTGACTGTGATGTTGCATCTACTACACTTCCTTCTGTTGTGCGTGATTACTTCATGAATGATTCCATACAATGCCAATTCTTGTTGCTAAATGTGACGATTGCCGTCGCGTTAAAGCAGAACATCAGAAGCCTGCAGGAATTCTTCAACCACTTCCTATTCCTTTATGGAAATGGGATAAGGTTCAAATGGACTTCATTACTGGCCTTCCCAAGTCACAGAAGGGTCACGATGCTATTCTTGTCGTCGTCGACCAACTTTCCAAAGTTGCACACTTTCGGCCTGTCAAGGAGACTATCACTGCTAATCAGTTAGCAGAGCTTTATATCTCCAGAATTTTTTCACTCCACGGTATTTCGAAGGAGATCAGTTCAGACCGTGGCGGTCTTTTCACCTCAAAGTTCTTTGAAAGTTTCCAAGAAGCTATGGGAACTCATATCACCTGTCAGGCGCAGCGTGACCAACGTTTTCCAATGCTGCGTCGAACCAGAGAAAGGCAAGGCAATCCTCAGAGACATACACCAGGGCGAGTGCGGCCACCACGCGGCCTCCAGATCCCTTGTCGCCAAAGCTTTCCGCCATGGTTTCTTCTGGCCGACTGCTTTGGAGGACGCCAAGGATCTGGTCAAGAAATGCAAGGGGTGCCAAAAATTCAGCTCCAAGCAACATCTGTCGGCTTTTGCACTCAAGACCATCCCCCTTACCTGGCCCTTTGCCGTCTGGGGGCTGGACATGGTGGGCCCATTCAAGACAGCACGCAGTGGCATGACCCATCTGCTGGTCGCCGTGGACAAATTCACCAAGTGGATTGAAGCCAAACCAATCAAGAAACTAAATGGTCCGACCGTTGTGACCTTCATCGCGGATCTCACCGTCCGGTACGGTGTGCCACACAACATCATCACCGACAATGGCACTAACTTTGCCAAAGGCGCCTTGGCCCGTTTCTGCTCGACGCAGGGCATCCGACTGGACTTAGCGTCCGTTGCCCATCCGCAGTCAAACGGCCAGGTAGAACAAGCAAACGGCCTCATCTTATCCGGCATCAAACCCCGACTGGTCGAGCCGCTGGAGCGCTCGGCCGGCTGCTGGATCAACGAGCTGCCGGCCGTCCTCTGGAGTCTCCGCACCACTCCGAACAGATCAACCGGTTTCACCCCCTTCTTCCTCGTATACGGGGCCGAGGCCGTCATCCCAACTGACATCGAGTTCGACTCGCCTCGCGTCACCATGTACATGGAGGCGGAGGCGAAGGAAGCACGAGAAGACGGCATCGATCTGCTGGAAGAGGGCCAGCTGTTAACACTCAGCCGGTCCGCCATCTACCAGCAGAGCCTGCGCCGCTACTACAGTCGGAAGGTCAAGCCACGATCCTTCCAAGAGGGAGACCTTGTGCTCCTGCTGATCCAGCGAACAGCCGGCTAGCACAAGCTCTCGGCCCCTTGGGAAGGCCCCTTCATCATTAGCAGAGCCTTGGGCAACGACTCCTATTACCTCATCGACGCGCAGAAGCCCAGGGCGCGTAAAAGGGACGATTCCGGCAAGGAAGCAGAGCGCCCATGGAACGCAAATCTTCTCCGAAGATTTTACAGTTAAATACAGTATGTACCACACTACCTTTTGTACTAAGGGCAAAGGCATCGGGTCCCTCGAGGAGCACTCGGGGGCTACCTTTCTTATCTGTATGATAAGTTTCATGCCTGTGAGTATGTTATTTCATTCCTACGCCTGGCACCGGGTCTGACCAGTCGGCCCGGGGGCTTGCCGCCTTGTACTACGTTGGCTCTACCTGCAGTCGGACAAGTAGTGTGCCGGCATCTAAGCCCACCCTTGCCATAAGCCACAGCTCGCAGAGTGACTGTCTGGCCGGCAAGGGTCAAAGGCAAGAAATGGTGCTCACATGAAAAATGGCTAAGGACGAAAGCACCCACATAGGCCAAGTCGGCTCCTCGCCTAGCCGTCCGGTTGCTGAGCAGCCGGCCGGCCGGCTTCTCACTTAAATTGCTACGTTCTAAGCTGCCAAAGTACTTGTCTTCCCAAAATGGCCAAGTACTTGACCCGGCCAGCAGACCGAGAATGGTTGTTTGGCCGGCAAGGCGGCAGCCAAGGGAAAGCGGCAAAGGAAAAAGCCAAGAAGAACAGAAAGCAAGACAAGTCAGAGCTCGGCGAAGCACATCTTGTGCGAGAATTAAATCACATAGCAAGAGGCCCTCGGCCAGCATTCAACAAAGTTTGAATACACCCAGCGGGTGGAACTGCGCGAATTTAACAAAGTTTGTTCTAAAGATTACCAAAGCAGGAAAAGATAAGATAAGTTGGCAGCCTAGGCCAAACGAGCAACAGGCGGGTCCGGCAGGTTGGTGGAGTCGGCGTCGCCAGTTGGTGGAGTGGCCGTCTGGCGAGTCTCGGCTTGGTCGCCTTCAGCAGCAGTCGGTGCACTCGCACGCGGCTCGTTGCTCGAGGCCTGATTGAGCTGAAGCTGGGTGTCCACTCCGCCTTCCGGTGCGTCGCCTTCACCATCCTCATCTTCCTCATCCTCGCCTTCGTCGCTTGAGGCGATTTCTTCCGCCGAGTCCTCGCCGTCATCCGGGTTCAGCCCGAACCAGTCCATCGGCACCTCGGCACCTTCCTCGTCCAGCTCGGGGAAGCAGACGCCGGTGTCGGTGTACTCGGCGATCGCCACCGCGCGATGGGTGAGCGCGGGCCCCGCTGCCACCAACTCTTCCATGGCCTCCTGTCGGAACGTGGCCAACTGGGCTAGGCCCAGCCCAGGATACCACGCCTTGACAAACTCCAAGGCTCTTCGGGCGCCTGCCCGAGCGGAGGAGCCCCTCCAAGCCTCGAAGCGGCCGATTGCCGCCTCCAACCAGTCGGCGGTCCGACTGGGGGTGCGTGGAGCCTGGCCGCCTGGCCAGAGGGCGGAAACCAGCTGAGACCCGACACGCTGAAGGCGGCGGAGCAGACGGTGAACCGGCTGTAAACGCGTCCTGACGGCCAGGAGCTGCTCGTTCATGTTCCAAGGCGCGTCGGGCGGGATCTCCACTCCTTCCCTCCTACGCCGGTCACGCCGCGCCTCGATGGCCTGGCTGACAGCGACAGCGTGGCCAGGAAAGAAGTCTACGCAAAAGAAAAACAGAGATCAGAAGCCGACTCCCGATGCAGTCAGCAGCTATTCCAAAGAAAGAAGCTTATCATCGATCATGTCCTCAATCTCGCCGTAGCCAGCGGCGAGGATCGCCTCCTTCTCGGCCCACTTTGAGCGTTCGACCTCAAACTCGGCCTGAAGGGCGCTTTCCGCCTCCTTGAGCTTCTGGAGCTCCGCCTTGTGCTGGTCCACCTGGTCCACCAACTTCTTGGCCAGACGGTCGCGCTCCAGGGCCGCCTTACAGCGCTCCTCCTCCTAGACGCGCAGCTCGGTCTGGACTTCACCCAGATGCTGCTGTAGTGTGGCGTTGGCTCCTGCAAAAATGAGAAAGGGAGGACAATCAACAAAGATGACCAAAAAAGAAAGTGGTTGCCGGAAGATCCGGCCCGACTGCTCAGCAGTCGGCCCGAATCTCGGGGGCTACACCCAGCGGGAACAGAATGCTTACGCTGGCTTTCGGTGAGGTCGGCGGTCCGCTTAGCCAACTCCTGGACCTGGGAGTTGAAGGCGGCTGCGCGGATGTTGTGGTAGTCCTGCAACAAAGACAAAAGAAGAGGAAACAAGTTAGCACTCGGAACTTACCTTAAAGTTCCGAGGCGCCTGCTCAGCAGCCGGCCCGGAACTCGGGGGCTACACCCAGTGGGTGCGCTGGCGCGCCCCCACGGAAGACTGCAAGAATCAAAAAACAAAGCAAAGAAGCATACCCGAACGGCCGTCCGCGTCGCCAAGAACGCCTTCATACACTGCTGGAGGGCGGTGCCTTGGGCCTGGAGCTGGGCCTGAATGTCTTGCGCGGCCTTGTTTAGCACGCCCGTCCCGCCCCCAGGCGTCCATTCCGGTGGGGGGGCACTGGTGGCCTCTGCGTCCAGGGCCGACGAGCTCGCGGCCCCGACCTCCTGCGCCCGCGGCGCCGGCCGCCTTCGCTGCACGCCGGCGCACCGAAGGGCGGACGACGGGAGTCGCCCCCACCACCAACTCGACACCGATCGGCGACGCCGGTGGCACGTCAGGCCGATTGCCTCGGGCTTCGGCAGTCGGCGCTTGCGGGGGCACCTCTGCCTTCGAGACGATGGCGTCGCCTCCTCCCCTCTCCACGACCGGCTGGTCATCGCCGGCTCCTCCAGTCGGCTCCGGGATCTCTGGCGCTGGCGGCGCCGCGCGCAACGGAATGACAAGTTGCGGGGCCTGGCCGCGCGCGGTTTCTTCCGCCTACGCCCTAGCGGCCGCATCCGCCCGAGCCTTGGCGGCGGCGTCCGCCCGCGCTGCCTTGGCCGCCTCTGCCTCCTGCCTCTCCGCCTCCTCCCGCTCCTCGCGCACCTCCCGTGCGTTCCTCTCCGTCGCCGCCCGGAGGTCGGCGAGCGGGTCCACGCGGCGGTTATTGGTGGAGCCTTCCGCCTCCGCGATCATGGAGGCGGCGGCAGACCGCTCAAGAGTGAGTGGGGCCCTGATTCAAGCAAGACAAGAGAAAACTCAGAAAAAGTTTGCAAGGAAAAAGAAAGGAAAACACAGCCAAGCACTTACGCGGACACCATCGGGGGCTGCTTCGGGGCCCTCTGGAACTGGGCCACTCTTGCGGCGGCCTCTTGCCGCCTGGGCGCGGCGGCCGCATTCTTGGACTTCTTCGGCCGGCTACCGAACAGCAACGAGCCGGCCCAACGCTTTTTTGTGCCGCCTGGTGCGGTCGGCGCGGCTGAGGAGCTCGCGCCCACCCTGTCGGTGCCGTGCGGGCGGCGCGGCTCGTTCTCCTCCTCATCGTCGTCCGGCCAGTCCTCAAGGCCGCCTCCTCCCCCGGAGCCGCCTGCTCCACCGCCGCCACCTGTGGCGTCGTCCTTCTCCATGGCGGCCGCCCCCAAGTCGGGGTCTTCCACGTCGCTCCTCATTCGGTCCGGCATATACTCCTAACCTGGATCCAGAGCGCCAGCAGCCGACTGGGCCGGGAGGACCTGCACCATGGCCGACTGATCAGACGGCGAAACAAGAACTCGGACCAGCAAAAGAGAAAAAGAATTACAAAGACTTACCGCAGGCGGCGGATGTGCGCGGTCGTACAGCCGCTTGCCGAACCGCCAGTCCGTCTCTGACAGCTTACAGTCAGAGATATAGTTGACCAGCCGGACCACCTCCATGTCCGGCAGCTCCCGCGTGCACATCCGGCATGGGTCCCGGTGCCCGCTCATGCAACTAATGATATGAGGCCGGGCTTGGAGGGGGAGAACTCGGCGCGTCACGAAGGTGGCCAGCAAGTCCGAGCCCTTCAAACCCTCCGACTCCGTCATCACATGAAGTCGGGCAAGGGCGGCGGAGGAGGCGGCCGATAGAGAGCTCGGCCTGAACCGCCAGTTGGCACGCGGCTCGGCCGGCGGGCCGGCTGCGTAAGCCGGCAAGTTGACGTAATCGCTAGTCGGATGGATGTTTCTGACATAGAACTAAGATTTCTGCCACAGCTTGGCGGACTGCAGCAGAGAGATGGAAGGGAAGCGGTTCCTGGTGCCCGGGCGCCGCATCGCCACGCAGGCTCCGCACTGAGCCGCCTGGCCCTTGGCGGCGGTGCCGAGTTTGAGGTAGAAGCACTCCCCCCAGAGTTCGAGGGTGGGGAGAGTGCCGAGATATCCTTCGCACATGGCGACGAAGGCGGCCAGCAGCACCACCGTGTTTGGCGTGAGGTGGTGCGGCTGGACTTGATAGAAATCAAAGAAAGAGTGGAGGAAGTTGCTTGCTGGAAGGCCGAAGCCGCGAAGGAAATGAGACCGGAAGACGACGCGTTCGTCGCCCTCCGGCGCCGGCGAGATTTCCGCCTCGGGAGGGACGCGCACCTGCACATTCACCTCTCGGGGCAACCGACGTGTTTGGCGGAGGAAGGAGAGGTGGTCTTCGTGGACGTTGGAGCCGTCCCAGTCGCCGGCTCGTGAATGCGCCATGGGCGACGGAGCTCGTCGCAGGCGCGGTGCGGTGGCGAGCGGATGAGGCTGCGGTGGAGGAAGGAAGCTGCTGCGAGAGGACGCACAGCGACGGCGAGCTGCGGCAGCGCTTCGGCGGGAGGAAGGAGCGCTGCGGCGGCAGGAGAAAATGAAGAACGGTGAAGGGAGAGGAGGGCGCGCGTGCGTTTGCCGCCCCCCTCCTCCCCCTACTTATAGCCCCAGGCGGCGAAGCCGAGGGGATGGGGGCATGGGGGATCATGGGATTAATTGCGCCCACTCCCCCACGATTCCCGCGATTATGGCGCCAGTAAAGGCGTGCATTAACTGCCACAGAATACCAACCGTCCGCCTCGGCCGCAGCGGATCCACGCGCGTGGGCCGAGGCACTGTAGTGGTGGGCCCTGGTCTGCGGCGCCGTCCCGTCGCGCGCGTGGGCTGGCAGGCCGGCTTGACCTGATGACGCCACGTGGCCGACATGTGCGGGCGGCAAGCCTGACGCCTGGCTAGCGCGCCACCCGGTCCCCGCCACGATGTTTCAAAACCACCAGGCGGCCTGCCTGGTCATGGCCGAAACCAACCAGTCGGCTCTTCGGAAGACGACCCGGAATATGAAGCTGCTGAGGCTTCTCGCCCCTTCGGCCGCAGCGCCTCATCAGCTTCGGGGACTACTGTCGGAGTAAATGACCATGGGTAGCCCCATCAGCTCCCTTTGGTATTTCAAGACATCGGGGCGGGCTGCGCCCCTCAAACATCAAGGACAAGGGCCGCCTTCTTGAGGCCGGCTGGTCCAAGCAGCCGGTTGCCGGGAGGCGGCGGAGTCCACAAGACGGCCATGAAGTAGGCCGACTCCTGGCAGGCGGCCTCCTGGGATGACGAGTCCTAGCAGGCGGCCCCTCGCGCCCTCAAAGTCAGCACCAACATAAACATGATGAGACAGGGCGTGGCTACAGTACAGGCCTGCCACCCCCGAATCCAGGGCAGGGCGTGGCCACGGTACTGCGTACCGAGCAGGTATCCTGTGCCCAACGCAGGACTATTGCCACGCCACTCATGACGACACCCATGGCAGAGGGAGCCATGCTCCCATGACAGGCGGCCAGTACGGCCCGCAGGCGGCGGGCCCTACCTGTCCATGACAAGCCAGAAGGCGGCAAGCCCAGACCAGTCGGCTCAGTGGGAGGCCGGCTCCCAGCAGGCAGCCCTCCTCCTCCCTCGAAGTCCGTGCGCCATTAACCAGATACGGCGGGGTATGGCTACAGCGAGTTCCCGCCAGGCGGCAGGACTGTATCCACGTTCTCCCCGACCAAGCATGAGTCATCAGTGGCACAACTACAGTGCTACACAGCAGACATGACCCGCAAGCGGCGGGCCCAGCTTGTCGGCCGAGGACAAGACCGCCGGGGGGACCCACCAGGCGGCTTGCCCCTGCAGTTGGCGGAGAAGCCGGCGACCAGAGACACTGACGGTTGGGTCCTACGCCCGGTCGGATTACCATTGTATCCCTGGGGGGTAGGCCTATATAAACCCCCCAGGTCATCCCATGCAAGGGGTTGGCAGTTGGCTCCTTGGCAGAGGCCTCGTCGAGCACTCACAACACACACACACACACGCAGAGAGAGAGTAGAGTAGGGCTAGACTTGCCCTTCTTCCTCCTCCAGCCAGGAAGCTCAAGGAGCAAGCTTGTAGCCACCTGTTGAGATAGTGATCATGCGGAGACCCCGCAGAGCAGGACTAGGGGTGTTATCTCCTAGGAGAGCCCCGAACCTGGGTAAGATTCGCAAGCGTACGCGGTCTCGCTCACTCCCGCTTCTAGAGCCCGGCGACGTACTTTTGTCCCCATCCACGATAAGCCATCCCCTGGCATATGTCGCACGATACCCCCGACACATCCCCAATCCCAAGGCCAAGTCGAGCGAGTTAATCAAGTGCTTGAAGACATGCTTCGAGCTTGTGTTATATCTTTCGACAAGAAGTGGGAAGAATCTCTCCCGTATGGCGAATTCTCTTATAACAACAGCTATCAAGCCAGCTTGAAAATGGCACCCTTCGAAGTACTTTATGGACGTAAGTGTCGAACCCCTCTGAATTGGTCAGAAACTAGAGAACAACCACTTGTGGGTCCAGACATTATCCAACACGCTGAAGAACAAGTCTGTATTGTCCGAGAAAATCTCAAGGCGGCTCAGGACCGCCAGAAGAGCAACTATGATCTCAAACGATGGGGTTTGACCTATCAACCTGGTGACCAAGCTTATCTTCGTGTCACTCCTATGAAGGGCACTCATCGTTTCGGAATCAAGGGCAAGCTAGCTCCATGCTACATCGGCCCCTTTCGCATTATTGCCAGACGTGGTAGGTGGCATATAAATTGGAGTTGCCACCGCAATTCCCTCATATCCACGACGTCTTCCATGTGTCGCAACTTCGTCATTGCTTCAAGGAGTCTCCGCACTGAACAGTGGATCATGAATTGCTCGAATTACAAGATGATCTTTCATATAAGGAGCATCCGATCCGCATCCTCGATGAAGTTGAACGTCGAACCTGTCAGAAGACGACCAAGTTCCTAAAAGTGCAGTGGTCTAATCATACTGAAGATGAAGCTGATGCGGCTTGAAGCTACGTCGGTATTTCCCCAAAGAGGAAGGGATGATGCAGCATAGCGGCGGTAGGTATTTCCCTCGGTGATGAGACCAAGGTTATTGAACCAGTAGGAGAACCAAGCAACACTACGTAAACAACACCTGCACACAAATAACAAATACTCGCAACCCGACGTGTAAAAGGGGTTGTCAATCCCTTTCGGGCAACGGCGCCAAAAATTGGCAAACGGACGTGAGAGAGTAGTAAATATTGATAGATCGAACGCCAAATAAAATAAAGTGCAGCAAGGTATTTTTGTATTTTTGGTTTAATAGATCTGAAAATAAAAGTTGCAAATAAATAAAAGAGCGAATAGCAAAACAGATCTTGAAAGCAAATATATTGGAAAAGAGACCTGGGGGCCGTAGGTTTCACTAGTGGCTTCTCTCGAGAGAAATAGCAAACGGTGGGTGAACAAATTACTGTTGGGCAACTGATAGAACTTCAAATAATCATGATGATATCCAAGCAATGATCATTATATAGGCATCACGTACAAGATTAGTAGACTGACTCCTGCCTGCATCTACTACTATTACTCCACACATCGACCGCTATCGAGCATGCATCTAGTGTATTAAGTTCATGGAGAAACGGAGTAATGCAATAAGAATGATGACATGATGTAGACAAGATCTATTTATGTAGAAATAGACCCCATCATTTTATCCTTAGTAGCAACGATACATACGTGTCGGTTCCCCTTCTGTCACTGGGATCAAGCACCGAAAGATCGAACCCACTACAAAGCACCTCTTCCCATTACAAGATAAATAGATCAAGTTGGCCAAACAAAACCCAAATATCGGAGAAGAAATACGAGGCTATAAGCAATCATGCATATAAGAGATCAAAGAAGACTCAAATAACTTTCATGGATAAAAAGATAGATCTGATCATAAACTCAAAGTTCATCGGATCCCAACAAACGCACCGCAAAAAAGAGTTACATCATATGGATCTCCAAGAGACCATTGTATTGAGAATCAAACGAGAGAGAGAAAGCCATCTAGCTACTAACTACGGACCCGTAGGTCTACGAAGAACTACTCACGCATCATCGGAGAGGCACCAATGGAAGTGGTGAACCCCTCCGTGATGGTGTTTAGATTGGATATGGTGGTTCTAGACTCTGCGGCGGCTGGAATTGATTTTCGTCGACTCCCCTAGGGTTTCTGGAATATTGGGGTATTTATAGAGCAAAGAGGCGGTTCGGGGGGCACCCGAGGTGGGCACAACCCACCAGGGCGCGCCTGGGCCTCCAGGCGCGCCCTGGTGGGTTGTGCTCCCCTCGGAGCACCCCCCAGGCGCTTCTCCGGCCCATTGGATGTCTTCTGGTCCAAAAAAATCCACAAAAAGTTTCGCCGCATTTGGACTCCGTTTGGTATTGATTTCCTGCGATGTAAAAAACATGCAAAAACAGCAACTGGCACTTGGCACTATGTCAATAGGTTAGTACCAAAAAATGATATAAAATGACTATAAAATGATTGTAAAACATCCAAGAATGATAATATAACAGCATGGAATAATAAAAAATTATAGATACGTTGGAGACGTATCAGCATCCCCAAGCTTAATTCCCGCACGTCCTCGAGTAGGTAAATGATAAAAACAGAATTTTTGATGTGGAATGCTGCCTAACATGTCATATCATATTCTTTCTTTTATAGCATGGACATTTGGACTTTTATATGGTTCAAAGCAATAGTCTAGTTTTGACATGATAACTTAAATACTCAAGCATATCAACAAGCAACTATGTCTTTCAAAATATCAACGCTAAAATAAGTTATCCCTAGCCCATCATGCTCAACCATTGATCCATTCATGAAACACACTCGCATATTAACTACACCCAATGCTCAAGTACGATCATAGTGCCTCCTAGTTGGTGCTTTATAAGAGAAGATGGAGACTCAAATTAAAAATAAAAAATGCATAAAGTAAAGAAAGGCCCTTCGCAGAGGGAAGTAGGGATTTGTAGAGGTGCCAGAGCTCAAAGCGAAAATTGAGAGATAAAAAATATTTTGGGAGGTGTGCTTTTCCCACCAACAAAAATGACTTAGAGTTCCCAACACTTTCCATGCTAGATATATCATAGGCGGTTCCCAAACAGAAAATAAAGTTTATTCCTTTTTCCACCATTTCTTTCACTTTCCATGGCTAGCCGTATCCACGGGTGCCCTCCATACCAACACTTTCCAAGGAATTTATTATTTGACAATATAAAGTAAATTCATTTTTTCATTTCGGGACTGGGCATCCCTAATACCTTTGCCTTACTCTCGTGCAATGACAAGTGAATAAACACTCATCGTGAGAATAACACATCTAGCATGGAAAATATTAGCCACCCCTCACCGCCTCCCGAGCGGTACGAACACACAAAAGAGAAGTTTATTTTGAAAATTAGAGATGGCACATACAAATTTGCTTAGAACGGAAAAAGAATACCGCATATAGGTAGATATAGTGGACTCATGTGGCAAAACTGGTTTAAAGGGTTTTGGATGCACAAGTAGTGATCATACTTAGTGCAAAATGAAGGCTAGCAAAAGATTGAGAAGCGACCAACCAAAAAACGAATAATCTCATAAGCGAGCATTAAGCATAATTAACACCGAATAATGCACCACAAGTAGGATATAATTTCATTGCATGACTATTGACTTTCATGCTTGCATAGGGAATCACAAACCTTAACACCAATATTCTTACTAAAGCACAATTACTCATCAACATAACTCACATATCACATCATCATATCTCAAAATTATTACAAGGAATCAAGTTTATTTTGTCCAATGATCTTCATGAAAGTTTTTATTATATCCTTCTTGGATATCTATCACTTTGGGACTAATTTTCATGTGTTGCTTTTGATAAGCTCAAACAAATATAAGTGAAGATCATGAGCATGATATTTCTTTCTCTCAAATTAATTTAAGTGAAGCAAGAGAGAATTTCTTAAAAAATTTACTAACTCCCAAATAAATCGAAGTGAAGCATGAGAGCATTTCTTCAAAAATACTAAAGCACGCCATGCTCAAAAAGATATAAGTGAAGCACTAGAGCAAATCCATAGCTCATAAAAATTTAAGTGAAGCATAGAGAGCAATTCTAACAAGTCATGGCATAATTTTGGATCTCTCAAATAGGTGTGTCCAGCAAGGATTCATAACTTAGAACATAAAGCAAAACAAGCAAAGACTCATATCATACAAGACGCTCCAAGCAAAACTCATAGTATGTGACGAATAAAAATATAGCTTCGAGTAAAATACCGATGGTCGTTAGAAGAAAGAGGGGATGCCACTCGGGGCATCCCCAAGCTTAGTTGCTTGCTTCTATTTGTATAATAGCTTGGGATGCCATGGGCATCCCCAAGCTTAGGCTCTTCTTACTCCTTATTCCTTCATCCATCGTAAGATAACCCAAAACTTGAAAACTTCAATCACACAAAACTCAACAAAACCTTCGTGAGATCCGTTAGTATAAGAAGGCAAATCACTACTATAAGTTATATAGAAAACCAATTCATATTTTATTCTTGCATTATATCTACTGTATTCCAACTTTTCTATGGCAAAAACTCATCAAAGAAAACCATAGAATCATCAAAACAAGCACACAACGCAAAGAAAACAGAATCTGTTAAAAACAGAACAGTCTGTAGCAATCTGAATATTTCTAATGCTTATGAAACTCCAAAATTTCTGAAAAATGAGGAAAACATAGGAAATTTGTATATATATCTTGTGTAAAAAATTCAGAATTTTTAGTCTCTGCTATGAATTTTCAAAATTGTTTTACTGGACGCAAAAGTTTCTGTTTTCCAACAAGATCAAATCAACTATCACCCAAATCAATTCTAAAGGCTTTACTTGGCACAAACACTAATTAAAACACAAAAAACACAATTATAACATTAGCATAATTGTGCAAACACTCAAGAACAGAAAGCAAAAAGCAAAAATAAATTTTATTCATTGGGTTGCCTCCCAACAAGCGCTATTGTTTCACGCCCCTAGCTAGGCATAATGCAAGGATCTAAGTTTTGTCTCCCATTGCAAGATAAATAGATCAAGTTGGCCAAACAAAACCCAAATATCGGAGAAGAAATACGAGGCTATAAGCAATCATGCATATAAGAGATCAAAGAAGACTCAAATAACTTTCATGGATAAAAAGATAGATCTGATCATAAACTCAAAGTTCATCGGATCCCAACAAACGCACCACAAAAAAGAGTTACATCATATGGATCTCCAAGAGACCATTGTATTGAGAATCAAACGAGAGAGAGAAAGCCATCTAGCTACTAACTACGGACCCGTAGGTCTACAAAGAACTACTCACGCATCATCGGAGAGGCACCAATGGAAGTGGTGAACCCCTCCGTGATGGTGTTTAGATTGGATATGGTGGTTCTAGACTCTGCGGCGGCTGGAATTGATTTTCGTCGACTCCCCTAGGGTTTCTGGAATATTGGGGTATTTATAGAACAAAGAGGCGGTTCGGGGGGCACCCGAGGTGGGCACAACCCACCAGGGCGTGCCTGGGCCTCTAGGCGCGCCCAGGCCCAGGCGCGCCCTGGTGGGTTGTGCTCCCCTCGGAGCACCCCCCAGGCGCTTCTCCGGCCCATTGGATGTCTTCTGGTCCAAAAAAAAATCCACAAAAAGTTTCGCTGCGTTTGGACTCCGTTTGGTATTAATCCAAAACTATTTGCTGTTAAGGAACACAACATCATCATCAATTCTAACTGGGCCTAATGCATTTTAGCAGAGTCAAAACAGCACTTAAATGCCCTATTCATTTTTGAATAAATTCAAATGGGTTCTAAAAATGCCCAAACTTTTTGTGGCAGTGCTGGATATTGCAATACACTAGTGTGAGCAAGTTTCACATTTTTGCAAACTCATTTGAATGCTCAAAATATTCCCAATCTATCTCTGTTAAAAGAAAAAGCATAAAACAGAAAAATAAAATAGAAAAAGGCACTGTGCACTGGGCCTAAGTGCACAGTGCCCCGAAACCGGCCCAACGGACCCATCCCACCTTCTCTCTCCCTCGCCGTGTCAGCTAGACTGTGGCCGCGCGCGCGCACGCCGGCCGAACGGCGACACGGCGACGGCCACTAACGCCCCACCGACGCAGGGGATAAGGCCTCGGCCCCGTTCCTCCCCCTAGTCCTCTCCGCTCACTCTTCCCCTTTCTCCCTCGCTCACCCCGATGCTTTCTTCCTCAGATCCACCGAAGCCCGACGCCATCGCCGCCGTGCCTCGCTCGTCACCACGGCCACAACCACCACCTCGCTCTGCTGTCTTGTCCAGGAGCTCCGCCGGCCTCTTCTTCTCTTCTGGTGTAACCAGCCGGAGCCAGGAATCGCTGCAGCGAGTCACACGACATTGTCTTCAACCTCAGTCACCAGCGATCCCCTTCTTCTCCGTCACTGTTCTGCTGCTCCTAACCTTTCACGGGCCAACTTGCGTGCCGCACGATGAGCCCCTCCGCCTCCTGTTCCTCTTCGTTAACCTCCTCGCGTGCCATAGCTAGCTCAACGTCGCGCTCGTGAGCTCACCGCCGCAGATCGCTTCGCCGCCGTGGCCATGGCCCCTGTCGTGCTTGCTTGAGCATGGCATCGAGCTCCTGGTGCTCCCAGGAGCCCAACGAGCCCGCGCCCGAGCCTCTCTGTGCCTCCTAGCATAGTTTCCATCGAGGTCCCGAACGCGCTGCTGCCAAAGCTCGTCGCCGGCCACTTTTCCGGCGACCATTTGGTCCGGCACCACCACCAAGCGATGCGGCACCCTTCGGCCGATCGAACGCAAGTAGCCGCACGTGAAACAACCCTCTGTGGAGCGTTTCCGAGCGTCTCCGGCGAGCTCCGCTATGATTTTGGTCGCCGGAGTTGTCTCCGGCGCCGACGCCGACGTAGCTCGATGGGCCCCGCCCTTGGGTCGCTGACCAGTGGGTCTGGGGGGCCCCGTTGACCCAGTCAACATGCTGACTGGGCAGCTCCAGCCACTGACATGTGGGCCCCATTGATTAATTAGCCAAATTAATGATTTATTAAATAAAAATAATTAGTTTAGCCTAATATCTCACTGACATATGGGGCCCACACCCCTAATTAACCTAGTTAGTTAGTTTAATCCACTTTTAAGCTAACAAAGACTGACATGTGGGTCCCACTGGACCCACAGGTCAGGTTTGACCTGGTCAGCCGACCAGTTGACTGCTGATGTCATCATTGCATCATGCTGGTGTCATATTGATGTGAAAATCTTTAGGAAATCGTAGAAATAAACCGTAGCTCGGATTGAAAAACTTTCTACATGAAAGTTGATCAGAACGACGAGACGAATTCAACCGTGTCGTCTGTTTCCATGTCGGGATCCTCTACGTAGGTGAACCCGCAACTTTCTGCCCGTTTCTGGTAGATGAATAGTGCATATACACCGGTTAATAAATCCCACTTTAATCCCAAAATAACTAAAATGACTTAGACATATCTTTAGGCAACCCTGCACTGCATCCTAGGCATAGCATGCTCTGTGTTGCATTATTTGATGTGTATTTATTTGTTTCCTCCCCCTCTTCTCTCTCGTTAGACCCCGACACCGACATAGTCCCCGAGGCAGACGCAACTCCGGAGTTCGACTACGCCCCTGATGACCAGACACTTGCCGCAGAGTTTCCTGGCAAGCACCCCCTTTTTGTGCATACCGATATCACCTATTCTTCTCTCTCTTATGCTTGCATTAGAAGTTGCTGTTGTTACTGTTATCCTATTTCTGCTGCATAGCCTGTTTATTGTAACCTGTTGTTGTTACCTACCTGCTTATCCTAAACTGTTTAGTATAGTCTGGGTAGAGGCCCATCAGAAACCCCCACTTTATCCCGGCTGCCCTGCTGGATTATCAGAAGACCCGATCAACAGGATCGAAGACCAGGCCCCGGCACCGCACATCACTTTCCCCCTTAGTTGCTCGACACTACTGGGTTACTATCGAGTGCCGAGGGTGATACCTCATCAGCATTTCTGATGTTAATCTTATAGGTTAGTTCATCGGTTGTGGTCATCGAGGGTGATTCCTCTTTGTCCATTCCCGGTAATGACACTGTCGTGCAACTCCTCAAGAGTGGACCTCGAGGGTGATTCCTCCTTCATTCACCTTGACGATAACATCAGGTGGAATTCCATCGAGGGTGATTCCTCAGGGTTCCCCCTTGATGTTAGACACACGGTTACTTTGGTTACTATGACTTTATACTGAACCATGTTACTGAAGATGGGTCAGCCCTGAGGGGTACCCGCGCGAGCTTAATTGTGAGAGATGTGGAGTCGGGTGGACCTGGAGGGTGCCTGAGAGTTGAATACGAGGCGTGGCCAGGCATTCTTAGCCCTTGCCGCAAGTCCTCGAGACGGGGCGACGGGGTCACATCGATCGTGAGTCTCTGCTCGTTACCGCAAGCTCCTAATCCACTAACGGTTTGGATATTTGATCTGAGGGGCCTCTGGCCTGATAGCACTAACCATCACGTGGGCATAGTATGGGCGTTCTGCATCGTATGCATCAGCCGAAGCTTAATGGACGTCAGCGACTGAGCGGCGCACGCTGGATTGGACTGGTTAAGCCCGCACTTGTATTAAGGGGGCTAGGTCTGCTTTCAGCCGCCTGACGCAATGCGCAGGAGTTCCCGGGGCGATGGCCCAAGACCCCTGGGGGCATAGGTTTAGTCCAGCGTGCTGACCTCTCTATTAAGCCTAGGCCGGGTTGCGGCGTATCGTTTGGCCGAGGCCGGGCATGACCCAGAAAAGTGTGTTCGGCCGGAGTTAATCGAGCGTGGTGGGTAAGTTGGTGCACCCCTTCAGGGAAGAAAACAATCTATCGATAGCCTGTCCTACGGTAACAGACACTCAGAGTTGTATCCCGATCGGTACAACTAGAACTGGATACTTGAGATGATAACTGGATAGTATGGCTCTGGGATTGCTTTCTCGCAGGGAGTCGAGGAAGGATCTCTGGGCGAGGTTGATGACACTACTACTACTACTACTACTACTACTACTTTATGCTATTCTGCACTCTTCTAATGCTGCAAGACCGCTGAAGATGCTAAAGATGCTAGTCTTCGATAGGACTAGGCCTTCCTCTCTATTCTAACATTTCTGCAGCCCAGTCCACATATACAGCCTCCTTTGATAATGTTGCATATGTAGTGTAGATCCTTGCTTGCTGAGTACTTCGGATGAGTACTCATGGTTGCTTTGCTTTCTTTTTCTCCCCATATCCGTTTGATGCAACCAGATGTCGGATCCCCTGAGACCGCGGTTCCCGCCGACGGCTACTACTACTACCCTCCTGGCGAGTACTACTATGAGGAGCCGTCCGACGACCAGGAGTAGGTTCGGAGGGTGCCAGGCAGGAGGCCTGCGCCTTTCGATCGTAGCTTTTATTTTGCCCTGCCTTCTTATAGGCTTATCTCTATTTCTGTTTTATATCTGTACTCAAATATCTGATGCTTCCGCTGACGCTTGTATGCGAGCTTATGTATTCGAGCCCTCGAGGCCCCTGGCTTGTAATATAAAGCTTGTATGACTTTATTTGTATTTTAGAGTTGTGTTGTGATATCTTCAAGTGAGTCCTTAGGCTTGATCATGTGCATTTGCGTGTATGGTTAGTGCACGATTAAGTCGGGGTCGTCACAGTACGTCCATTTTGCATCATGCTTTTATATTGATATTTATTGCATTATGGGCTGTTATTACACATTATGGTACAATACTTATGCCTTTTCTCTCTTATTTTACAAGGTATACACAAAGAGGGAGAATGCCGGCAGCTGGAATTCTGGACCGGAAAGGAGCAAATCTGAGAGACCTATTCTGCACAACTCCAAAAGTTCTAAAAATTTACGGAGAATTATTTTGGAATATATAAAAAATATTGGGCAAAGAAAATACCAGAGGGGACCCACTAGGTGGTCACAAGCCTGGGGGGCACGCCCCTAGGGCTTGTGGGCCCCCTGGCAGGTCTCCAGTGCCCATCTTCTGCTATATGGAGGGTTTTGACCTAGAAAAAATCACAAGGAAGCTTTCGGGACGAAGCGCCGCTGTCTCAAGGAGGAACCTGGGCAGAAGCAATCTAGGGCTCTGGCGGAGCTGTTCTGCCAGGGAAACTTCCCTCCGGGAGGGGGAAATTGAAGCCACCATCATCACCAACGATCCTCTCATCAAGAGGGGGTCAATCTCCATCAACATCTTCACCAGCACCATCTCCTCTCAAACCCTAGTTCATCTCTTGCATTCAATCTTTGTCTCAAAACCTCAGATTGGTACCTGTGGGTTGCTAGTAGTGTTGATTATGAAGGAAATATGCCCTAGAGGCAATAATAAAGTTGTTATTTATATTTCCTTATATCATGATAAATGTTTAGTATTCATGCTAGAATTGTATTAACCGGAAACTTGATACATGTGTGAATACATAGACAAAATACCGAGTCCCTAGTAAGCCTCTACTAGACTAGCTCGTTAATCAAAGATGGTTAAGTTTCCTAACCATAGACATGTGTTGTCATTCGATGAATGGGATCACATCATTAGGAGAATGATGTGATGGATAAGACCCATCCGTTAGCTTAGCATAATGATCGTTAAGTTTTATTGCTATTGCTTTCTTCATGACTTATACATATTCCTCTGACTATGAAATTATGCAACTCCCGAATACCGGAGGAACACTTTGTGTGCTATCAAACGTCACAACATAACAGGGTGATTATAAAGATGCTCTACAGGTGTCTCCGAAGGTGTTTGTTGGGTTGGCATAGATCAAGATTAGGATTTGTCACTCCGAGTATCGGAGAGGTATCTCTGGGCCCTCTCGGTAATGCACATCATATGAAGCCTTGCAAGCAATGTGACTAATAAGTTAGTTATGAGATGATGCATTACGGAATGAGTAAAGAGACTTGTTGGTAACGAGATTGAACTAGGTATGATGATACCGACGATCGAATCTCGGGCAAGTAACATACCGATGACAAAGGGAATGATGTATGTTGTTATGCGGTTTGACCGATAAAGATCTTCGTAGAATATGTAGGTGCCAATATGAGCATCCAGGTTCTGCTATTGGTTATTGACCGAAGATGTGTCTCGGTCATGTCTACATAGTTCTCGAACCCGTAGGGTCCGCACGCTTAACGTT
Organism: Thinopyrum elongatum; assembly: GCA_011799875.1. Lineage (NCBI taxonomy): Eukaryota > Viridiplantae > Streptophyta > Magnoliopsida > Poales > Poaceae > Thinopyrum > Thinopyrum elongatum. The sequence goes on from CM022297.1 coordinate 264,156,460, forward strand.
CGATGATGATTTGTATTATGAGTTATGTGTTTTGGTGACCGAAGATTGTTCGGAGTCCCGGATGAGATCACGGACATGACGAGGAGTCTCGAAATGGTTGAGAGGTAAAGATTGATATATTGGAAGGTAGTATTCAGACACCGGAAGGGGTCCGGAGTGTATCGGGTACATACCGGAGTACCAGAGGGGTTACCGGAACCCCCCGGTGGAAGATATGGGTCAAATGGGCCATAGGAGGGAGGCTAACCAGCCCACAAGGGGCTGGTGCGCCCCCCACAATGGAGGAGGCCGAATTGGACTAGGGAAGGGGGTGGCGCCCCCCTTTCCTTCTCCCTCTCCCTCTCCTTCCCTATTTCCACCTCCGGAGAAAGAAAAAGTGGGGGGGGGGGGGGCGAATCCTACTAGGAGTGGAGTCCTAGTAGGACTCCCCCCCATGGCGCGCCCCCTTGGTGGCCAGCCTCCTCCTCCCCTCCTTTATATACGGGGGCAGGGGGCACTCTAGAACACATCAGATATTCTCTTAGCCGTGTGCGGTGCCCCCTCCACAGTTTACTCCTCCGGTCATAGCGTCGTAGTGCTTAGGTGAAGCCCTGCGCGGATCACATCACCAACACCGTCACCACGCCGTCGTGCTGACGGAACTCTCCCTCGACCTTCTGCTGGATCAAGAGTTCGAGGGACGTCATCGAGCTGAACGTGTGCTGAACTCGGAGGTGACGTACGTTCGGTGCTTGATCGGTTGGATCGCGAAGACGTTCGACTACATCAACCGCGTTAAGCTAACGCTTCCGCTTTCGGTCTATGAGGGTACGTGGACACACTCTCCCCCTCTCATTGCTATGCATCTCCTAGATAGATCTTGCGTGAGCGTAGGAATTTTTTTGAAATTGCACGTTCCCCAACAGTGGTATCAGAGCCAGGTCTATGCGTAGATGATATGCACGAGTAGAACACAAAGAGTTGTGGGCGATAATAGTCATACTGCTTACCACCAAAGTCTTACTTTGATTCGGCGGTATTGTTGGATGAAGCGGCCCGGACCGACATTACATGACCGCGTTCATGAGACTGGTTCTACCGACGTGCTTTGCACACAGGTGGCTGGCGGGTGTCTGTTTCTCCAACTTTAGTTGAATCGAGTTTGACTACGGCCGGTCCTTGTTGAAGGTTAAAACAGCACACTTGACGAAAAATCGTTGTGGTTTTGATGCGTAGGTAAGAACGGTTCTTGCTAGAAGCCCATAGCAGCCACGTAAAACTTGCAACAACAAAGTAGAGGACGTCTAACTTGTTTTTGTAGGGCATGCTGTGATGTGATATGGTCAAGACATGATGTGATATACATTATTGTATGAGATGATCATGTTTTGTAAAAGTTATCGGCAACTGGCAGGAGCCTTATGGTTGTCGCTTTATTGTATGAAATGCAATCGCCATGTAATTTCTTTACTTTATCACTATGCGGTAGCGATAGTCGTAGAAGCAATAGTTGGCGAGACGACAACGACGCTACGATGGAGATCAAGGTGTCAAGCCGGTGACGATGGAGATCATGACGGTGCTTTGGAGATGGAGATCAAAGGCACAAGATGATGATGGCCATATCATGTCACATATTTTGATTGCATGTGATGTTTATATTTTATGCATCTTATTTTGCTTAGTACGGCGGTAGCATTATTAGATGATCCCTCACTAAATTTCAAGGCATAAGTGTTCTCCCTGAGTATGCACCGTTGCGACAGTTCGTCGTGCCAAGACACCACGTGATGATCGGGTGTGATAAGCTCTATGTTCACATACAACGGGTGCAAGACAGTTTTGCACGTGCGGAATACTCGGGTTAAACTTGACGAGCCTAGCATATGAAGATATGGCCTCGGAACACTGAGACCGAAAGGTCGAACGTGAATCATATAGTAGATATGATCAACATAGAGATGTTCACCATTAAAAACTACTCCATCTCACGTGATGATCGGACATGGTTTAGTTGATATGGATCACGTGATCATTTAGATGACTCGAGGGATGTCTATCTAAGAGGGAGTTCTTAAGTAATATGATTAATTGAACTTTAATTTATCATGAACTTAGTCCTGATAGTTTTTGCATATCTATGTTGTAGATCAATAGCTCGCGTATAGTTCCCCTGTTTTATTTTGATATGTTCCTAGAGAAAACTAAGTTGAAAGATGATAGTAGCAATGATGCGGACTGGTTCCGTGATCTGAGGATTATCCTCATTGCTGCACAGAAGAATTATGTCCTTGATGCACCGCTAGGTGACAGACCTATTGCAGGAGCAGATGCAAATGTTATGAACGTTTAGCAAGCTTGATATGATGACTACTTGATAGTTTAGTGCGCCATGATTTACGGCTTAGAACCGGGACTTCAAAAATGTTTTGAACGCCACGGAGCATATGAGATGTTCCAAGAGCTGAAATCGGTATTTCAGACTCATGCCCGTGTCGAGAGGTATGAGACCCCTGACAAGTACTTTGACTACAAGATGGAGGAGAATAGCTCAGCTAGTGAGCATGTGCTCAGAATGTCTGGGTACTACAATCACTTGAATCAAGTGGGAGTTAATCTTCCAGATAAGATAGTGATTGACAAAAGTTCTCTAGTCACTATCACCAAGTTACTAGAACTTCGTGATGAACTATAATATGCAAGGGATGACGAAAATGATTCCCGAGCACTTCGTGATACTGAAATCGGCGAAGGTAGAAATCAAGAAAGAGCATCAAGTGTTGATGGTTGACAAGATCACTAGTTTCAAGAAAAAGGGCGAGGGAAAGAAAGGGAACTTCAAGAAGAATGGCAAGCAAGTTGTCGCTCCCATGAAGAAGCCCAAAGCTGGACCCAAGCCTGAAACTGAGTGCTTCTACTGCAAAGGAAATGGTTACTGGAAGCGGAACTGCCCCAAGTATTTGGCGGATAAGAAGGATGGCAAAGTGAACAAAAGTATATTTGATATACATGATATTGATGTGTATTTTACTAGTGTTCATAGTATCCCCTGGGTATTTGATACCGGTTTAGTTGCTAACATTAGTAACTCGAAACAGGAGTTGCAAAATGAACAGAGACTAGTTAATGACGAGGTGACGATGTGTGTTGGAATTGATTCCAAGGTTGATAAGATCACCATCGCACACTCCCTCTACCTTCGGGATTAGTGTTGGACCTAAATAAATAAATGTTATTTGGTGTTTGAGTTGAGCATGAATATGATTGGATCATGTTTATTGCAATACGGTTATTCATTTAAGTCAGAGAATAATTGTTGTTCTGTTTACATGAATAAAACCTTCTATGGTCATACACTCAATAAAATGGTTTATTGAATCTCGATCGTAGTGATACACATATTCATAATATTGATGCCAAAAGATGCAAAGATGATAATGATAGTGCAACATACTTGTGGCACTGCTGTTTAGGTCATATTGGTGTAAAGCGCATGAAGAAACTCCATGCATATGGGCTTTTGAAATCACTTGATTATGAATCATTTGATGCTTGCGAACCATGCCTCATGGGCAAGATGACTAAGACTCCGTTCTCCGGAACAATGGAGCGAGCTACAGACTTATTGGAAATCATACATACCGATGTATGCGGTCCAATGAGTGTTGAGGCTCGCGGCGGGTATCGTCATTTTCTGACCTTCACAGATGATTTGAGCAGATATGGGTATATCTACTTAATGAAACACAAGTCTGAAACATTTGAAAAGTTCAAAGAGTTTCAGAGTGAAGTGGAAAATCATCGTAACAAGAAAATAAAGTTTCTACGATCTGATCGCGGAGGCGAATATTTGAGTTACGAGTTTGGTCTTCATTTAAAACAATGTGGAATAGTTTCGCAACTCACGCCACCTGGAACACCACAGCATAATGGTGTGTCCGAACATCGTAACTGTACTTTATTAGATATGGTGCGATCTATGATCTCTCTTACCGATTTACCTCTATCGTTTTGGGGTTATGCATTAGAGACAGCTGCATTCACGTTAAAAAAGGGCACCATCTAAATCCGTTGAGACGACACCATATGAACTGTGGTTTGGCAAGAAACCTAAGCTGTCGTTTCTTAAAGTTTGGGGTTGCGATGCTTATGTGAAAAAGCTTCAACCTGATAAGCTCGAACCCAAATCAGAGAAGTGCGTCTTCATAGGATACCCAAAAAGAAACTATTGGGTACACCTTCTATCACAGATCTGAAGGCAAAATCTTTGTTGCTAAGAATGGATCCTTTCTAGAGAAGGAGTTTCTCTCGAAATAAGTGAGTGGGAGGAAAGTAGAACTTGATGAGGTAATTGTACCTTCTCTTGAATTGGAAAGTAGTTCATCATAGAAATCAATTCCAGTGATGCCCACGCCAATTAGTGAGGAAGCTAATGATGATGATCATGAAACTTTAGATCAAGTTAGTACTGAACCTCGTAGGTCAACTAGAGTACGTTCCGCACCAGAGTGGTACGGTAATCCTGTTCTGGAAGTCATGTTACTAGACCATGACGAACCTACGAACTATGAGGAAGCCATGATGAGCCCAGATTCCGTGAAATGGCTTGAGGCCATGAAATCTGAGATAGGATCCATGTATGAGAACAAAGTATTGACTTTGGTTGACTTGCCCGATGATCGGCAAGCCATAGAGAATAAATGGATCTTCAAGAAGAAGACTGACGCTGACGGCAATGTTACTGTCTACAAAGCTCGACTTGTTGCAAAAGGTTTTCGACAAGTTCAAGGGGTTGACTACGATGAGACCTTCTCACCCGTAGCGATGCTTAAGTCTGTCCGAATCATGTTAGCAATTGCCGCATTTTATGATTATGAAATCTGGCAAATGGACGTCAAAACTGCGTTCCTTAATGGATTTCTCAAAGAGTTGTATATGATGCAACCAGAAGGTTTTGTCGATCCTAAAGGTGCTAACAAAGTGTGCAAGCTCCAGCGATCCATTTATGGACTGGTGCAAGCCTCTCGGAGTTGGAATATACGCTTTGATAGTGTGATCAAAGCATATGGTTTTATACAGACTTTTGGAGAAGCCTGTATTTACAAGAAAGTGAGTTGGAGCTCTGTAGCATTTCTGATATTATATGTGGATGACATATTGTTGATTGGAAATTATATAGAATTTCTGGATAGCATAAAAGGATACTTGAATAAGAATTTTTCAATAAAAAGACCTTGGTGAAGCTGCTCAAGTATTGAGCATCAAGATCTATAGGGATAGATTGAGACGCTTAATAGGACTTTCACAAAGCACATACCTTGACAAAATTTTGAAGGGGTTCAAAAAGGGATCAGTCAAAGAAAGAGTTCTTGCCTGTATTCAAGGTATAAAGTTGAGTAAGACTCAAAGCATGACCACAACAGAAGATAGAGAGAGAATGAAAGTCATTCCCTAAGCCTCAGCCATAGGTTCTATAAAGTATGCCATGATGTATACCAAACCTATTGTGTACCTTGCCATGAATTTGGCAAGGGGGTACGATAGTGATCCAGGAATGGATCACTGGACATCGGTCAAAATTATCCTTAGTTACCTAAGAGGACTAAGGAAATGTTTCTCGGTTATGGAGGTGACAAAGATTTCGTCGTAAAGGGTTATGTCGATGCAAGTTTTGACACTAATCCAGATGACTCTAAGTCTCAATCTGGATATATATTGAATATGGGAGCAAATTGGCTAGAGTAGCTCCATGCAGAGCATCGTAGACATAGAAATTTGCAAATATACATACGGATCTGAATGTGACAGACCCATTGACTAAACTTCTCTCACAAGCAAAACATGATCACACCTTAGTACTCTTTGGGTGTTAATCACATGGCGATGTGAACTAGATTACTGACTCTAGTAAACCCTTTGGGTGTTGGTCACATGGCGATGTGAACTACGGGTGTTAATCACATGGTGATGTGAACTATTCGTGTTAATCACATAGCAATGTGAACTAGATTATTGACTCTAGTGCAAGTGGGAGACTGAAGGAAATATGCCCTAGAGGCAATAATAAAGTTGTTATTTATATTTCCATATATCATGATAAATGTTTAGTATTCATGCTAGAATTGTATTAACCGGAAACTTGATACATGTGTGAATACATAGACAAAACACTGAGTCCCTAGGAAGCATCTACTAGACTAGCTCGTTAATCAAAGATGGTTAAGTTTCCTAACCATAGACATGTGTTGTCATTTGATGAATGGGATCACATCATTAGGAGAATGATGTGATGGACAAGACCCATCCGTTAGCTTAGCATAATGATCGTTAAGTTTTATTGCTATTGCTTTCTTCATGACTTATACATATTCCTCTGACTATGAGATTATGCAACTCCCGAATACCGGAGGAACACTTTGTGTGCTATCAAACGTCACAACGTAACTGGGTGATTACAAAGATGCTCTACAGGTGTCTCCGAAGGTGTTTGTTGGGTTGGCATAGATCAAGATTAGGATTTGTCACTTCGAGTATCGGAGAGGTATCTCTGAGCCCTCTCGGTAATGCACATCATATGAAGCCTTGCAAGCAATGTGACTAATGATTTAGTTACGAGATGATGCATTATGGAACAAGTAAAGAGACTTGCTGGTAACGAGATTGAACTAGGTATGATGATACCGACGATCGAATCTCGGGCAAGTAACATACCGATGACAAAGGGAATGACGTATGTTGTTATGCGGTTTGACCGATAAAGATCTTCGTAGAATATGTAGGAGACAATATGAGCATCCAGGTTCTGCTATTGGTTATTGACCGGAGATGTGTCTCGGTCATGTCTACATAGTTCTCGAACCCGTAGGGTCCGCACGCTTAACGTTCGATGACGATTTGTATTATGAGTTATGTGTTTTGGTGACCGAAGATTGTTCGGAGTCCCGGATGAGATCACGGACATGACGAGGAGTCTCAAAATGGTCGAGAGGTAAAGATTGATATATTGGAAGGTAGTATTCGGACACCGGAAGGGTTCCGGAGTGTATCGGGTACATACCGGAGTACCGGAGGGGTTACCGGAACCCCCCGGTGGAAGATATGGGCCATATGGGCCATAGGAGGGAGGCTAACCAGCCCACAAGGGGCTGGTGTGCCTCCCACAAGGGAGGAGGCCGAATTGGACTAGGGAAGGGGGTGGCGCCCCCCTTTCCTTCTCCCTCTCCCTCTCCTTCCCTATTTCCACCTCCGGAGAAAGGAAAAGTGGGGGGGGGGCGAATCCTACTAGGAGTGGATTCCTAGTAGGACTCCCCCCCATGGTGCGCCCCCTTGGTGGCCGGCCTCCTCCTCCCGTCCTTTATATACGGGGGCAGGGGGGCACCCTAGAACACATCAGATATTCTCTTAGCCGTGTGCGGTGCCCCCCTCCACAGTTTACTCCTCCGGTCATAGCGTCGTAGTGCTTAGGTGAAGCCCTGCGCGGATCACATCACCAACACCGTCACCACGCCGTCGTGCTGACGGAACTCTCCCTCGACCTTCTGCTGGATCAAGAGTTCGAGGGACGTCATCGAGCTGAACGTGTGCTGAACTCGGAGGTGCCGTATGTTCGGTGCTTGATTGGTTGGATCGCGAAGACGTTCGACTACATCAACCGCGTTAAGCTAACGCGTCCGCTTTCGGTCTACGAGGGTACGTGGACACATTCTCCCCCTCTCGTTGCTATGCATCTCCTAGATAGATCTTGCGTGAGCGTAGGAATTTTTTTGAAATTGCACGTTCCCCAACAGATTACTCCTTGTAGGTGATGCTAGTTGGTTTATTCGGTGGAAGATCATATGTTCAGATCCTTAATGATATTTATTACCCCTCTGATTATGAACATGAATATGCTTTATGAGTAGTTACGTTTGTTCCTGAGGACATGGGAGAAGTCTTGTTAGAAGTAATCATGTGAATTTGGTATTCGTTCGATATTTTGATGATATGTATGTTGTCTTTTCTCTAGTGGTGTTATGTGAACGTTGACTACATGACACTTCACCATGATTTGGGCCTAGGGGAAGGCATTGGGAAGTAATAAGTAGATGATGGGTTGCTAGAGTGACAGAAGCTTAAACCCTAGTTTATGCGTTGCTTCGTAAGGGGCTGATTTGGATCCACATGTTTCATGCTATGGTTAGATTTATCTTAATTCTTTTTTCGTAGTTGCGGATGCTTGCCAGAGGGGTTAATCATAAGTGGGAGGCTTGTCCAAGTAAGGACAGCACCCAAGCACCGGTCCTCCCACATATCAAATTATCAAAGCAACGAACGCGAATCATATGAGCATGATGAAAACTAACTTGACAACAATTCCCATGTGTCCTCGGGAGCGCTTTGCTTTATATAAGAGTTCATCCAGGCTTGTCCTTTGCTATAAAAAGGATTGGGCCACCTTGCTGCACCTTTGTTACACTTGTTACTTGTTACCCATTACGAATTATCTTATCACAAAACTATCTGTTACCGATAATTTCAGTGCTTGCGGAAAATACCTTGCTAAAAACCGCTTGTAATTTCCTTCTGCTCCTCGTTGGGTTCAACACTCTTCCTTATCGAAAGGACTACGATAGATCCCGTATACTTGTAGGTCAACATGCATCACCCTTTCCTCTTCAAGGGAAAAATCAACGCAAGCTCAAGAAGTAGCATCTCTGCACCTCGATCTCATGGATTGCATCACCGGTAGTAGAGCATGGCAACAAGGACAAGGGTGCGGGGCCTCTGATGGATCACTAACCAGTCTATACTAAGCATATAGGACCACAGGTAAAGTATCAACAATAGGATACAGAAAGCAGGCTATGCATCCGAATAGGAACTATCGAACAACAATAGCAAAATCTAATGCAAGCATGGGAGAGAAAGAATGGGCGATATAGGAATGATCAAGGGGGTTTTGCTTGCCTGGAAGCTCTGCTCAAAGGGGCTGGACGTCTGGAGCATATTCGTACTCGGTGGCGTCAGCGTCGGTCTTGGGGTCTACTGGAGAAGAAGAGGGGGAAGAAACAATAAATATAAAGCAAACAAATGCATCACATTGCATGACATGATAGTATGCTAGGGGTGACCTAATGTAGTGCTAAGTGATATATACGGAGTGGGAAAATATCTGGAAATATTTTCCTGTCTTTAGGCATTTATCGGTCAGACGATCTGGAGGGAAAGGTTCCATGTTTGCAGTATTAGAGGCATGTGATAGGTATGTGGAGGGCATAAGTAGGTTCGTCTCATTTTTTGATCATTTTTCATACATGAAACATTCCCATATGAGCTACGGATTATTTTCTATGATTTTTCAAAGTTTTAAACATTTTCTGGAATTACTGGGTTAATTAATAATTCGAAAATAAACAGTAAAATACATTTTATACCCACTGTGGGCAAGCCACAGTGGATGACAGGTGGGGCCAGGGGGTCCAGTTGACCTAGTCAACGTCCAGTCAGCAGTCAACTAGTTTGACTGTTGACTTGGTCAAACTGACAGGTGGGCCCCGCATGTCATAGACAGAACAATAAAAACAGAGGCTTAAAATAAACTAAACATGTTAATTAGCTAGCGGGACCCACTAATTAGTGACACAACTAATTAGATGATTAATTTTAATTATCAAAACTGTTAATTAGCGCGTGGGGCCTACATGTCATTGACAGGGGGCTACCCAGTCAGCATGTTGACCTAGTCAACAGAGTCAACGGGGCCCAGGGGACCCACTGGCAGTGACCGACGGTGGACCCCAGGGCCAGCCATGTCGGCGGTGGCGCCGGAGCTAGCTCCGGCGACTAAATCCGCGACGGAGCGCCTCGGGTGCTCATCGGAAATCTCCTACAGGCGTCCATTCAGCATGGGGCTAAGCGCATTCGATCGGGCAGATGACGGCGTGTCGATCTACGATGGTGGCGTCACCGGAGATGGCCTACAACATGGGCAGCAATCGGAATCGGGTGAGGTCGGGTGCGTGCCTACGGAGCACGGGAGGACGAGCTAAGGTCACGGGCAGCACCAGGGAGCTCCCCTTAGCACGTTCGTGAGCTCAGCAGGGCATGCAACGACGGCAGCAATGGCAGCGAGCAGAGCGGCAGATCTGAGCTCCGGCAAGCATGGCAGCAGGGGCTACGAGGACGGATTCGAGCTAGAAAGAGAGGGGAAAGAAAAAGGAGCTCACAGTGGAGGCGCATGAAGGCCCAGTGAGCGACAAGAGCAGCAGAGGCGGCCGAAAATGAAGGCGTAGCTCGTCGGTGCCGAGGAAGAAGACAAGGACGGATCATGCGATGCGGTGGCTCCCGGCACTAGCTGGTGGCACCGGAGGGCGTAGCGGACGGTGGCGGATCCTAGGACATGTCGGTGAGGCAAGAGGCGGCCGGTGGCCGCGGGATCGACGTGGCGACGGCGATGGCGTCTCGGGTGAGGTCGAGAATTAGCGATGAAGGCAAGGGGAGAGGGGGATAAGGACTGGGGACTGCCCCGAGGCATAGACAATGACGTTCTTATCCTTCCCACGGAGCTATAGCGACGCGGGGCGGCGAGGTGGCTCCGTGGCAACGGCGCAGGCGCGCGCGCTCAGTCGACCTCCTGTAGCAGGAGGTTGAAGGTGAGGTGGTGGTGGGCTGGGCCTGCACTCTGTGCACTAAGGTCCAATGCACAACGGCCTTTCTCTTTTTATTTCTCTCTTTTCAGTTTTCTTCTTCCAGCGGTTGTTTTGCATTTTCTTTTCACACCATTTGACTTTTGTAAAACATGGAACCTGGTCACATAATTACTTTGCATTATTTGGCACTGCCAAAAAAAGTTTGGGAGGTATTTGAATTTGTCTGAATTTTTCATAAATGGAAAAGCATTTAAATATGCTGATTTGGCACTGTTTTAATTGCTATAGCCCATTTAAGCAAATAAGTGATGTTGTTTTCCTTAACAAATAATTGTTATGGAATATTTTCTAAATGATGAACTATGTTGCAATCATGTTTGTGAAACTTTAATTTCCATTTGCAATTTGAATTTTGAATTTGACTTTGATTTTTATCAAATGGCAATTTGGCTTAGTAAGCATGGTGACATGGCATCATTAGCATGAGATCGCTGTAGCATGACAGTGGGGGTGTTACATCAAAGTAGCGAATGCGAATCAAACAAACATGATGAAAGTGATTAGATTAAATTCCCATGTGTGCTCAAGAGCGCTTTACTTGCTATAAGAGAAAGTTCCGGTCTGTCCTTTGCTATAAAAAGGATTGGGCTACCTTCCTGTACCTTTGTTACAATTGCTACTTGTTGCTCGTCACAAATTACCTTGCTATCAAACTACCTGTTACCGATAATTTCAGTGCTTACAGAAAATACCTTGCTGAAAATCGCTTGTCATTTCCTTCTGCTCCTCGTTGGGTTCGACACTCTTACTTATCGGAAGGACTACGATTGATCCCCTATACTTGTTGGTCATCAGTCATTTAGAATGCGCCTTTCCTTGAGAGACTGTTTGTACTTGATAAAGAAGGTCCAACAAGAAACAGGGTCACTGACGCACCGAAATTGACAGTGTTGGGCTATTCGTGTGATGAATTCTCCAAACTTGTTATTGGATCATTATCCGTTCAGGTACAACAGTTTTCTTCTTCTTCTTCTCCTTCTTCTTATTGGACATCAAATTTTATCTAATTTTTGTTGGTCTATGTTCGGCTGTCATCCAGAAAATGATTCCCAGAAGCTTGACCCCGTCTCTGCACACAGTGAAGATCTTGGCACTATGTCCTGTCATCCCCGATCTGGATGAAGTTGTTAGATTCCTTAGATGCTTTCCATGCACGGAGAAGCTATACATCAAGGTGATGCTCCTTTCATGTTAATTGTTAACCAGAACGGAGTTCAATTTGTTGTTGCTTTTACCCATGATTATAATGATAAATGTAGTATGATTTCTAAAGGAAATTTGGAGGATTTCAATACATATATTTTTTGAGATGTTAATCATGAACGATTGAAGATGACATGTCACTCTTTGTATATTTTAGAAATCTTGCAAATCAAAGAGGCCCGAAAGTGTTCAAAACTGCAGGTAGGCAATATGTTGTCTTCGTTGCCGATACAAGCAGGCCGGAAAGCAGAAAATGGCGGCAACATAACGATCCCATTGAATGCCTTGATCTTCATCTCACAGAAATTACTTTGAACTAGTACCGAGGCACCACACCAGAGATTAAATTCGTCAGGTTCTTTGTTCAGAAAGCAAGTGTGCTCAAGGTAATGAGGTTTTCCCTACATATAGAGTGCATAAGTGAATTGTTTGCTAATCAGCCTAGGCATCTACATCTGAATGGAAAATGCTCTGCAAAAGCAGAATTTCAGTTTGTAACTTCATCTGACAGATTATTTGGAAGTTACTGTATCAAGTCGCTATATGACTTCTCGGTGACTGGTCGTTTCGCAGAAATAATGCATAACCCAGATTCTGAAGAAGATGAATTTGATTAGTAAGAACAGTTTGAACCTTGTAATCTTTGAATTTGGGTAATGTAATGTTGGGATTTGAACCTTGTAATATTTATGGTATTTGTGATATAACGTAATTGGATGTTTAATTTGGTTATACAATCATGTCCTTATTAGTATATATGTTGTTGTTCTGTAGACAGAGCATAGATGTTGTGCAGACTGAGCAAATCACATCGCATACGGATTAAACTACGAAACCCGTTGGTGATTATTTCGTCACTAGCTGACAATTGTTTATCACCAACCGTTTTCCCACTACACACAACTTATTTGGAGAAATCGTCTGTGTTATTATCGGTCTTCCCACACATTTCTGATTACTGACTTGTTTGCCGCGTATCACACATATCTTGTTAAGATGAACCATTTCTATTGTTTTGGCTCATCACAAACAATTCATACGAGTGAACTGTATGTCGTCTATTGCACACACCTACATCTGGCTGACTGTTCTTCTTGTGTTTGCTAACCGCAAACAATTAATCCAAGTGAACTGTATGCCGTATATCACACACACATTGATCTGACTGACCATTTATGTTGTTCTGGTCATCGCAAATAGTTCGTATGGATCAACTGTATGCCACGTATCACACACGCAACTCTAATCTGAATCGTGCTTGATGTCTCCACCATCGCACACAGTTCATTTTATTGGTGACGACTTTATTACGAAACCGTTTACGATTCATGCATCGCACACAGTTTGGTTGAAGGGTTTCTGATTCATGTGTCGCATTCGCAATATCCTGAAGTAGTGATATATCGTCGTCACTTGAAAAAAATCAAAGAGAAAGTTTCACGTTTTACAATACGGAGCCGCTGTCACCTCCTATTCTTCATCGGGAGGCCTGATCTGGAGTCCGCTCGGGGCTCTGAAGAGGGGAATTCATCGTCATCATCAACAACCCTACTTCATCAACAACCTCATGATGATCACCACCGGGAGTGAGTAATTTTATTGTAGGCATAATAGAGGTAGATGGGGATGGATGAGATTCGTCATGTAATCGATTCAATTTGTTAGGGCTTGATCCCTAGTATCCACTATGTTTTGAGGTTGATTTTGATATGACTTTGCTATGCTTAATGCTTGTCACTAGGGTCCGAGTGCCATGATTTCAGATATGAACCTATTATGTTTTCATGAATATATTTTAGTTCTTGATCCTATTTGCAATTTATATGCACCTATTATTGTTCCGATCCGTAGACCACAATGTGATAATAATTGGGATACTCTCTAGGGATGACTGTAATTTGAGGAGTTCATGTATTTACTATTTGTTAATGTTTTGTTCCGGTTCTCTATTAAAAGGAGCGCCTTAATAATCCTTAGTTTTCATTAGGACCCCGCTGCCACGGGAGGGTAGGACAAAAGATGTCATGCAGGTTCTTACTGCAAGCACGTATGACTATATACGGAATACATGCCTACATATGATTGATGAATTGGAGCTATTGTGCATCACTCTAGGTTGTGCTATTACATAATGAATTTCATCCAAATATCCACAGCTACTCCATGCTTACGCTTTCATAATATTGTCTTTGCTCAAGTTACTATTACTGTTGTTGTTGTTGTTGTTGTTGTTGTTGTTGTTGTTGTTGTTGTTACACATGCTATAAAAACTGTTGTTGTTACTGTTACTACTGCTACTTCTGTTTCCACTGCTATCATATTACTATTCTACTAATAAATTGATGCAAGGAAATGACTTCTCAGGTATGGTTGAATTGACAACTCAACTGCTAAGGCTTATAAATATTCTTTGACTTTCCTTGTGTTGGAATCAATAAATTTGGGTGAAATACTACCCTCGAAGACTATTGTTATCCCCTATACTTGTGGGTCATCAATGGGTAGCCCAAAGGGCTTTGGTGCAATGAACTTTGGGCCTACGAACCAGCTTTGTGTAGGCAGATTTGACAGAGAATTCGTCTGAGAGCTCTAGCTCCTCGCTAATCGCATCTTGATTCCCACTTAGGGTAATATGCTCAATAAAAGCTAATAGATTGTAAAGGGCAACCAATTCCATGGGCAATAAGGATCTTAGAAAACCCACATTGGCGGATTCATCCATGAAAACTTCACAGACAAGTGCTTGCGGCTCGGCCGACGAACATGGAGGGGAATAAAGTGTAAATAGGCTGGTCCGATATCCATGCTGGAAGCCAGAATTTGGTATCTTTCCTGTTAGCGATACTGAATTTAGCTCCTAAATTGAAATTTTCTTTGTATTTCTGGATACTGTTCCAAATCTGTGACCCCCTCACGTTACAAGCAAAGAAGGGACAGTTCAGGAAGTATTTGGCTTTAAGAATCTTAACCCACAGCTTGTTAACATTTCAAGAGATCTTCCAGATTCACTTGGTAATGAGAGATAGATTCATCTTTCTCGAGTTGGAAATACCTAAGCCTCCCTGGTTTTTAGGCCGACAGAGATCAGCCCATCTGATCATGTGGTATGTGTGTTTTTTGATGCCAGCCTCCCAAAAGAACCTAGCTCCCATATAGAATTTCGAATGTACCCCTTCCCCTAAAATGAAAGGACCCATAACAAAAATTGATGGACATGAAAAAAAAGATGGACGTTTGATGGACAAAGGAAAAAAAACCGGAGATGGACATTTGATGGACAAAGGAAAAAACAGAGATGGACATGGTTGGATGACCGGCTCCCATATCGATGTTCACGGACACGTTCGCGGCGCATCCGTGATGGATAGTGAGTCTAATTTAGCAGACGATGTTGATATGCCCTTAGGGCATCTCCAACGCTAACCCGCAAACCGGACACCGCATCTGTCCGTGAACAGGGTGGGGGCAGTCCGCCGACACGGATTTGAGAGTCGTGTTGGGGAACGTTGCATGGAAAATGAAAAAATTTCTACGCACACGCAAGATCTATTAAGGGGATGCATAGAAATGAGAGGGGAGAGTGTGTCTACGTACCCTTGTAGACCATAAGCGGAAGTGTTTGTTAACGCGGTTGATGTAGTCGAACTTCTTCGTGCTCCAACCGATCGAGTACCGAACGTACGACACCTCCGCGTTTAGCACACGTTCAGCTCGGTGACGTCCTCGCCTTCTTGATGCAGCAAGACGGCGTGGTAGTGGATGAATTTTGGCAGCACGGCGGCTTGGTCATGGTGATGGTGAAGTTATCTTGGCAGGGCTTCGCCTAAGCACTACGAAAATATGACCGAGTGACTAAACTGTGGAGGGGCGCGCCGCACATGGCTAAGCAATTGTCGTGGTTATGTGTGGCGCCCCCTCCCACATATATATAGGTGGGGGGAGAGGGGAGAGGTCAAGGGGCACCCCAAGTAGGGACGAATCCTACTTGGGGTCTTCCCCAAGCCGCGCCCCCTTCCTTATTTGAGTGCGGGAGGAAGGCAGGGGGAGGTGGCGCCCCCCCTTTCCTTTCTCTCACGAGGAGGGAAAGGCAGGAGGGGCCACCCCTCCCCTTTCCTTCCCCTAGGGCCGGCCGACCAGGGAGAGGGGCTCGCCAACCCCCTAGTGGGCTGGTCTATCCCCCCTTTGGCCCATTAGGCCCATACACTTCCCGGGGGTGTCCGGAACCCCTTCCGGTGCCCCGATGACTACCCGGTACACTCCGAAACTCTTCCGGTGTCTGAATACCATTGTACTATGTATCAATCTTTACCTCCGGACCATTCCAGAGCTCCTCGCCATGTCTGTGATCTCATCCGGGACTCCGAACAACATTCGGTCACCAAATCATATAACTCATATAACACTATATCGTCAACGAACGTTAAGCGTGCGGACCCTACGGGTTCGAGAACTATGTAGACATGACCGAGACACCTCTCCAGTCAATAACCAATAGCGGAACCTGGATGCCCATATTTGCTCCTACATATTCTATGAAGATCTTTATCGGTCGAACCTTATGACAACATACGTAATTCCCTTTGTCCATCGGTATGTTACTTGCCCGAGATTCGATCGTTGCTATCTTCATACCTAGTTCAATCTCATTATCGGCAAGTCACTTTACTCGTTCCATAATACATCGTCTCATAACTTACTCCTTAGTCATTTGCTTGCAAAAGGCTTATTATGATGTGTATTACCGAGAGGGCCGAGAGATACCTCTCCGATACTCGGAGTGACAAATCCTAATCTCGATCTATGCCAACTCAACAAACACCTTCGGAGATACTTGTAGAGCATCTTTATGATCACCCAGTTACGTTGTGATGTTTGATAGCACACAAGGTATTCCTCCGGTATCCGGGAGTTGCATAATCTCATAGTCGAAGGAATATGTATTTGACATTAAGAAAGCAATAGCAATAAACTGAACGATCAATATGCTAAGCTAACGGATGGGTCTTGCCCATCACATCATTATCCTAATGATGTGATCCCATTATCAAATGAAAACAAACGTCTATGGTTAGGAAACCTTAACCATCTTTGATCAATGAGCTAGTCTAGTAGAGGCTTACTAGGGACACGGTATTTGTTTATGTATTCACACATGTATTTAAGTTTCTGATCAATACAATTCTAGCATGAATAATAAACCTTTATCATGAATAAGGAAGTATAAAATAACAACTTTATTATTGCCTCTAGGGCATATTTCCTTCAGTCTCCCACTTGCACTAGAGTCAATAATCTAGATTACATTGTAATGAATCTAACACCCATGGAGTCTTGGTGCTGATCATGTTTTGCTCGCGGAAGAGGCTTAGTCAATGGGTATGCCACATTCAGATCCGTATGTATTTTGCAAATCTCAATGTATCCATCCTTGACCTTTTCACGAATGAAGTTGAAGCGTCTCTTGATGTGTTTAGTTCTCTTGTGAAACCTGGATTCCTTCGCCAAGGCAATTGCTCCAGTGTTGTCACAAAAGATTTTCATTGGACCCGATGCACTGGGTATTACACCCAGATCGGATATGAACTCCTTCATCCAGACTCCTTCATGTGTTGCTTCCAAAGCAGCTATGTACTCCGCTTCACACGTAGGTCCCGCCACGACGCTCTGCTTGGAACTCCACCAACTGACAGCTCCACCATTCAATTTAAATACGTATCCGGTTTGTGACTTAGAGTCATCCGGATCTGTGTCGAAGCTAGCATCAACGTAACCATTTACGATGAGCTCTTCGTCACCTCCATAAACGAGAAACATATCCTTGGTCCTTTTCAGGTACTTCAGGGTGTTCTTGACCGCTATCCAGTGATCCACTCCTGGATTACTTTGGTACCTCCCTGCCAGACTTATGGCAAGGCACACATCAGGTCTGGTACACAGCATAGCATACATGATAGAACCTATGGCTGAGGCATAGGGAATGACTTTCATTTTCTCTCTATCTTCTGTAGTGGTCGGGCTTTGAGTCTGACTCAACTTCACACCTTGTAACACAGGCAAGAACTCTTTCTTTGACTGATCCTTTTTGAACTTCTTCAAAACATTGTCAAGGTATGTGCTTTGTGAAAGTCCTATTATGCGTCTCGATCTATCCCTATAGATCTTGATGCCCAATATATAAGCAGCTTCACCGAGGTCTTTCATCGAAAAATTCTTATTCAAGTATCCTTTTATGCTATCCAGAAATTCTATATCATTTCCAATCAATAATATGTCATCCATATATATCAGAAATGCTACAGAGCTCCCACTCACTTTGTTGTAAATACAGGCTTCACCGTAAGTCTGTATAAAACCATATGCTTTGATCACCTCATCAAAGCGTATATTCCAACTCCGAGATGCTTGCACCAGTCCATAGATGGATCGCTGGAGCTTGCACACTTTGTTAGCACCTTTAGGATCGACAAAACCTTCTAATTGCATCATATACAACTCTTCTTTAAGAAATCCATTAAGGAATGCAGTTTTGACGTCCATTTGCTAGATTTCATAATCATAAAATGCAGCAATTGCTAACATGATTCGGACAGACTTAAGCATCGCTACGTGTGAGAAAGTCTCATCGTAGTCAACCCCTTGAACTTGTCGAAAACCTTTCGCAATAAGTCGAGCTTTGTAGACAGTAACATTACCATCAGCGTCAGTCTTCTTCTTGAAGATCCATTTATTTTCTATGGCTTGCCGATTATCAGGAAAGTCCACCACAGTCCACACTTTGTTCTCATACATGGATCCTATCTCAGGTTTCATGGCCTCAAGCCATCTGTCGGAATCTGGGTTCATCATAGCTTCTTCATAGTTCGTAGGTTCGCCTTGGTCTAATAACATGACTTCCAGGACAGGATTACCGTACCACTCTGGTGCGGATCGTGCTCTGGTTGATCTACGAGGTTCAGTAGCAACTTGATCTGAAGTTTCATGATCATTATCATTTGCTTCCTCTCTAGTTGGTGTAGGCATCACGGGAACGGTTTTTTTTATGTGCTACTTTCCAATTCGAGAGAAGGTACAATTACCTCATCAAGTTCTACTTTCCTCCCACTCACTTCTTTCGAGAGAAACTCCTTCTCTAGAAAGGATCCATTCTTGGCAACAAAGATCTTGCCTTCGGATCTGTGGTAGAAGGTGTACCCAATTGTTTCCTTAGGGTATCCTATGAAGACGCACTTCTCCGATTTGGGTTTGAGCTTATCAGGCTGAAGCCTTTTGACATAAGTGTCGCAACCCCAAACTTTAAGAAATGACAGCTTAGGTTTCTTGCCAAACCATAGTTCATACGGTGTCGTCTCAACGGATTTAAACGGTGCCCTATTTAACGTGAATGTGGCCGTCTCTAATGCATAACCCCAAAACAATAGTGGTAAATAGGTAAGAGACATCATAGAATGCACCATATCCAATAAAGTACGATTACGATGTTCGGACACACCATTTTGCTGTGGTGTTCCAGGTGGCGTGAGTTGTGAAACAATTCCACAATGTTTTAAATGAAGGCCAAACTCGTAACTCAAATATTCGCCTCAGCGATCAGATCGTAGAAACTTTATTTTCTTGTTACGATGATTCTCCACTTCACTCTGAAATTCTTCGAACTTTTCAAATGTTCCAGACTTGTGTTTCATCAAGCAGATATACCCATACCTACTCAAATCATCTGTGAAGGTCAGAAAATAATGATACCCGCCATGTGCTTCAACACTCATCGGACCGCATACATCAGTATGTATTATTTCCAATAAGTCATTAGCTCGCTCCATTGTTCCGGAGAACGGAGTTTTAGTCATCTTGCCCATGAGGCATGGTTCGCAAGTATCAAATGGTTCATAATCAAGTGATTCCAAAAGTCCATCTGCATGGAGTTTCTTCATGCGCTTTACACCAATATGACCTAAACGGCAGTGCCACAAGTATGTTGCACTATCATTATCAACTTTGCATCTTTTGGCATCAATATTATGAATATGTGTATCACTACGATCGAGATTCAACAAGAATAGATCATTCATCAAAGGTGCATGACCATAAAAGATATTACTCGTATAAATAGAACTACCATTATTCTTTGATTTAAATGAATAAGCGTCTCGCAATAAACAAGATCCAGATATAATGTTCATGCTCAACGCGGGCACCAAAAAACAATTATTGAGGTCTAAAACTAATCCCGAAGGTAGATGTAGAGGTACCGTCCCGACGGCGATCACATCGACCTTGGAACCATTCCCGACGCGCATCGTCACCTCGTCCTTAGCCAATCTTCGTTTATTCCGCAGCTCCTGTTTCGAGTTACAAATATGAGCAACCGAACCAGTATCAAATACCCAGGTGCTGCTACGAGCATTAGTAAGGTACACATCAATAACATGTATATCAAATATTCCTTTGTTCACTTTGCCATCCTTCTTATCCGCCAAGTATTTGGGGCAGTTCCGTTTCCAGTGACCATTCCCTTTGCAGTAGAAGCACTCAGTTTCAGGCTTGGGTCCAGCTTTGGGTTTCTTCCCGGGAGTGGCAACTTGCTTGCCATTCTTCTTGAAGTTCCCTTTCTTACCCTTGCCCTTTTTCTTGAAACTAGTGGTCTTGTTAACCATCAGCACTTGATGCTCCTTCTTGATTTCTACCTCCGCGGCCTTAAGCATCGCGAAGAGCTCAGGAATCATTCTATTCATCCCTTGCATATTATAGTTCATCACGAAGTCTTTGTAGCTTGGTGGCAGTGACTGAAGAACTCTGTCAATAACACTATCAACTGGAAGATCAACTCCCAGCTGAGTCAAGTGGTTATGATACCCAGACATTTTGAGCATGTGTTCACTGACAGAACTATTCTCCTCCATCTTGCAGCTATAGAACTTGTTGGAGACTTCATATCTCTCAACTCGGGCATTTGCTTGAAATATTAACTTCAACTCTTGGAACATCTCATATGCTCCATGACGTTCAAAATGTCTTTGAAGTCCCGGTTCTAAGCAGTAAAGCATGGCACACTGAACTATTGAGTAGTCATCAGATCGAGCTTGCCAGACGTTCATAATATCTGCATCAGCTCCTGCAGCAGGTCTATCACCTAGCGGTGCATCAAGGACATAATTCTTCTGTGCAGCAATGAGGATAATCCTCAAGTTACGGACCCAGTCCGTGTAGTTGCGACGATCATCTTTCAACTTAGCTTTCTCTAGAAACGCATTAAAATTCAGGGGAACGGTAGCTCGGGCCATTGATCTACAACATAGATATGCAAAACTATAAGACTAAGTTCATAATAAATTAAGTTCAATTAATCAAATTACTAATGAACTCCCACTTAAATAAACATCCTTCAAATTTATCTAAGTGATACATGATCCAAATCAACTAACCCATGTCCGATCATTACGTGAGATGCGGTAGTCATCAATGGTGAACATCTCTATGTTGATCATATCTACTATATGACTCATGTTCGACCTTTCGGTCTCTAGTGTTCCGAGACCATGTCTGTACATGCTAGGCTCGTCAAGTTTAACCCAAGTATTCTGCATGTGCAAAACTGTCTTACACCCGTTGTATGTGAACGTAGAGTCTATCACACCCGATCATCACGAGGTGCTTCAAAACGACGAACATTGGCAACGGTGCATACTCGAGGAGAACACTTTTATCTTGAAATTTAGTGAAGGGATCATCTTATAATGCTACCGCCGTTCTAAGCAAAATAAGATGCATAAAAGATAAACATCACATGCAATCAAAATATGTGACATGATATGGCCATCATCATCTTGTGCTTTTGATCTCCATCTCCAAAGCATCGTCATGATCTCCATCGTCACCGGCTTGACACCTTGATCTCCATCGTTGCGTCGGGATCGTCTTGCCAACTATTGCTTCTACAACTATTGGTAACGCATAGCGATAAAGTAAAGCAATTATATGGCGCTTGCATTTCATACAATAAAGAGACAACCCTAAGGCTCCTGCCGGTTGTCGATATTACAAAACATGATCATCTCATACATCAACATATATCACATCACGTCTTGACCATATCACATCACAACATGCCCTGCAAAAACAAGTTAGACGTCCTCTACTTTGTTATTGCAAGTTTTACGTGGCTGCTACGGGCTTCTAGCACGAACCGTTCTTACCTACGCAAAAACCACAATGGTGATTCATCAAGTTTGCTGTTTTAACCTTCTTCAAGGACCGGTCGTAGTCAAATTTGATTCAACTAAAGTAGGAGAAACAGACACCCGCCAGCCACCTTTATGCAAAACAAGTTGCATGTCAGTCAGTGGAACCGGTCTCATGTGCGTGGACATGTAAGGTTAGTCCGGGCCGCTTCAACCCACAATACCGCCGAATCAAAATAAGGTGTTGGTGGTAAGCAATATGACTATCACCACCCACAACTCTTTCTGTTCTACTCGTGCATATCATCTATGCATAGACCTGGCTCGGATGCCACTGATGGGGAACGTTGCATGGAAAACAAATTTTTTTCTACGCACATGCAAGATCTATCAAGGAGATGCATAGCAACGAGAGGGGAGAGTGTGTCTACGTACCCTCGTAGACCGTAAGCGGAAGCGTTTGTTAACGCGGTTGATGTAGTCGAACTTCTTCGCGCTCCAACCGATCGAGTACCGAACGTACGGCACCTTCGTGTTCAGCACACGTTCAGCTCGGTGACGTCCTCGCCTTCTTGATGCAGCAAGACGGCGAGGTAGTGGATGAGTTCCGGCAGCACGACGGCGTGGTCACGGTGATGGTGAAGTTATATCCGCAGGGCTTCGCCTAAGCACTACGAAAATATGATCGAGGGACTAAACTATGGAGGGGCGCGCCGCACATGGCTAAGCAATTGTCGTGGTTATGTGTGGCGCCCCTCCCACATATTTATAGGTGGGGGGAGAGGGGAGAGGCCAAGGGGCGCCCCAAGTAGGGTCGAATCCTACTTGGGGTCTTCCCCAAGCCGCGCCCCCTTCCTTATTTGAGTGCGGGAGGAAGGCAGGGGGAGGTGCCCCCCCCCTTTCCTTTCTCTCACGAGGAGGGAAAGGCAGGAGGGGCCACCCCTCCCCTTTCCTTCCCCTAGGGCCGGCCGACCAGGGAGAGGGGCGTGCCAGCCCCCTAGTGGGCTGGTCTATCCCCCCTTTGGCCCATTAGGCCCATACACTTCCTGGGGGTGTCCGGAACCCCTTCCGGTGCCCCGATGACTACCTGGTACACTCCGAAACTCTACCGGTGTCCGTATACCATCGTCCTATATATCAATCTTTACCTCCGGACCATCCTGGAGCTCCTCGTCATGTCCGTGATCTCATCCGGGACTCCGAAAAACATTCGGTCACCAAATCATATAATACTATATCGTCAACGAACGTTAAGCGTGCGGACCCTACGGGTTTGAGAACTATGTAGACATGACCGAGACACCTCTCTGGTCAATAACCAATAGAGGAACCTGGATGCCCATATTGGCTCCTACATATTCTACAAAGATCTTTATCGGTCGAACCTTATGACAACATACGTAATTCCATTTGTCCATCGGTATGTTACTTGCCCGAGATTCGATCGTCGGTATCTTCATACCTAGTTCAATCTCGTTACCGGCAAGTCTCTTTACTCGTTCCGTAATACATCATTTCGTAACTAACTTCTTAGTCATTTGCTTGCAAGGCTTATTATGATGTGTATTACCGAGAGGGCCCAGAGATACCTCTCTGATACTCGGAGTGACAAATCCTAATCTCGATCTATGCCAACTCAACAAACACCTTCGGAGATACCTATAGAGCATCTTTATGATCACCCAGTTACGTTGTGAAGTTTGATAGCACACATGGTATTCCTCCGGTATCCGGGAGTTGCATAATCTCATAGTCGAAGGAATATGTATTTGACATTAAGAAAGCAATAGCAATAAACTGAACGATCAATATGCTAAGCTAATGGATGGGTCTTGTCCATCACATCATTCTCCTAATGATGTGATCTCGTTATCAAATGACAACACATGTCTATGGTTAGGAAACCTTAACCATCTTTGATCAACGATCTAGTCTAGTAGAGGCTTACTAGGGACACGGTATTTGTTTATGTATTCACACATGTATTTAAGTTTCTGATCAATACAATTCTAGCATGAATAATATACCTTTATCATGAATAAGGAAATATAAAATAACAACTTTATTATTGCCTCTAGGGCATATTTCCTTCAAGTCATCCATCCAATGCTAGTCACTATATGTCCGCCAATAAATGGTAATTTGAAAATCAAACTCCGATCCATAGCGCAAGACGGATCACGTCATCGGGCGATTACAACCAAAAAGAGGCAACTATGCTTAGTTTTTACAGGCCCGGTCGCAAAAAACAAATTCAGTCCGTGCATTTTTCCCTGCCGGGCCGTCAATTCGAGCCTTCACGCTTAATCTACCTTCGTCACCGTGTAGGCCGCCTCCGCTTCCTTCTCCACCGCCTCGATCTCCTCCTGCTCCGCCCTCTCCAACTCATCCTTCTGACGCTGCAACATCTTGAAACAGACGGCTTGCAAGATCATTCTTGCGTCGTCATCCAATTCCGCCATCTTCAAGTTGAGCATCTTCGCGTCCTCCAAAGAGGCTGCGATCTCCGCCTTCTTCTCCTCGAGCTTGGCCTTCTTCTCTTCGATCATGGCCCTCTTCTCTTCGAGTTTGAGCTTCTTCCCGGTCGCTTCCATCAACAAGTCAAACCTCTCCGCCTTTTTTTCCTCCTTGACGTTGGAGCACTTGGCGAGGACCTATGGCCCGGGCCCCGACGTCCACCACGTCCACGACCTACACGCCTACTGCCTCGTCCACCACCAGCATGCCCTCTGTCGACCTTTTGCTTCTTGAGCTTTTCCTCATTTGCGGCCTTCTCTTTGACGCGACGATTTTGCCGTGTCGTCGAGTTGATCTTCCGGGCGAGCGTGATATTCGGATCCTCCATCGCCTCCATCTCCGGCAGGGTCTCCTCCGGATCCATGGGTCGGTGGCGGGAGGGAAGAAAAGAGTGGGGAAAAGGGTGGGAATTTGGTGGAGAGCGGCGTGATGGAATAAGAGAGTGGGGGATTTTGCCGCGGAAACAGTACGGCCAACTACAAAAGCGCGGGCTTCACCTCAGTTTTTGGTGGGCCTGGGGTGTCGGAGTCCTACGTGGCTCATGTTCGTACTCCGGCAAAGCCCCCCTGTTTGTTCTGACTCTGCGGGAAAATTGTGGTCCGGACTACTCTGAGGACCGATGGGGGTTGGCGTTGGATGGCTTGCGGGGTCCAGACGGATACGGGTGGCTTAAGGGTTGGCGTTGGAGTTGCCCTTAGCCTCCGTAATCATGGAGTTCGGCACTCCCTCTGTTTCTTATTTTCTTTTTGAACATACCCTTTTTTCTTTTTAATCTGAATATAAAATTTGCCTCAAGTCAAACTTTATAATTTTTTACCAACTTTAGAGGATAAAATATTAACATTCAAAATACAAAATCAATATTATTAGATGCATCAAGAAATTAATTTTCATACTATATAACTTTAGTAGTATAGATGTTGTTATTTTTCAATATAAAATTGGTCAAACTTTGCATAATTTGACTTCAAACAAATTTTATATGGGAAGTAAATTGAAATGAAGGGAATACAAACATGTGCTACAGTTGCTCTTACACCCGGCTAACTGCTGAAGCGAGAAGGAAGGCGCGTTGTTGTTCAGTGCATTAACTTGCAGACATGTGATCCAGACCAACATCAGCTCATGGTAGATGCCCTGTTCCCAGTTAAACATTATACTTATGCCACCACCACTTGTTAACTTCAGATTAAATAATGGATCATCATAGTAGTACCTAACAAATAGTTTGTTCTTTAATGGCCATAAGTACCTTTTGTCCTTTCTTCTACTGTTCCTCTTTGTAGTAGTACAAATTATACAGAACATTAGTGTGTTGCCTTGTCAGATCGTCCTTGGGGCATCTTCTTCAGTACCCATCTGTCATATAAATTGTTGCCATTTGTAGCAACTATTCGAGTGACAACCTTACTGCTACAAGATGCCACCTTAATGATGAACCATCAGATTGTAGTACACTTCATATTAATCGTTGCCATTCGGAGCACTATTTGAGTGACAACCTTACTGCTACAAGATGCCACTTTAACATTGAATCATCAGATTGTACTCACACCACACAAGGATCACATATTATGGATCATGTATACAGATTCAGCTCAAGCGGTGTAGGACAAGTGGTGTGGCGACCGGGTGTAGCGGTGGAGGTCACGGAGGTTCAGGAAGGGTTGGCCTGCGGCCAAGATTGTAGAGCGGCAGCACCGACGAGTGAGAAAGTGGATGCAGAGAAAGAGAAAAGGGATGGAGAAGCGGGGTTTTGGGTGGGTCGGGGGTGCCACAGTTCTACGTGGTGGCGGTCCAAACCCTCATAAAGTCCCTCTAGTTAATAGATGCCACTACCACTTGTTAAGTTCGGATTAAATAATGGATTATAGTAACAAATCATTAGTTCTTTAATGGTCATAAACACCTTATGTCCTTTCTTCTACTGTTCCTTCTTGATTTCTGTCCAAATTATACTGAACATTAGTGTGTTGCCTTATCAGAGTTGTAGAAATGCATGCTCTTTTTTTTAAAGGAGTTTAAACCCTCAGCCTCTGCATCAATCGATGCATACAACCATCTTTATTAATTATTTAACAAAGGACTGACAAGAACATACATCAAGCCACCCGAAGCCACCACTCACACCTACAAACTCGATAATGTGAAGTGCTCTCACCCCCCATATCTAAAACCAGTGTCGTCGCCGATCCATCCACATAACGCAACGGAACCAACAGCCGGTGCAGCAGACCTAAAACACACACCACATGCACACGTTTTAGAAGCCGCCATCATCATCGGACCACTGACCCATCTTCAGGAGAGAGATCTGCATCATCCTTGCCAATCCGGACATCCGTCGACGCCACCACGGTGCCCAACGGCGCCACCGCCTTGCGCGCATCCATGCAGACACGAAGACTCTAGAAGTGCATGCTCTAACTAATGCAACTAAAAAACCGATCTGATGGAAGAGACTAGACTACATTTATATGTCAACACTTCCCTCAGGTGTGGCTTCCTCAAACCTAAACGTGGACCAAAAGTGGGCTGCAATTTAATTGCGTCAGCCGGGTCTTGAACTCAAGACCTCTTGGCTCCGATACCATGTAGAAGTGCCCGGGTCTTGAACTCAAGACCTCTTGGCTTCGATACCATGTAGATTTTTTTGAAAAAGGAATATATTAATACCGTGAAGATACCAATTACACCTATTCTCTGTACCTACAAGATGTCACAAAGACATCCAGGATGCACACAGCCAAAGGAGAAAATAAAAAGAAAGAAGAAGAAAGGTCCTGCCACAGCGATCGACTCCTCTCAATAGCAGCACACCTACCACCACCTAATACAACACCTGGAATGTCGGGGATATCGTGCGACATATGCCAGGGGGTGGCTTATCGTGGATGGGGACAAAAGTAGTCGCCGGGCTCTAGAAGCGGGAGTGAGCGAGATCGCGTACGCTTGCGGATCTTACCCAGGTTCGGGGCTCTCCTAGGAGATAACACCCCTAGTCCTGCTCTGCGGGGTCTCCGCATGATCACTACCTCAACAAGTAGCTACAAGCTTGCTCCTTGAGCTGTTTGGCTAGAGGAGGAAGAAAGGCAAGGCTAACCCTGTTCCCCTTTCTCTGCGTGTGTGTATGGTGATTTTGGATGCTCGGTCGAGGTTCCAACCCCCTGCATGGGGCGACCCGGGGGGTTTATATAGGCCTACCCCCCAGGGGTGCAATGGTAATTCGGCCAGATGCGGGACCCGGTTGTCGGCGTCACGGGTTGCCGGCTTCTCCGCCGACCGCAGGGGCCCGCCGCCTGATGGGCCCCGCCGACTGCCGTGACCTCAGCCGACAGGTAGGGCCCACCGCCTACAGGCCAGGTTGACTACTTTATGCTGTAGCATCGCTCCTGATGACGGAGGCCTCGTCAGGGGGAGCGTGGATACAGTCCCGCCGCCTGGCGGGTGCTCACTGTAGCCACACCCCGTCACATCTGGTTAATGGCGCACAGACTTCGAGGGAGGGGGAGGGCCGCCTGCTAGGAGCCGGCCTCCCCCTGAGCCGACTGGTCAGGGCTCGCCGCCCTCTGGCTTCTCACGGACAGGTAGGGCCCGCTGCCTGCGGGCCGTACTGACCGCCCGTCGTGGAAGCATGGCTTCTTCTGCCATGGGTGATGTCATGAGCGGCATGGCAACAGTGCCGCATCGGGCGCGGGGTGTCCGCTTGGTACGTTGTACTGTGGCCACGTCCCGTCCTGGATTCGGGGGTGGCAGGCTTGTACTGTAGCCATGCCTTGTCTCGTCGCGTTTATGTCGGCGCTAACTTTGAGGGCGCGAGGGGCCGCCTGCTAGGACCCGACTTCCCAGTAAGCCGCCCGCTAGGAGTCGGCCCACTTCATGGCCGTCTTCTAGGCTCCGGCACCTCCTGGCAACCGGCCGCTTGGACCAGCCGGCCCCAGGAAGGCGGTCCTTTGTCTTTGATGTTTGAGGGGCGCAGCCTGCCCCGATGCCTCGAAATACCAAGGGGAGCTGATGAGGCTACCCGTGGTCATTTACTCCGACAGTAGTCCCCGAAGCTGGTGGGGCGCTACGACTGAAGGGGCGAGAAGCCTCAGTAGCTTCATACTCTGGGTCGTCTGGTATTTTGTTTCGTCCGTCTTCCGAAGTGCCGACTGGTAGGTGTCGGCCGCGACCAGGCAGGCTGCCTGGCAATTTCGAAGCGTTGTGGCGGGGACCAGGTGGCACGCCAGTCAGACGTCAGACTCGCCGCCCGCGCCTGTCGGCCACGTGGCATTAGCAGGTCAAGCCAGCCTGCCAGCCCACGCGCGCGACAGGACGTCGCCATAGGCTGGGGCCCGCCGCTACAGTGCCTCGGCCCGCGCGTGGATCTGCTGCGGCCGAGGTAGACAGTTGGGCTTCCGCGGCAATTAACACACGCCTTTATAGGCGCCGCAATCGTGGGATCGTGGGGGAGTGGGCACAGTTAATCCCACGATCCCCAACGCTCCCGCCCCCTCGGCTTCACCGCCTGGGGCTATAAGTAGGGGGAAGAGGGGGGCGGCAGATGCACGCGCGCCCTCCTCTCCCCTCGCCGCTCTTCACCTTCTTCACTGCCGCAGCGCCCTTTCCTTCCGCCGAAGCGCTGCCGCAGTCCACCGTCGCCGGACATTTTCTCGCTGCGGCTTCCTCGCTCCGTCGCAGCCTCGCCCGCTTGCCACCGCGCCACGCCTACGACGAGCTCCTTCGTCCATGGCGCGCTCATGAGCCGGCGACTGGGACGGCTCCAACGTCCATGAGGATCACCTCCTCTTCCTTCGTCAAACACGGCGGTTGCCCCGGGAGACGAACGTGCAGGTACGCGTCCCTCCCGAGGCGGAAATCTCGCCGGCACCAGAGGACAACGAACACATTGTCTTCCGGTCCCATTTTCTTCGCGGCTTCGGCCTCCCGACGAGCGGCTTCCTCCGCTCCTTCCTTGACTTCTATCGAGTCCAGTCGCACCACCTCACGCCAAACACGGTGGTGCTGCTGGTCGCCTTTGTCACCATGTGCGAAGGGTACCTCGGCACTCTCCCCACCCTCGAGCTCTGGGGGGAGTGCTGTTACCTCAAACTCGGCACCGCCGCCAAGGGCCAGGCGGCTCAATGCGGAGCCTGTGTGGCGGTGCGGCGCCCGGGCACTGGGAACAGCTTCCCACCCATCTCTCTGCTGCAGTCGGTGAAGCTGTGGCAGAAGTCCTACTTCTACATCAAGAACATCCATCCAACGAGCGACTACATCAACTTGCCGGCCTACGTGGCCGGCCCGCCAGCCGAGCCACGCGCCAACTGGCAGTACAAGCCGAGCTCCCTATCGGCCGCCTCCTCCGCCGCCCTTGTCCGACTTCAGGTGATGACGGAGTCGGAGGGTCTGAAGGGCTCGGACCTGCTGGCCGCCTTCGTGACGCGCTGAGTGCTTCCCCTCCAAGCCCGGCCTCACATTATCAGCTGCATGAGCGGGCATCGGGACCCGTGTCGGATGTGCACATGGGAGCTGCCGGACATGAAGGTGGCCCGGCTGGTCAACTACATCTCCAACTGTAAGCTATCGGAGACGGATTGGCGGTTCAGCAAGCGGCCGTATGACTGCGCACATCCGCCGCCTGCGGTGAGTCTTATAATTCTTTCTCTTTGTCTGGTCCGAGCTCTTGTTTCTCCGTCTGACCAGTCGGCCATGGTGCAGGTCCTCCCGGCCCAGTCGGCCGCTGGCGCTCTGGATCCAGGCCAGCAGTATATGCCGGACCGAGTGAGGAGCGACGTGGAAGACCCCGACTTGGGGGTAGCCGCCATGGAAGAGGACGACGCCACAGGCGGCGGCGATGCAGCAGGCGGCTCCGGAGGAGGAGGTGGCCTCGAGGACTGGCCAGACGATGATGAGGAGGAGAACGAGCCGGGCCGCCCGCACGGCACTGACAAGGCGGGCGCGAGCTCCTTGGCCGCGCCGACTGCATCAGGTGGTGCACAAAAGCGTAGAGCCGGCTTGTTGCTATTCGGCAGCCGGCCGAAGAAGCCCAAGAACACGG
Organism: Thinopyrum elongatum; assembly: GCA_011799875.1. Lineage (NCBI taxonomy): Eukaryota > Viridiplantae > Streptophyta > Magnoliopsida > Poales > Poaceae > Thinopyrum > Thinopyrum elongatum. The sequence continues at coordinate 264,187,065 of CM022297.1, forward strand.
CCGCCGTGACTAAGCGGCAGGAGGCTGCCGCGAGGGCTACCCAGTTCCAGAAAACCCCGAGGCAACCCCCGATGGTGTCCGCGTAAGTGCTTGGTTGCGTTTTCTTTTCTTCTTTCTTGCAAACTCTTTCTGAGTTTCCTCTTGCCTTGCTTGAACAGGGCCCCACTTTCTCTTGAGCGATCTGCCGCTGCTTCAGTGATCCAGGCGGCGGAAGGCTCCGCCAACACCCGTCGTGTGGACCCGCTTGCCGACCTCTGGGAGGCGACGGAGAGGAACGCGCGGGAAGTGCGCGAGGAGCGGGAGGCGATGGAACGGCAGAAGGCGGAGGCGGCCGAGGCGGCGCAGGCGGAATTGGACGCGGCGGCCAAGGCCCAAGCTGATGCTGCGGCTAAGGTCCAGGTGGACGCCGCAGCCGAGGCCCAGGCGGACGCGGCCGCCCAGGCGCAAGCGGAAGAGGCCGCACGTGGCCTGACTCCGCAACTCGTCGTCCCGCTGCGCGTAGTGCCGCCAGCGGCAGAGAACCCGGCACCAACCGGAGGGGCCGGCAATGATCAACCGGTCGTGGAGAGGAGAGAAGGCGAGGCTATCGTCCTGGGGGCAGAGGTGCTCCCGCAAGCGCCGACTACCGAGGCCCGAGGCAGTCGGTCTGACGTGCCACCTGCGCCGCCGGTCAGTGGTGAGCTGGTGGTGGGGGCGACCCCTGTGGTTCATCCACCGAGGCGCCATCGTGCGGCGAAGGCGGCCTCGGCGCCACGGGCGTAGGAGATCGGGGCCGCAAGCTCGTCGACCCCAGACGCAGAGGCCACCAGTGCTGTCCCGCCAGAATGGACACCTGGGGGCGGGACGGGCGTGCTGAACAAGGCCGCGCAGGACGTTCAGGCCCAGCTTCAGGCCCAAAGCGCCGCCCTTCAGCAGTATATGAAGGCGTTCTTGGCGACGCGAACGGCCGTCCGGGTACGCCTCTTTGCCTTGTCTTGTTTTTTTCTCTTTTGATTCTTGCACTCTTCCGTGGGGGCGCGCCAGCGCACCCACTGGGTGTAGCCCACGAGTTCCGGGCCGGCTGTTGAGCAGGCGGCTCGGAACATTAAGATAAGTTTCGAGTGCTAACTTGTTTCTTCTTCTTTGTCTTTGTTGCAGGACTACCACAACATCCGTGCGGCCGCCTTCAACTCCCAGGCCCAGGAGCTGGCTAGGCGGACCGCCGACCTGACCGAGAGCCGAAGTAAGCATTCCGTCTTCTTCCTCGCGGGGGCGCGTCAGCGCACCCGCTGGGTGTAGCCCCTGAGATTCGGGCTGACTGCTGAGCAGTCGGGCCGGATCTTCCGGCGACCACTTTTCTTTTTGGTCAACTTTGTTGATTTGTCTTCTCTTTCTCATTTTTGCAGGAGCCAACGCCACTCTGCAGCAGCGGCTGGGCAAAGTCCAGACCGAGCTGCGCGCCAAAGAGGCGGAGTGCAGCAAGGCGGCCCTGGAGCGCGACCGTCTGGCCAAGACGTTGGCGGACCAGGCGGATCAGCACAAGGTGGAGCTCCAGAAACTCAAGGAGGCGGAAGGCGCCCTTCAAGCCGAGTTTGAGACCGATCGCTCAAAGTGGGTCGAGAAGGAGGCGATCCTCAACGCTGGCTACGGCGAGATTGAGGATATGATCGACGGTAAACTTCTTTCTTTGGGGTAGCTGCCGACTGCATCGAGAGTCGGCTTCCGACTTCTGATCTTTGTTTTTTCTTTGCGTAGACTTCTTTCCTGGGCACGCCGTCGCCGTTAGCCAGGCCATCGAGGCGCGGCGCGACCAACGTAGGACGGAAGGAGTGGAGATCCCGCTCGACGTGCCTCGAAACATGAACGAGCAGCTCCTGGCCGTCCGGACGCGCTTGCAGCCGATTCACCGTCTGCTCCGCCGCCTCCAGCGCGCCGGGTCCCAGCTGGTTTCTGCCCTCTGGCCAGGCGGCCAAGCTCCACGCACCCCCAGTCGGACCGCCGACTGGTTGGAGGCGGCAATCGGCCGCTTTGAGGGTTGGAAGGGCTCCTCCGCTCGGGCAGGCGCCCGAAGGGCCTTGGAGTTCGTCAAGGCGTGGTATCCTGGGCTGGACCTAGCCCAGTTGGCCACGTTCCGGCAGGAGGCCATGGAAGAGTTGGTAGCAGTGGGGCCTGCGCTCACTCATCGTGCGGCAGCGATCGCCGAGTACACCGAGACCGGTGTCTTCCTCCCTGAGCTGGACGAGGAGGGTGCCGAGGTGCCACCGGACTGGTTCGGGCTGAACCCCGATGACGACGAGGACTCGGCGAAAGAAATCGCCTCCAGCGATGAAGGCGAGGACGAGGAAGGCGAGGATGATGAAGACGACACACCGGAGGGCGGAGCGGACGGCCAGCCTCAGCTCGATCGAGCCTCGAGCAACGAATCGCGCGCGGGTGCACCGACTGCTGCTAATGGCGACCAAGCCGAGACTCGCCAGATGGCCACTTCACCAGCCGGTGCCGCCGATTCCACCAACCTGCCGGACCCGCCTACTGCTCCTCTAGCCTAGGCTGCCAACGTATCTTATCTTTTCCTGCTTTTGTAGTCTCTAGAACAAACTTGTTAAATTCGCGCAGTTCCACCCGCTGGGGGTGTATTCAAACTTTGTTGAATGCTAGCCGAGGGTCTCTTGCTATATAATTTAATTCTCGCACAGGTTGTGCTCTGCCGAGCTCCGACTTATCTTGCTTTCTGTTCTTTTGGCTTTTTCCTTTGCCGCCTTCCCTTGGCCACCACCTTTCCGGCTAGACAGCCGCTCTTCGGTCTGTTGGCGGGGTCAGGTACTTGGCCATTTTGGGAAGGCAAGTACTTTGGCCGCTCAGAACGTAGCAAGTTAAGTGAGAAACCGGCCGGTCGGCTGCTCAGCAACCGGACGGCTAGGCGAGGAGCCGGCTTGGCCTATGTGAGTGCTTTCGTCCTTAGCCATTTTTCATGTGGGCAGCATTTCCTGCCTTTGACTCTTGCCAGCCAGACAGTCGCTCTACGAGCTGCGGCCTATGGCAAGAGAGGGCTTAGCTGTCGGCACACTACTTGTCCGACTGCAGGTAGCGCTGACATAGTACAAGGCGGCAAGCCCCCGGGCCGACTGGTCGGACCCGGTGCCGGGCGGATGAATGAAATAACTCATTCACAGGCATGAAACTTATCACATAGATAAGATAGGGTAGCCCCCTGGTGCTCTTTGAGGGACCCGGTGTCTTTGCGCTTAATACAAAAGGTAGCGTGGTACATACTGCTTTAACTGTAAAATCTTCGGAGGAGATTTGCGTTCCATGGGCGCTCTGTTTCCTTGCCGGAATCGTCCCTCTTGCGCGCCCTGGGCTTCTGCGCGTCGATCAGGTAATAGGAGTCATTGCCCAAGGCTTTGCTGATGATGAAGGGACCTTCCCAAGAGACCGAGAGCTTGTGCTGGCCGGCTGTTCGCTGGATCAGCCGGAGCACAAGGTCTCCCTCTTGGAAGGATCGTGGCTTGACCTTCCGACTGTGGTAGCGACGCAGGCTCTGCTGGTAGATGGCGGACCAGCTGAGTGCTAACAGCCGACCCTCTTCCAGCAGATCGACGCCATCTTCTTGTGCTTCCTTCGCCTCCGCCTCCGTGTACATGGTGACGCGAGGCGAGTCGAACTCGATGTCAGTTGGGATGACGGCCTCGGCCCCGTACACGAGGAAGAAGGGAGTGAAACCGGTTGATTTGTTCGGAGTGGTGCAGAGGCTCTAGAGGACGGCCGGCAGCTCATCGATCCAGCAGCCTGCCGAGCGCTCTAGTGGCTCGACCAATCGGGGCTTGATGCCGGATAAGATGAGGCCGTTTGCTCGCTCGACTTGGCCGTTTGACTGCGGATGGGCAACGGACGCTAAGTCCAGTCGGATGCCTTGTGTCGCGCAGAAACGTGCCAAGGCGCCTTTGGCGAAGTTAGTGCCATTGTCGGTGATGATACTGTGCGGTACACCGTACCGGACGGTGATATCTGCGACGAAGGTCACAGCAGTCGGGCCATTCAGTTTCTTGATTGGCTTTGCTTCAATCCACTTGGTGAATTTGTCGACGGCGACGAGCAGATGGGTCATGCCACCGCGTGCCGTCTTGAACGGGCCCACCATGTCCAGCCCCCAAACGGCAAAGGGCCAAGTAAGGGGAATGGTCTTGAGTGCAGAAGCCGGAAGGTGTTGCTTGGAGCCAAATTTCTGGCACCCCTTGCATTTCTTGACCAGATCCTTGGCGTCCTCCAAAGCAGTCGGCCAGAAGAAACCATGGCGGAAAGCTTTGGTGACAAGGGATCTGGAAGCCGCGTGGTGACCACACTCGCCTTGGTGTATATCTCTGAGGATTGCCTTGCCCTTCTCTGGTTCAACGTAGCGTTGGAAGACGTCGGTCACGCTGCGCCTAACAAGCTCTCTGTTTACTATCGTGTAGGCCCCTGCCTGGCGTTGTACCTGCCGGGCCGAGATCTCATCAGCTGGCAGCCCTTCGCTCACCAGGAATTTGAGGATGGGCTGCGCCCATGATGGTGCTTCGACCTCATCCACCATCATTACGGCCACTGAGACTAGGGCGGTTGGGTTGGGAGGTGGCGGGGTGGGGTCGGCGGCGTCTCGCTGCGTCGTTGAAGTCCCCGGGTCGACTGCCGCAGCCGCCGGGCCGGGTTGTGGAGTCCCCGGGCCGGGTGCAACTGCTGCAGTCCCCGAGCCGCTTGGTGAGGTCCCCGGGACGGCTGCTGCAGCCCCCGGGCCGGGTTGCGAAGTCCCCGGGCCGGGTGCGGCTGCTGCAGTCCCTGTGCCACTTGTCGAAGTCACCGGGCCGGCTGCTGCAGCCCCCAGGCCGGGTTGCGAAGTCCCCGGGCCGGGTGCGGCTGCTGCAGTCCCTGTGCCGCTTGCCGAAGTCCCCGGGCCGGCTGCTATAGCCCCCGAGTCGGATCCGACTGCTTCGGGGGCAGCCGGCACGAAGATGGATTCTGATTCTGGGGAAGGCTTGATAGACGGTTTGCGGAGGCACTGAAGGGACACGCCGGCAGGTATGGCTTGCCGGGTGGAGCCGATCCGTGCCAGGGCATCTGCTTGCTCGTTGTCGGCCCATGGCACGTGAAGGAACTCGCACCCGTCAAAATATCCGCTGATCTGCTGGACGAGGGAGCGGTAGCTTGCCATGTTTGCATCCTTGGTGTTCCAGTCGCCAGACGACTGTTGGACCACCAAGTCGGAGTCGCCATAGCACAGAATCCGGCGGATGCCAATCTCCTTGGCCAGCCGGAGTCCGTATACTAGTGCCTCGTACTCGGCCATGTTGTTGGAGGCGGCAAAATGGATTTGCAGCGTGTATCTGAGCTTGTCGCCTTTGGGAGAGGTGAGGACGATGCCGGCTCCCAAACCGGTGCGCATCTTCGAGCCATCAAAGTGCATCCGCCAATGAGTGGAGTCCAGAGCTGGTGGCAGGTACTGGGTCTCGGCCCAGTCGACGAGGAAGTCGGCTAGTGCCTGGGACTTGATGGCGGTGCGGGGATGGTAGAAGATGGTGTAGGGGGCTAGCTCGATGGCCCACTTGGCCACCCGGCCCGATGCGTCTCTGCTGCCCATGATCTCCGCAAGCGGGGCGGTGCAGACAACCGTGATGGGATGCTCTTGAAAGTATGGCTTGAGCTTCTTGGCGGCAAGATGCACGCCATAACACAACTTTTGGTAGTGGGGGTAGTTCTGCTTGGAGGCTGACAGCACCTCACTCAAGTAGTACACGGGCCTCTAGACCGGCTGTGCCTTGCCGTCTTCTTCACGCTCTACCACCATGACTGTGCTGACCACCCGGCTGGTGGCGGCGATGTAGAGAAGCATGGGCTCCTTGGCAGCCGGAGCGGCCAGGACAGGTGGCGTGGTCAACATCTTCTTGAGCTGGAGGAAAGCTTCGCCCGCCTTGTCGTTCCACTCGAAATGAGTGGTTTTCTTCATCAACTGGTACAGGGGAGAGCCTTCTCGCCCAGCCGACTGATGAAGCGGCTGATGGATGCCAAGCAGCCGGTGAACTTCTGAACGTCTCGCAGTCGAGCGGGCCTCTCCATCCTCTCGATGGCCTTGATCTTGACAGGGTTGCACTCTATGCTGCGCTCTGAGACAAGAAAACTGAGGAGCTGGCCGGCTGGTACTCCAAAGGCACATTTTTCTGGGTTGAGTTTGATTTGAAAATGGCGCAGATTATCAAAGGTTTCCTTGAGATCTTCCAGGAGGGTACCGCGCTTCTCTGTCTTCACCACAATATCGTCCACATAAACATGGGCATTTCTCCCGAGTTGCTTGAGGAGGCACTTCTGCATGCAACGCTGAAACGTGGCACCGGCATTTCTCAAGCCGAATGTCATGGTCAGGTAGCAGAAGGCTCCAAATGGTGTGATGAAGGCGGTCGGCCGGGCTTAACTTGATCTGGTGGTACCCTGAGTAGGCATCCAAAAAACTCAGCAGCTCGCATCCGGCTGTGGAGTCTATCACTTGGTCAATCCGAGGCAAGGCGAACGGATCTTTTGGGCAAGCTTTGTTTAGGCTGGTATAGTCAATACACATACGCCATTTGTTGTTCTTCTTTAGTACAAGGACTGGGTTGGCAAGCCACTCTGGAAAGAACACTTCCATGATGAAGCCGGCTGCTAGAAGCCGGGCTATCTCTTCACCAACAATTCCTCTCTTCTCCTCCGACAGGCGGCGGAGGGGTTGCTTGACTGGTTTTGCATCTGCTCTGACATGTAGCTTATGCTCGACGAAATCCGTCGGAACACCCGGCATGTCCTTGGGAGACCATGCAAAGATGTCCCGATTCTCATGGAGGAAATCGACGAGCTCGCTTTCCTATTTGCTGTCAAGGCGAGCTCCTATGACGGCGAACCTCTTCGGGTGCTCCGGGTCCAAAGGTATCTTCTTGGTTTCTTTGGCCGGCTGGAAAGAGCCCTGAGCTTCTGACTCCTTAGGGTCTGGCGACAGGTTCGGCTGCTTGCCGGCCATGGCCACAACCCAGTCAAGGAGCTGCTTCTCGGCAGCAATCACGAGGGACTCGGCCAGCCGGCTGCTGGCAGCGGCACAGGCGGCAGACTTCTGGTAGTCGCCGGCTATAGTGATAATGCCCCTGGTACCCGGCATCTTCATCTTGAGGTAGGCGTAGTGAGAAACCGCCATGAACTTGGCCAGGGCAGGCCGGCCAAGCAACACATGGTAGGGGCTCTCAAGGTCAACCACCTCGAACCAGATTGGCTCTCGGCGGAAGTGATTCTTGTCTCCGAAGAGGACGTCTATCTTGATCTTGCCGATCGGTGAGCAGGAAAGGCCTGGCACAATGCCATGGAAGACAGTCCGGCTGGGCTGGAGCTGTTTCTCTTTGATGCACAACTTCTCCATGGTGTCGCGGTAGAGGATGTTGATGCTGCTACCGCCGTCTATCAGAATTCGGGAGAAACGAGCAGCTCGCCTCTCTATTGCAAAGGTGGCATCCAACACCAGGGCGTAGGAACCCGGAGAAGGCATCACCTCCGGGTGGTCAGCTCGGCTCCAGCTGATCGGCTTCTCCGACCAGTGCATGAACTCTGGGGCTTCAGAGGCGACAGTATTCACCTCTTGGCGCTGTTGACACCGGCTGTGCTTGTCGTCAGCCACGCTGGTGAAGACGACGTAAGCTCCGTGCTCTTCGGGAAACTCATCTTGGATTGCGCCGACCGGCCGGACCGCCGGCTGTTGGGGAGGCGGAGGCGGCGGGCCAGCAGGCGGCGGGGGCAGTCCTTCACCTCTGGCGATGCGGGTGAGCCAGTGGCACTTCCGGGTGGTGTGGTTGGATGGGTTCGCGCCGCTGTGGAACTTGCAGGGAGCATCAAGGGTCTGCTCAAACGAGAAGGCGGGCAACCAGGCAGGCTTGCCGCCCTTCTGGCGTTTGGGGCCGGGTGGCTCCTCTGGCTGCCGATCTTCGACTGTCGCCACCTGCCGGCTGGTGGTAGCCGGCTGCTGGGCCTTGCACTTGTTGTCGTTTGACTGTTGGCGCCGACTGGGATCACCAGCCAGCGTCTGAGGGGCCGGAGGGAGCATCTTTCCTGACGCATCCACTCGGAGCTCCGACTTCATGGAGGAGTCGGCAGTGGCGTACTTGTCCGCTATGATCAGCAACTCGTCGAGCGTGGCTGGCTCGTCGCAGAGGAGTCGATGCTTGAGTAGGGTGCCTTCTCGGCACCCGGTAGTGAAGTATTCGATTGCTTGCACCTCATGAACCCCTTCGCAGGAGTTGCGTAGCTCGGCCAACCGCGTTAGGTATTCGCGGGTGGACTCGATCGGGCCTTGGATGCACAGGGAGAGCTGGCGAGGCTTGGGCGGCCGCTTGTAGGTGCTGGTGAAGTTGTGGATGAAAACTTCGATGAAGTCTAGCCAGCTGTTGACCCTGTAGGGCTTGAGGCTGTTCAGCCATGTCCGGGCCATGCCCTGGAGCATGAGTGGAACATACTTCACGGCGACACGCTTGTTGCCGTTCGCTATGTTGACGGCAGTGGACTAGTCAACCAACCAATCCTCCGGCTTCACAGAACCGTTGTACTTGGGAGTGTCCCGAGGGAGCGAGAACCCTTTGGGGAAGGGCTCGTCCCGAATGCGGGGGCCGAAACAGGGCGGGCCGATTGCATCCTCTTCTTCCAACGCCAGGGATCGAGCCAAACGGTCGATCCGGTTGCGGGCGTCGTTCTCTCCGACTCCTTCGCGGGGGCCCAGCCGGCGCCCGAGAGTCGGATGCTCAACAGGCGGCGGGGAGGCACGCCCCTCCCTGCGTGGGGGGGAGGGGGGCTGACGATCATCCCGCCGTTTTACTGCTCGTGGGCGGCCGTCCTGGTCGCGCTCGATGGAGATACGGGTGCGGCTGCGGCTAGCAACCGGCTCTGGGTCTCCTCGGCCGCGGGCGCCGTCTGTCGGCGTCCGAGAGGTCGCGCCGTGCTCTCGGCGAGGGGGAAGGTTCTCGGCCTGTAAGCCAGGTTCCACCATGCGGCGGCCAGCTTCTTGCTGTGTGGCGGCCGCATCGATAAGCTGCTGGACGCGCTCCGTCATGCAGTGATGCTCGTCGCCCTCCAGGCGGTCCAGCTCGTCTGCTGCTGCCTGGGCAGCGCGTAAGTTTTCCATCGGCGTGGCGTAGACTGGGCGGTCGGCCCCCAACATGTTGGCGATGGCCGCGCCGCATTGCTGGACCGTGCCCACTCGGCTAGGTTCGCCAGCAGCCGGCATGCCGCAGACGGCGCGGTCGATCTCACGGTGGTAGGCCTCGGTGAGGCGTCTCATGGCCGCCAACTTGTTGGCGTTGTCGAGGAGTGCGACGCGGCAGGCTTCCAGCGTTTCACCGTTCGCACCGGGCTCTACAGGAGCGGACAGGTCCCGCATTGCCGCCTGCAACGGGTCCCAGCCAGCCTGGTCGGAGGTTCCGTCGTGGCTGATGACCAGCACCTCAGTGACGGTGCTGGTGCTGGCGCCGGCGCTGCTGTCTGCAGCGGGGAGTGGGTCGTCGAAGATCACCACGTCACCGGGGAAGGCATCAGAAAACGCGGCGTCGGCGTTGATGATCATGTCGACGAGCAGGTCGGTGGAGCCAACGGACTCCGGGTCGGAGACCAGCTCGTCGGTGATGTGAAGCTTGCCGAGGAGATCGACGAGGCGGCTCTCAGAGCTAGCTGCGCCCGCTCCGGAGAGGCGGATCCCGCCGGTGAGATCAGCGAGGCAGCTCGCGGCGCAAGCCGCTTCCACGCCGTGCAGCGTGCCGGCGCAAATGCCGTCGGGCGTACCGGGCTGGCTGCGCTCACCAGTGTAACACCCCCAGTGGTTAGCCACAGTAATTCCATTTTGATAATGCCAAGTCAGCATGATTAACAGTGCATGATCATCATTAACATCATATTGCATTTCAACTCCTAACCTCAAATTCAAATTTAAATGAAAGTGGAAAATAAAAGTTGTCCAACATAAAAAATCAATTGTTCATTAAATGGAAAATATTACAGAGACTATTCTAAAATTTAAACCAACAATAAATAAAATAATTAGGTGGCTCTAACATTGTCAAAATAGCTAGGATTAATGCATTTTAATTATTATAAAAATTGTGTGAGATCCCTTTAACTCCAAACTAGTTTTTGACAGTGGTAGAGGATGCCTAGTATTTATTGGAACAGTTCCTATGTTTTACAAAATTCAATTTGAGGCCTAACAATTTACTAAACAGAGATATATGAATTAATAAAAAGGAAAAGGAAAAGAAAACAAAAAAAGGGGAAAGAAACCTTTCCCCCCCCCCCCGACTGGGCCAAGCCCAGCTGGCCTCAGCCAACTAGGCCGGCCCAGCAGCCCTGGCTAAACACCCCCCCCCCCGAACCGTAGCCCACCGTCACCCACTCCCCCCCCCACTCGATCCCCTTTTCCCTGGATCGGATCGGGGCAGAGGCGCCCCGATCCCGACCCCGCCGCCGCCCGGCCCCGCGGCCCTGACGCCGGCGCCGCCCGCTCCGTCACCGCCTTCTCCTCGCCTCGCCCGTCGCGCCTCCTCGTCTCCTCCCCGACGCGTGACCCGGACGACTCGCGTCGCCCGGAGCCACCCCGACGCCCTCGACACCACGCCGCCGCCCGAGGACCTCGCCGCCGTCGCTTCCTCGCCTCCCTCCTCACCGGACGCCATCAAGCCTCGCCGCCCCCCCCCGTTCCTCTACGCGGCCGTGAGCCCCTCTCCTTCACTCCTCTCCTGTGCAGCTCGAACGCGCCCCGCTCCCCGCAGCTGCACCGCCACTCGCCGAACCCCGTCCTGGCGCCACGTTGCCTCTGCTCTGCCACATCCAGCCGCGCGCCGACCCGTGCTGCTGCTGCTCGCTGCGCGCGCTCGCCCGTCCATCCACCCTGTGCCTTGCCGCACATCCGCGCCACGCCGCGCTTCCCCTCGTCCGCCACGACCTCACCCCCCCTCACCCGCGCTGCAGCTGCTCGTCGTTCGCCGGCGCCTTCCCGCGCCTCCACCCGCTCCGCCCACCGCGCCGTCGCCCGCGCCGCGCGCCCCTAGGCGAGCGCCCGTGCGCCCGTGCCCGTGGTGGCCCGGACTTGTCCGGCCCCACGCAGTCGCGCCGCGGACATGTCCGCCCCTGGGCCACTGACCCCAGGGCCCCACCCCGAAACGTTTTTTTTGAAAAATTAAAAATTATAATTAATAAAAATAATTAATTAATTAATTAGTTAATTAATTAAGTTAATTAACCCTGTTTAGATTAGTCTAATTTAATTAATTAGTTTAATTAAATGTTAATTAATTAGTTAATCACTAATTAACCTAACAATCTATGACATGTGGGACCCACATGTCAGGACGCCTGCTGATGTCATGCTGACGTCATGATGACGTCAGCATAACACTGTTTCGGATAATGTTAATTTAAATAATTAAATAAATTCCAGAAATTAATAAAAACTTTAGAAAATCATATTAAATAATCCGTAACTCCGATCGAAAAACTTTGTACATGAAAATTGCTCAGAACGACGAGACGAATCCGAATACGCGGTCCGTTCGTCCGTCACGCGTCCCTAACTATCCGAACTTGCAACCGTTCCTCTCCGGTCATCTGTTTGACAAATGTCCGGAACCGGGAAAACATTCCCGGATGGATTTCTCCTTCCTCGGTGACGTGCAACCACACGTTAGAACACACCCGGCACTGCACGTTGTCGTGCCGTACTTTGCGTTGCTCATGTTTGCTCTATATTTATACTGTTTCCTCCCCCTCTTCTCTCTCGATAGATACCGACGCAGCTCCGGAGCCCAAATCCACCATTGACGACCTTGCCCTTGCCGCCGAGCAACCAGGCAAGCCCCCCCTTTGATCATCCCGATATCGCCCATTCTAATTTCCCATGCTTGCATTAGAATTGCTGCTGCTACTGCTTTACCTATTCTGATGCATAGCCTGTTTATTGTAACCTGCTGTTGATAATTACCTGCATATCCTAAACTGTTTAGTCTAGGCTGGGTAGAGACCTATCAGTGACCCCACTTATCCCGACTGCCGCGCTGGATCGTCAGAAGACCCGATCAACGGGATTGAAGACCAGGCCCCGACACCGCACATCACCCCCCTTAGTTGTAACGACACTGCAGCGTTACTATCGAGTGCCGAGGGTGAAACCTCTGGTAGCACTTCTGATGTTAACTCTGTAGAGTAGCTATTCGGTCGTGGTCATCGAGGGTGATTCCTCCTTCACCGCTTCCGATAACGACGCTGTCGTACAACACCTCAAGTGTGGACCCAGTGAGGGTGATTCCTCCGAGTTCACCTTGACGGATACATCGAGTGGGAATTCAATGAGGGTGATACCTCGGATTCCCTGATGTTATGGACACACGGATACTTGGACTTTACAATGTTACTTGGAAAGGCGGGTCGACCCTGAGGGGTACCCGCGTGTGATGTGAAGGCGGGTTGCCAGTGTGGTGCCCGAGTGGTGAATACGAGGCGCGGCCGGGCATTCTTAACCCTTGCAGCAAGTCCTCGAGACGGGGCGACGGGGTCACATCTTTCGTGAGTCTCTGCTCGTTACCGCAAGCCCTAGTCCATTAACGATTTGGATATTTGATCCGAGCAGGCCTCTGGCCTGATAGCACTAACCATCACGTGGGCATAGTATGGGCGTTCTGCATCGTAGCATCAGCCGAAAGCTTTGTCAGACGTCCAGTTCAGCATTGTGGCCGGGTCGGATCGTGCCGTTGGCGCTGGTATCCACCCTGCTCACAACGACCCGGAGGGCGAGGGGCGATGGCCAAGACCCCCTTGCGCTTAGGATGTAGACCGGCGGGGACCTCTCTGCTGAGCTGTAGGTAGGGTTGCGATGTGTCGTTTGGCCGAGGCCGGGCATGACCTAGGAAAGTGTGTCCGGCCGGAGTTAATCGAGCGTGTTGGGTAAGTTGGTGCACCCCTGCAGGGAAGAACACTTCTATCAATAGCCGGTCCTACGGTAAAGGACACTCGGAGTTGTATCCTGATTGATACAATTTAGAACTGGATACCTGTGATGAGACCTGTATATATGGCTCTGGGATTGCTTCTCGCAGGGAGTCGAGAAGGGATCTCCGGACGAGGTTAATGACTGTATGGCTCTGGGATTGCTTTCTCGCAGGGAGTCGAGAAAGGATCTCTGGGTGAGGTTGAGACTTAATGATACTACTACATTATATTGTACTGTTCTACTCTCTTCTACTGCTGCAAGACCTCTGAAGATGCTAGTCTTCGATAGGACTAGGCCTTCTCTCTATTCTTGCATTTCTGCAGCCCAGTCCACATATACAGCCTCCCCTTGAAAATGTTGCATATGTAGTGTAGATCCTTGCTTGCTGAGTACTTCTGAGTACTCACGGTTGCTTTGTTTTCCTTTTCTCCCCATATCAGTTTGTCGTGACCAGATGACGGAGCCCCTGAGACAGATGCCCCGACGATCGCTACTACTACTACCCAGAGGAAGGATACTACTACGAGTTGACTGACGACCAGGAGTAGGATCGGAGGGTCCCAGGCAGGAGGCCTTCGCCTTTCGATCGTAGTGTTTTATTTTTCCCCGCCTTTCTAAAGGCCTTTCTGTTTCTATTTCATATCTGTACTCAGATAACTGATGCTTCCGCTGACGCTTGTTCGCAAGCTTATGTATTCGAGCCCTCGAGGCCCCTGGCTTGTAATATAAAGCTTGTATGACTTTATTTATGTTTTAGAGTTGTGTTGTGATATCTTCCCGTGAGTCCTTAGGCTTGATCGTGTGCATTTGCGTGTATGATTAGTGCAAGATCGGGCCGGGGGCGTCACAAGTTGGTATCAGAGCCGACTGCCTCTAGGAATCCCCCTTTCCAACTCCTTGGCCGATGTTGAGTCTAGTGGTCCAAAACTGTTTTACTAACTTGGCTGTGTGGCTTACGGGCCCACGTCGCCAATTGGGTGGTATTAGGATCTTTTATTCCTCGTCAATACTCTGGGACTCTGACCTCTCTTCTATTCGGGTTAAAAAATTTACTAACGCCGACACTTAGGATCTCGTAATTCTCGTCCGCCCGGAGAGCTGGATATCTGTGCGATTTCCCTGACATTGATCTGATTAGTCTGATAATCATTTTCCTTTCCATTGTTTTGTTTAACCTTTTCTCTCCGAGATCGGTTATACTTCTCCTTGTCTTTTGACAATCATGAGTTTCCTCTGTTTCAGATGGATCGTTTGTTTCCACCACACCCTGCGACGCAGCTACCAGCTGTTCGAGCAGGGATACATCCAGAGTACATTATTTATCCACTGGGGCAGATGTCAATCCGTTACAATACCCCAGTACTTTCTCCTCCAGATACCCGCAAAGACTTTGTGATCTATTGTGACGCATCCCGTGAAGGATTAGGCTGTGTCCTAATGCAAGAGCGTAAAGTGATTGCTTATGGCTCTCGTCAGTTGCGCCCACATGAAGAGAATTATCCGATACATGATCTAGAACTAGCTGCTGTCATCTATGCACTACAGTTATGGCGACATTACCTCCTCGGTAATCGTTGCGAGATATACACGGATCATAAAAGCCTGAAGTACTTGTTCACTCAACCTTCTCTAAACCTCCGTCAGCAAAGATGGATGGAGGCCATTGCGGACTATGATTTGGGTATTTCCTATACCCCTGGCAAGGCTAACGTGATGGCAGATGCCTTAAGCCGCAAGTCCTATTGCGACAACCTCATGGTTAGGCGAGCTCAACCTCGTCTTTTTGAAGAACTATGCAAGCTAAATCTGCGTATTGTTCCACAGGGATCTCTTAATAACCTTGTGATACAACCAGATCTTGAGAAAGCTGTTAAGGATGCGCAAGCTAAAGATGCTGAAGTTGATCTGATGAAGAAAGACCTTCACCTTGTAAAGTACAGGGATTTCTCGCTGTCTGAAGATGGAACCTTGTATTTCAGAAACCGCATTGTCGTACCTCGCTTCGAGCTTATGACTGACAAAGTCATGAAGGAGGCACATGATACCCCGCTGTCTATTCATCCGGGTAGCACCAAGATGTATCGTGATCTCCGTCAAAGTTACTGGTGGTCTAAAATGAAGCAGGATATTGCTCGATATGTTGCTGAATGTGATGTGTGTCGTCGCGTTAAGGCAGAACATCAGAAACCAGCTGGAATTCTGCAACCACTTCCTATTCCTCTATGGAAATGGGATAAGGTTCAGATGGATTTTGTTACAGGACTTCCCAGGTCACAGAAGGGTCACGATGCTATTCTTGTCGTCGTCGACCAACTCTCTAAAGTTGCACACTTTCTGCCTGTCAAAGAGACTATCACTGCTAGTCAGTTAGCAGAGTTGTATATCTCCAGAATTGTATCACTCCACGGTATTCCGAAGGAGATTAGTTCGGACCGTGGCGGCCTTTTCACTTCCAAATTCTGGGAAAGTTTTCAAACAGCTATGGGAACTCATATCACCTGGAGTTCAGCTTATCACCCCCAATCCCAAGGCCAAGTTGAACGAGTTAATCAAGTGCTTGAAGACATGTTGCGAGCTTGTGTTATATCGTTTGGCAAGAAGTGGGAAGAATCTCTTCCATATGCCGAGTTCTCCTATAACAACAACTATCAAGCCAGTTTGAAAATGGCCCCCTTCGAAGTACTCTATGGACGTAAGTGTCGAACCCCTCTGAATTGGTCAGAAACTGGGGAACGACCGCTCGTGGGTCCGGATATTATTCAACACGCCGAAGAACAAGTTCGTATTGTCCGGGAAAATCTCAAGGCGGCTCAGGACCGCCAGAAGAGCAACTATGATCGCAAACGATGGGGTTTGACTTATCAACCTGGTGATCAGGCTTATCTGCGAGTCACCCCGATGAAAGGCACTCACCGTTTTGGAATCAAGGGCAAGCTAGCTCCACGCTACATTGGTCCTTTCCGCATTGTTGCTAGACGTGGTCAGGTGGCATATAAATTGGAATTGCCGCCGCAATTCTCTCATATCCACGACGTCTTCCACGTGTCGCAGCTTCGTCAATGCTTCAAGGAATCTCCGCACCGAGCAGTGGATCACGAGGTGCTCGAATTGACAAGTGACCATCTTATAAGGAGCATCCGATCCGCATTCTCGATCAAGCTGAACGTCGGACCCGCCAGAAAGTTACCAAGTTCCTCAAAGTTCAGTGGTCAAATCATACTGAAGATGAAGCCACTTGGGAACGCGAGGATAATCTTCGTGCGGAATACCCGAACTTTTTCCTTCTACCCTCTTAATTCTCGGGACGAGAATTCTTGTTAGTAGAGGAGATTTGTAACACCCCCAGTGGTTAGCCACAGTAATTCCATTTTGATAATGCCAAGTCAGCATGATTAACAGTGCATGATCATCATTAACATCATATTGCATTTCAACTCCTAACCTCAAATTCAAATTTAAAATGAAGTGGAAAAAAGTTGTCCAACATAATTTCAGTTTAAATGGAAATTTAAGGACATTCTAAAATTGAAACCACAATTAATTTAGGTGGCTCTCTTGTCAAATGCTAGGTTTGCTTTTAATTTTTATTGTGTGAGATCCCTTTAACCCCAAACTAGTTTTTGACGTGGTAGAGGATGCCTAGTATTTATTGGAACAGTCCTATGTTTTACAAAATCAATTTGAGGCCTAACAATTTACTAAACAGAGTATATGAATTAATAAAAAGGAAAAGGAAAGAAAACAAAAAAGGGGAAAGAAACCTTCCCCCCCCCCCGACTGGGCCAAGCCAGTGGCCTCAGCCCAACCAGGCCGGCCCAGCAGCCCCTGGCTAAAACACCCCCCCCCCCGAACCCATAGCCCACGGTCACCCCACTCCCCCCCCCCACTCGATCCCCTTTTCCCTGGTCGGATCGGGGCAGAGGCGCCACCGACCCGAACGCCCGGGCGGGGTTACGCTCTGGGGAGGGGTCGCGCCGCTGTCAACGCTTCCTCGCTCGCCCGCGGTCCTCGTCTCTCCCCGAGCGTGACCGGAAGACTCGCGTCGCGGAGCACACCACGCCCCCTCGACCACCACGCGCGCCGGGACCTCGCGCCCGAGGACCTCGCCGCCGTCGCTTCCTCGCCTCCCTCCTCACGGACGCCATCAAGCCTCGCCGCCCCCCCCCCCGTTCCTCTACGCGGCGTGAGCCCTCTCCTTCACTCCTTCCTCGCAGCTCGAACGCGCCCCGCTCCCCGCAGCTGCACGCCACTCGCAGAACCGTCATGGCGCCGCGTTGCCTCTGCTCTGCCACATCCAGCCGCGCGCCGACCCGTGCTGCTGCTGCTCGCTGCGCGCGCTCGCCCGTCCATCCCCCATGTGCCTTGCCGCACATCCGCGCCACGCCGCGCTTCCCCTCGTCCGCCACGACCTCACCCCCCCCTCACCCGCGCTGCAGCTGCTCGTCGTTGGCCGGCGCCTTCCCGCGCCTCCACCCGCTCCGGCCACCGCGCCGTCGCCCGCGCCGCGCCCCCCTAGGCGAGCGCCCGTGCGCCCGTGCCCGTGGTGGCCCGGACTTGTCCGGCCCCACGCAGCCGCGCCGCGGACATGTCCGCCCCTGGGCCACTGACCCCAGGGCCCCACCCCGAAACGTTTTTTTTTGAAAAATTAAAAATTATAATTAATAAAAATAATTAATTAATTAATTAGTTAATTAATTAAGTTAATTAACCCTGTTTAGATTAGTCTAATTTAATTAATTAGTTTAATTAAATGTTAATTAATTAGTTAATCACTAATTAACCTAACAATCTATGACATGTGGGACCCACATGTCAGGACGCCTGCTGATGTCATGCTGACGTCATGATGACGTCAGCATAACACTGTTTCGGATAATGTTAATTTAAATAATTAAATAAATTTCAGAAATTAATAAAAACTTTAGAAAATCATATTAAATAATCCGTAACTCCGATCGAAAAACTTTGTACATGAAAATTGCTCAGAACGACGAGACGAATCCGAATACGCGGTCCGTTCGTCCGTCACGCGTCCCTAACTATCCGAACTTGCAACCGTTCCTCTCCGGTCATCTGTCTGACAAATGTCCGGAACCGGGAAAACATTCCCGGATGGATTTCTCCTTCCTCGGTGACGTGCAACCACACGTTAGAACACACCCGGCACTGCACGTTGTCATGCCGTACTTTGCGTTGCTCATGTTTGCTCTATATTTATACTGTTTCCTCCCCCTCTTCTCTCTCGATAGATACCGACGCAGCTCCGGAGCCCAAATCCACCATTGACGACCTTGCCCTTGCCGCCGAGCAACCAGGCAAGCCCCCCCTTTGATCATCCCGATATCGCCCATTCTAATTTCCCATGCTTGCATTAGAATTGCTGCTGCTACTGCTTTACCTATTCTGATGCATAGCCTGTTTATTGTAACCTGCTGTTGATAATTACCTGCATATCCTAAACTGTTTAGTCTAGGCTGGGTAGAGACCTATCAGTGACCCCACTTATCCCGACTGCCGCGCTGGATCGTCAGAATACCCGATCAACGGGATTGAAGACCAGGCCCCGACACCGCACATCACCCCCCTTAGTTGTAACGACACTGCAGCGTTACTATCGAGTGCCGAGGGTGAAACCTCTGGTAGCACTTCTGATGTTAACTCTGTAGAGTAGCTATTCGGTCGTGGTCATCGAGGGTGATTCCTCCTTCACCGCTTCCGATAACGACGATGTCGTACAACACCTCAAGTGTGGACCCAGTGAGGGTGATTCCTCCGAGTTCACCTTGACGGATACATCGAGTGGGAATTCAATGAGGGTGATACCTCGAATTCCCTGATGTTATGGACACACGGATACTTGGACTTTACAATGTTACTTGGAAAGGCGGGTCGACCCTGAGGGGTACCCGCGTGTGATGTGAAGGCGGGTTGCCAGTGTGGTGCCCGAGTGGTGAATACGAGGCGCGGCCGGGCATTCTTAACCCTTACAGCAAGTCCTCGAGACGGGGCGACGGGGTCACATCTTTCGTGAGTCTCTGCTCGTTACCGCAAGCCCTAGTCCATTAACGATTTGGATATTTGATCCGAGCAGGCCTCTGGCCTGATAGCACTAACCATCACGTGGGCATAGTATGGGCGTTCTGCATCGTAGCATCAGCCGAAAGCTTTGTCAGACGTCCAGTTCAGCATTGTGGCCGGGTCGGATCGTGCCGTTGGCGCTGGTATCCACCCTGCTCACAACGACCCGGAGGGTGAGGGGCGATGGCCAAGACCCCCTTGCGCTTAGGATGTAGACCGGCGGGGACCTCTCTGCTGAGCTGTAGGTAGGGTTGCGATGTGTCGTTTGGCCGAGGCCGGGCATGACCCAGGAAAGTGTGTCCGGCCGGAGTTAATCGAGCGTGTTGGGTAAGTTGGTGCACCCCTGCAGGGAAGAACACTTCTATCGATAGCCGGTCCTACGGTAAAGGACACTCGGAGTTGTATCCTGATTGATACAATTTAGAACTGGATACCTGTGATGAGACCTGTATATATGGCTCTGGGATTGCTTCTCGCAGGGAGTCGAGAAGGGATCTCCGGACGAGGTTAATGACTGTATGGCTCTGGGATTGCTTTCTCGCAGGGAGTCGAGAAAGGATCTCTGGGTGAGGTTGAGACTTAATGATACTACTACATTATATTGTACTGTTCTACTCTCTTCTACTGCTGCAAGACCTCTGAAGATGCTAGTCTTCGATAGGACTAGGCCTTCTCTCTATTCTTGCATTTCTGCAGCCCAGTCCACATATACAGCCTCCCCTTGAAAATGTTGCATATGTAGTGTAGATCCTTGCTTGCTGAGTACTTCTGAGTACTCACGGTTGCTTTGTTTTCCTTTTCTCCCCATATCAGTTTGTCGTGACCAGATGACGGAGCCCCTGAGACAGATGCCCCGACGATCGCTACTACTACTACCCAGAGGAAGGATACTACTACGAGTTGACTGACGACCAGGAGTAGGATCGGAGGGTCCCAGGCAGGAGGCCTTCGCCTTTCGATCATAGTGTTTTATTTTCCCCCGCCTTTCTAAAGGCCTTTCTGTTTCTATTTCATATCTGTACTCAGATAACTGATGCTTCCGCTGACGCTTGTTCGCAAGCTTATGTATTCGAGCCCTCGAGGCCCCTGGCTTGTAATATAAAGCTTGTATGACTTTATTTATGTTTTAGAGTTGTGTTGTGATATCTTCCCGTGAGTCCTTAGGCTTGATCGTGTGCATTTGCGTGTATGATTAGTGCACGATCGGGCCGGGGGCGTCACAACCAGGGAGGAAGAGGGTTCCCGTCCAGAACGTGTTTCCGGACGACGGTGCACCTAGCCCCACGGTGGGCGCCAAATGTCGGGGATATCATGCGACATATGCCAGGGGGTGGCTTATCATGGATGGGGACAAAAGTACGTCGCCGGGCTCTAGAAGCGGGAGTGAGTGAGATCGCGTACGCTTGCGGATCTTACCCAGGTTCGGGGCTCTCCTAGGAGATAACACCCCTAGTCCTGCTCTGCGGGGTCTCCGCATGATCACTACCTCAACAAGTAGCTACAAGCTTGCTCCTTGAGCTGTTTGGCTAGAGGAGGAAGAAAGGCAAGGCTAACCCTGTTCCCCTTTCTCTGCGTGTGTGTATGGTGATTTTGGATGCTTGGTCGAGGTTCCAACCCCCTGCATGGGGCGACCCGGGGGGTTTATATAGGCCTACCCCCCAGGGGTGCAATGGTAATTCGGCCAGATGCGGGACCTAGTTGTCGGCGTCACGGGTTGCCGGCTTCTCTGCCGACCGCAGGGGCCCACCGCCTGATGGGCCCCGCCGACTGCCGTGACCTCAGCCGACAGGTAGGGCCCGCCGCCTGCAGGCCAGGTTGACTGCTTTATGCTGTAGCATCGCTCCTGATGACGGAGGCCTCGTCAGGGGGAGCGTGGATACAGTCCCGCCGCCTGGCGGGTGCTCACTGTAGCCACACCCCGTCACATCTGGTTAATGGCGCACAGACTTCGAGGGAGGGGGAGGGCCGCCTGCTAGGAGCCGGCCTCCCCCTGAGCCGACTGATCAGGGCTCGCCGCACTCTGGCTTCTCACGGACAGGTAGGGCCCGCCGCCTGTGGGCCGTACTGACCGCCCGTCGTGGGAGCATGGCTTCTTCTGCCATGGGTGATGTCATGAGCGGCATGGCAACAGTGCCGCATCGGGCGCGGGGTGTCCGCTTGGTACGCTGTACTGTGGCCACGTCCCGTCCTGGATTCGGGGGTGGCAGGCTTGTACTGTAGCCATGCCTTGTGTCGTCGCGTTTATGTCGGCACTAACTTTGAGGGCGCGAGGGGCCGCCTGCTAGGACCCGGCTTCCCAGGAAGCCGCCCGCTAGGAGTCGGCCCACTTCATGGCCGTCTTCTAGGCTCCGCCACCTCCTGGCAACCGGCCGCTTGGACCAGCCGGCCCCAGGAAGGCGGTCCTTTGTCTTTGATGTTTGAGGGGCGAAGCCTGCCCTGATGCCTCGAAATACCAAGGGGAGCTGATGAGGCTACCCGTGGTCATTTACTCCGACATGGAAAACATAAAAGGTCTCCGAAAGAAACGCCTTCGAGAAGGGACTAGTGCACAAGTGTCGTCGTTGCCCGATTGAAGATCTTAGGTTTTCACCTTGGAGAAAGTCTGCGCTCTCAAAAACAATTCCTTCACGAAGACAATCGCTAGGCACAACCAATGAAGGCCAGACGTTTAATTTTCACCCTGAAAGTCACGACCTCGCACTCGAGGAGTACCACCAAAAATGAAATCCGTCAGTGTTGCTGCCTCCACTTATCACTGCTGCTCCTGAGAGTCATCTGACACCTGGCTGACTCCATTGACTCCAAGGCTCCGTCCGTCTAACTGATCCTCTGATCTCGGCCACCATGACCTTCACCGCTAACTTCACCATGGAAATCGAGAAGCAACATGTCCCAAGGTGTCATCAACAAATAGAGCATCGCGCCACGCCCTCAGAACCTCGTAGGCTGATATGGGCGTGCACGATCGAAAGACTGCCGGAGGCACCATCCACCACCGCCACACCCTCCGCGAGGGGCAAGTGCCGCACCACCGAGATGAGGACGGCCACGAATGCAATCCGAAGGCCGGCGGTGCCCAGATATGGACGACCAACCCTGGTCGTTAACACCCCATCCCCGCCACGCTCCTGAGCATCCTCATCGTCGTCGACCCTTGCCAGACGCCCGTCGAAGACCTCTGCCCCACCCCGCTGCCGAACCATACAGATCGGGAGTGCGCCGTCGAGCCGCCGCCACACGCCATCGAGGCCGAGAGAACGAAAGTTGAGGTTGCCCAGGGGAACCGCCCCGCCGCCGCCATCACTGGATCCCGCCCGGGCTTCGCCGGCGGCGCCTCTGGCGGCGGCGAGACGTGGATGATCGAAGGAAAGGAGGCCCCCGGCGATGTACAGGAGTCACCCTCGTGTCGCCAGAGGAGAGCGATGCAGGGGTAGGCTGTTGGACGTTCTCTTCTTCCGGAATGACTTATACCATGTAGAAATACATGCTGTAGCCAATGCAACCAAAAGACCGATCTGATGGAAAAGACTAGGCAATACATTTATACGTCAACAATATCGTCCTTGGCCCTTGGGGCTTCTTCTTCGGTGCCTATTTGTCATTGTTGCCATTTGCGTTGGGTGGAGTGTGACTCCCTGTAACTTGTAATTAATGTACTTTCATCATCTCCTTAATGAATCAACACGCAAATCTCATGCGTGTTCCTGGAAAAATTGTTGCCATTTGTAGCAACTATTCGAGTGACGACCTTACTGCTACAAGATGCCATCTTAATGACCAAGAACGTGATACACTTCATATAAATTGTTGCCATTCGGAGCACTGTTGGAGTGACAACCTTACTGCTACAAGATGCCACTTCAATGATGAATCGTCAGACTGTACTAACACACCACACAAGGATCACACATTATGGATCATGTATGCCGATTCATCTCAGGCCATTCATCTTCCATTCTCGATCGTGGGTCACGGATGATCGGCCGGCAGCTCCGGCGCCGCGTCGACGACGTAGCCGCGCAGCGACGGCGTCCGGACCATGGCGAGCTCCGCCTCCCTGCGCTTGTGCTGCACCCTCCTCCTGGCGATGTAGCCGCGCACCCACGGCGTCACGTCCTCGCTGACCTTGATCATGGCGAAGAAGAGCAGGCGGTAGATGACGATCATGCCGAAGAGCACGGACAGGTCCAACCACTTGGACCGGCTCACGTCGATCTGGAACACGTTCTCCAGGATGTACTCCCCCGGGATTTTGGGCAGCTCCTCGTCCTGGTTGTCGAACACCAGCCCCACCAAGTCGTTCTGGTACTGCCCCTGCGAACCAGCCAGCCATCAAGAGAACGTGAGATGTCGAGCTCGTCACCGCTGGTATATACATACAGTAGCTTTGCGAACTGGAAGAAAATCCATCCCGTACCTGCAGCGCCCAGTAGTGGAAGCTGATGTAGGACATGGGGTACCTCCAGAAGGGCTTCGGGATGTCGTGCGGGAGCCTGAAGTACCCCGACACCAGCATGAATATCCCCTGACACATTTCCAGCAGACAGAAATCAGTTGATTCATCGCATGTCTGGAAACAGTAGTATGAGCTGAGAGATGATCATCATCGGATGTTACCTGTATCCCTGCGCCGATGATGATGCCCATGAGGAAGTTGGGGATGATGCTGGCGATGGCCATCATGAGGCTCTCGACGACGGTGACGCTGGCGTAGAGGCAGAGCACAAAGAAGAGGTAGTGCATGAAGCCCGGGTGGAGGTGCACCACGAAGTAGCACAGCGTCCCCGACAGGAAGGTGATGAGGATCAGGAATGGCATCGCCGACAGCGTGTTGCTGATCACGAACGCCAGTACGCCGTAGTGCCCGTTCAGCCTCTCCCTCTGGAACACCTGAAGAACAAAACTTGTTATGAGTCTCAAGAACTCCTTCACAATGTCAAATAGCAGGTGATCTCTGATGGTCGGCGGTGCAAACCTTCATGTCCTCCACGAAAGACGGGAACCCTCCGATCGACATGAACGTGACGAAGCCGAAGATGAAGGACGCGCACGCGCCCCGTGCCTGAATTCATGCATGTTTCCACAGTTTATTTTTATGTCAGATCACCAAACTTGACACAATCCCAGTTCAGGACAGCCAAAGCTGTGCAGTGCCTGGAAGAGAAATGGCAGTGTCAAACTGAAGGAGGTTGTTCTTGTTTATGTTACCAGGATGGAGTTGTATTTGGTGCCGACGTTGAGGTAGATGGACCCAATGCAGACGGTGACCACGATGTAGATGACAAGCCTCAGCCAGTAGTATCCAAAGTCCCTCGACATGTTGACGAACGATCGCTTGGTGAGCGTGAAGGCCTGCATCCCAAAGCTGGCCTGGCTCCCACCTGCGTCCAGGACCGTTCCTTTCTGCAGCCGGAAAACCCACACGAATGATGATGAATGCTCTTGGTGTCATAGAGAAATTGCTGAACTGAATGGGACACATATAAGGAGTACTCTACTTACCACCCGTGCCATCTCGTCGACTTTCTGCCGCGCCGTCAAGTAGTGCTGCGAGTGCTGGTAGTAGCTGAAAAGCCTTCTGATCGCGTCCGAAGTTGTGATGTGCTCGAGGGGATCGTCGGACCTCTCAAACTATGTATGTATGCAAAAACAGAACAAGTTTTCATTCAGTCAGGACATGTACCAGTGAGCAGCAGTCAGTAACAAGCGACTGAACTCTGAAACTTACTCTCATCTTCATTGATCCTTTCAGTGTGGCCTTCACCTTGTCGAAGTCGGCGTTTATGCACCGGAGGAAATGATCCGACGGGTTGCGCAGCGGCGGGCACGGGAAGCCAGCTTGGGCAAAGAACTATACAATTAAAATGCACAGAACAGGAGAGGATTCAGCAATCCTACTAGCATTGCAGGAACACACATATAAGACATGCAAACTCAGGTAGATATGTGTTACTTATACCTCGCAAGCCTCGGAAGCCTGCCCAAAGTAGACTGTTTTGCCCCCTGAGAGAAGGTAGAGGCGATCGAAAAGCTCGAAAACCTCGCTGCTCGGCTGGTGGATGGACGCGATCACGGTCCGGCCATCCCGCGCCAGCCCACGCAGAGTCTGTGTCACGAAGAACGCCGAAGCACTGCACAGTTGAAAATTTGTGGCATGTCAGCAGCTACATGGATGGAACTCATGGAATCATATGGAAGAGGAGAAATGGTGAAGTTACTGGATATATAGTACCTATCGAGACCACTGGTGGGCTCATCCAGGAAGAGCAGCCTAGGCCTCATCAGTATCTCCAGGGCAATACTGACCCTCCTCTTCTCGCCGCCGCTGACCCCCCTCAGGTGCCAATTGCCGATGACCGTGTCTGCGCAGTCCTGGAGCCCCATCTCCACGATGGTACCCTCCACCAAGGCACGCTTCTCTTCCATGGGCATGTTGTCGGGGAGCCGAAGGCGCGCCGAGTACGAGATCGTCTCCCTCACCGTCAGCGTGCCGATCAAGTTGTCGTCTTGAGTCACATAGGCCTGGAATTGCAAAAAAGTTGTGATTGTCACTTTTAGTATAACGGTGAGTAGTTTGAGGAGTGAAGTGCACTGTAGGTCCTCAAACTATTTCAGGGGTGTCACATAGGTCCTCGAATTATGAAAATCGCCATCCAGGTCCTCGAAGTGCAGTAAGTGTGTCATTCAGGTCCAAAATCTGCCTAACCCCGTCTGACCGGCCAGCTGGTGCCGTTGACCGTGACACGCACGAGATGAACAGTGCCGTACGTGTCGCGGTCAACGGCGCCAGCTGGTTAGGCAGATTTTGGACCTAAATGACACACTTACTGCACTTCGAGGACCTGGATGACGATTTTTATAGTTCGAGGACCTACGTGACACCCCTGAAATAGTTCGAGGATCTACAATGCACTTCACTCTAGTTTGAGTGTAAGTGCATGTAAATAATTTGTTTAAGACAACATTTTCTTCATGAGGAAAAGTACAAGCTACTAAATGTACAACAAAAAAACCTGGGCTGTCAGGTGTCATGAGTTTTTTATGAGCAGATTCCTGAGGAAAAAAACAGGTAAACAATAACCGACCAACAATACCCATAAGGAACAGGAAGAAGGTAAATTCTAGCCCCAATCTTGACCAGAAACTGCTGAACTGATCTCCAGGCACAATTGGTGCAGCTGCAGTTCAGGAGATAACCTCCAACACATAGCAGATGCAGCTAAGCTAAGCTAGCACAAACCCAAAACCCAGCAAGGTTCCGAAGCCTAACACGTGGCACATTTTTTCGATAAAGGACGCTTTTATAATCTAAAAAATGTAACATCAAGTAGATACAAAGCATTATGAGTAACACCCGGCCTCTGCATAACTAAGTAGCACATGACCCATTTCTTGTTGTGAATGAACGTTACTATACATGGTTTTTTTTTTTTTTTGCAGGTGTAACATTACTACATGGTTGGTATCAGGTGATGCAGAATCACAGAAAGATCCAACCACAATTCAAGATGGAACACAAACATGGAAAGCGAGCAAGCGGGAAAAACATCTGGCCAGACACTGTACACCATGTCACCGTCACGGCATCACCTAGCTGGCTAGCTGCTACTGTGTTGTATGCCCAAATCCATTAACGATATTCATGGAATTACACAACGTTCTTGTTGGGAGATACTACATGTACACATACAGCAAAAAGATATGGTCGATATGTTAGCGTACGTGACATATGGGGTAAGCAATTCAAACTAATCCAAAAAAATAAGTGTATAATTCTAGTACTAGAGTGTTCATGAAGATAATTGTGGTTTGTGTTTTTTCTTTGTTGGGGGACTGTAATTTAGTTGTATGATGATGAATATGAATAAATAGTACTACTTTTACTTTCTATAAATAAACTATTTAAAGGCGCAAAATGCACAAATCTGTATGGAACCATGCATGTCACTGCCGGTGGTAGGTACTTAAGAGTGACAACGGCGGGCGGCCGGGCGGCGAGGTACGTACCGCGGCGCCGAAGGAGAGGTTGGCCTTGCGGCCGTTGAGCAGGATGGTCCCGGAGAGGAAGGCGTTGGCGGCGAGGCGGCCGGCGAGCGCGTCGAGCAGCGTGGACTTGCCGGAGCCGGAGGGGCCCATGAGCGCGGTGATAGTGCCCGGCTCGGCGTACCCCGTGAGCCCCTCGAGCACGGTCTGCGTGTCGCCGCTGCTGAGCGCGACGGTGACCGTGAGGTCCCTCCACGCCAGCCGCGCCGACACGTCCCCGAGGAACTCCACCGCCGCCTTCTCCCGCCACAGCGTCTCGCTCAGCGGGCTCAGCGCCGGCGCCGCCGCCACCGCCACCGCCCGCCCCGCCGCCTTCCCCACGTCCTCCAGCTCCGCCTTCACCTGCCCCACCGCCGCCGCCTCCTTCGCCGTCCCCGCCCCTCCCTTCTTCATCGCCTCGCCGGCCAGACACCACCACCACCTTGCAAGGCCGTGAGAGCAGAGCAGACGAGGGCAAGCCGGGGGTTCTTCTTGCCAACAAGTGGTGGGAACGCACGCACGGCTCCTTCTCCTCGCCGCAGCTACGTATGGGAGGAAGCTAGCTGGCCGTACAAGCTAGGCCGGCGTGGGAGAAGAATGGCGTTTCTTGGGCGGCGTGTCCAAGCTGCAACTGTAGGCTGCTCTGCGCTCTCTCTCTCTCTCTGCGCGCGCCTCTGGGTCTCTGTGTGCGCGCGCTTGGGGTGGCGAGTTTTTATGATGGAGGGAGGAGTGATGCGAAGTGAAGAGGGGGTGGATGCGAAGGAGTTAATGGAGGCGCAGAGGCGACAGAGAGGGGCAGAAGTTATGAGGGCTGCGGGGTTTGACCTGGGGTCAAGCGAGAGGGGGGCATGCGATGCAGATGAGGCGGTGGATGCCTGTTTGGTGTGAGCTTGGCGCGGAGAGGAACACATGCATGCAACGGAGGTGCGAAACCGTTGGGCACGAATTCCGGTGTCTCACCTCGGGGCACTGTTCATTAGAAACAGTGTGCGTGGTACTGTTCACTATGAACAGTACTAATAAATTTCGCAGGTACCTCACGACGTCTTCGAGCCACAGGTGAGGATGACGTGCCCGTCGTTCCCGGAGTTCAGGACTTCGGAAGTCTCACAAGACAGTTGAAGATATAGGTTGTAGGTCTAGTTTAGGCGCATAGTCGGGGTGTGTGAGTTATGGTGTGCGTGTGTGTGTCTGTGCGTCCGAACAAATACTACAGCTTGTATTCTCAGTTAAGGCTAAAAAAAAAACCGCCGAGTCACGCACACACTGTTTAGATGCTCTCGGCCACTCCCTGCCTTCGATCGCAGTTTGGCTGGCCAGAATCGAGAAATAAGAGAGACAGGGATCCTCCCGGCTCCTCAGCTGTTTGGATTCCTGGCCGTTGGATGTGGCTGCTTGATGCGATCTGGGCCATTGGATCAAGCTGCTGGAGAGTCTCGCTCGTCGGATCGGAGAGGGGCAACTGTAGGAATGAACAGTTACCTCCCGCCGTAAAAGATCTCGTGCCACCATGGGTAATTCCCAGAGCCCGCCGAGGGCATTTCCGACATTTCGCCTGGGTGGAAAAATATCCAGTACCAACAAGGGTGGGACAGTATGCGCCGGTCTCGAACCCTAGACGCTGCCCAATCCCCGCGGGCCTCTTCGCTCCCGTCCCCCCTCTCCTCCCCTCCCGTCACCCACCGCCTCGAACCGCGTCGTCGGCGGCCAGATCCGTCGTGCTCCTCCTTTTCCTCCCGCCTCTTCCTCCCGCCTCAGCTCTCTCCTCCCTCCTTCGCCGCTGGAGCTCGGCTTCCCCCACGGCCTGCTCGCGCTCTGGGTGGCGCGCCGCCTCCGCCATCGGCAGGAGGGGGCCGCGGTGGCCGCCGCGCAGCCCGACCAGGAGCTCCTCGGCGAGCAGCCGTCCCCCTACGAGAAGAAGGTGAGGAGGACACGCCCCTCCGTCAAGAGATGCTCCTGCTGCTCGACCGATTCCAGATCGAGGGACGCCTGCTTCTGCTCGCTACGGACGGCGCCCGCTGGCCACGCAGGTCATGTCTCCTTCCTAATTCCGGCGAGCCCCAGCATTTCCGCCATCACGCAGCACAACGCCGAGCTCACCTCGCTCCGCTGCGTCCTCTCCTCCTGTCGGATTCGCCGCTCACGGCCACCACCGCTCATCCGCGACCTTGCCCCGTGGTTAGTGTTTCGGGTGTTCGACGCCGGCGGCCATGGGGCTGCGCCTCCTCTCTGCCTCTGGTCAGTTCATCCCCTGCCCCTCCTTCCTCCTCCTCCTCCTCCTCTTCCTCTCTATCACTTTCTAATCTGTCTCTTCTTTTGTAGCAGCAGAGGAGAGGAGCGGGGACGAGCCTCCTCCCATTTACTCTGTGTGTGTGTTCATCCGCTCGAGAACTGGATCCCGAGGGGTAGAGGTGCAACCCTACAGAACTGGATCCACACTATCAATATCAAATTGTACAGGTCTATTCCTTTTCTATCATTTTCACTTAATCTTCCCTATCCTGTTCATTTTTAAAACTGAGTATTGTATGAGGTCCGACACTCTTCCAGCTTGCTATATTTGTTAAACGCATACTGCAATGGTGGGTGATTCTGTATTGTTGTTTAGTGCAGCAGCAACATTGCTGGCAGTTCTACCTGACAATGTGTAGTAGTGTACTCATTAGTTAGCCCACTTGTGCCGGATAGTTTCTTGTTTTATTGCTTGTGCACTGTCCTTGACAAATGAAATGTGCAGCAGGCTTTTGATATTTTAGTCATCTGGCCTTGTATGCAGTACTTTGCTAGGCTATTGTAGACAAATTGAAAGAACTGCAAATGTGTAGCTCCAGAATTAGGGGACTAGAAATAATTGATCTTTTTTGCCAAAAAAAACTAGGATTTTACATCACTAATTAGCCCTTCATTCTTATATGCTTTTGCATTTGCTGCATTCCCGCTTTCAATTCTTTTCATTGTTTTCACACGTAGGATGCCAAGTGTAATTTAATTCATATGTACATGTACTATTTTCAGGTCTTTCTTTGTCCCATCTGGTGCATGTTTTGTTTGGTTACCCTCTGTATACCATTCATTTTAGAATGATGCAGGTTTTATTCTTACAGAAATAGATATCATGAGTGGATTTTCTTTTACCTGAAAACTTACCGAATTCAGTGCTCGGAGAAGTCTGCTATGCCAACTTATGGGTTCATAACTTCTGATCCTTATTATCAGATCGTGTCACTCATTCCACTCCAAAACTGATGAGCTCTGGAAAACGGTATATCTCTGCAGTCTCCTGTTCCTACCATTTAGTACTATAAATCCATTCATTGGAGCTATATATCATATGACGTACCATTTAGTCTGGTTCATGAGTAAAATGTTGTTTCAATAAATTTAAGGTCGTTCTTTGTTTGCTTGTTGTTTGCTAGCACTAATGCTGATGTATGAACAAATATAGAGCTTCAGAAGAAAACAAAGTATAGTTCATATTTTTAACCATTTATGTCCATATCATGTCATCCTAATGTATGAACTTTATGTGGTTTGGTTTAAACGATATCAAATAAAAGAATATACATTCTGGAAATTAAATAAACCCTACAAATCAAATTAGGAAACTATTGTTGCTGGCAAAATGAATTTATAGAATTAGGGATTTGCAAGGCTTTCGTTCGCGGCTGGAAATACTTTCACTACGCGCTATATGAGTATTTTGATTTTTGTGCATTTCCTAATATTTTTAGGGATTGGTGATGATCAATTTACAGTCAATTTTTATTATCTAATTAGACATATAAGTAGGCATATAAAAATCTTATTCTAGCGGTGGGATATGCTTTTCAAAAGCTAGGTGTACAGTTGTATGGTGATGTGTTTTTTGGCCTCACCATGTTCTTCTTGTTGTGCTTGTTGGCGTGCAGGCTGGCCAATGAGGGCTTTTTGTTTCTCGTCTTATTTCTAGCAAAGGCCAAAAGTATCATTCTCTTTGCCCCGGTCGTCTCCGCCCCTGGTGGTGCTCTTGGATGTGCTATACATCACATCCTTGCCTCCTTGGCCGCTTCGGCGCCTGTGGAGTTCATGCTCGTCGGCGGGACGGTGCAAGGCGCAACTCCGATGCAGCGGCGTGGATGTGTGGCGTAGGAGGCGGTTCCTTGCCGGTTGGATGGCGTTCAGGCGCAACCCCGGCGCCCACTGAATACTGCATCGGCTACAACCTCCCTTGGTGAGCTCCATCATCCTCATGTTCCTCTGCTTCGGCTACTATATGGAACATGGGCGTGGCTATGTTGATGTAGTGCTTGTCTGGTTGATGCTCTGTAGTTGTGGATCCATGCTTGAGCTCTCTCAGAGCTCAGGCACTCTCGGCCGTCGGATCTTTTTCCTGATGATGCATGGCTTTGTGATTAACCAGTTTGTGGTTGTTGAACTGTTCTGTGCTGGATGGACTTTCCATTTTGGCGAGTCCGCTAGAGTTGCTCTTAGCTTGCGTAGGGCTATGATGATCGATTATGGCTGATATAAGCATGCTCTCGAGCAATTGAGGCACTTGTGGGTATTAAGTTGGACCCCCCCTCATTTCTTTGAGCCGTTTTGATCATGTGCTTATTTTAGTGGCTCTGTCCTTGGATGGTCATTTCTGATGAGTGATAACCAGGGTAGTTTCACCCTTGTAAGAACATATTGATCTAGTGATGGAGACACTAGGGGAAGGGTCATGATCGAGCAAAGGCGAATATGAGCCCATTCAAATGCAGTTCTGGTCTCAAGCACAGTGTGCTATGTTGTCGTTCTGTATTTGTATTTAGCGCCTCTTTGGTTTGTACATTTCCACAATGATAGCTTCGAATCTCTTTTGCTATTTGAAACTGCAGGTTTTTTAAGGGTCACACATACACATGATGTGTTCACATGTTAGTTGAAAACTTGGTGAATTAAATATATATCTCAGCTACTATTGATAATCATGGCTAAAGAAAAATTTCTTCTTTAAGTTTGCTTCCCATGTACATGTGTTACTGCTTGTGAATCTCTACAGTTCATGAGAACTTGCTGCAGCTCATCATGAATGGGTCAAGGGGAAGATGATCTGCACTGTTCTTGCAGGTATGTGTTTGTGCATGCCCTTTTCTTGCCACTGGTTGCTGCTCGTGTCTGATTTTCTGTTGTTTGCCCTGCAGCTTCGTCCGCTCCTGTCGGTGCCTCTCTCGATCCGAGCCGGTTGCATCTTCGTTCATAGATCTTTGGGTCATCTGCAGGTCGACCCCTCTTCTCCACATACTTTTCAATCTTCTTTTAGGGCTAGGTGTATGCCGGTATGGCCATGTGCTGGTGTGCAGGATGGGAAGTGAGGGCCTTCTGTTGTTTTTTCTTGTCTTTGGTAAAAGCCAAAAGTGTTACGACTTGTTATTGGTGGAGCGTAGATTTATGGCTTTTATGATTTGACTGGATCCTTATAGGGCGTGTGATTGCTGCTCCTCTGTTGGTGGAGTGTTGGTGTTTTTGTTGCTATATTACTATACATTAATTTCTGTTGATGTTAGAAAGAAAACTGTCAAAACTATTCCCTCCTACATGTTCTGAATTGTATGGCTTTTCTTGACCAATTTTTGTTTTCTGCAGGTTTGCCCCTACTATTACTATGCTCACGGGGAACAGAAGCATGAGGGCATGGATCCCCAAGAATGCAAGTGAGGACCGACATTTCTGCTCTGGTAAATCGATTTGAAACACTGGCAGGTTCACGATGGATTTCTTACTGGATTTGTTTCAAAAAAAGAGTTATGCATATTGTCAGTACCATCTATTTTCCTGGTATGAGAAAATGTCAGATTGAGTAATTCATTTCCGCTACTTTCTAATTGTACCCGAGATAATCTTGAGGTGCTGTCAAGATTTGTTTTGTCTATTTTCATTTCTTGATTTTTTGTGAAACTCCATGGGATTAGCGAGGTGTATTTATGCTCGCCCCTTTTTAGTGTTTGGTCAAGCCGATGGACTGCGAACGTTATGTCCATTAGTAATTCGTATTTTTAATGTAGATGCACTTGGTATGAGAAGAAATGCATGTGCTCGTATATTTTTCCAATGCTCAAATATATGCATGTGGTTACAGTTACAGTACTGATTTCAATAACATGAGAATGGCAAGCTCTCTGTCATGAGAAATACAAAATAATAAAAAGTGACTGAGGTAGCATGTCCCATGTGAGATATAACCATATTCTTATTTCACTACTAATATTACTGCCTAATTCTACATATCAGTTGTATCGCCATAACTTGCCCAGTGGCGATCACTGTAGGTTCCATCCGTTTCCAAAATCTGCTAATTGTTAATATGCACTTTACGTTCTGTTTTAGATACTAATACATATACCAAGTTTTTTGCTCAGTTAAATTGGAGTTATGGTAGTAGCTACAAATGTCTACCTTGCAGCTTTGTACTGTTCTGTTCTGAATTGTATGATTGATTCTTTACATATTCAAGTAGCTTAATTTTCTAATAGTTAGGTTTGGAAATAGGCAGGTCATGGAAGGCCTTTGATTTGTTGGATCAGTCTGCCCTCCATATAATGCCACTAGATGTAGTGCCTGATAGCGTCTTGTATTGCTCAGTTTTAATTAATTAAGTAAACTGGAGCAGCAGGGTATCTGCCCTGTTCCAATAATAATGAAAAAGTTGTTTTTTCTTGTCCTGCAAAATATAGCCCAAAACTTTCAAATGTTTTGTTTTCAAAGGACGGAGCACTTCTCATATTAGTGAGTTGCTTTGTACAATTCATATTTGTTGAACTATACGCCATGCTTCCTATCTGTTCTCGTTGTTTTCTATGTCATGTTTCTGAATATGTATCCAGGACAACTGGTCTAAAGTTGTATCTAGATGAGTTGCATTTTGTTTATTTACCAAAATATAGCTATTATGGGATTATTTGGTTATCAGCTTTATGGACAAGCATATAGTTTCAGTCAATACGATAGTAAACTTTCTCTCAACGACTCTGATCTTACAAAATATTAGGTATCCTTAGTTCCAAATATGGTTTTAAAGGTTCTAAAATTATTTCTTTGATGCCAGGTGCCATGCTGTGGAGAACATCTGGCCGCCATTTACACTTCATTTCCTCCATGTTTCGATCCGGTGCCTCCACTCCTCACCACCTCTTTATATGTCGTGGCAGCAGCAATGGAGGTCTCCAAGGCCCCTTCCTCTTCTGGTTTGGCAACCCGCCAGCCCTCCAAATGTTAGTACTCCTAATCACCAAGAATTCCTTTATTGGTTAACCGTGCACGTCTCCAAGAAGCATAGAGGTTAGGTTATGCAATGGTTTCCCTGCTTATGCCCAGAGATTCTTGAGACATGGCACAGTGCCAATGCGGTGTGCTTCGATGTGGATAGCACTGTATGCTTGTATGAGGGTAGTGACGAGCTTGCTGATTTATGTGGGGCTGGGCAGGCGGTTGCCGAGTGGACGACAAAGTAATTGTCACAGTTTCTGGAGTATGTTAGTTGTTTAGCATATAATATCTTCCGAAAAACTAATCTTGTATGTTAGTTGTTTAGCATATAATATCTTCCGAAAAACTAATCTTGGCCTTATTATTCTCAGGGCGATGATAGGGGCCGTTCCATTTGAAGAGGCTCTTGTTGCCTGGATCTCTTTAAGCAAGCCATCTCTGTCCCAAGTTGAGGACTGTTTGGAGACGAGGCCACCCAGGTGACCTTTTACAAGTCCCAGCCTCAAGTTAACTTCATAAGTTAATCACTATTTAGCTGCCACTTTTGCATTCCTATATTGAATCTTCTGAGATTCCCCAGCTCTGTTGTTCTTGTATTGGAATGGTTAGATATGTGCTACTGAACATAGAATAATGCTCTTAGGAATGCTTGACTGGTTTTACTCGGCTTCTCTTTTTAAGCTAATACGAAAAATAGTAGCTGAGTATATGCAAAATTGGTTTGGTGCCACAGTAAAAACACGATTTCAGAATAGTACCACCACATAGTCTAAGATCATTTTAATAACACTAAGTGAGACATTAAAATACTAACTGCCTATACCACTATAGTCTTAACCTTTAGGCCGTTACGTGCCCTGCAACCACAACATAACCCTTTTGACTTATTTGCCTTGTGTGTTAACTAGAGATTTGCTAAAATCTGTGGCTACAGAATAATTCCAAGGTGGTATTTGTTAATCATTTATTCAGCACTGCAATAGATGTATTTTTTGTGTTGGATATTCATTGTTCATTTTCCTGGTTCATTGACATATTTATCTGTTTGTATCTGCAGGATTTCTCAACGCTGATTTCATTAAGACATGAGAAGCCAATAATACTGAAGTATTCCTTGTGTCCGGAGGTTTGCGGCAAATGATCAAGGTATATCTTCACTAAACGGCTGCACGAACGGTACTTTGGAATCTGGATTATCAGAACATAGTCAAATTTGCCTGTCCTTGAAACATCTTCAAATTTTGTGACATACACACACACCAAGATGCTTTTAAGATATCCATAGTTTGAATACAGAAATTGGTTCTAAATTTTCCGTCTATATTACTTATTGAACAGTAAACCAGGATATGTTTCTTCCCATGATCTAAAAGCAACAATTCCTCTTTTTTTCACTTTAGAACATTTTAAATTTAATTTTGTGACTGAAGTTTCACATAGTGGTCAACAGAGGTGTATTCAGGCCCAAACTTACAGAGCTGTAACAACAGAGGTGTATTTAACCGAACTAATGTGACCTTATTTAAAATATGACTAACAAAACTCTGTCAATGATTTGAAGTATCAGTTTCCCTGCCTTTCAATGCAGTACTCGGATAATTTTCTGCTTTCAAATTGTTCTAACCTTTGATCCATATAACTAAGTGAATGTTCTATCTTTTCAGTTTCTCTCTATGTGTGTGTGTGTGTGTGTGTGTGTTCTGATCCATTTTATGCACCTCGACATACAGATCAGCATCTGTGTGTGCCGTGGCTTGGGAGGGACAAAAAAGAGGTCGATTTGAAATTATGGAAGAGCAAGGGAGGCGGGAAGAGTTGTGCACTTTTATCCTTTCTACTAACGCATCATAGCATCTGATCTTTACCCGCTTGGCCACGTCATTGGGACCGGCACCCTCGCGCCAAGGCGTGATCACGATGTAGTGGGAGAAGATCTATGGGCTTTTTGTAATTTACCCGTAGGTTTAGCATTTGCCTTTATTATATCAACACCATCATACGTTTCTTAGTTAATTTTTTTAAATGTTTAAATTCAAATTTATTGAAATTTGTTAGGAGTAACAACATTTTGCATGCATAAAAGTAGCTCCAACAAACTAAGTTACGCCTAAGACTTTAGTTATCTATTCTGAGTTGCGGATCATCTGCAAGTTGTTATGTGCTGTCGTATCTTCTATGCCTAAGATATTTGGTGCTAAACCTATCGCGAAATATGCTTTCTATGTTCATATATTGTTAAGTGGCTTATTGTGTGCATACAAACGTTTTGACCGGCACCCTCGCGCCAAGGCGTGATCCCGATCTAGTTGTAGTAGTATTACCGGTTGATCCATCCAAAAGCTAGAGTAGCGAGCAACCTGCAAATTCAGCATCATGTTTCATGACAACTTGTTTCTACAAGAATGGACTAAAAAAATTCTAAGGACTTTGCTAACGTCCGACCAGTCGTCAGATAGGAACAAATCCGGACGATTTCTCAATCCCTGCGTTGCACCATCGGTCATACTACACTACTCAGTTTTGTCACTAAAAAGTTTCACTGCAAAAAAATGCCACCGTTCGTTAGACGCGTGCCCAAAAAAGCTATTTTTCATCGTTACGGTCATGTCAAAGGACGTTGACCAAAGGTAGATGATGAAAATACCCCTATCCCGTTTGTCAACTATCCTCTGGAGCCACGGGGTTTCAAACCCAAGACCACGACCTAGACAGGCCTGCGTGCTAACCAGCTGAGCTAAGGGAAAGTTTTGATATAGAAGGAAATGTATGTCCTATATCCTTTAGGTAAATAATATTCAAACCGAACAGTATATAATATCGTTTCTTGTTGCTCGCTACTCCATTTCTCCAGCTAGCTAATTCATGCATCACACACTAATTGACAGCAACAACAAATATGATAACAGGAGCACATGATTTTCTAAATATCTCTGAAAATTTCAGCATGGTGCCTGCCCATTTTTCTGAAAACAATACAAACGCAGCAAGGTTTTCAAACTTCACATGTGCAGCCTTTTTTTTACTTCTAGTATCCGTAATTCCATCGCCATCCTAACCATCAGAACACGTGTACCAAATTGCACACGAGTATCAACAAGGCACCAATCAGCTACTACAAATTCTACACAAGAAATTCCATCTCTACAAGCTACTATGAGCCACACACGCACCACACTAAGAATTAGCATACTGACCTGCCGGAATTTCAGAGGCTACAGCATGCTGGGGCGTCCGGTGGCCGACGTGTTTGGATCTTCGGTAGGCTGCGTCGACTGCAAATTAAAATTTCCTACGCGTAGAACAATCAAAAACATGCTACGGAAGATGGATTACAGATCGTTACCACTAGACACGCAGTGCCGTGCAGCGGAAGAAGAGTTGGGGCAGCACGTCCGCGTGGATCATCTCCTCCTCGTCCGATTTCCCTCGAACAGCCGGTCGTCCGATCCCATGTACAAGTTCGCCGGAGCGGCGCGGGTGCACTGCCTCTAACGGTATCCGCGCGTGCAGGAGGAACACCGTGCGGCGGACTGCTAGGTCCGATCACACAGTCGGCGGCGAGTGGAGGTGGCTATTCGCAACACATGCAAACCCTAGTGACAGCGCCGAAGCGATCAACTGCATGAGTGTGCCGCACCTCCATTTTATATAGGCATCCGTCACGGGCTCAACACTTGGGCCTCGCACAGACCCTAAAACCCAAAGTCTGTTCGGCCTGGATCCGAGTCCGAGTAGTATCACATCTGACTCGTGGAGTCCGATCCGACCTCATAGGTTCCTTCCCTTAAGTGCGCGACCTTTAGGTTCAAGTCGGCTTGGTCGCAGTTCGGATCACCTCCGACCTGCTCGGTTGGTAGCGGCCTCTAGCAAGGCGTGCCGACCACCAAGTAGACAATGAAGCTGGTTAGGCGAACCTGTACATCACACTTCCATTCCTTTTGCCACACGATATATGTTGTCGGGCTCAAGGCGAGTCTGTCATCCTTGTGCTAGTCCGACCTCTTTCTCGTTCCAGTGATGCCGACCACAAACCGGATTATCTCATAATCCTTGTCGCATGGCCATGCTTATCCTGGTCGGATCACACGAGGGGTGCAACACCCTATGTCATTAGCCACAGTAATCACTTTTGATAATGATAAGTCAGCATGATTAACAGTGCCTAATCATCATTTGCATCATATTGCATTTCAACTCCTAACTCAAATATTCAAATTAAATTAAAGTGGAAAATAAAAGTTGTTCAAATCAGAAACTAAATTGTTCATTAAAAGGCAAGTAAATCAGAGAGAATTCTAAAATTGAAACCAACATTATTGGAGTTGGGTAAGTGACTCAAACATCCTCTAACAGTGGCTAAAAACAATATTTATTAACCTTTTATTTAATCTATATTAAATGTGAAATTGTGTTTTGCCCATACTAGTTTTTGGAGATAGGATGCAATGCACTGTAATTTATGAACTAGGTCACACTTTTTACAAAATTTATTTAGTGCCCAAACAATTTTGCAAAAACTGAAAAGAGAAAATAGAAAAAGGCCTAAAGCTACTGTGCACTTGGGCCTGCTTGCTACAGCCAGCGGCCCAGCCCACCCCGCGCCTCCTCCCACCTCTCACTGCTCATCCCTGCCTCGCTGTCGAACACCTCGCGCCCCCACGCACGCGCGCACCCGGCCCCCCTCGCTCGCCGCTCGACAACGCGTCGCCGCTCGCGCTGGAGGATAAGAGCAGCTCCCCGCACCCCCTGGCGAACCCTAGCCGCTCCGTTCGCCCTCTCCCTCGCTCCCCCACTTCACCCGACGCCGCCATGAACGACCGCGGCTGAGCTGCGCGGCCACCGTCACCGCCCCGCCTCGCGAAAGTGCCCACCGCGCTCGCCGTCGTCGTCTGCTTCGACCACGCCAACGAACCGAAGCCCGGAGCCATCGCAACGCCTCCCCGAGCCCTTCTTCCTCCTCGGATCGCCGCCGCACTCCGTCGTCGATTCGCTCCAACAAGCCCTCCCCGAGCCCGCTATTGCACACCTACAGGGCCCGGTGAGCAGTTGACGCCGACCCCCTCTCTTTTCTGCTCGATATCGTCGCCGTAGTGATCGCATTCGAGGTGCCCGAGCCCACCGCCGCGGACCTTGTTGCCGGCGACCGTTCGGCGACCATTTGGTCATGTGCTGCTACCCGTTTGCTTCACCGCCTCGCGTAGGCCTCGCCTACCCCTTGCTTCGCTCGTAAACACGCCGTAGCGCCGAATCCGTTGCACGCCCGAAAGCCTCGCCGCCGACGAGCTCGTGCCGCTCGACTCCGGCCTCCCCAGCACCCCGCACCGCCGCCATTCGACGCGCGATGTCGAGCCGCGTCGAACGCGCCCAACCCCAGCCCCTGAGACCCCCTGTGGATGAAACCCGAGCTCCTCCTGAGCCGCGCCGCCGCGTTTGGCTCGCCGGAGCCAACTCCGGCGCGTCTCCTGCCGGTGCTGACCTGGCCTTGGTGGGTCCCGCCCCGTGCCACTGACCCCTGGGCCCCAGTTGACCTGTTGACCAGGTCAACTGCTGACTGGGCTGGCCCCTGTCTCACTGACTTGTGGGTCCCGCCCAGTAAACGAATTAAAATAAAATAATAATTAGTTAATTAGTTAATTAAATCACTAATTAGCCACTGACTGCTGGGCCTCACCTGCTAATTAGTTTAGTTAGATTAAACTAACTCTGTTTAATTAGCCCTGTCAATGACATGTGGGTCCCACTGGACCCACAGGTCAGGTTTGACCCTGGTC
Organism: Thinopyrum elongatum; assembly: GCA_011799875.1. Lineage (NCBI taxonomy): Eukaryota > Viridiplantae > Streptophyta > Magnoliopsida > Poales > Poaceae > Thinopyrum > Thinopyrum elongatum. Next base: position 264,227,148 of record CM022297.1, read on the forward strand.
AGCTGGGTTTGACCTATTGATGTCATGGTGATGTCATGCTGATGTCATCATTCACTATTCTGGATATTTTGAATTTAAATAAATAATTAAATTCAGAAAATGTTTAAAACTTTAGAAAATCATATAAAATAAATCGTAACTCCGATGAAAATAATTTATATATGAAAGTCGCTCAGAATTTCGATACGAATCTGAATACGCCCTCCGTATTCCTGCCAGATGCCCCTAGCTAGATGAACATGAAACTTTTAGACCGATTTCGATAAATGAATAGTGCCCAACTTTAATTAAATAAATCCAAATAAATTTCTAAATTAACTAAATCATTTAGTTAGGCAGTAGAACACCCCGGTATATCATTTAGGCATGTCATACATACTGTTTGCATTTTTACCGTGAATTTATTATTTTTCTCCCCCTCCTTCTCTCTCGATAGACGCCGAGACCGACGACGTTGCAGCCGGGTACGACTACGCTACAAACGAGCAGCCCGTTGACGACCCCTCTCTCTTGCCAGAGCAACCAGACAAGCCCCCCCCCCCCTTGAGCATCCAGATATCGCCCATTCCATTTCTCCTGCTTGCATTAGATTTTGCTACTGTTAATGTTTGCTCCTATTCTGATGCATAGCCTGCTCTTGTAACCTGTTTAATGTTACCTTATCTGCCTATGTTAAACTGCTTAGTATAGGTTGGTAGTGAACCATCAGTGACCCCCACCACCTTACCCTTGTTGCCCCTGCTTGATCATCGACGACTCGATCAATGTGATCGTCGACCAGAGACCGACACATCACTTCACCCCCTTAGTTGTACGACTCTGCATAGTTACTATCGAGTGCCGAGGGTGATACCTCGTAACGCACTCCTGATGAATACTCTGCAGTGTAGCTGTTCGGTCGTGGTCATCGAGGGTGATTCCTCCTTCTCCACTTCCGATACGACTCTGTCGTGCAACCCCTCAGTGTGAACCTCGAGGGTGATGCCTCATACGTTCACCCTGATGATTTCGTCGAGTGGAATCCACCGAGGGTGATTCCTCGGGGTTCCCCCCTTGAGGTTATGACCACACGGTTACTTTGACCTTTGTTACAGGCGGGTCGACCCTGATGGGTACCCGCAGGGGATCTATGATGTCGGGTGTGCCGGAAGGGCACTCGAGTGTGATATTGTGGCGGAGCATCAGAGACTCTGATTGTCTCCGCGTGATATTAAATGAGCCTATTGGATTTGGGTTTGTGATCTGAGTGGGTCGACGTGCCCTATACGCACTACCACCACGCGGGATAATGGTTATGGGGCCCTCTGCGATGTACATTTCTCCCGAAAGCTCATCAGACGTCATGATTCACCATGCGGGCTGATCGCCGGGATTGGGCTGGATACTTTACTGACGAGTTCAGTGTCGCGCCTGCACCCCGGCCAGCCACGCAACGCGCAGGGTGCCCAGGGCGATGGCCCAAAACCTCTGGGTGCATAGGTTAGTCCGACGTGCTGACCTCTCTACTGAGCCTAGGTAGGGCGCTGCTTCGTGTTGATCTCCTGAGGCCGGGCATTACCCAGCAAGTGTGTCCGGCCAGAGGTGATCGAGCGTGTTGGGTAACAGTAGTGCACCCCTGCAGGGAAGAATAATCTATCGATAGCCGGTCCTACGGTAAAGGACGCTCAGTTTGTGTATCCCGATCTACTACTTAAACTGGATACTTGTTACTTAAATTGAAGATTCGGGATCGCTTTCTCGCTGGGAGTCGAGGAAGGATCTCTAGGCTTGCTTCAACATGTTTGCTTAATAAAATGCTATTCTACTCTCTTCTATTGCTGCAAGATGATGGCTTCGTGAAGATGCTAGTCTTCGATAGGACTAGGCCTTCTCTCTATTCTGGCATTTCTGTAGCCCAGTCCACATATACAGCTTTCCTCCTTTGATAATGTTGCATATGTAGTGTAGATCCTTACTTGCTGAGTACTTCGGATGAGTACTCATGGTTGCTTTGTTACTTCTTTTTCCCCATACCCCACTTTGATGATACATCAAACGATGGAGCCCCGGAGCTAGATGTCCCCGCAGGAGCTTACTACCAGGAGGGTCCAGACGGCATGTACTACTGGATCGAGCCAGCCGACCAGCAGTAGGATCGGAGGCTCCCAGGCAGGAGGCCTACACGTTTCGATCTAGAGTCGTTGTTTGTGCTAGCCTTCTTAAGGCAAAACTTGTCTAACTATGTCTGTACTCAGATAATATTTGTATGACTGACTTATGTATTCGGATCTTCGGATCCCTGGTCTGTAATATTGTGGATCTCCGTTTGTTTGTGTTAGAGTTATGTTGTGATATCTTCCCGTGAGTCCCTGTGCTTGATCGTGCATGTTTGCGTGTATGATTAGTGCACGATTGAGTCGGGGGCGCCACAAGGGGCCCAGAGTATATCTCTCCTCATCGGAGGGGCAAATCCCATCTTGCTCGACCATGTCTCGCAACATGGGTCTGGACAAGCCCGAAACCTACCTTTGTAACTACCCAGTCACGGAGTAGCGTTTGGTTGGCCCAAAGCAAATCTGTCACCATCCCGAGTACATGCGCCAGCTTAGGTCTTAGTACATAGAACGTATGTTGTACTAGAGACTCATAGATGACATATCGTTGCGTCTCATAGTTGGGTCTGTCTGACTCGGACCTTATCTCAACTCAGATCCGACTACGTCAAATCCGACCAGATCCTTCCGAGTCCATATTATGCGGTTAGCATCCAATGCTCCATGGCTAGTGAGACCAAACCATCGACTGTGTCATATGCTAGTCTAGTCGACTGCGCGTCCACACAGCCCTTTCGATCAGGGACCTTTTAGGACAGTCATCATACAATGCATAGTCCCACAAACAAGTCACGTACTTGCCGATACACATCATTGATAATGTTCAAGGACTATCTTTATTCATAAACACATAGGAAATATCATCATACATGATTGCCTCTAGGGCATATCTTCAACACGACGCACCTCTCCGATTCAGGACGGTTGCCCGTCGCCATTGCCATGGAACAAATCACTTCAAGGCATCACAAGAGGTGGTGGAGCTGGACTCGGGAGGAGCTATGGAGTCAAGCAGGAGAAGCGCCAGAGCTGCCTGCCTCGAGTGGCGGTGCTGGGCGGGAGGCAGCGCCGAAGCCGCGACGGGGGCGGCGCTGGGCGGGCAGCGCAGCGGCTGCGGCGAGTGGAGGCGCGCCGGAGCTGGGCGGGCAGCCTGGCAACCGGCGGTTGCAGTTGAGGATTGGCAGGCGGCGGCTAGGGATTGTGGTTCCGGCTAGGGAAACTGATACGAGCAGGTTAGGTATTGGATAAGGTTAAGTACATCTGTTCCTCAAACAAATGCTTTCATTGGATGTGGTGGTTAGTTTGCCAGCTCACCACACTCAGGTCTCTGGTTCGATCCACCTCGTCGCTCTTTTTCCTCGTAATTTCTTTTCCTACTCCTTGACAAGTTGCGCCCACACCATGGAGAGAGATCTTGCAAATGAGACCAGGGGCATTATAGTTATATAACATGGTCAACGTCCATTGACCTGATGGTAAGGATGAAAAAATGGCTTTTTTGAACACGTGCCTAACGGAACAGTGGCATTTCTGAGCAGTGAAAAACTGATAAAAACCTTTTTTTTTAACGTTGCTGATGTGGGAACGGGCACATGGCTGCACCTCCAACAACATGCATGCATGCATATAAAATAAAATTGCCGACATCAGCAAAGATTCTACCGAAATTCAAAATTCAAAATGTTTTGTAGCTCAAACCGTCGCTCCGATTGAAAATCCGTTTTCACATAAAAAATCCGTCTCGATGAGATCTTCGAAACTAGGTCCCATGTTGATATGTTTCGACAACTTTTTTTTCAGGTTAAAAATTACCATGTCTGGACTACATAAACTATCACACCTACAACACGTAACTTATCATGGTGTTTACACTTAAGTTACCGGGTATGCTTCAACTTTTTTTTTTGCTTGGGTAAAAATTTACCATGATATTTGTAAGTAAATTATCAGGTCTGCAATACTACCTTCTACCACCGGTGTCGTGCTTGGGCCGCGTGGTGAGGTCCACGTGCCAACACGGCATGACCCACTTATAAAATGAAACTTTTCAGGTAGTGCCAGGGCAGGCCCGTTTAGGCGTGTGCCGGGCCAATGCCGTGCCTAAGCCGCGCTGTTGGCCACGTATGATGAGGTATGTGGTGCATAAAATACCATGACATTTACGCTGAAGTTCACAACGGTATTTTTTTCAACTTATTTTCCCAGGATCAAAGTTACCGCGGGGTTTGCATGCCAATTATGATGTCTGCGGTCGAATATTACCATGGTGTTTACACAAAAGTTATAGAGATATGTTAATAAAAACATAGTCAAAGTTCCCGTGGTGTTTATACGTGAGTAATCAGCTCTGTTGTGCGTATATTATCATGCTATTTACACAAAATTATCGGGGTTATGTTTTAAAACAATTTTTATTCAAGGGTCAAAAAGTAATCATGGTGTTCGTACGTGAATTATCAGGTCTATTATGCGTATTACCATGCTAATTTGAGTATGTTTTTCAAAACTTTTCCCCTTCGTGGGCAAAGGTTATCGTGGTGTTTGTATGTGAGTTATCGGATCTATTGTGCGTATATTATCATGCTATTTACACATAAGTTACCGGGGGTATATTTCAAACAACTTTTGTCTTGGGGTCAAAAGTTATCGCGGTGGTTGTATGTAAATTATCAGCTTTGTTGTACGTATATTACCGTGTTATTTATACAGATATTACCAGGGTATGTTTTTCAGCAACCCTTATCCCAAGGTCAAAATTTATCATCGTGTTTATACGTGAGTTATCATATATTACCACAAAAAAAATTACCGGGTTAAGTTTTCGACAAAAAAATCGCCCGAGTCAAAGTTATCGCGGTGTTTGCACGTAAGTTATCACATCTACGGCGGGTAAATTACCATGACACATAAGTTATCGGGGTTTATTTCAACAATTTTTATTGCACGAGAGAATAGTTATCAACGTGCTTATATGTAAGTTATCAGGTTGATGGTACGTAAATTACCAAGCTATTTACAGAGAAGTTGTCGGGGTATGTTTTAATCAACATTTTCCACCGTTGAAAACTTACCAGTGTCTTTGTATGGAAGTTATCAAGTCAATGATGTGTAAATTATCATGCTATTTATAGAGAAGTTACCAGAATTAAAACGATGTGCAATGAAACTTGAGCGCATAGTTTTAAGGGAAACACTTAGTATCACACGTCTGATACAAAGCAACCCTCAGACCGCTCATGGTCCGTTGATGCTTGTTTAATCCCACGGCTGAGCCTAACCACTCCCCCCGCTGATTTTTTTTATTGAGCGAAAAACAAATCATGAACCCACGTAATAGACCCCTAATCACTAGCCCTGATCGATCTCTTTCCGTATTTCCTGTTCCTCTCTCTTTCCTCCGTCGGACCTCACCTCCGATCTCGCAATCCACCGTGCCTCTCATGTCCTCTTTGACAGCGCTACCAGAGCTGCATCCCCTGTGACCGTGCTTCGAGGTAACCTCGCCTCCGAGCAGACCATCCACAGCAGCGCCCAGATCTGTACCCCCCTACGTGCCCCCCGTGTGACCTCGCTGATGCTCCAACCCGGCATTAGGTGGCCGTGCATGTCATATCCACCATGTTATTTGCGTCGCCAGGTCACCCGGAGGATCATCCAAATCACCTTGGAGGCACCAGTTGTGTACGACCCTACCACCCATTACTTGCATCTTCCAACTTAATTTAGGTTTAAATTTCATTGATGTATCAAAGTAAAAATACTATAAGCACCTGGTTCTGCAATGTTGAATTACAATTCGGCATGTTTGTATTAGTGTGTACTTTTATTCAAATGGACGTGTGATGAGTTTGTGTCTCTGCACAACTTTAATTCATGTAAGCCCATGTAACTCCAATTAGGTTGATGAGATTGATTAGTACATTACAAATCGCAGCACCCAAATCTTGGAAATAGACGTGCTATTTTCTTTTCATAACATGATGCTTCCAATACATCACATCTATGTTCTCATAGAAACAGGTTTTGCTTCAGAATCCATGCTTCGTATGTCTTATATATGTGCTTCTTGTCTACAGTACAACTAGAGTGCCACACTACTATACCATGCTTCTTATTTTACGTAACAATATGCTTCCATGAATTCCTAAGGAATTCGTGACATGCAAGACCCAAGACGTTATCTATCCATGCTTCGGTTCTATTTTATTATGGTTTCAAAATGCCAAATGGTGATTTGAACACAGATCGTCTCATACGCTGGGTGGGCTTATGCATGTGGTTGAGTTGTTTGCCGGTGTACATGTGTGCGTTTCGATGAATTTGATCTATAGATCAAAATTTATGCACCTAAATCCTATTTAGCTAGAGGTTCAACTACTCGCATCTCTGTACCTTTATGCTTCAATGCCAAATATGTAATGTTCCACTACCGGTCGACCTCATATTTTATGAGCTACATACATTTTCCTAAGAATAATCTGATTTGTTGATTTAAATAATCTCACGTGATGCGTCAACTACTCAACCTCTATGTACATTAGCTTCTTCGGTGCTAAAATTTTAATGCTACATTACTACTAAGGAATTGCTTCAACTTATCTCCTCATATGCTTCCATCCTAATTTTATATACTTCTTTACTTTTTTCAGAAACATTCTACACATGGTAGTACCCTTTGCTTTTTCATTGCAACCTAAATACAAGCTTGAAAGATATTCTTCTTCTTTTGTTACTTACAGGAGATGATTTACCACCGCACGCTAATTGCCTACAAGCAGGACATCGCCGAGGCCAACAACCCCTGTTGTTCCTCATCGACGCCATCGTCCTTACTCAGGGCCGCCCTTCTGTCTCCTAGATGTTCCTCCATTGAAATATCGGTCTACACAATGGTGCCCATGTTCAAGTATGCATCAACCTAGAGGGTGTGCTTATATGGTCTCACTGGCGTGTCCCCCCTGGCACCACGCTATTGTGGTGGACCATCGTGTCATCATACCCGGACGACACAACCTAACCATGTAAATTATCCATGTTGTGTATGGAAGCAAACTGATCCTCATTGGAAACAAATACTATTTTCATTTATAAGCAAATTATATTCCTTGTTGGAAGCAACGGCTATAGAAACAAATATTTGCTTCGTTGGAAGCAAACTCTATTTTTTTTTGTGTTGGAAGCAATGTAATTATCCTCCAAAACAATTCTCCGGTTGTTCGAAACACATGTTTTTTGGTTTGAAAACAAAATAAATATTCTGTGTAGGATGCAAAAATAAGTTGCCCGGCATTAAAATTCGTCACAATCAGCAAAATTTGGTATAAATGGAAGCAAAATTTTCTTCATATGGAAGCAAAACTGAATAGTTTTGGAAACAGTTTTATGCTCAATATAAGGAAGCATATGCTCAATATATGGAAGCATGCAACACAGCGGGAATCTCATTTTCCTAGAGTTATTAGGTTCCTTAGATCAGAAGTTTGTTTCCTAAAAATCTAGAAAAATAGAATCAGCGAGCAATTAATAACAACTCCCACGTAATTAGGCAGTCACGTAGAAGGAAGCACTCAATTAGTTAATGGCAGTAGCTAATCTGGCGCAGGGCTTGACAACCAAATCAGACGTCCATCTTTGTTTCCTATCCAACGGCGTAGGACTAGTCTGATGGATGCATGTTTGCAGTAGTCTGATGCCTAGTAGTTCCCTTTAATGGATGCATGTTTGCAGTAACAAGACCGGTGAGATTGCTGGTGAGATAGAACTAGGTGGTCACCCGAGGGAGGGAAGTGGATATGGCTACATCGGATGGGAAGGGAAAGTGGCGGTGGCAGACGAGAGGGGAGGAAATGTGTACGGGTAGGGTTTGCGTGCCGGTGCCTGGCATAAATAGCCAAGCTAGGGCCCTTGCATGGCATGCCGGACCAGCGACACGCAGCGCCATCGGTCCGACGGAGGAGACGACCTTCAGACCGCTGGGTTTCAGACTTTTTTCCTACGAGACCCGCATGTCAGTCGCTCGTAGGCATCCCCACAAACGCCCTAGATTTGGGTTGGATATGAGGGGTGCTGGTCAGCCCAGACATTTGAGGCCGGTTTGAGGCGCCCGTCTCGGTAGCTTATTGTTGGCTGGTCAGTGAGCGGGCCGCCCGCCCGAGCGTTTGAGGGCGGTTCGAGGCACCAGACTGTACATGCTCTTACCGGCTTTTTTTTACAAGAAACGTCGTATGTTTCAACAACTTTTTTTTGGGTCAATATCTTACCACGAATGTTTTATGTAAGTTATCGGCCTTGTGATGTAAAAATTACCTTGCTATTTAGAATGAAGTTACTGTGTGTTGAAAGTGCATTGTTGCACTAAATAGTTTTTGACATCGATGACAACTTATTTTGTGTTTCTAACCACATGCTCTAGTGTAAACAACACCATTTCAAATGGAAGTGGAGCATGAATGGTTAATTCCCCTCTTGACGAAAAAAGGGAAAGAGGAGTTCCAAGGAAAAGCGGAGTGCCATATTGTTTTCTTTTTCCTTGAGTCCTTAGGGCACCCGCACTATTAAGAGGGGGTGCATCATAACAACATCTGGGAATCAACTTCACTTCACACATGATCTGAAACATCTCACAGCAAAATGCTTCTGTTCAGGCCGGAACTTCCGTTACGGCCGGAACTTCCGGGGACCAGAACTTTCGGGACGGTTCCGGGATGCTTCCGGGCCATACAGAGAAACTGCTTTTTCTGTGTAGCCCGAAATCTAGCCGGACCCTGACCGGAACTTTCGTCACCCGGAACTTCCGTGCTGGCAGAAACTTCCGGGCACCGGAGCTTCCGTCCCCTGTTCTACAGCTTCCGGGGTACACCAGAGAGGATGCAAACTCTTTGTGTAGCCCGAAACTTGGCCGGAACTTGGCCGGAACTTCCGGGGTCTGGAACTTCCGGGCGTCGACGGAACTTCTGGGCTTCGCAGGAATCTGGCCCCAACGGCTGGATTCTGTCCCGACCTATAAATAGTCTTCTTCTTCCCCATGAAGAGGTTGACGACTCCATTTCTCTCACCTCCATTTTCAGAACTCAATTTCTTGGAGTTCTCCCTCCTTAGCCACCCAAAGCTCTTGATCTTTTGAGGAGCAAAGGAGAAGTGCCCGATCTACACATTCACCAAAGCGAAAGTTGATTCCCCCTTATTTTTGTGGTGCATCTTGTTACTCTTGGAGGTTGGAGACTCCTAGGCGGTAGGAGTACTCCGGCGAGGAATTGTTCATTGTGATTTCCCCCAGAAAGTTTGTGAGGGTTTGGAGACCACCCCAAGGTCTACCACTAGTGGTTGAGAATCGCCTTCGTGGTGATATCTCACAGAGAGAATAGGGTGAGCCATCATGGCGTTGGTGTGCCTTCGTGGTAACATCCACCTCTCTAAACGGTGACGTAGCTTCCCTCGAAGGAAGTGAACATCGGCATACATCCTCGTCTCTTGGAGTTGCGGTTATTCCTAACCCTAGATCTCTACTTGTGGTTACTTGTCTCTTAGTCTTTACTTATCCCTTATTGTGCTTGCTTACTCATATACTTGTGGTACCGGTTATCTTGCTTAGCTCTTAGTATCATATTTGCAATTGTTAGGCTCACCGTCATATTCCGCATTATTGCCTAAAATTGCTAAGTAACAATTAAAATTTGTAATTGTACCTATTCACCCCCCTCTAGGTCCATCTCGATCCTTTCAATTCACTACTGCAGGATGGTCCAAATGCGACAGTCGAATCAGAGACCCTTCGACGAAACTATGTGCGATGCAATAATCGCAAACGGTGGTGTAAAAAAACCGTCAAAAAAGGTGCAAAACATTTGCGATGGCGGCGACATCAAACACGGTTCATATTAGATTTGCGTGTGCGATGAGTGGTAAACGGTTAATCCAGAAGAACTATTTACGATGATGCAGAACAACAGAAATGGGCAACCAGATGAGGGTGTGTGCGATATACGGCATACAGTTCACTAGGATGAACTGTGTGTGATTAGGCAACACAATGGAAACAGTTCAACTGAACAAGATGTGTGTGATACACTAGGATGAACTATATTTCCAGTTTGACAAATGGCAACATACCCAACATGGCAGATGCAAATCTTACCAAATTGTTTGTACGTGGTTGCACACGGGCCATCCAAAACAACCGTTTGCGTTGAAGGGATGCACAAATCCTACGCTGCGAATTTTCCCTTGACTTAAGGGGAAAGACCATAGCTCTCACTTTGCATACGGGTGTTCTATCTAAAACGTTTGCGATCAAGAGCTGCACAAATCCTGCTCGACACATTTTTCCTTGGCTTCCTGGGGAAGCTGTCGGTTAGCATACGGGTGTTCTAACTAAAACGTTTGCGATGATTTTTTTATATTTAAAAACCATTGACGTTTTTTTCAAAAGAAAATTGTTTGATAAGTCTATACATTAAGAGAGAAAAAAGCAAGTTCGTTCAAACCATATCTTTCATTCAGTCACACTGCGAATTTATATTCATATGATCGAGATACAGTATTAAACCCCAAAAAAAAAAAATTTCGGCGGCGACGAAGGAGGCGTGCCGCGCCGTCGTTGTCGTCCTCCGGGACGCCGTTGTTGAAGTCTTCAAGGCAGCACAGAATGTTCTTCACTTGTAAATCAAACATCATGTCATCGCACGATCGACGGGCGGGGCGCGGGAGGACGGCAACTGGCGCCGCTGAGAGGTAGCGGTTGACGGCGGTGTCCCATGCCGCTGAGAGGGGGTGTGCGCATGGGCACGGGCGCGGCGGGTGCAGCCAAATCCACGGGGACCGGCGGCGTGGTGGGTGGAGGGGCGCGCACGGGCACGGGCGCTGGCGCTGGCATGTACACGAGCTCGCGCGGGTCCGCGGAGACCTCGCTGACGCCCGCGGCTTCCAGCTCTGCGATAGTGCTCGGTGACCAGCCCGTCAATGCTACGGGGATGGTTGCTGGCGCGGGCACGGGGATGGGAACTGGGACGGGAGCGGGGGCAGCAACCGTCGCGGCCAGCTCATTCACGGCCATGTCCATGAGGCCCCATTCCTCCTTATTTTCTATCTCCTCCGGCTCGGAGTCGACTTCACCAAACTTGAAGACTAGTGGCAGATGCTCGTTTTGCGCCATGGCGTTGGTGGAGGTCTACGGGAGGGAGGGGAATGGGAGGCGAACAGTAAGGCCGCCCGTATTAAATAGCGGCTCGGGCGCCATTAATGGAGAGGAAGGCGGGCGGCAGTGAGCCTGCGCAGCGTACAACTCACACGCTTCCCGGTGAGCCTGCGCATTGGAGGACAGCTTGCACGCCTCTCGGTCAGCCTGCGCACCGGACTTCACTCGCAAGCCTCCCATTCAGTCAAGCAGCTGTCCGCACGGCACCTCCTATAGCCATTAAAACCAAGACACGTGGCGTCACGTAAATGGTTAACAGAACACACATGATTTGAATTATACAAATGTTTGAGATATTAAAGTGGCAGCTATTTTTTCAAAATGCCTTTGTTGGCTGTTATTCGAGTGCGCCTTCTCTCAAAATGGACACAAAAAATACCACGGCATGCCGGGTGCCATTCCATGATAGCATGCCAAGTTTCATGAATTTCAGACGAGTTTTGGATTTACTAGAATTTAAAAACAAAGTATCTCAACGTTTTGCCGGCAATCAATAGTGCCTTGGTGTTTGAAATTCATTCCCATTTCTTGCATGGGACCTAAGCATGCACCCAAGGATACAGATTTGATTTTTCAACCAATTTATATGCACTGGAGCATGTGCATGTAGTTCAAATTTGAATTATGCACATAAAATGCCTAGAAACCCCAGTTAATGTATAAAATGTCGAAACGAACCCCGAAAAATTCCAAAATTTAACACAACACTCGTGCTGTTCTATGTTGACACTAGAAAATTTTTGAAAGCAATAAGAGGCAACGAATATCGTTTCGTCCCCACAGGTGGCACGTTCCCTACCGAAACCGTCAGGCTTGTTGTGAGAAGCTTATACCCAAACCTGCCCCAAATGGGACAAAAAATTTACCACAGCATGTTGATGCCGCTCCATGATAGCATGCCAAGTTTCATGAATTTCAGATGAGTTTTGGATTTACTAGATCTTAAAAACCAGGTATCTCAATGTTTGCGGCCAAGTGACGGTGGCAGGGTGTTTGACATTCATTCCCATTTCTTGCATGGGACCTAAGCATGCAACCAAGGACACAGATTTGAATTTTCAACCAATTTATATGCATTAGAGCATGTGCCTGTAGTTCAAATTTGAATTATGCACATAAATGCATTGAAAACTCAGTTAATGTATAAAAATGTCCAAACGAGCCCCGAAAAATTCCAAAATTTAACACAACACTCCTGTTGTTCTATGTTGACACTAGAGAAAAAATTGAAATCAAGAAGAGGCAACGGATATCGTTTTGTCCAGAAAGGTGAAACGTTCCCTACCGAAACCATCAGGCTTGTTGTGAGAAGCTCTGGTTTGTGAGAAGCTTATACCCAAACCTGCCCCAAATGGGACAAAATTTTTACCACGGCATGTTGATGCCGCTCCATGATAGCATTCCAAGTTTCATGAATTTCAGACGAGTTTTGGATTTACTAGAATTTAAAAACTAGGTATCTCAATGTTTGCGGCCGAGTGACGGTGGCAGTGTGTTTGACATTCATTCCCATTTCTTGCATGGGACCTAAGCATGCAACCAAGGACACATATTTGAATTTTCAACCAATTTATATGCATTAGAGCATGTGCCTGTAGTTCAAATTTGAATTATGCACATAAATGCATAGAAAACTCAGTTAATGTATAAAAATGTCCAAACGAGCCCCGAAAAATTCCTAAAATTAACATAACACTCATGTTGTTCTATGTTGACACTAGAAAAAAATTGAAATCAAGAAGAGGCAACGGATATCGTTTCGTCCAGAAAGGTGAAACGTTCCCTACCGTAACCATGAGGCTTGTTGTGAGAAGCTCTAGTTTGTGAGAAGCTTATATACCCCAACCTGCCCCAAATGGGACAGTATTTTTACCACTGCATGTTGATGCCGTTCCATGCTAGCATGTCAAGTTTCATAAATTTCAGACGCGTTTTCGATTTACTAGAATTTAAAAACCATGTATCTCAATGTTAGTGGCCGAGCGACGGTGGCAAGGTGTTTGACATTCATTCTCATTTCTTGCATGAGACTTAAGCATGTAACCAAGGACACACATTCCAATTTTGAACCAATTTATATGCACTGGAGCATGTGCATGTAGTTCAAATTTGAATTATGCACATGAATGCATAGAAAACTCAGTTAATGTATAAAAATGTCCAAGCGAACCCCGAAAAATCCCAAAAATTGACACAACACTCGTGTTGTTCTATGTTGACATGAGAATTTTTTTGAAAGTAATTAGAGGCAACAGATATCGTTTCGTCCCCCAAGGTGGCACGTTCCCTACCGAAACCATCAGGCTTGTTGTGAGAGAAGCTCTGGTTTGCGAGAAGCTTGTACCCAAACCTGCCCCAAATGGAACAATATTTTTACCACGGCATGTCGATGCCGTTCCATGATATCATGTCAAGTTTCATGAATTTCAGACGAGTTTTCGATTTACTAGAATTTTAAAACCATGTATCTCAATGTTAGCGGCCGAGCGACAGTGTCAAGGTGTTTGACATTCATTCTCATTTCTTGCATGTGACCTAAGCTTGCAACCAAGGACAAACATTTGATTTTGCAACCCGTTTTTATGGACTGGAGCATGTGCATGTAGTTCAATTTTGAATTATGCACATAAATGCCTAGAAAACTCAGTTAACGAATAAAAATGTCCAAACGATCCCCGAAAAAATCCAAAATTTAACACGACACTCCTGTTGTTCTATGTTGACACCAGGAAAAAAATTGAAAGGAAGAAGAGGCGACGAATATCGTTTTGTCCACAAAGGTGACACGTTTCCCTAACGGAACCATGAGGCTTCTTCTGAGAAGCTCTGGTTTGTTAGAAGCTTATACCATAACCTTCCCCAAATGGGACAATATTTTTTACCCCAGCATGTTGATGCCATTCCATGATAGCATGCCAAGGTTCATGAATTTCAGACGGGTTTTGGATTTACTAGAATTACAAAAGCAAGTACCTCAACGTTTGCTGGAGAGCCACGGTGCCGTGGTGTTCGAAATTCATCCCCATTTCTTGCATGGGACATAAGCATAAACCCATGGACACATATATGATTTTACAACCTATGTTGGTGCACCGGAGCATGTGCATGTAGTTTAATTTTGAATTGTGCACCTGAAATGGCTAGAAAACCAATTTAATGTATAAAATGTCCAAATGAACCCTGAATAATTCCAATTCTTTTACGACACATATATAGTTGCATGTTCACTGCAGATAAAAGTTCTAGCAATTCAAACACCGTCCATTACCGCTATGACCCCATTATGTAATTCAAATCAAGATGAAAAATCAAGTAGATCCCACACAGTTTATTATCACCAACCGTGTGAGATGCAGTACAAAATATCCTGGAGCACCGTCGGTGTATAGTACGCCTATGGCTTATGCGAGAAGGTGCGTCGGCTACAGTCCACAGCCGGCCTGTCAAGCTCACTAGCTCGCTCCCCAAATATCATTTCACTGTTCAATCATCGCCGGTGAAAGATGGGGGCGTGGACCCGCGTCATGAGGGCAACTTCGGCAGCCCACTCTAGCGAGAGCGCGGCCACAGCCGCCATGTGTGTGCTAACAAGGTGCATGAGTGCGGCCCCAATCTGTGACCGGGCGGCCAAGGCAGCCCAAATGGCTGCTGTTGCTTCTCAGGTGGCAGCAGCAACATCTGCCTCGGGGATAGCAACTGGCGAGAGCGGCACAACAGATGTCCATTCCGCAGCGGCGGCCTTAGCCCTGATGGAGGCCGCCCATGACCATGTCGAGGCCGCCCACGTCCAGCTCATGGCGGTCACCGCACAAATCGAACGAAGCTTCTCCGACAATGGTCGGCAACCCACGGCCGAAGAGTTGGCAATCGCCGAGAGCGTTCGAGCAGCCGTCCGTTCCTCCGCCGCATACCTTGCCACGACGGAGCCCGTCCAAGCCCAGATCGCGGCCGCCCACGCCTAGCTCATGGCGGCCTTTTCCAAAGAGATGGCGAACGCGGATGGCGAGATGCTTGCCGAGTATGGTGTGATGGATGCCATGGAGCCCCTTCCCCAGGAGACCGTCGGGCGCGAGCTGGACATGGAGGAGGCGGCGGAGATCGACGAGCACCAGCCGTAGTAGTACTCTTTGTTTTGTTTAATTAAGAGCGCCGGTATTTAATTTGTTAGAGTAATGTTTAGGTCAGCTAGCTCTGTTTAATTGCTGAACTTGCTCGATTAAGAAGTGTGGGTGTGCTGTAGTCTCCTTTGTGTACCCAAATTATGCAATGACGTGGATGACCACGGTAACCAGGGAAATTCGAACCAAAATTTTTGATGTTCAAACTCATCACACACAGGTTAAGCTATCTGAATCGTTTGTGATATTCACACATCATACACAGTTCTAAATAAGGGACCGTGTCTGATGACACTTTGCGCGCCAGTTATTTCGCTGAACCGATTCAAAATTTTCGGCTTCCGTGGAAATATCTACCTCCCCGCCCCCCCCCTTACCAAAAGCCACATTTCCCCTGTTTCCGCCTTCCTTTTCAAGTTGAAACCTTCACTCCTTGCTTGCAGCGCCGCCTCCTCACCGGCGACCCTCCTTCACGCTGCTCGGCCTTGTCTATCCAGGCAGGTAATCCACACCCGACCACCATCCTCCTCCTCCTTCCACATCCCACATGCCCCGACCGCCGGCGCGACACCTTCCGCCCAAATCACCGACCCCTCCACCAAATAAGCGCCACCCTAAGCCATGGTGCATGCAGTATAGCCAAAAGCTCAAGGAGCATTTGGCAGCGGATAAGCAAATCAAGGCCGCACGCGCGGATGAGGTCGTGATGGCTGCCATTCGTGCCGACCCCCAGATCTTGGAGGAGCACCTTGCCATTTTCTAGCTACGCCGGTTAAGCATGCTCGGTTTACCCGTTGCATGTGCTGCTCCTGCCTTTGCTTAACAAATTCTAGTGAATTGTGTTATCTAATTTTACCATGCAATCTGTTGCTCTAGTGTATATGCTCTATATGTCGTGTAGTGTAGTGCTCACTTATTAACTATTTGGTTAATTAGTTGTCGTCTTCAGTTAACTATTTGGTTCAATTATGCAAATGTGATGTTCAATTCTTCAGGCTGCAATTTTGTATTGTCTTCCATGTGAGAAATAAATCGAATTTATCTTTACAAAATACATGAGAAACGAATACAATTGCTATATTTCCAAGTTGTCAAGCATGGTTGGTTTGGTTATACATTATGCAATGTGGTGCTCAGTTAACGTTTGGTTCATTTGTTGTGGTGTTTAGTTAACAGTTTGGTTCAATTCTGCAATGCGATGTTCAATAGTTGTGGGTGCATTCTGTTATTGTATACCATGTGAGAAGTAAATCGAATTTGGCTGTACTAAATACATGAGAAGCAAATACAATTGCTATATTTCCAAGTTGTTAAGCATGCTTGGTTTGGTTAACTGTCTGATCTTCTATTAGGAGTATGTTATATTGTGCAATGTGGTGCTCAATTAACGTTTGGTTCATTTGTTGTGGTGTTTAGTTAACTGTTTGGTTCAATTCTGTAATGCGATGTTCAATTGTTGTGGGTGCATTCTATTATTGTATACCATGTGAGGAATAAATTGAATTTGGCTGTACTAAATACATGAGAAACAAATACAATTGCTATATTTCCAAGTTGTTAAGCATGCTTGGTTTGGTTAACTGTCTGATCTTCTATTAGGAGTATGTTATATTATGCAATGTGGTGCTCAGTTAATGTTTGGTTCATTTGTTATGGTGTTTAGTTAACTGCTTGGTTCAATTCTGCAATGCGATGTCCAATTGTCGTGGTAAAATTTTGTATTGTTGTGCATGTGAGGAATAAATCAAATTTGGCTGCACTTAATACATGAGAAACATATACAAGTGCTAGATTTCCTAGTTCTTAATCATGCTTGGTTTGGATAAATGGGTTTTCCATGTGGCTTGAATTAATCTGATGAATCTGCAATGTGCTTATTTTTCATCAACATATTTTACTGATAGCATGCGAACCCTTACTTAACCTGATGACTAACTACCTTATATGTGTTGCAGGGAAACAATGGGAAGCACTGAGGTTTACAATCGAGATTAGCACGTGCATGGTCCATTGTCTAATAGCACATTATTATGCAATTGCAGGAACCATTCTAATATTTAGGTTTTTAACAATTTGGTCTTGCACATGTAGGTCCTGCTGTCAGAGGTTTTGACCCACTGTTCGACCCTTTTTGCATATGGGGAAATGAGTTGTCCATGAATATCAATCAAGTCAAGAAACTCAGAAAGATTGTTAGGATAAAGAAATTAGCGACAAAAAACAACAAGATCTTTGTCTGCACAATGAAGAAGACATTAGTTCACTACAAGATGGTACTAACTATTATACCTTGCCTTTTTTTTATTCCTTTGCCCCATTTCCAATATAGAGAAGATATTTATGCACATCCTTGTTTTCAGGACTTTCCAAAGCAGTTCACTGATGATTCCCTCTCAAACAACCTCTATGGTCAGGAGGCGAGGAAGGTTTTCATACAACACCCATGGTTCAATATTGAAGTGTTCCTGAAGAGGACGAAGGATGGAAGGTCAATCATCCACAGGCACTGGCCTAAAGTTGCAAAGACCTTCAACATGAATGAAGGCTCAATATTCGCCTTCCGCTTCAGCAGTTTTCCAGATGAGATGCATCTGTCTATGTACTGTCTATGATGCTAATTTCAAAAGGTTCTAGATGTTGCATGTGAAACTTGGTGCTGATGCAGTTGTGTAATGGGGTAGCTGAGTGCTGAAGCTATATCATGTTGTACTCTAATGTATTTCAATTATGAAATCCTGCTTCCTTAATATGAATGGCCAATTAGCCTACTAATTTGTTTTTTTTATTGCAAACGGTTATTGAGAAAACACCGTGGGCGATGACCTCAGGCAACGCACACAGTTTCTAGGAATAAACCGTGTTGGATCAATGAACAATCACACATGACATTCTCTTGAGAACTATTTGCGTTAGGCCACCTTGCGCAAACATTTACCACATAAAAACTATGTGTGATGGACAGCCTTTGCCACACAGTTTCTTCTATGCACCGTGTGTGATGCATTCAATAACGCAAACGATAAAATTGTTAATATTGTCTGCAATGGCAACGCTATCACAAACGATTTAACGGGGAAAATTGTGTGTTATGTACCTGCGAACGGAAACGTTTTCCTTGGAGCGACTGTGTGGGATGTATATACGAACGGAAACATTTAGCGGGGACTGACTGTGTGGGATGTACTTACGACCGAAAATGATTTCGCCTGTATAATTGTATTTTTTTAGCACTACTGTACGTATAACCGTATTTGAGTGCTCGCCGGTCGCACATGACCTCATTTTGCCGAGCGTGTGTGCCAGGAGGGCATATCCCCGACGGTTTCTGGGTCGTGTGGGAAGGACCCCCTATCGCCCACACTCACTTGGCGACGGTTCCAAATGCCATCGCGGAAAGGGGTTAAAAACCGTTTGTATAGCACCTCACTGTACCAGTGATTGGTATCAGAGCCTCGTGCTCTATTCTTGTGGCTTAACCGCCCTAGAGCAAGATGAACCCCGATGGGACTCCCCTTGTTGCAAATCCAAAGGAGAAGGGCAATGCTTCTTCGGAAGTCAAGTCCTTCACTTCTGAGGATCTGGAACGGGCCCTTGCTAAGCAAAAGGAGGAGCATGATGCTTCTCTTGAGGCCTTGGTCCAAATGAGGCTTGCCACATTAACCACGATGCTCGCGCCACTTTCGGGTGGTGCGGCCTCGAGGCCATCTATGCCTACTCCTTCACTTGGCCAACAACCTCCTAGCAATGATCAATCTAGTGTTCCATGGCTTTATGCTAGACCTCAAGTTGAGAAACCTAAGTATAATCCTGGAGGAAAACCTCCTTTGCTTGATGACAGTTCCAATTTTGCTTTGTGGAGAGTTGGTATGCAGGACCATCTTAGGTACGCCAATGATGAAATGTTGGACATTCTGGAGCATGGCTACAACCCTGTCGACCCAAAGAATCTCACTCCAAGAGAAACTTATGAAGAGCATCTCAACGACACCGCAATCATGTGCATAAGAAAAGGAATGAATAATAAGAAAAGGAGACCTTACATACACATCACAAGTGCCAAGGAATTATGGGACAACATTGTAAGGACCAAGACCGGTACCTCCACTCTCCGGCTTGCTTAGTATGAAATTGCCAAGGGTCAATTGCAAAACTTTTGTATGGAGAAAGGTGAATCCCCCAAGCAGCTCCTTGAGCGTCTGATGACTCTCACCGCCAATATTGAGTCCTATGATTGTGACAAGACACAAATTGGATTCAACTTGACGAAGCGGTTTCTCGTGGGCAAATTACTTCGTGCTCTTGCTCCATATCATCACCAAATGGTGTGGGACATAAGAAAACATCATGGATTCAAGGAAATGACTCCGGATGACATCATATACACTTTCCAACTTTTCAAAGAGTCAAAGGAAAATGCTACAAAACATCTTGCCATGCATGGTACCTCAACATCAAAGATCAATCTTGCTTTGAAGGCCAAGCATGTATGTGAGGAAGAGCAAAGTGAAGAAGAAGAAGATGATGATGAAGATGGTGATGAGATTGACTCCGATGAGAGCCCTTCATATGAAGACATTGCCCTCTTTGTCAAGAAGTTTAGCACAGGAAAATTCAAGGGAAGATTCCAGAAGAAGAAAGTGAGAAAATGCTACAACTGTGAAGAAACCAACCACTTCTCCAATGATTGCCCTTATGAGAAGAGAGAAGATAAACCAAGGTTTCCCAAGACCTTTCCCAAGAAGAAGTTACCAAATCCTTTGAACTCCAAGCTCAAGAAGAGAGATGGGAAAGCAATGGTTGCTCATGAAGAATCCGATCCGGATGATGTTGGTGGTGTTGCCGGAGTAGCTCAAGATTCTCAAAACACCTTGAGGCTAGTCAACAAGAGTGGTGATGTTGTCACCTACAACTATATGAAAGATTACAAGGGAAACGCTCACAAGTGCTTAATGGCAAAGGCCGTGGTAGAAGATGGAGAGGTCCAAAACTCTCCTGACAAGATCAAGGTAACCCAACATTCAAATCCTCCTCTTTTCACTCCTTCTACTCCTTGTGAGGAGTATCTTGATGCGGAGGATAATTATGATGATGATGATGATATAGATGATCCTATGCTTGCTAAACTAAATAAGTTCATGTGCTCCCTTAAAGGAAAGAAGCTCACTATGTTTCGTATGCTTATGGAGATGGTGAGTAAGCACACCATCACCATTAAGGAACTCGAAACCCTCGTCACCGAGGAAAAGGAAAAGTATGAAATCCTTGAGCGGAAAGTCCAATATGAGGAGGCACAAAATGATGAACTATGCTTATAAATTGGTGCAAACATTGATGTTCATGCTAAAAAACTTGCCTCCTTGAAAAAGGCCAAGAACTCTTGCAAGGAGTTGATGAATGATAAAAGTAAGCTTGTAGAATCTCATGCTTCTCTCTCTAAGGATTGTGAGCTTCTATCTGTGTCCCTCAAGACTAAGGAAGGGGAGCTCACCCTTCTTACAAAGAGCTTTGAGACACTCAAGCTTACTTATCTTGAAACTCTAGCCAAGGTTTACTCTTCACCTATTATCAATGTTGATGCTTGTACT
Organism: Thinopyrum elongatum; assembly: GCA_011799875.1. NCBI lineage: Eukaryota > Viridiplantae > Streptophyta > Magnoliopsida > Poales > Poaceae > Thinopyrum > Thinopyrum elongatum. Next base: position 264,248,137 of record CM022297.1, read on the forward strand.
ACTAACTCTAGTGGTGACCTAGCATCTATTCTTGAGGAAAACCATTTTCTAAAGGCACAACTCGAGAGAGGACTCATGACATGTGCTCAAGGACAAAAGAACCTTGATGAGGTATTGAGCCAACACAATGAGGTGTTTGCCAAGGAAGGGCTCGGGTTTGACCCAAGCACAAGCAAGAAGAAGACGTTTTCTCAAAAGTGCACCACCCCTCTCAAAGAGATGTTTGTACGTGAAGGGCACAAGGAGAAAGGTAAGGTTGTGAGTGGGAAGGCCACTAGGGGCATGCCCACTCTCAATAAGCAAAAAGAGTTCATGCCTCCATCCTATGTACTTCGTAAAACTAAGGATGGAGAAGTTTATGTGAAATTTGTTGGTCCTCATAATGCATTCCGGTTTTACGCTATTTGGGTCCCTAAGACCCTTGTGACTAACTTGAGAGGTCCCATTGCAAAATGGGTGCCTCTAACCAAGTCATAAATTGTGTGTAGGTTGCTTTCTCCAGTGGAGTCAAATGGGTGATCGATAGTGGATGCACAAACCATATGACCGGAGATAGCAAATTGCTTTTCGATTTCATGGAAGCTATTCAACCATTTATGAGCATTGTGTTTGGTGGAGGATCAAAAGGACAGGTACTCGGGTTGGGCAAGGTGGCTATCACTAATGACATGTCTCTTGCAAATGTCATGCTTGTCCAATCCCTTAAATACCATTTGCTTTCCGTTCGCCAATTGGCTTTCGTTGGTTATGATACACTATTTGGACTAACGGATGTGAAAATCTTTAAGAGAGATACTCTCGAAGTGGCCTTTGTTGGAGAGTTAGATGGCAACCTTTACACGGTTGATTTCTCGAAAGAGAGCACATTCCATGCAACTTGTCTAATGGCCAAGGCCGACAAGGGGTGGCTATGGCATCGCCGGCTAGCCCATGTCGGCATGAGAAATCTTCAAGGTCTCTTAAAGGGTAATCACATCCTTGGACTAACCAATGTCTCTTTTGAGAAAGATCATGTGTGTAGTGCATGCATAGCCGGGAAGCAACATCAATCAAAGCACCCACCCAAGAATATTGTATCTACCTCAAGGCCTTTGGAGCTCCTTCATGTGGATCTTTTTGGGCCTCCTTCATGGGATAGTCTTGGTGGGAAAAAGTATGGACTTGTAATTGTTGATGATTACTCAAGATACACATGGGTGTTCTTCCTCAAGTCCAAGGACGAGACGAAGATCACCTTCATTGATTTTGCCAAGCAAGCCCAACGCAAGTTTGACAAATAAATCTTGGCAATAAGAAGTGATAATGGCTCCGAGTTCAAGAACTACACCTTGGAAGAATTTCTCAGTGATGAAGGGATTGAGCATCAATATTCCGCACCCTACACTCCACAACAAAATGGTGTAGCCGAGAGGAAGAATCATACACTTGTGGAAATGGCAAGGTCCATGTTGGATGAATACAAGCCAACGCATAGTTTTTGGGCTGAGGCTGTCAACACTGCATGCCATGCATCAAACCGACTCTTCCTCCGCTCGATATTGGAAAAGACTCCATATGAGCTCCTAACCGGGAACAAGCCAAATGTCCAGTACTTTCGTGTTTTTTGGTGCAAGTGTTTCATCCTCAACAAGAGAGAACGGTTAGGAAAATTTCAATCCAAAACAATTGAGGGGATATTTGTTGGTTATGGATCAAACTCTCACGCCTATAGAGTCTACAACAAATCCAATGGATGTGTTGTAGAAACTTGTGACGTGGTGTTTGATGAATTTAATGGCTCCCATGGGGAGCAAGTTGATATAAGTGATGTAGGTGAAGAAGATTCCTCTCAAGATATTTTGACCATGGGTGTTGGTGCTCTTCTTCCAATGTAATAAGAACCTCATGATGATGATGAAGAAGATGTAAGTTTCTCTCATCCTCAAGCCACTTCAACACCCATACCTCCACAAGATCCTATTTCTCAAGTTATCCCCATTGTTCAAGATCAAGAAGGAGAACTAGTCCCTCACCATGATCAAACTCAAGAACAAGACCATCATCAAGAGCAAGAAACAAGAAAGTGCAATCATTGATGATGAACCTCAACAAATGCAACATGAAGAAGAAGATCTTCCATCACACATTAATGATCCATATGTTGAGGATGTGGATGATGGAAATGAAGTTGAACCTCGTGAAACCCTAACCTCCATCATGCCACGAGTGGCCGGTCGTTTTGATGTTGCTCAAATTCTTAATGGCATATCGGAAGGTAGAGTCACTCGTAAACAATTGACAAACTTTTGTGCTCACTTTTCGTTTGTCTCTAGTGTTGAGCCACTACAAGATGCATTGATGGACAATGATTGGCTCGTTGCTATGCAAGAAGAGTTGAACAATTTTGAACGCAACAAAGTGTGGTCATTAGTCAAGAGACCAACTAAGGAACACAATGTCATTGGAACAAAATGGACTTTCAAGAACAAGCAAGATGAGAATGGCGTAATCATCTGGAATAAGGCAAGGTTAGTGGCACAAGGGTACTCACAAGTTGAAGGTTTGGACTTTGATGAGACCTTTGCTCCCGTTGCCCATCTTGAATCTATTCGCATCTTACTTGCCTATGCTGCTTTCAATGGTTTTACATTACATCAAATGTATGTGAAGAGTGCTTTCCTTAACAGTCCTCTACAAGAAGTATATGTATCACAACCACCTGGGTTCGTTGATCCCGATCACAAAGACTATCTGTATAAACTTCACAAGGCTTTGTATGGCCTCAAACAAGCACCTCGTGCTTGGTATGATCATCTTAAGAAGTTTCTACTCGATGATGGTTTTGTGAGAGGGGTGATCGATCCCACTCTTTTTACTAAGAGGGAAAAGGGTGATTTGATCTTATGCCAAATCTATGTAGATGACATCATTTTTGGTTCTCCTAACATTCATTTGTGCAAGAAGTTTGCAGCCTCCATGACCAAGACCTTTGAGATGTCACTCAATGCAGACTTGAAGTTCTTTCTCGGATTTCAAATTCAACAATTTCAAGAAGGAATTTTCTTGTCTCAAACAAAATACCTCAAGGATATTCTAGAGAAGTTTGACATGACAAATGCTAGCCCATGTAAGACACCCATGCCTACAAAACTTGTGCTCACTGAAGACACCAACGGTATTCCTTTTGACCCATCTATTTACCGCTCTATGATTGGTTCATTGCTTTATCTTTGTGCATCTAGACCAGACATCATGTTAAGTGTAGGCATATGTGCAAGATTTCAAGCTTCCCCTAGGGAAAGTCATCATAAGGCGGTTAAGCATATTCTTAGATACCTTGTTCACACCCCAAAGTTGGGTCTATGGTACCCCAAGGATGCAAAGTTTGATCTCATTGGGTACATAGATGCGGATTGGGCTGGTGACAAAGTGGGACGGAAGTCCACCTCAGGTGCATGTCAATTTCTTGGACGATCCTTGGTAAGTTGGTCCTCAAAGAAACAAAATTGTGTCTCTCTCTCCACCGCCGAAGTTGAATACATTGCAACCACAAGCTGTGCAACTCAATTACTATGGATGATGCAAACTTTGAAGGATTATGGTATCACCTATAGACATGTGCCTCTTCTATGCGATAATGAAAGTGCCATCAAGATTGCTGAGAACTCTATTGATCACCCTCGCACAAAGCATATTGATATTAGGTATCACTTCTTGAGAGACCATGTGCAAAAGGGTGACATTGATATTACTCATGTTGGTACGGATATGCAACTTGCAGACATTTTCACCAAACCATTGGATGAAGCCCGGTTTTGTCAACTAAGGCGTGAACTTGGTATCTTGGAGCTTGATAGCATTATGTGAAATCCTATCCATGGGCATACAATTACTTCATGTTTTGTCTAGGTGTAGGCATGTGTTTAGGGGGGGACATTCAACTCATGAGTGCTCTCACCCTATATGATGCATAAACAAACCAAACACTCTCAAACTTACTACTATTTCACTTTTGTGACCTAGTACTTTAAATGATGGAGTTGTGATGTTGGGCTCAAGGTTAAAATCTCTCATGGTGTCTTGTCCCGTTTTTTTGTCTCTCTGGTTGTTTTTTCTTCCCTTTTTGCTAAGTGAGTGGTGTCGATCATTTTTGCTCATAAATCAGGCTCTACCTTAGCCTCTCTCATCTCGAAGCCCTCTCATATTTGTCTTGGTTCGCAAGCTTCATCCTACCATATAAATGTTGATTGGGTTTGTGGTGGTTCTGGAAGCTTTCGGACCTCCTCCCTCTAGTTCTCGGGAATTCAGAGAGACCGTATTCTCTCTGGATATCCCGGAACTTCCGGGGGCGTGGCCCAGAACTTCCGGGCATCGCGGGTTTGGGGCACATAACGGTGGGCAGGGGATGACAAAGGGGTATTCTCCCAACTATCCTCTGTCCCTCCCTCTGCTCTCTCTCCCTGCGGCGCCCCCTCTCCCATCGATGACTTCCAGGTGAGCTGCCGGCCCCCGGAACCTTCGGCCCTTCCTCCCCTTCATCGTGTTCGGAGGGCATCTCGTGTGTTCTCCGCCATCTCCATGGAGGAAGGTAACCTAAGCGATCTCTCTGCCTTCTCTCTGGATTCCCTCCTAGGTATTGTAGTTCAAGCTTATGGTATTAGGATAAACACAAGCACCTAATCTCTCATACTGCGTCTACTTTAGATCTGTAGTACTCCCCTTTCGTTCCTCTCCATTGTACGATATATGCTTGTCCTCTTCTTAGATCCGGAAGGAGCCCTGCGACCGTGCTGGTGCCCGAAACTTCCGGCCTCGCTAGGGTTTCCACGTCCGGATCCGGGCCGGTACTTCCGTCGGCCAAAACTTCCGGTCCCCCAGGAAGTTCCGGCCGCCGGAACTTCCGGTCCGCCGGACCTTCCGGTCTAAACAGAATCCTATCATATTTTCGCATAATGAGATTCTTTGATTTCTTTTTGAAGCTTGTGCACTTATTCTTTCCCCATGCTATTTCTCTCATCTCTGGCAGCAGGAGGATCTGGCTCACGTGCTCGCCCATCAAAGGTGTATGAACAGAAATCCAAAGAGCGGGTCAAGAAGACAAGGGCTGTTGTTTTGCGGCATGAGAACATGTTTGACTGCCATCCTAAGGAAGATGCTGAGGCTGAAGACAGTGCCTCTCCTCCTGCTGCTCTCGTTCCCTCTAAGAAGCAGAAGACTGCTTCCAAGAAGGCCAAGGCAGCTAATGTTCAACCTCCTCCTCCTGAGCCGGTCACAATGAGGGAGATGCCCGCACCTGAGTGGATTGCTCTTCGCTGAGTCAATCCTTATCACCACGACCGTGACAATGTGGCTGATTCCAAGTTTTGGACACTATTCTAGCAACACAACTATGAGGAATTTTTTTCTCAGTTTGTCAACAAGTGTGTCATTCAGAAGTGTATCAACATTGCTCACTTTGACAAGACTCCCACAAATTCTGCTTATTTTGATGGGATCCAGAGCATGTGTGTCAAGCTCAACCTCCTTCCGCTTATGCGTTTTCAACATGATGTGTCTCCACCTCTTGTGGCTCAGTTCTATGCCACTGTGCATTTTGGGACTGATATGCAGCGCACTCTCACTTGGATGAGTGGTGAGGAGAAGTGCTTTGCTCCCTTCTCCGTACTGGCTAGTCTTCTAGGATATGAGTATACGGACACTACTGTTGACCGTGGCTACAAGATCCATGACAAAGGGGTCTATCATTCTCTTCACTTGGCTGATTTATATCCTCCTTCCGGCAAGGTTGGCTCTGTTGGTGATCTTCTGCCTTTCTATGATATCATGCACCGGATCTTTCAGGAAATTCTTGCAGTCAAAGTGGGTGACAATAACAAGATTCGTCGCCACCTCATCAACCTTCTTCACTACACTTGTCACAACTCCGAGCAGGGTCCCATTGATGTGATGGATTTTATGTGGCATGAAATGTATAGTGTGGTGATGAACCACAAGGTTCCGATCTATGCTCCCTATATCACTGCTCTGATTGCTGAGATTGCTCCTGAAGCATTTGCTGGTCGGCGTCTGACTGTTCATTCCAGTGTGAACTTGTTGGTTAAGAAGGGCAAGGCGACTATTAAAGAGGGTGATGATGATGAGGAAGAGGAGTTGCATGCTGGAGATGCAGCACACTTTGAACTTCGCTCTCGCTCTCATGCTTTTCGTTGTGGGGAGCCTAGTGACTTCGAGTCAAGGAGGAGCAACAAACTTTGGCGTCTTCTCAAGAACATGTTCTGTCTACAGCAAGATATGCACAAGAAGCAGTGGGAGGAGGACAAGTCTAGGAAGAAGGGCATGAAGGCTCTTAAGGATGGTTTGTGTGCATCTGGTATGACCCTTGCTCATGGTACTGAGTCTAATGTGACTCCATTTGATAAATACTAGTCCAAGTTTGCTCGGTTTGATGTTGAAGCTGGAGATGAAGCCTCTTCTCACCGCCCTCATGGCCCTGTGTCTCCTGGAGAGTCGACTGACGGCTCCTCTGCGTCCCTTTCCTAGGGGAGTCTGTTGCATCCTTCAGTTCTCCTTTTTGCCATCTTGATGTCAATAGGGGGAGATGTTGCTTGATAGGCCAATCATTTTCATTTTATCATTTGCCTATTTTATGTTGCTTGGTGAACCTTTGCTCTTATTTGCTCCGATCTGAATTTTAGCGTGTTATTCGAACCTCTTATGTTTTATTAACTATCTGTCTTTGTGTGAGCATTTTATGGGTTACATGGCAAATTATATATTCTCATCTCATATTGTGAGCGACATCTATCGTAAACGATATATCCATATTAGTCCCGTCACTTATGAAAATCAAGGTTAGTAATATTCTCATCTAGTAATATTCTCATCTCATTTTGTGGGCGTCATCTGTCATAAATGATATATCCATATTTGTCCCGTCACTTATGAAAACCATGGTTAGTAAAACGTTCTATGTCGCTATATCATTGTTGTGTGGGTATACACAGTGTGAGGGGTAGCTCTTTCGAACCATGTCTTTTATATTCAAATGCAACTCCAAAATAAGGCATGGGTTGTGGGGCAGTTTCTACCGTTCATTTAAACTGCTTTATATCTATATTGTGTCTACCCTCTCAAGCATTGTTGTCATCTATGTCAAAAAGGGGGAGACTGAAAGTGCATTGTTGCACTAAATAGTTTTTGACATCGATGACAACTTCATTTGTGTTTCTAACCACATGCTCTAGTGTAAACAGCACCGTTTCAAATGGAAGTGGAGCATGAATGGTTAATTCCGCTCTTGACGAAAAAAAGGGAAAGAGGAGTTCCAAGGAAAAGTGGAGTGCCATATTGTTTTCTTTTTCCTTGAGTCCTTAGGGCACCCGCACTATTAAGAGGGGGTGCATCATAACAACATCTCGGAATCAACTTCACTTCACACATGATCTGAAACATCTCACAGCAAAATGCTTCTGTTCAGGCCGGAACTTCCGGGGACCAGAACTTTCGGGATGCTTCCGGGCCATCCAGAGAAACTACTTTTTCTGTGCAAAGTTTCTGTGTAGCCCGAAATCTGGCCGGACCCTGGCCGGAACTTCCGTCCCCCGGAACTTCCGGGCACCGGAGCTTCCGTCCCCTGTTCTACAGCTTTCGAGGTACACTAGAGATGATGCAAACTCTCTGTGTAGCCCGAAACCTGGCCGGAACTTCCGGGGTCCGGAACATCCGGGCGTCGATGGAACTTCTGGGCTTCGCAGAAATCTGGCCCCAACGGCTGGATTCTGTCCCCACCTATAAATAGTCTTCTTCTTCCCCACGAAGAGGTTGACGACTCCATTTCTCTCACCTCCATTTTCAGATCTCAATTTCTTGGACATCTCCCTCCTTAGCCACCCAAAGCTCTTGATCTTTTGAGGAGCAAAGGAGAAGTGCCCGATCTACACATTCACCATAGCGAAAGTTGATTCCCCCTTGTTTTTGTGGTGCATCTTGTTACTCTTGGAGGTTGGAGACTCCTAGGCGGTAGGAGTACTTCGGCGAGGAATCATTCATTGTGATTTCCCCCAGAAAGTTTGTGAGGGTTTGGAGACCACCCCAAGGTCTACCACTAGTGGTTGAGAATTGCCTTCATGGTGATATCTCAAAGAGAGAATAGGGTGAGCCTTTGTGGTGTTGGTGTACCTTCGTGGTAACATCCACCTCTCTAAACGGTGACGTAGCTTCCCTCCGAGGAAGTGAACATCGGCATACATCCTCATCTCTCGGAGTTGCGGTTATTCCTAACCCTAGCTCTCTACTTGTGGTTAATTGTCTCTTAGTCTTTACTTATCCCTTATTGTGCTTGCTTACTCATATACTTGTGGTACCGGTTACCTTGCTTAGCTCTTAGTATCATATTTGCAATTGTTAGGCTCACCGTCATATTCCGCATTATTGCCTAAAATTGCTAAGTAACAATTAAAATTTGTAATTGTACCTATTCACCCCCCTCTAGGTCCATCTCGATCCTTTCATGTGTGTACATGAGTAATCATGTCTATGATGCGTAAAATTATCATACTATTTACACCCAAAATATCGATGGTGTATTTCAACATTTATTTTGTGAGTCGAAGCTATCACAATGCAGTAAAAAATTACTAACAAAGTAGCTGAGCCATTTGACTATTAAAACAAAGAAAAAATAGTAGGAAAAATCGGTGTAAGAAAGAAAAGAAAAATAGTTTATTATTCACGTCACGGGTTTTACAAGTACAAAACCTACCTAACCTGAATGAAGTCACAACGTCAATCTAGTCCTTGTGGTTAGGGAGCATCGCCAGAAACCAAGAGGTACTGGGTTCGATACCCCATGTTCTCCAACTTTTTACAGACGAGGGAAAAACAAGTCTCGAGCGGGAATCACGGGGACATGCGGGTATCACGTTAAAATCGGGACGCTTCGATCCGAATCTAACGGCAACCAAATCGTTCGAATCTGTTGCAAAAAATCTAGCCGACTGGAAAATAGCTTTCTCAAATTTCTAATACTCCCTCCGTTCATAGATATAGGATGTTCTAATTTTAAAAAAAATTGGATTTATGTAGACACCTTTTAGTGTGTTTGTTCACCAGTTTCAGTCTGTATGTAGTCCATTAAAATATCAAAACATCATATATCTACGAATGAAGGGAGTACATGGTTGGTATAAACTAAAAGAAAGAATGCCGACTTTGTTTCTTGATTGGCCAAAAAAAGGAATATTCAGGAGGCGCCTCTGGCAAAACCCTATCTGCCGCCTCTGTCTTTGGAAGATGCACTTTTTGGAAAATGGGTGCTTTATTACTTAAAAGATTTAAGAATTACACCCGGCCTCTGTATAACTAAGATGCACACAGGCAAATAAGGTTCTCTCTCACAAACGAAAAATAAAACAAGCGAAATACGAAGAGACATGCAGAGTCTATATCACGCCTAAAGCGGAGGGGGGCTAATCCTAAGATCATGCTGCCACCCATGTTGGGTAAAAGTATCCCTCGCCGTAGCCTCCAATCATGTACACACCTTCGTAAACAGGTCTCGATTCTCCATGCGTTGTAGAGAGGACCATAAGCAAAGAGTCCCGGTACATCTGTAGATAACCTGCATCAGAGAAGTACTTTTACCATTAAAAACATTATCATTTCTACATAGCCAACTAAATAACGGCAGCGCTCCCACCCTGAGAAGAGTTCCAAACTTGTGATCAATCCCATGTAACTAGTTGCTAAATACATTAGCAACACGACAAGGAGGATACAAGCCAGAAACTATTTGGATGACTGACCATATAGAATGAGCCAATTTGCATTGGAAGAATAAATGTTTTATTGTCTCATCACGGTGACAAAAAACACATTGCGGACTTTCATGCCAATTCCTCTTAATAAGGTTATCTTTAGTAAGAATGACTCCGCGACGAAGATACCATGCAAAGATTTTATTCTTAAGAGGTATCTTCATCTTCCAGATTTTCTTGTTATTATCAACTGGCACATCAGACTAGATTAACTCTCTATACATGGACTCCACTGAGAATTGTCCATTCCCATGGAGGTTCTATCGGAATACATCAGACCCATGTGACAATTGCACCATAGAGAACCGCTGGAGCAGGATGTTCCATGATTGGAGTCTGGGTCCAAATAAATATCTTATTAACATCACATTTGGCGTAAATAATTCCATTACCGTGGCGGTAGTATCCCTTGTGGTGCACAATGTTGTATAGAGCCGGATATTGTTCCCGGAGTGTGGCATTTCCTAGCCACTTGTCCTCCAAGGCTAATTTCTGAGCCTTCCTTAATCGAGAAGGATCCATAGCAGAAGAAATTTTTCTTCGTAGCCATTAGACCCGCCCAAAAGTGAGAATCGCTAGGCTTCTAGTATAATTGGGATACCGCCTTGGAACCCACATATTTTCTCCTTTGGAGGGTTTTCCATACACCATCTTCCATCGTTAATTTAAACAACCACTTGCCGAGGAGAGCCATGTTCTTAATCTCAAGGTCATGAATGCCCAACCCACCTTGGTCTTTGGGACGGCAAACCACACTCCATTTAGCTAGTCGATATTTCTTTCTCTTGCTATCTCCTTGCCAAAAGAATCTTGATCGAAAATAATCCAATCTATGTAAAACTCCTTTCGGCAACTGGCACAAGGAAATCATATATAGTACCATATTACTTAGTACTGAATTTATAAGGACCAATCTTCCACCCAGAGACAACACTTTACCTTTCCAACTACAAAGTCTTTGTTGTAGTGTCTTCTCGACGTGTTTCCATTCAGCATTTGTGTGTCTCCGATAATGTATCGGTATCCCCAAATATGTGATCGGAAACTGGCCCAACCCGCATCCAAATAGTTCAGCATACAGGTGGGCCTCGTCTTGAGCGTTGCCAAAGCAAAACAATTCACTTTTATGAAAGTTGATCTTAAGACCCCGAGAGTTGCTCGAAAGCTGATAAAATTAGTTTCATATTTCTCGCTTTCTCGAGGTCATGATCCATGAAGAGAATCGTATCGTCGGCATATTGAAGTATAGAGAGACCATCATCAACTAGATGATTTACTACCCCATCAATTTGGCCATCAACCTTGTCATGCTCAATCATGACCGCTAGCATATCCGCCACTATATTGAATAGCATGGGTGATAACGAGTCACCTTGTCGCAATCCCTTCTTCGTTTGGAATAGTGTCCAACGTCATCATTGCCCTTAATGGCAACACTACCTCCAGAAATGATGTTATGGATCATAGCGCGCCACTCTGCAGAAAATCCTTTCATTCTTAGAGTCTGTTGAAGAAAGGGCCACTTGACTTTGTCATTAGCCTTCTCAAAGTCTATTTTGAGTACCACCCCATTCAACTTTTTTTGGTGTAATTCATGGACTGTTTCATGAAGGATAACAACTCCATCTAGGATGTGTCTGCCTTGCATAAAAGTTGTCTGTGAAGGATGAACCACATGTTCAGCAACCGAATTTAGCCTAATAGTCGCAACCTTCATGAATATTTTAAAACTAACATTAAGGAGGCAAATAGGTCTGTATTGTTGTATCCTCTCAGCCTCATTAACCTTAGGTAATAAAATAATCTCACCGAAGTTTAAGCGAAACAATTCTAGTTGGCCAGCATGAAGGTCGCTAAACAAAAGTAGGAGATCCGATTTGATGACTTCCCAAAAGTTCTGATAGAACTATGCGGAAAAACCATCCAGACCCGGGGCTTTGTTATGCTCCATTAGGAAAACCGCTTTTCTAACTTCCTCCTCGGAGTATGGGGCTGTTAGAAGGTTGTTTTCCTCATCAGAGACCTGGGGGATCTCATCTGTTGAGGATTCATCCATCGAAAAGTTTCCTTCCTCTGGTGCTCCGAACAGATTTTTGTAATAATTAGTGATATAAGATTTAAGTTGCTCATGCCTCTCGATCGTGCCCTCATCCTATTATAGGGAATGAATAATTTTCTTTTGGTGTCTGCCATTGGCGACTCCATGGAAATATCTAGTATTCGAATCACCTTTTAGGATAAACCGAGAGTTAGAATGTTGGTACCCACTACTGCAGGATGCTGCTAACGCGACACTACGATCAGAGAGCCTTTGACGAAACTGTGTGCGATGCAAATGGTGATGTAAAAAACCCGTCAAAAAAGATGCAAAATGTTTGCGATGGCAGATACATCAAACACGGTTCAGATTTTAGTTGCATGTGCGATGCTGGGCATATAGTTCAGTCCAATAAACTGTTTGCGATGAGGCAGAAGAACAGAAATGGGCAGCCAGATGAAGGTGTGTGCGATATACGGCATATAGTTCACTCGGATGAACTGTTTGTGATTAGGCAACACAAAAGAAACGGTCAGCCAGCTGAAGGTGTGTGTGATATACGACATACAGTTCACTCGAATGAACTGTTTGCGTTGAGCCAAGAGAACAGAAAGGGTTCAACTTAACAAGATGTGTGTGATACACGGCAAACAGGTCTGTAATCGAAAATGTGTGGGAAGACCGATAACAACACAGACGACTCCTGTTAACAAGCCATGTGTGCTGTGAGCAAACGATTGCTGGTATACAATTGTCAGTGATTGATGAAATCATCACCGACGGGTTCCATTGTTTAGTCTGTGTGCGATGTGATTTGCTCTGTCCGCACAACATCTATGCTCTGTGTACAGAGCATCAACATATATACTTAAAAAGACAACATTGCATAACCAAATTAAGCATACAATTACACAAGTGACTACACACATAACATTTCCACACACCAAAGTAAGCAATTACATGCATACTAAACTAGGAGAAACGAGGATCTAATCATCTACTTCTTGTTGCGACGACGCTTGCCATTGCTCTGCTTCCGGCTGGATCCCTGGCCGTGGGGGAAGGAGGCACTTCCTCATGTCAATGATCCGCCTGTACATCTCGTAGCTCATGTATGCCTCCTTGGCCGCGTACACGACGTGAGCTTTGTCGAGTTTCTCCATCCAGGCAAAGTGCCAGGCATGCTTGTCCTTGTTGTAGGAATCCTTCATGTCTCTGTAGTAGGGATCGATGATGACCTCGGCGAGGTGAACCAGTGAGTCCTTCTCATGCTCGTTGCTGCCCCAGATCTTGTATTGGCCCTGGATGTCGACAAGATTCTGGCAGGCAATGCCCGAATTCTTGATCACCTTTACATCATTGGTGATGTCCACCGTAGCGGAACATGTAGTGGAGGCTATTGACAAACCTGGCGAAACGCTCGCAAGGCCTTGTGGCAAGGCAGTAGTGGTAGACGAGGGCGTGATTGCGCATGCACATCTGGGCGACGGCGACCTTGGGACGAGACCCGACACGAGCGCGGGTGTACTCGAGGTCGAACCCGACCACCTTGTACTTCTCCTCAGCAAGCAACAGCTCCATGATATGGATGGAGTGCTCCACCCAGACCGGGTTGTTGGTGTACACCACCGAGAGCTCCGTGAACCTTCTGTGGGTCTCCACCATGGCATGCATGGTGAACTGCTGCTCGTCGCCGGCAGCCGCTCGGAGCGCCATTGGAGCCGCGCAGGATACCCTCTAAGAATTTGTCGTGGTGGGTGTGCTTCTTGCAATGGTGGGGCGCGATCGAAAGGTTGAAGAGACACAAGGCTTAAATGGCCGCTGTAATAAATGGGGGCCGACCGGCCTGTAATCGTCATGTCTTGTCACCGCGTTCATAGCGGAGGATTCCAGTGCATGCTTGACAACACCGCACGCGTTTCGTTTGACCACGCGTGGGCTCGAAGAGGCGCCAAATGTATCGTCGGTAAGCCTGTTCCCGTGCTACCGCGCAGTTTACCGCCCGGCTAGTTTGGCCACGCGTCGGCTAGAAGAGGGACACATTGTGGGCGTTTATTGGCAAAAAGCTTTGTAAAAATGAAGTGTGTGGAATGACTTTGGTCATAAGTTTACCCGTGGGTGATGAGGTCAAAGTTACACAGAAGGGTGATGATGGACACTCGAGTGCGATAATTAATTCTGCGCTCTACAGGGCACACGGTTGAAGAAACCAACTATGTGCAATAATGTCGAAGATCGCAGTCGAGTTAGCTATACAGATCGTGTGCTATGAGATCGACAAGGTAAACATGTTCAAGAATGGTTAATAAAATCTAAGTACATTGCATATTAAGGGCAAAATAGTGCTACCAATGTACGAGTCTCATACGATGCCATTTCAACGATTGTACCCGAAAAGCTCAAAATATTACAAGGTTCAAATTCTAGAGTTATATGGCTCAAATTTGAAGATTACAAGGTTCAAACTGATATTTGAAATGAAATTCAGCTCATCAGCTGCAAACGCTCACGCTGATCCGCTGAACATGGATATAAGAGAGGTTCAAACTAATATTACCACTTGTAAGGCTAGTTTCGAAACCTCATAATTTTTGCAAATGGGTCAGCCACTGAGAAGTCATGTATGGGGTTGAAACAATGACTTCCGATTACTCTGTCATCTGAAGTTCCAAAATGAAATTCAGCATTTTCGGAGCCTATTCCATTCTGCCGCAGCCGCCGACGCTGATCAACAAACCATTCATTTTTGCAAAATAAATGTAGGGCAAACCTCATTAACTTCAGCACCCTTGCTCTAACAAGAAAGAACCTGGCGAATATAATCTCCGGTAAGGTCCCTCGGTAGGAGTTCAAAGTAATTTCTGAGAGATGCAGATCTAGGCATTCGATGCGATTGTTATATTGTATCACATTATCCACCACCGGGCTTAATCTTATCTGCAAAAGAAGAAAACGTGTTAGTGCCTACATGCAGTTTTGAACACTACTACAGGCCTATTTGGTTTGCAGGATTTGTAAAATGCACTAACGTGCCTTTCGATCCGACATGATTAACATGGGCATTTGATTACAATCTAGAAAAATGTAGCCTTCTTCACAAGAGGTTCGAGTGGATGAAAAGTTCCATAAGAAAACTAGTACAGATGAATCCAAAGGAGAAATTCTTATGGATTGTAACCATATGGATCAAGCAACCAATATGGGGGGAAAACATGTATGTACTGAAATCCTCCAAAAATCCTTTAGAAATCGTAGTACATTATCATTGTAAACTTGGAAAAAGGTGTCACAAATTGAACTCCCTTATGGTTAACATTTAACAGGAAAGGAACATCACCTCGATATATAGTTTCTCCAGGCACGGAAAGCATCCCAGGAAACTGATAACTTGGTCCAGGTTGGGGCCGATAGATTCTAGTGCCAAGACCTTCACTGTGCGCAGTTTCGGGGCCAAGTTTGTCAGAATCATTTTCTGGATGACAGACGAACATACATCTTGAAAATTAGAAATAATGTTAATTTCTAGAAGGAGAGGTAGAAGGCGGCTGTTGTACCTGAACGGGTGTGGATCCAATAACAAGTTCGGAGTATTTGTCAGACGAGTAGCCCACCACTGTCAATTTCGGTGCATAAATGACATTGATTCTTGTTGGACCTTCTTGATCAACTACAAGTAATCTCTCAAGTGAAGGTGTGTCCTCAATGACCATACTGTGGTACACATCTTGTGATGTCTTCTTGCAGCACCAGCAACACACATAAATAGTCCGAAGAGTCATGGAGGTGATGTGGAAGCTACTCAACCCATTGATCGCGTGAAGACGAAGGTACTCGAGTGCAGTACAGCCACGGAGCAGGCGCTCCATGTCACCATTTGCGAGGCAGACGGCGATGAGCTCGAGATGCTTCAGTCATGGTAGAATAAGAGCGGGCGTGTCATTAAGGGGGATGGCAGTTCCTAAACTTGGCGACGCGCAGCGTGGGCGCGAGGCGGAGCACAGACGTTGGCAACGAGCGCATATGCCCAGCATCAAAAGTGAGCTCCTCGAGCTGATCTAGGGCGGGGGATCGGAACTAGTCGTCAAGCTTGGCTCGGTCCTTGCCGTTGGAATGGAACTTGCTCATGCTAAGGCCTCTGGTTGGGCCAGGGTGACTGCCGAGGATCTGGGAGAACGCATCCAAGCTTTTGCGATAGCCATGGCAGAGCTCGTGGGTGTCGATGAGGTCGAGAAGGGTGGAGTTCCATTGGGGGTGCCACCGCCGGGAAAGGACGGTTGTCCACGCCCCATATTTGATTGGGAGGAGGGAGATGATGATTGTCAACATATCATCGGGGAGGCTGTTGATGAAGTCTAGGCCTGCTAGAGTCGCTTGCGGTTCTTGCTCGACCCGCCCCCGCTTGTTGGCAGCCGCGTTCTCCACCTCCGGAGTCTTCTCATCAGCGGCGCTTTCTGATAGAAGTGGGAGTACAGGGAATATTTAGTTAAAACATGGCAATAGAAAAGTGTATTGGTAACTAGAAGTTAGTAGGTAGGAATACAGTAAGAAAATGGAATAACAATTGGTTGCTTAAATACTACACAATTCCTTTGATATTGCTGGGTAAGTCAACATGCAGATACTTGAAAAGAACACTTACTTTGAACAAAGTCTGGACGGATGATATAATCGGGGAAGTTAGCATATATCTCATGACCACACTCTTTTATGTGTAGTGCAGTTTTAGTGCCAGCTTTCAGTACATAAAACTTAGAAATTTCTGTCCAAAGGCCCTTGGCAAAATAGGAGTGACCACATTCATCAAGTCCTACAGAAGCAACGATTGTAAATCCATGGTTTGTGTTCAGTATGACATCCCTGCAGTCTTGATTTATGTAAAGGGAAAGATTGTGTACTACAGATTTTGTTGCATAGCAAGGGACGCACTGCAGAAAATGGTAGGTTTGTTAAAGAATATGGTAACATGCAAATGTGGGCGAAATTGAAAGAACTATACAACAGTTGAAATCAAAGGACAAAAATCTATAATTAAACACATAGGGTAACCATGATGTCATGGAAATATGAGATTAATCGAAAGAACAATCCATCATTAATTTGCCTAATATGGAAAGAAGAGGAAAAAATTCCCCTTTGACGTATATGCTGCATGTGCTACCTTTTATCCAAATGCAGCAATATATAGTATATGTTCAGGAAAGTAGGCCATGCCAACCGAGTTAGGGTGAGATTGAACATACCGCGCGCATCCTCAAGTCATCTGGTACGCTGAGATGGAACTCCATGGATGTCTGGCCGAGGCCGCAAAGTCCTGATGTGTCCGTGCACTGTACACTCTATGAATGAAAGAAAATCCTCAAATTAGCTCGAATAAAAATGAATTCAGGGCGATTTCGGCTGGGTGATTAAAGGAGGCAGATGAACTGGGATAAGAGATGAGATAATATCTCATTAAATTAGTTACCTTGTTTTCCATGAGAAAAAACCCTCAATACGGCAGATTCCCCAACCGGGCGGAGCTGGGTCGACCGCGAGCAGCGTCGAGAAAGTCGATGGCGATAGCCGGCGGCAAGCGGAAGTGGCGAAATGCGGTGGGGTTTGCCGGCAGCCTGGCGGTGGCGATAGGCTTCGAGCTAAGTGGTTGCCGCGGCGATATGTGGTGCCATGCATAGACGCGGAGGAGCTTGTGCACGTATGAATGGGGACCGGAGCGGGTGGTGTGCGGGGTGAGGGCTTTTGTGACGCGGGGATGGTGAGGGTTTTCTTTTTTCTTTTTTGAATTGGGTGGTGAGGGTTTTCTGTCCCACGCAGAGTTTCGGAGGCAACGGTTTGCTAGAGCCAACCGTGTGTGATTGACGTAACAAGGAAAATGAAAGTCATTTCACACGGTTCCAATTTTGGGAACCATGTGTGATTGACGTACTACCTCTGTCCTGGTTTATTGGTCCCCTCTGTAATTTGTGCCAAATTTTGACCAAAGATTTAACTAACAAATGTTTATGCATGTCACCAAAAATTATATCATTGAACACTATGTTCAAATATGCATCCAACGATATAGTTCAACCGTCATTAAGCATACTCAAGCATACATAGTTCGATCCCACATCTCATCTCATCTGCCGGCACGATCCTGAAGCTTCTCCAGGTACTCGGCGTACGCGGCGTGCGCCACCCTGCGAGAATACTTCTAGTTGAAGGAGCCAACGGCTTGCCCTCTTGCATGCGCCATAACACTTTGATACGCGTCATGAAGCTTTTGGTTGCAAAATGGGTATCGATAGATGTTGTCCCATGTCCTAATACGCCTGTTATGCATTCCCGCATAAAGCTCCCTAAGGATTTGCCTCTTGTACCTCCTCTGGCCATCTTCATCCTCGCTATCGACATCGTCAGACAGCACCTATACATATAGTAAAAAAATATGGCATCAAATTCATGTTTATAAACTAATCTCTAGCGAACATTTGGCAGTTGCCAAAATTTGGCATCAAATCAATGTTTACATACCGTAAAGTAGGATTAGGAATTGATGGCTATTTTTTTTATACATATCCAGAGATTATGGTTCGATTTTTAAGCACAATCGTCTATGTACAGACTAATCTTGAAGAAAATAATGGCACAAACATATATGTAGGTCATTCAAAATCAATTGTCAAGATCTGGCTAGGAATTATTAGCATGAACACTAACCCTAGTCGGATTATTAGCAGAAATCATTTGTATAGATGAAACAACTAATCACTTGTACCATTCGAACAATCAATACACTACACGGATCTAACGAAACTTACTCAGATTTCATGGACTGAGAGAACATAACCATAGGATTTCTATTCCAAAGAGGGGGAGGCAGGAGTAAGCAGAGAAACCCTAGGATGTATTTGACACATAAATGGGTATAGATGACTAACCGGTTGTCCGTCGTCGTCGGAGTCGTCGCCGGAGTGGTCATCGGAGTCATCGCCGGAGTCGTCACCGGAGTCAGTTTGGACCTCCGGCTCCGGCTGTGGAAGCATGACGCCGTCGACGATGTCAGGGTGCGGCGATACCTCGCTGGCGGTGACGGCAACCTCTGTCTCCATCTCCACGCCATGCTCCGGTGCTTCGGCAGCCCCGATGTCGCCACTCCCTCCGATGGGGCGCTTCGGCGGCATCCTCATGCACTGACCGCTTTGAGGACTAAGAGCGGCGTCGAGGATGCATGCGGAGAGAGAGGATTGTGTGTGTGGCGAGGATGGGGGGTGCGGCCACTCGGGCGCGCCATTAATATGGAGTAGTGGGAGAGGGGCGGGCGGCGGTCAAACCGCTGGCTCACCTCTCGGTGAGCCTGTGCACCGGACTGCTGGCATGCCTACCGTCATTTCACACAGCTACTCGCACGCCTCCCGATGATACTACGCAGCGAGCACGCCTCCCGTCAATTCACACACCTGCACGCACGCCTCCCGGTCTGCCTGCATGGCGGACTACTCGCATGTGTCCCGTCAACTCACGCCTACTCGCACGGCACATGGGTCGCGTGGCGGCATGTATATTGTTTTTCTATTTTGATGATTAATGCTGCCGCTTTATTGCTTAACCGAAGCATGGCATGTATCCATTGTTGGTCTAACACCCACGGTCCGAATAAATAATCCGTTTGCGATATTGGTTCCAAATTATTAATAATCTCCCGTTTGTAAGAAGATAAAGATGACATCAAAACTGGTCTCAAATTTGACAAAAAAGTACAATGCCACTTTTTATTGGTGTCCATATGACAACACGATAAGTTTCATGAATTTCAAATAAGTTTTGGATGTACTAGAATTTAAAAATCAAGATTCTCAATGTTTGAAATTATTGCACGGGGAGTAAACATGCACCCAGTGAGACACATGTGTTTTTCCAATCCATTTAGGTGCACTGTCACGTGTGCATGTAGCTCAAATTTGATTTTTGCACATTATACCCCTAGAAAATCAATCAATGTACTAAAACATCTTAATGATCTCTGTTTTTTTCAAAATTAAAACGTCCCACCTTTGGTAACAGATGTTCACCGCGGGAAAATTTAACATGCATCGTAGTTGCGGTGGATGCGCGGGGTGTGTGTGTGTTTGTGTGCGCGTCTGGGGGGTGGGGGTGGCTGGCAGTACACTACGAGTCGTGAGCCACCGTGTGGCCGTTTTGTGAGGCAGGTGCCACAATAGAGTCATGAGTTCGTTATTTAAAACATTACACAACCCTTTCATACATACATGTTTTGGCCACATGCAGTCGGTGGTTGTCCTACACGACACTCACTCGCGTGTGACGCTTTCTGCGGGCCCGCGAGGTTGTCGTCCATCACTTTGGCCAACAGCCGACAAAGTGGTTAATTTGACCAGCAAGGTAGAATATTTTTTGTTTGTGTTATGGTGGGAGTATATAGTATGCATCGAAGAGGTGGGAGGGGACTAGCATATATACTATACGTACGCGTCCGTGAACAAGTACACCTCACTCAGTGTTGGACTTTTCGGTTTCTGAGGCACGTGCCACATCAAAGTTGTGAATTGGCTATTCAAACATCACACAACACCTCTTTGGGCCACATGCATGCAGGTGGTGGTTATCCTAGGACACTCACGTGTGACGCTTCCATCTGTGGGCCCGCAAGGTCATCGTCGATGCATGCATCACTTTGACCTACATCGGGAGAGGTTAATTAATTTCACCATCAAGGAGGATTCTTTTTGGGTTGTATTATGGTAGGAGCATATAGTATGCGTCGAAGAGGGGGAAGGGGACCATCATATGTAGTACGCTTCATGAACCTCACTCTGTGTGGGGACTTTACGGTTTTCGAGGCATGTGCCACATCAAAGTTGTGCATTTTGGGTATTCAACATATGTTTGGCACACATGCAAAACGATGGTCGTTGTCCTCTCGCACCTACTCACGCGGTTATCAGCGATATCGATGCTTTCCATCTGTGGGCCCGCTTGGTCCATCACTACTTTGCCTGACAACGAGAGATGTTAATTTGACTTAGGAGGGGATTATTATTTTTGTTTGTAATACGGTATATATATAGGTCATGCTCTGGGATGACATGATACAGTTTGAGCACACACATGCATGTGTACACATGAATCCCTCCCATCGAGTCGAAGTGGCTAGTACCACGACACGTCATGAACCGATCTCGCTCTGTGTGGGGACTGTACGATTTTGGACGCACGTGCCACATCAATGTTGTGAATGGTATTCAAACATGCATGCATGCATCACCTCCATACATATGCATGTAGTGGTTGTCTTCGAACAGTACACTCCCTCGCGTGGTTATCGGCGACAAGCCTATATATTCATGGGCCCACGTGGACATCCATGATCACTTTGACCAACAACAAGATAGGTTACCATGGCGGATTCTTCCTTTTGTTTGTGTTATCGTAGTATAGGTCATGGTGAGATTCAGACCTAATTAAGTTTGAACGCATACTATGCACGCATGCATGCATGAATCCCCGTCATCGGCTCGAAGTGTGGTGTGACATACATATGCATCGTCAACTAACCCTCGCTCCGTGTGGGGATTTCTGCTTCGAAAGCACGGTGCCACATCAAAGTTGTTCCATTGTGTATTCAAACATCAACACCTCTCCATACATATGTTTGGGCCACGCGCAGGCAGTGGTTGTCTTCGGGGACTAGCTACTTGCGTGATTATTGGCGAGCTAGCCCATCTCTAGGGTCACATGGATGGCCATCACTTTGACCAACAACAAGAGAGAGGTTGTACGACCAAGGTGGATTATTCTTGGTACGTTTTATGATACATCTTGGTGAGATGCTCTCTCCGGCCCGCCGACTGAAAGTGTGTGTGTGTGTGTGCGCACGCGTGCGCGCGTGTGTGTGTGTGTGATGGGGGGCCGCTACTTCGTACTTTGCTAGGTGAAACTCCGTGGGGGCATGCGTTCATAGCTTAGGATTCCCCTCCTGCCGACATAAGGGGGGGGGCAAGAAATACCGTGCGCTTTGTGAGATAGGTGCCACATCGAAGTTGCATTTGGTATTTGAACATCAAACCACCCTTTTCATACATATATTTGGTCCACATGCAAGTGTGTTCATGTTCTGACCCTTTCCCGCGTCATTTTAGCCAAATTTATGAACGTTAGACAAGTCGGATGACGCAATAGAGACGGTTCACTCACACTAACCGTGTGCCACGCTGGTGCCCCTGTCACGCACATCCGCACAGTACATTGGGCTCCACGAGGCTTCCCCTCTTAAAAATATCTACCCGCCTGTAGGTTTTTTTCTGTTTGATAACACACGGTTATTATGTTTCGACCGTGTGTGATGTTTGTTGTTCCCGCTCCCGCCTGCATCCCTCGAAAATATCTGCCCGCCTCGAGGGTTTTTCTGTTTCATAACACACGGTGTTTATTTCTGGACCGTGTGCGATGCACCATCATCCAAATTTTCAATAGCCCCGGCATTTCACTCCCGCGTTTGACTACCGCATAGTAAAATTTTCATTAGCCGCGTCATTTCCTCAAACACCCCCCGCCCCCCTCCACACACACACACCAAAACCTATTCGGGTGCGCGCGCGCGCGCACACACACACACCCACCACAACCCCTCCCTCGCTCGAAACCCTAGCAAGGTCGCCACCGCCGCCGCCGCAAGGCCTCCATTGTCAACATCTGCCGGTTTACCCATGCAGCTTACCCACCGATCTCCATACCCAGGCCGCCCTGAGTTTCTTAGATGACGCCTGCCAAACGCCCCCTTTCCCACAGATCCCCATCCCCCACTCCAGAGCGTCACAGCCTAAGCCCGGCTATGATTCCCGTGGAGCTCAAGGAGCGGCTGGCCCAAAAGAGGTGTATCGCAATCTCTTCGCCCGACGTCGCCGAGGTGGCCGCCGAGGAAGTTGACGACCATTACTGGTCATAGGCACACAATCGGCGGGCTAGAGTATGCGGGTATGTCACGGACACCGGCTACGACATCGAGGTCATCGACAGCGATGGCCTAACGCGGGCTATGTCACAGGTTAAGTGGCCCACCCCCAACCCCTCGGGTTCAACCGCCGTCGATCTCATCCATGGCCCCGCCGCTGATCTCCTTTGGCTCGCTGTCAAGAATTTACCATCCTACATCGCCATCGAGCCCATTTTGTCATTTCTAAAGGACACGTTCTGTGACACTGGCTTGGGATCCACAGGTTCCAAGTCAGACCTCATCGATGGCGACCACGAGGAGGGCACCCTCTCCGGCTCTTCCAAGGGGAAAGAGCCCATCTGCTCTTCCAAGGGGAAAGATCCCGTCTGCGACATCAGGGAGGGCACCCCACAGCCGTGCTCTTCCAAGGGGAAGGAGCCCATCTGCGACAACATGGAGCGCATCCAGGGTCCGTGCTCTTCCCACGGGAACGAGCCCTTCTGTGACAAGTGAGGAAACCCATGATTTTTTTTGCAGTGCCTCTTCACAGGGCAAAACCCATGATTTGTTTTGTCGAGTCCCTTTTGTAGTGTAGTGAGAATATGTCCAATTTTAATTGCTATATTTGGTTGTTTGCAGTATGCCTTGTTTATTTCAGTTGTTCACAATGTGATGCTCTATATGTGCAACTATTTACTGTGTAGTACATTTTCATCAATCCAGTTTTAAACATACTGATAGGAATGCATATATTTGCTTGCTGTTAAGCCTATTATAGCTAGCATATACCTCTTTTAAAGTTTTTTTATTGTTCGGTTGTTTGTAGTTATGATATGTCCAGTTTCAAATGCTATCTTTGGTTGTTCGTAGTATGCCTTGTTTATTCCAGTTATTCACAACGTGATGTTCTATATGTGCAAGTATGAACTGTGCAGTTCAATTTCATCAATACCGGTTTCAACAATACCACTATGAATGACTACATTTGGTTGCTGCATCTTGTAGTTAACACGCCTTTCCATTTTTATTTAACAATAACCAGTGTACTTAGACCGGCACAATACAATTTGAATGACTATGTTTGCTTGTTGTTAAATGTTATGCCTGTTGCAGTTAACACACCTTTCCACTGGTTTTTTCTTTACTAGCGTGCTTAAACCTGCACACTGAAGCTATCTTTTGGAGATTATTTTGTCTGCCAGGGATATATTTGGTTGATGTTTAGCCTGTTGTGCTTAACATGCATCTCGATGTACTTACACATGACAATTTTAGGAACGACTGCTGTTTTCCATCGAGGTTAGTTTCATCCCATGGCTAATATATACTCACTGTTCAGGATATCGGTAGCTGATACCATATAGACCGAGGGCTGATAAGGGACTAATCGATGAATCGGACTTTTAACTGAATATATCTGTAACCCATTTATCGTTAGGTTAACTAGGGCCATATGTAATATATCTGAGGCTACATAGCAACATGCACTGTACTTAATGTCTAAATATGCAATCCTAGGCTACATAGCAGCAAGGAAGAGTGTTACCTTAATGTTCTGATAATGTCTAGATATACGTAGAAGAGCAGCAGTAACAACAACAACACAACCCTGTTTGGATACTCAACTTAGCTAGAGGTTAGAGTTAGTTTCTAGCTCATGACTAACCCTGAACTAACTCTAGCCAAAGAGGTGTTTGGATGACAGGGTTACATTGACAATAAATGCACTAGGAGAACTAGCTCCAATTAGCACCTCTTGGGTGGGATAGTTTTTTTGGGTGGGTTAGATGCAACTAGCTCAAACTGGCCCTCATGTTTGGATATACTTTAGGACTATTTGAGCCCAAACTAGCTCAAACTAACTCTAACCCATGGATACAACAGCAGTTAATCAACCGATAATTTGTAAAAATGCAATAAACTCCCTCTGGCCCATAATATAAGATGTTAATTCATCTAATATGTGAGTATATTGGATGTTATAAGATATTATAAAAGAGTGTTGTACTACATCATTATGCAATTGTTGTTTAGCTTCTAATATTAACTTGGTGCTTTTAGGTACATATGTCATTGGTAAAGATCTGTGCTTCGACCCTTTCTGCGTATGGGGCAGTGAGATATCGATGAACCAACATCAAGTGAGGAAGCTGATAAAGATTGTTAGTAAAATGGGTCAAAAGATGGCAATTAAACTATTTGTTTACACTTTATCCAAGACAACAGTGAACTGCAGGATGGTAAGTAAGAACTCTGTAGCCTTCTTTTTACTGCCCATAATGAGTTGTGTTAGATGACAATGTCTGAATCTTTTTCCTTTGCAGTGGTTCCCAAAGCAGTTTACTCAAGATTACCTCTCAAACTACATGATTGGTGGGCATGCAAAGGTTAAAGTAGTTCTTCCAGAACACGATGATTATCCAGATGTTTTCATGAAGACCGTGAAGGATGGGCGGTCGGCCATCACAAGGGGTTGGACTAGAGTCGTGCGTGCCTTCTGCATGGAGGAGGGCACAATATGGGCATTCCGCTTGACCTTGTTCAGCAACCAGAATGTATTTCGCCTCTTTCTTTACCGTCTTTAATAGTACAAGTATACAACTATGGTTCATCATTCTTTATTTGGTGCTTATGTAATTCTTGAACATATGTACCTATGAATCGAATAATGCATTGGTTGTTTGAACCTGATGGATATGAATAAAGCTATAGCATACTTTCAAATTCAAATCTGGTACAATTTGAAATAGCAGCAATTAAATTACGGTGAAATTATGCTCTGCAGGTCGTTACGGCGCACACGGTCGGTAAAACACAAACATTTGTGATATACACCATAATCCAACACGGTTCACAGAGAGGAAACGTGTGCAAGCAAGCACACAGTTGCCGTTTGCAAAGCGTGTGCGATGTCAGACAATATCACAAACGGTGCGGGCAAACTAAATGTTTGTGATAGTTGCCTTATCGTACACGATTTGCAACCATGAACTGTTTCTGATGTGGTACGCATCGTAAAGGTTGCACCACAGAATAGCGTGTGCGATAGTTGTCATGTACGACTATGTTACGACAGTCCAACGTTTCGTAATCCTATCCGACACTCATACGACGATTAGCTAATCTTCTTAATTAGTTATCGCATACGGTTCGGTAAAAGTGAATGTGTGTGATTGTCTGCTTATCATACACGTTCTATAATCATGAACCGTTTGTGATGGGCCGCGCATCGTAAATGTAGCACCACAGAATACCGACTGCGATGGCAATGCGAGCACAAATGAGTTGCAAGGATGGAGCCCCTATCCCCGATAGTTTTTGGGTCGTGTAGGAAGGACCCCCCTATCGCACTCACTCACTTGGCGATGGTTCCAAATGCCATCGCGGAAAGGGGTTAAAAACCGTTTGTATAGCACCTCGTTGTACCAGCGACCATTTGAGTTCCTCTTCACGCAACATGCTAGCTATCTGTGCATTCGAATGATTCTTGATCTCGATTTCATGCTCAGATAGAGGTCTAACCTCTGCCAAAGCTTCTAATTCATCAATGATAGATGAAAGATGAAGCTTCTCCTTTTTGAGGATACCCACCATATGTCTAGCCCAACCACCAAGGAATTTACGTAATGCACACATTTGTTTATTCCATCTGTGTATTGGGGTAGGCCCGCCCACCGGTTTCTCCCACACCACCTTGACCATGTCATGGAAGCCATCTCGAAGCAACTACCCAAGTTCGAACTTGAACTTGCATTTATGTTGTGGTCGTGGCAAACCAGTAGTTAGGAGAATGGGTGTGTGGTCTGATATAGCCTCTATACGAGGTAGAGCATGAACATACACCATAGGAGATTTAGATTCCCAGTCGGTATCCATTAAAACGTGATCTAGTTTATCATATGTCAGTTTCGGAAGACTGTTCGCCCAAGTGAATTGTCTTCCAATCCTGAAAACTCTCGCAGATCTAGACTGTCGATGACAACATTGAAAAGGAAAGGCCAATGATTATCAAACCTGCCGCCGCTTTCTCATTTGAAAATCGAAGCAAATTGAAATCCCCACCTATAAGAATGGGATAGGGATTATCTTTCGCCAGATTAACCAATTCACGGAGAAAATCGGCCTTGAACTCATCCTGGGTTGCCCCATACACGATGACGAGGGTCCATGTGAAGTTGTCGACCTTGTTGCAAATATGGAGTTTAACGTGAAACTCACCATCCGAACTAGCTAAAACATCCATAGCCCCTATATTTACACCAAGTAAAATGCCCCTAGAATGACCTCTAGGTGGTCGTGAAACCCAAGTAAAGTATATCCCGCCTGAAAGACGGTTAAGTAGACTCACTGAGAAATCACGTCTCCTCGTTTCAGAGATAGCCAAAAAAATCTAAATTATATTCCCTATTACATTCTACAATGAATAAATGTTTAGCCAAGTCACGAAGACCTCTGCTATTAAAAAACATTCCATTCATGAGGAAACAATAGGAGATATAGAACTCTTCACCCTCTTATGGGACTTGCTAACTTTTTTCGAATGTGCGGTCTTTGATTTACGTCCGGATGCTGTAAGCTCAATCAATGAACTAAGCCTGGTTTCATCTAGACCCACGTCCGAAACCACTCCTACTAAATGAGAGAGTAGCTGATCATCTGATGTGGCATGCAGCTCCTCCTCCTTAGTATGGGAGGCATAAGACTTGCTAGAAACACGTGGAGTAACTTTTAATCGGTCATACTCCAAGTGTTTCAAAGCGTTAGTTGAAATAGATATATCCTTGTCATTCTTTCCAAGACTAACACCCACATTATTTAACTTATAAATGATGGCAGTATTGGAAAAAGCGAGAAAGGATTTGGGTGATGACGTAATACCTTGATTGTCGAGGTTGTGTGCTGCTTTACGCCGCATAGCCTTGGCCAAGGAGTCCTCATCTGTGTCAATAGAACCATCATCGTTGACCGTATGCCGACAACTTTGGCGTGTAGGAGTCACCCCTAGCTGTGGTCGTGGTGTCGGCTCTGCTGCCTTAGGAGGGAATGATGGTGGAGTAACAACTCCCTCCCCGACAGTCTCAACCGCCGGCTCTAGCGACGAGGCCACCGTCAGAAGCGTGTCATGGACCAGACCTGTCACACCTAAGAACACGGGAGGGGTGGACACAGCCAGCTCCACATGCTACTGATGGGACGTCAAGTGTGTTGTCGTGGTTGCCGAGTGGTGCGCACTGCCACGGTAGCATTCGGCTGTTGGTCCACCAGATCTGCAGTTTGTGTCGTGGCCGCAGCTGTCCTAGTGTGCTCAGCCGGGGTCGACATCATCTGCCTCGGCACACAGGCTGAAAGTTCGGCTGGCACCGGTTGCACCAGCCCCACGGTCAAAGGTGCAGGCTGACTCATCATAGGAGCCATGCAAGTGCTCCCATGCAGCACACCTTCATGGTTAGCCAACACACTATTTGTAGTGTGAGACATCTCTGTACCAGCAGACAATAGTGGCATCAGCGGTGGATCATCTGTTGTGGTAGCCGGTGCTGACTGTGTCCCCTAATGTAACAACTTTGGCGAATGTTCGAGGCATCCGCGCAATACGGAATTAGCATGAAGATCCGCTGCCAACTGAATATCTCTTGGTGTCTGCGGAGTAGAATTAAAAGGAGTCACCGCCAAGACCAAAGAGTCAACCCTCTATGCTCTCGGAGAATCGATGGTCATTAGCCTCCGTTGTTGTACTTGTGTCATGTGAACATCCTTAGCAGTAGATGAACTAGATGGTTGCAGGTTGGAGGAGAGAGTAGTATGCTTGGAGGTATCCATCTCATCCTCCTTCTCCTTCCCGGTGCTATCATCATCCGCATCATCACCCTTTCACCTCCAAATAAATGGGACAAAATCTGGATCTGGTATGAAGTTTGTTGGTTCCTTCCTGAACGTGAAAGCATAGCCCTTGAACTAAACCACTATATCTGTGGAAAAATGTCCAACATATCTTTCTCTTTAGACAAGATCTGAGTGTTAGTCATGGCTACCAGGATACGGATTATACCACGATGTCTCAGGCTGATAAGATCAATGTCCATGGTCTTAACCATTAACGTGCCAATTGCCCAGAGACCCCAAAAGTGACGAACTGTGTGGGGAACACCATCAACATGAAGCCAAACCTGCTTGAGTTCCAACTTATGTGGTATCTCCTGAGATTTCCATGCCGAAACAGTGATCTAAGCATTAATTGAAGGCACATTCACCTGAATACCGTCAACCCTGTCCAAATCCTCAAAGGAGGGAAAGCTAACAAGGTAAGCATCCTCCCCCTGTTGTATGGCCTCCCACTTCCACTGAGTCTGAATCGGGCATCTCCTCGCAATCTGGCTCTCAATAATGTTCGCAGGCACCATCACACCGCTGACTCAAACACAAGCGATAGGAGTCTAAGTCGGTGTCAGGTGATCTTTCACAACACAATTAGGTGTCTAAGAAAAATAAGTCTCTTCAGCACCCACTCCCGAAACAAAAACATGAGGCTTAGGGAGCTTAAGAATGGGACAACGCAGCGTCGGATGTGCAATTTTGTCACAAATATAACAATAATGCTGAACCGAACAATCCTTAGCTGCATGCCTGTCAACTGCACACTTCCAACAATGAACCCCTTTTTTGGCTTTAGCCTTGTCCGTGGGAGGATCTCCCTGGGCATTAGGCATAAGAGTCATCGTGGATGGTACAGTGATCCCAGTTTCTTGTACCTGTCCCTGCGGCTATTGCGGTGCCATCTCTGTCTGTGATCCAGTCTATTGAACATGCCCAACCTGTTGTGCCTGCATTTGATGCTGCGGTACATACTGGTTCGGAGACTATTGCTGAGTAGTCACGTATTGTGTTGGGTATTGAAATCCCTGTTGCATGTTACCTCCAAGTAGCGGTTGTTGAGGCTGTTGTTTCTTCTTCTTCTTACATTTCTGAGCAGCGCCCTGATGGTGTACTATGAAAACTGCTTGCTGCTGCTGAACCGGAGCACCCCCAAGCTGGAACTGAGTGGGAGGTGCCGCCCCAGCAGCCGGAGCCATGTACATGGTAGCAGGCCCATACTGCATTGCATAATGCATTCCTTGGCCCTACATCGGGTACTGCACCCCACCGTACGTATATGCAGGAGCCAGCCCTCACTGTTTTGAGGAAGAGCCGAGGTGCCGGCCATCCCAAACACCACTGCAGGTGGGTGAGAAGATGCGGGGTCCAACGCCACGAAGGAGCCAGGAACGAGAGGCCGCGATGGCTGCCCACCATGGACGAGGTGTGTTGCGGCGGTGGGGGCGCGCCCGCCATTGGCCGCGGCCTAGATGTGACGAGCACCACGTAGGAGCGTGATGACCCCACGCTGGTGGAGCCGGTGGGAGTTGGGAGGATCACCGGCGGGATGACACAGGCCGGCGAGGAGCTTGGCGGAAGTGAGCGGCAATTGATGCCTGATACGTCCATTTTGCATCATGCTTTTATGTTGATATTTATTGCATTATGGGCTGTTATTACACATTATGGTACAATACTTATGCCTTTTCTCTCTTATTTTACAAGGTTTACACAAAGAGAGAGAATGCCGGCAGCTGGAATTCTGGACCAGAAAGGAGCAAATCTGAGAGACCTATTCTGCACAACTCCAAAAGTCCTGAAAATTTACGGAGAATTATTTTGGAATATATAAGAATTATTGGGCGAAGAAAATACCACAGGGGACCCACCAGGTGGCCACAAGCCTGGGGGCACACCCTACCCCCCTGGGCGCGCCCCTAGGGCTTGTGGGCCCCCTGGCAGGTCTCTGGTGTCCATTTTCTGCTATATGAAGGGTTTTTACCTGAAAAAAATCATAAGGAAGTTTTCGGGACTAAGCGCCGCCGTCTCGAGGCGGAACCTGGGCAGAAGCAATCTAGGGCTCCGGCGGAGCTGTTCTGCCGGGGAAACTTCCCTCCGGGAGGGGGAAATCGAAGCCATCATCATCACCAACGATCCTCTCATCGAGAGGGGGTCAATCTCCATCAACATCTTCACCAGCACCATCTCCTCTCCAAACCCTAGTTCATCTCTTGTATCCAATCTTTGTCTCAAAACCTCAGATTGGTACATGTGGGTTGCTAGTAGTGTTGATTACTCCTTGTAGTTGATGCTAGTTGGTTTATTCGGTGGAAGATCATATGTTCAGATCCTTAATGATATTCAATACCCCTCTGATCTTGAACATGAATATGCTTTGTGAGTAGTTATGTTTGTTCCTGAGGACATGGGAGAAGTCTTGTTATAAGTAATCATGTGAATTTGGTATTCATTATTTTGATGAGATGTATGTTGCCTTTCCTCTAGTGGTGTTATGTGAATGTCGACTACATGACACTTCACCATGATTTTGGCCTAGGGGAAGGCATTGGGAATTAATAAGTAGATGATGGGTTGCTAGAGTGACAGAAGCCGAAACCATAGTTTATGCGTTTCTTCGTAAGGGGCTGATTTGGATCCACATGTTTCATGCTATGGCTAGATTTATCTTAATTCTTCTTTTGTAGTTGCGAATGCTTGCGAGAGGAGTTAATCATAAGTGGGAGGCTTGTCCAAGTAAGGACAGTACCCGAGCACCGGTCCACCAACATATCAAATCATCAAAGTAACGAACGCGAATTATATGAGCATGATGAAAACTAACTTGAAAATAATTCCCATGTGTCCTCGGGAGCGCTTTGCTTTATATAAGAGTTCATCCAGGCTTATCCTTTGCTACCAAAGGGATTGGTCCACCTTGCTGCACCTTTGTTACATTTGTTACTTGTTACCTGTTATGAATTATCTTATCACAAAACTATCTGTTACCGATAATTTCAGTGCTTGCAGAAAATACCTTGCTGAAAACCGCTTGTCATTTCCTTCTACTCCTCGTTGGGTTCGACAATCTTACTTATCTAAAGGACTATGATAGATCCCCTATACTTGTGGGTCATCAAGACTCTTTTCTGGCGCCATTGCCGGGGAGTGAAGCGCCTTTGGTAAGGAAACATTTATATTACATGCTGAAATTTACGGTCACTTGTCACTATGGAAAGTCATCTTTTGAGGGGTTTGTTCGGGGTATGTTCACCCCGACCGGAAGAACAAAGAGTTTCTCCTCAACCTACTGCACCTATTGAAAATATTTATTATGAAATTCCTTCATGTATGATAGAGAAACTGCTAGCTAATCCTTATGTAGGAGATGGAACATTACATCCTGATATGCATCTAATCTATGTGGATGAAGTTTGTGGATTATTTAAGCTTGCAGGTTTGCCCGAGGATGAAGTCAAGAAGAAGGTCTTCCCTTTATCTTTGAAGGAGAAGGCATTGACATGGTATAGGCTATGCGATGATATTGGGACTTGGAATTACAACCGATTGAAATTGGAATTTCATCAGAAGTTTTATCCTATGCATCCTGGTTCATAGTGATAGGAATTATATATATAATTTTTGGCCTCGTGAAGGAGAAAGTATCGCTCAAGCTTGGGGGAGGCTTAAGTCAATGTTATATTCATGCCCCAATCATGAGCTCTCAAGAGAAATTATTATTCAGAATTTTTATGCTCGGCTTTCTCGTAATGATCAATCCATGCTCGATACTTCTTGTACTGGTTCTTTTATGAAGAAGACTATTGAATTCAAATGGGATCTCTTTGAAAGAATTAAATGCAACTCTGAAGATTGGGAGCTCGATGAAGGTAAGGCGTCTGGTATAAACCTTAAGTTTGATTGTGTTAAATCTTTTATGGATACCGATGCTTTTCGTGAATTTAGCACTAAATATGGGCTTGACTCTAAGATAGTAGCTTCTTTCTGTGAATCTTTTGCTACTCATGTTGATCTCCCTAAGGAGAAGTGGTTTAAATATCATCATCCCATTGAAGTGAAAATATTAGAACCCATTAAAGCTGAAGAGGAAACTATTACTTATAATGTTGATCCTGTTATTCCTACTGCTTATATTGACAAACCACCTTTCCCTGTTAGGATAAAAGAACATGCTAAAACTTCAGCTGTAGTTCGTAAGAGTTATACTAGAACACCTACACCCCCTGAACAAATTAAAGTTGAATCTAGTATTTCTATGGTTAAAGATCTCTTGGTCGATAATATTGCTGGGGATGTTATTTATTTTTATGATGAAGTTGCTAGCACTACTGCAGGATGCTGCTAACGCGACACTACGATCAGAGACTCTTTGACGAAACTGTGTGCGATGCATTAATCACAAACGGTGATGTAAAAAAACCATGAAAAAAGATGCAAAACATTTGCGATGGTGGATAGATCAAACACGGTTCAGATTTTAGATGCGTGTGCGATGCAGGGCATACGGTTGATCCATACAAACTGTTTGCGATGAGACAGAACAACAGAAACGGGCAGCCAGATCAAGGTGTGTGCGATATACGGCATACAGTTCGCTCCAATGAACCGTTTGCGATGAGACGGAACAACAGAAACGGGCAGCCGGATGAAGGTGTGTGCGATATACGGCATACAGTTCACTCAGATGAACTGTTTGTGATTAGGAAACACAAAAGAAACGGTCAGCCCGATGAATGTGTGTGCGATATACGGCATATAATTCACTCGGATGAACTGTTTGCATTGAGCCAAGAGAACAGAAATGGTTCAACTTAACAAGAAGTGTCTGATACGTGGCAAACAGGTCTGCAATCGAAAATGTGTGGGAAGACCGATAACAACACAGATGATTCCTGTTAACAAGCCGTGTGTGTTGTGAGAAAACAATTGCTGGTATACAATTGTGAGTGATTGATGAAAACATCACCGACGGGTTCCATTGTTTAGTCCGTGTGCGATGTGATTTGCTCTGTCTGCACAACATCCACGTACGCTCTGTCTACAGAGCATCAACATATATACTTAAAAAGACAGCATTGCATAACCAAATTAAGCATACAATTACACAAGTGACTACACACATAACATTTCCACACACCAAAGTAAGCAATTACATGCATACCAAACTAGGAGAAACGAGGATCTAATCATCTACTTCTTGTTGCGACGACGCTTGCCATTGCTCTGCTCCCGGCTGGATCCCTAGCCGTTTTGGGGAAGGAGGCACTTCCTCATGTCAACGATCCACCTGTACATCTCGTAGCTCATGTACGCCTCCTTGGCCACGTACACAACATGAGCTTTGTCGAGTTTCTCCATCCAGGCCGAGTGCCAGGCACGCTTGTCCTTGTTGCAGGAATCCTTCATGTCTCTGTAGTAGGGGTCGATGATGGTCTCGGCGAGGTGAACCAGTGAGTCCTTCTCGTGCTCGTTGCTGCCCCAGATCTTGTATTGGCCCTGGACGTTGACAAGATTCTGGCAGGTGATTCCTGAATTCTTGAGCACCTTTACATCGTTGATGTCCACCATAGTGAACATGTAGTGGGGGCTGTTGACAAACATGGCGAAACGCTTGCAAGGCCTTGTGGCCAGGCAGTAGTGGTAGACGAGGACGTGATTGCACACTCACATCTGAGCGATGGCGACCTTGGGACGAAACCCGGCATGAGTGCGGGTGTACTCGAGGTCGAACCCGACCACCTTGTACTTCTCCTCAGCAAGCAACAGCTCCATGATGTGGATAGAGTGCTCCACCCAGATCGGGTGGTTGGTGTACACCACCGAGAGCTCCGTGAACCTTCTGTGGGTGTTCACCACGGCATGCATGGTGAACTGCTGCTCGTCGTCGGCAACCACTTGGAGCGCCATTGGAGCCGCGCAGGATACCCACTAAGAATTTGTCGTGGTGGGTGTGCTTCTTGCAATAGTGGGGCACGATTGAAAGGTTGAAGAGACACAAGGGTTAAATGGCTGCTGTAATAAATGGGGGACGGCCGGCCTGTAATCATCACGTCTTGTCACCGCGTTCATAGCGGAGGATTCCAGTGCACGCTTGAGAACCCCACACGCGTTTCGTTTGACCATGCGTGGGCTCGAAGAGGTGCCAAATGTATCGTTGGTGAGCCTGTTCCCGTGCAACCGCGCAGTTTACCGGCAAGCTTCCCAACCGGCTAGTTTGGCCACGCGTCGGCTAGAAGAGGGGCAAATCATGGGCGTTTGTAGGCAAAATGTGGTACCCCGGCTCAAAGAACCCGTTTACCAGTGTTTCCAACCCTGAGATCATGTCTTCTGGAAACAATCAACAACTTGGAACAGAACTGAACTGAACTTTATTGATAATCTTGGGGTACAAGCTCATATTTTACATCGAAAGCGAGGCCGAAGGCACACTCGGTGCTATGACAGTATCTACATTATTTATGAAACATAATAGGGCCTCGGTACTACTGAATACTTCTATGGCGTAGCGGAACATAGCGGAACTCCAACCACGGGGACACTGCCATGGACACCGCCTAGTTAGCGTAGCCTGAGCCATCGGGACCTCCGTCCTCGGCTTCTCCTGCATCTGGCATGATACGCCAGGTGAGTACTTTGAATGTACTCGCAAGCTCATGACAACCAAATAATGCAGCAAACAATAGCATGGCAAGTAACATGTTAAAATCTTAGGTGATTCACTTACTGTCTCCGGTTATCAACTTACTCTCTTTCGGGTTGTCCCACAACCCTCGGAATACTCATATGTCACCAAGTACTTCCAGTCATAAGATGAGTTCTTCCATCATTATTATCACTGTTACAGTTGATCACCTAGTGAGGTCTGGACGAGCTGTCCAATACCGAGGATGTGGCTATTCGAATAGATTTGACACTCTGCAGAGGTTGTACACTTTACCCACACCATGGAGCACCTGACCTCGTGATCCCATTCGGGTGGACCAGCGTTGCTCCAACGAAACCCGCCTGACCTGTGACCCTCCCATCGTACCACCGGCCATCATCCTCCCCCGAAGTCAAGCCCTGGGTGCCCCCTGTGTCACCTCATGACACCTGCCACCGTCGTGGCCAAACTAAACTGTCCCAAATGGGGACGCCGGCACAATACTCAACTGGGCTCACAGGGTTATCGCCGTCTACCTGATTAGGGCAGCACGCACGCATAACCCTCCCAAGACGGAGGTACCAGTGAAAGAGCATGGAGCCAGACCAAGTCAAGGTCGTCCCATACCGGCAAATGTGGTTGCACGGATAAGCCCGGACAGGTGACTCAAGATCAACCGGCTAGGTTCATTTAGCAAGCATAATGGCTCATCACAATAACTTGAGTTGGCATCAACTAAGCATTTTAAAGTATTTCACCATGAATTGTTATATAGCAAGTAAATGGAAATAATTAATTTAAATATGCAATGCCATTGAAATGCTCATGAAATGGATGTCATGGCTTGCCTTGCTCTGTTGGGTTGCCCAAGAACTCCTGGTCTTCAAAGTTGCCAAAGTTTCCTTCTGAAAATATTTTGAAATAGCATTTGAAAATGTCACAAAACACTGTTTTAATCACCAGAAATTCTGTGAGTGTGAGAAAAATACCAAACTTTACCAGATAATAAAGAAGTTCAAGACAAACCAGTTGCAAAAAAAATCAAGTGATTTGGACTTGTAGATAAAAAGTTATAACTGGCCAAATTTACTGGTCAAAACTGAAATTTAAAATAAAAACCAGAAACCAGACAGGGGCCACGTCGAAGGCGTAAAGTGGAGGGGCGCCTCCACTTACCGCCTTGCGCGTGCACGGCCGAGCCGCTGACGGGCGGGCCCCGCAGCTGGTTTGAACAGGAGGGGGAGAGGGAAACAGAGGGAGGCGGGGCTCCGGCGGTCGTCGCCGATGATGTGGGCGGCGGCGGGGTCGGGCGACCGCGGGGATAGAACGAGCGCACAACGGCGAACACGTACATACCCGCAGATCAGCTAGAGATGGCCGGACGGCGTCACCCCCTTCTTCTCCGGTGGCAGTGGCACTCGGGGGTCGTCGGAGACGGTGGTTCCGGTAGTGATTCGCTCAGGCAAGAGGTCGAGGAGCAGCAGTGGAGTGTACTGAGCTCGAGAGTGCAGTCGGACGAGGCTGGGGTAGGGTGGAGAGGGCTGGTGGCGGAGCTTTACTGGCAGCGGAACTCCGGCGAGGTTCGAGGCCAGAGGGCCTCTCGGCCGTGGCTCGCTGCTCGGGAGGAAGATTAGGCGATGGTGGAGTGGGTTGAGGAGCTCGGGAGGCCTGGCGGTGCCCTTTTATAGGTGGGAGGCGAAGCTCGATGAGCTCTCTGGATCGGCGGCGACGTGGCTATGCCACTAGAGCAAGGACGGCGAGCTGGCCGTCGCGGAGCGGGGCGAAGAGACGGAAGAAGGCAAGGGCATTTAATGCATGAAGAGATGGCTCGCGAGGAAGACGACGGGGGGGTTGCCACTGTGCCCGCACGGGTGCCACAGTGCAGCGTTGCGGTGGCGGCCGGCGAGGGCTCTCTGGTGAGGGGGAAGGGTCTGGAGGGTCTAGGTGGCATGCGGGGACGATGTCGGCACGCTTGGACAAAGTACGATGACGCGGGCGTCTCACTCCGACGGGACCCGAGCCTGGCGGCGTCCAGTGCGCGAGCACAGACATGCCACCGCCGTGCTCACCACAGGGTTGGCATCAGGAGGCCACGCATGCCTGGCAAACTTTGTCCAACGCGTCGACCTTCGATCTCTCAGCTCACCTACACCTCTGGTTTGGCTAGATTCAGTCTGAAGTGAAGGGTAGCCTCAGCTACAGATTCTGACAGCAAACTTGAGAGGGATCTAGAGAGGAGATGAGCTGGAGTAGTAGCCAGTGGAGATGTCTGGGAGGATCTATGTTGGAAGGACTCAAAACTGGCCAAATTCTATATTGTTTGGAAAAGTTTTGAGTAGGGTCCATGTACAAACAGGCATACTGGTCCAGAGACTAAATGAGCTTGGTTCACTCATATAGTTGATCTGGTGAAGCTGAATTTTGGTGTGTGGGATTAATTTGGTGAGTAGGAGATGCCATAAAAATTTCAGCTCAAGGGGAAACCTCTAGATGGTACTTCCTTCACAGAGGTTCAAAATGAGCAAAAACTTGGCAGAATTTTACTGCTGAAATGTTGTATTGGCCAAGATGATATTTTTGGGTATTGTGGCTAGATAGGTTCCCTAGTATCTCAGGGAATTTATTTGGGGAGTTTCTGAGTTAAGAAAGTAGAGGTTGCTTCACAAATGGACAATTCTGACCAGAGAGAAAATAATTATTCTGGCCAAAATTTTATATTGGACGATGGAATATTTTTTTAAGATTATGAGGCTATATGATGGTGAGAAGGTGTGGCAAAAATTTGGGATCTTTCTGATCATCAGAACTATAGGTTGCTTCACAACCCATAGTGATGTCATAGTTTGCCAAAGAAGAAAATAAATTATTTGGAAAAGATTGAATATTGAAATTTGGTTCAAGAGGGATGTGATAGGGTTTTGGCAAGGTGGTGATGGCTTTGGATCAAGAGGTTCAAGGATTCATAAGTCCAAAATCACTTGAAAGGATTCAAAAACCATCCAAAATTCAAATAAGGCCAAAAAGATTTTGTAAAGAAAAAGTTGTCAAAACCAGGGTGTCACAAACCTACCCCCCTTAGGATGAATCTCGTCCTCAAGATTCGGTTGCTCAGGGAACAAGTACGGGTATGCGGATCTTAGGAAGTCCTCTCTTTCCCAGGTAGCCTCTTCCTCAGTATGGTGTTTCCACAGTACCTTGTAAAACCTGATCACCTTACTCCGGGTAGTTCTTTCCATTTCATCCAAGATTCTGACAGGTTTCTCTTTGTAGGTTAGATCTTTAGCCAGCTCTATCTCACTCATATCTGCTTGCTTGATTGGTGGTGCAATGCACTTTCTTAATTGTGATATGTGGAACACATCGTGAACGTCAGACAACTCCGGTGGTAGCTCCAACTGATATGCTACCCTGCCTTTCCTCGCAATTACTGGAAAAGGACCGATGTATCTTGGTGCAAGTTTTCCCCAGGTATGAAACCTCTTCACTCCCTTCATGGGGGTTACTCAAAGGTAAGCATATTCTCCGGGCTCAAAGGTCACTTCTCGATGCTTTGGGTCGTAATAACTCTTTTGACGGGACTTGGCTGCCCGAAGACGTTCCTGAATATCCTTAACTTGTCTCTCGACCTCGAGCATCAAGTCCGTGCCAAAGATACGGCTATCTCCTGTCTGAGACCAGTTTAATGGGGTGTGGCATTTCCGCCCATACAGTGCTTCAAAGGGTGACATCTTAAGACTTGACTGATAGCTATTGTTATAGGAAAATTCTGCATAGGGTAGACTATCTTCCCATTTGGGTCCATGAGTAAGGGCACATGACCGAAGCATATCCTCTAGTATCTGATTTACTCGTTCGGTCTGTCCATCTGTCTGTGGATGATACACTGTGCTATGCTTTAGCACGGTTCCCAAGGCTTGGTGCAATCGTAACCAAAATGTGGAGGTAAATAAGGAGCCTCTATCCGAGGTGATAGACTTGGGTACTCCATGAAGGCTGACTATCCGGGACATGTAGAGTTGTGCAAGCTGGTTTGCACTAAAAGTGGTCTTTACCGGAATAAATTGAGCCACTTTTGTAAGC
Organism: Thinopyrum elongatum; assembly: GCA_011799875.1. NCBI lineage: Eukaryota > Viridiplantae > Streptophyta > Magnoliopsida > Poales > Poaceae > Thinopyrum > Thinopyrum elongatum. Next base: position 264,287,493 of record CM022297.1, read on the forward strand.
ATATCCACGATGACCCAGATAGCATCATGTCCTGTTGTTGACTTGGGTAGTCCAACAATGAAGCCCATGCATATGTCATCCCACTTCCATTGGGGAACTGGTAAAGGTTGTAGTAGCCCAGCGGGTTTCTGATGTTCAACCTTGACTTTGTTGCAAACATCACAGCAGGCGACATAATATGCTATATCTCTTCGCATTCCTGGCCACCAAAAGGTTTCTCTTAGGTCTCGATACATCTTAGTGCCTCCTGGATGAATGGAGTAAGCGGACTCATGAGCTTCCCTGAGTATTTGCTGTCTCAGGTTGTCCTGATCGGGTACACATATCCGCTTCTCAAACCATAAGGTGCCTTGGTCATCCACACGAAAAGACTTGGCCTTCCCTTGCTGCATTAACTCCTTGATCTCTTGTATCCCCTTATCTGGTCCTTGAGCCTTTTTAATCTCTTCCATAAGAGTTGGGGTAATTTCTAAGGTATCCGCGTTAACTGGGCCGCATAACACCATATTGAGTTTTGCAAACTCTTCTTGCAACCTGGGGTGAATACTTGCGGTCAGTGTGTTCACGGTGCCTGGTTTTCTAGTGAGAGCATCAGCAACCACATTGGCCTTTCCTGGATGATAATTTATTCCAAGATCATAATCCTTAACCAGTTCTAGCCATCTTCGCTGTCTGAGGTTTAGGTCAGGCTGAGTGAAAATATACTTGAGACTCTTATGGTCCGTGTATATTTCACAGCACTGCCTAATGAGATAATGCCTCCAGATCTTTAAGGCATGTACCACTACTGCTAGTTCCAAATCATGCGTGGGATAGTTTTCTTCATGAGGTCGTAGCTGTCTTGATGCATATGCTACAACCTTTCCTTCTTGTATTAGCACGCAGCCGATTCCACGTCTGGAAGCATCGCAATATATGTCAAAGCTTTTGTGGATGTCTGGAAGAACTAAGACAGGGGCTGTGGTTAGCCTTGTCTTTAGCTCCAAGAAGTTGCTCTCACATTCTGCTGTCCAGACAAACCGTTGATTTTTCTTCAGCAATTCTGTCAGTGGCTTGGCTATCTTAGAGAAGCATTCTATGAAGCGACGGTAATAGCCTGCCAATCCCAGGAAACTGCAGACTTCAGTAACTGAGGCTGGTGTCTTCCAGTTCAGAACCGCAGTTACTTTGCTGGGGTCGACGGCTACTCCTTGTTCTGATAGAATGTGTCCCAGAAATCCCACCTCTTTGAGCCAGAATTCACATTTGCTGAATTTGGCATACAGACGATGGGTCCTTAATCTTTCCAAGACAGCACAGAGGTGTTGTTTGTGCTCTTCTTCATCCTTGGAGTATATCAGGATGTCATCGATGAACACCACCACAAATTTGTCCAGAAAATCCATGAAGACCTTGTTCATCATACTCATGAAATAGGCGGGGGCGTTCGTCAGTCCAAACGCCATGACCGTAAATTCATACAGCCCATATCGGTGGTGAAAGCTGTCTTGGGGATATCCTCTTTTCTGATTTTTAGCTGATGATATCCTGTTCGGAGGTCAATCTTCGAGAATACCCATGCTCCGTTCAGCTGGTCAAATAAAGCGTCAATGCGAGGGAGCGGGTACTTATTCTTGATAGTGACCTCATTCAGCTGGCGATAGTCTACACACATTCATAGACTTCCACCCTTCTTCTTGACAAACAATACGGGTGATCCCCATGGCAAGACACTTGGACGAATGTACCCTTTCTGTTGTAATTCATCCAACTACTTCTTTAATTCTACCAGCTCCAGACTCGGCATATGATAGTATTTCTTATAAATCGGAGCAGTTCCGGGAATTACCTCAATTGCAAATTCTAATTCCCGATCAGGTGGCATCCCTGGTAGTTCTTCAGGAAATACATCCGGAAATTCGCAGACTACCGGAATCAAGTTCATATCCATATCGGTAGCTTGGTATGCCATCCCCTTCCTTGACATCATTTTGCTGGCAAAAAATTTAACCGTCTGTCCTGCCGGGTTAACCAGTGTCACTGTCCTGGTAGCGCAGTTGATGCACACCTGGTGTGGTGTCAACCAGTCCATCCCCAGTATTATATCCAATCCAGGGGACTCAATGGCAATGAGTGTAGGTGGAAATTTAACTCCATGTATCGAGATTTCCAGACCCTTATATATTAGATTTGTTCTGAGCAGGGAGCCAGGGGATTGTACCACCATAATTTTATCCAAGAGCGAAGGGGGAAATTTGTGCAAGGTGGCAAAACTCCGCGAAATAAACGAATGGGAAGCTCCAGAATCAAATAAAATTACTGCAGGTATGTCATTAACAGAAAACATACTGAGGACTACGTCTAGTGCTTCGCAGGCTTCTTCGGCGGAGATATGATGGACGCGTCCGTGGCTGAAATTGTGGCTGGGGCGGCGTCCAATAGTGTTGACCTGTGGCTTGAAGTCGGATGGTGTCTTCCCGTTTCTGGCAGGGCACTGCTTGGAGTAGTGTCCACTTTGGCCGCAAGTAAAGCAAGTGTTATTGTGGTGACAATCCTCCATCATACGCTGTTTGCCAAAGGTCTTATCCTGGTTGACTGTCTTATTGTTGTTGTTGTCATTGTTCCATGCGGGCTTGTATTCAGATGGACCCGACTGCCAAATGCGCGGCTTCTGCACAAACTGCTCATGGTTGTCTTTCTTGGGCTCAAACTTCCGCTTGCGGTCATCATACCTAGACTTGTGTTCTCTCTCTGCTATGAAAGCCTTGTTCACCAAAGTCTGGAAGTTCGGGAAGTCCATCATACAAAGCTGACAACGGAGGGCATGATTCAATCCTCCTAGGAATCGGTCTATCTTCCTCTCTTCAGTGGATACATCATGGGCAGAGTACCGTGCCAGATTGTTAAACTTGTTCAGATACTCTCCCACGGACATATTTCCCTACATGAGAGCAAGAAATTCCCTTTGCTTCACCTTCATTATGCCAGTAGGGATATGATACTTGCGGAATGCCTCTTTGAACTTCTCCCAGGAAATATCTTCTCCGAAAGGCCATGTTATCTTTGTGTTGTCCCACCATATAGCCGCTGGCCCTTCTAGGTAATGGGTGACAAAAGGAACCTTGTCTGCCTCTTCACAGCGGGCTATATCCAACTTCTTTTCCATGGTTCTCAGCCAATCATCAGCCTCCATCGGGTCCACAACTTGACCAAAACTGGGTGGCTTAGTGCGTTGAAAGTCAGACAACTTAGAATGTGTCCCATTGTTGTTATTCTGGCCCACCATAGTCTACATACTCTTCAGGAATTCCATGAGATCCTGATTTCTTTTCTCTTCAAACATCCTCATGATCTGTTCAAGGGTCGGTGCCTGAGGCGGTGGTGGTGGTAAATCTTCTGGTGGTTGTCCTGCTTGTCTGGCGGATCGACGAACGGGGGTTCCATCGCCGCCTTGGCTACTACATCTCTTCATCCTAAATTTGTTCCCATTGCAAAATACCGAATCGATGAGCAACATCCATAAGGGAAACACAGTAATATGACACCAAAAGAGAATTCACGAAAAAGAGGCGAATAAAGCAAACAACATAATTATACAAGATAACCCAACATCGTACATGGCAAGCTAGTAGGGGGAATATCATGGCTAGACTGCTCATATGGCAGTTGACATATGCAAAGATGCATGCACTAAAACTCAAGCCTCCACTCTAGTAACGCGGGTGGCATGAGCACTGCCAAACTGAAGACTCCTTGTCATATGATCCTGAGTCAGAATCAGAACTGATGATGTGGATCGCATCCTACGGGTCAAAGGAAACACGACGACGCTGCTGAGATGGTTCTCCTTCCGGGGAAGTAGGAGCACGATGTCTCAGCATCGGAGCAGCTGGAGTGGCTAGAAGTGAGGCCCACTTTGCCGGGGTCTCACTTCGGCTACCAGACGAAAGGCCTGGTGGGATGGTGGAGCTAGAGGGAGTATCAAACATACGTGGAGGTGGAACGGGCGGTGGATGCACAGTTGGAAATGTAGGATGAGGCAGAGATGATGCTGTAGTCACAGCTGCAAGTGCCCCTTGGACACGAGACAACTCCTCAGCCAAGGAAATGATCATACGGTAACTGGTGTTCAGATAACGAGATAGAACACCAGTGGCACGATCACTTGCCGGATCAACAAGTGCGAAAATGACTCGCCCTGTCGCAGGCGACAGGGTGGGGTAGTGAAAGAAACCTGGATGAGTCTGCATCTCGACCTCGTGGAAACGCAAGTCAGTGAGAGCCTCCATCGCGGCAAACTGGATCGCCAGCTCCGGAGTTGAAGCCGTTTCGCCCTTGGAAGAGCGAGAATAGCTACCAATGTCTGAGCTCGCGGTCAGAAAGGCCTCCGCGTGATACTCATACACTGACTCGGCAAGCTGCTCTCGAAACACCTGGTACACTGGATCTTCGTCGTTGGGATACAGCCGAAGCCAGACGTTACGGAGCAGTATAGGAAAGGTGAATGGTGCTGGCTCATGATGGTAGTGGTACGGCACTGGTGCCATCTACACTCACAATGCCAATGGTTAGTAAAACAATGAATCATGATGCATGCTTTGCAACAATCAAATGCAGCAAGCAAGATGCACACTCAAACCCTACACTACTCGCGGTTTCTAGCGCAGGCTAACTACGGTGTCCTACAGTCAGCACGGCTCTGATACCAAGTGTTGTGGCACCCCGGCTCAAAGAACCGGTTTACCAGTGTTTCCAACCCAGAGATCATGTCTTCTGAAAACACTCAACAACTTGGAACAGAACAGAACTAAACTTTATTGATAATCTTGGGGTACAAGCTCATATTTTACATCGAAAGCAAGGCCGAAGGCACACTCAGTGCTATGGCAGTATCTACATTATTTATGAAACATAATAGGGCCTCGGTACTACTGAATACTTCTATGGCGTAGCGGAACATAGTGGAACTCCAACCACGGGGACACTGCCGTGGACACAGCCTACTTAGCGTAGCCTGAGCCATCGGGACCTCCGTCCTCGGCTTCTCCTGCATCTGGCATGATACGCCAAGTGAGTACTTTGAATGTACTCGCAAGCTCACGACAACCAAATAATGCAGCAAATAATAGCATGGCAAGTAACATGTTAAAATCTAGGTGATTCACTTACTGTCTTCGGTTATCAACTTACTCTCTTTCGGGTTGTCCCACAACCCTCGGAATACTCATATGTCACCAAGTACTTTCGGTCATAAGATGAGTTCTTCCATCATTATTATCACTGTTATGGTTGATCACCTAGTGAGGTCTGGACGGGCTGTCCAATACTGTGGACGCGGCTATTCGAATAGATTTGACACTCTTCAGAGGTTGTACACTTTACCCACACCATGGAGCACCTGACCTCGTGATCCTATTCGGGTGGACCAGCGTTGCTCCAACGAAACCCGCCTGACCCGTGACCCTCCCATCGTACCACCGGCAATCATCCTCCCCCAGAGTCAAGCCCTGGGTGGCCCCTGTGTCACCTCATGACACCTGCCATCGTCGTGGCCAAACTAAACTGTCCCAAACGGGGATGCCGGCACAATACTCAACTGGGCTCACAGGGTTATCGTCGTCTACATGATCAGGGTAGCATGCACGCATAACCCTCCCTAGACGGAGGTACCAGTGAAAGAGCACGGAGCCAGACCAAGTCAAGGCTGTCCCATACCGGCAAATGTGGTTGCACGGATAAGCCCGGACAGGTGACTCAAGATCAACCGGCTAGGTTCATTTAGCAAGCATAATGGCTCATCACAATAACTTGAGTTGGCATCAACTAAGCATTTTAAAGTATTTCACCATGAATTGTTATATAGCAAGTAAATGGAAATAATTAATTTCAATATGCAATGCCATTGAAATGCTCATGAAATGGATGTCATGGCTTGCCTTGCTCTATTGGGTTGCCCAAGAACTCCTGGTCTTCAAAGTTGCCAAAGTTTCCTTCTGAAAATATTTTGAAATAGCAATTTGAAATAACACTGTTTTAATCACCAGAAATTCTGTGAGTGTGAGAAAAATACCAAACTTTACCAGATAATAAAGGAGTTCAAGACAAACCAGATGAAAAAAAAAGTGATTTGGACTTGTAGATAAAAAGTTATAACTGGTCAAAGTTGCTGGTCAAAACTGAGATTTAAAATAAAAACCAGAAACCTGACAGGGGCCACATCGAAGGCGTAAAGTGGAGGGCCGCCTCCACTTACCACTTCACGCGCACGCGGCCGAGCCGCTGACGGGCGGGCCCTGCAGCTGGTTTGAACAGGAGGGGGAGAGGGAAACAGAGGGAGGCGGGGCTCCGGCAGTCGTCCTCGGCGATCTGGGCGGCGGCGTTGTCGGGCGACTGCGGGGATAGAACGAGCGCACAACGGCGAACACGTACGTACCCGCAGGTCAGATAGAGATGGCTGGACGGCGTCGCCCCCTTCTTCTCTAGTGGCGGTGGTGCTCGAGGGTCATCGGAGACGGCGGTTCCGGCAGCGATTCGCTCGGGCAAGAGGTCGAGGAGCACCATTGGAGTGTACTGAGCTCGGGAGTGCAGTCGGACGAGGCTGGGGTAGGGTGGAGAGGGCTGGTGCCGAAGCTTTACTGGCGGCGGAACTCCAGCGAGGTTTGAGGCCAGAGGGCCTCTCGGCCGTGCCTCGCTGCTCGGGAGGAAGATTAGGCGATGGTGGAGTGGGTTGAGGAGCTCGGGAGGCCTGGCGGTGCCCTTTTATAGGCGGGAGGCGAAGCTCGGCGAGCTCTCTGGATCGGCGGCGACGTGGCTATGCCACTGGAGCAAGGATGGCGAGCTGGCCGTCGCAGCGCGGGGTGAAGAGACGAAAGAAGGCAGGGGCATTTAATGCATGAAGAGACGGCTCGCGAGGAAGACGACGGCGGGGTTGCCACTGTGCCCGCACGGGTGCCACTGTGCGGCGCTGCGATGGCGACCGGTGAGGGCTTCTCCGACGAGGGGGAAGGGTCTGGAGGGTCTAGGTGGCATGCGGGGACGATGTTGGCACGCTTGGACGAAGTACGGCGACGCGGGCGTGTCACTCCGACGGGACCCGAGCCTGGCGGCGTCCAGTGCGCGAGCACAGACATGCCACCACCGTGCTCACCACGGGGTTTGGCATCAGGAGGCCACACATGCCTGGCAAACTTTGTCCAGCGCATCGAACTTCGATCTCTCAGCTCACCTACACCTCTGGTTTGGCTAGATTCAGTCTGAAGTGAAGGGTAGCCTCAGCTACAGATTCTGACAGCAAACTTGAGAGGGATCTAGAGAGGAGATGAGCTGGAGTAGTAGCCAGTGGAGATGTCTGGGAGGATCTATGTTGGAAGGACTCTAAACTGGCCAAATTCTAGATTGTTTGGAAAAGTTTTGAGTAGGGTTCATGTACAAACAGGCATACTGGTCCAGAGACTAAATGAGCTTGGTTCACTCATATAGTTGATCTGGTGAAGCTGAATTTTGGTGTGTGGGATTAATTTGGTGAGTAGGAGATGCCATAAAAATTTTAGCTCAAGGGGAAACCTCTAGATGGTACTTCCTTCACAGAGGTTCAAAATGAGCAGAAACTTGGCAGAATTTTGCTGCTGAAAAGTTGTATTGGCCAAGATGATATTTTTGGGTATTGTGGCTAGATAGGTTCCCTAGTATCTCAGGGAATTTATTTGGGGAGTTTCTGAGTTAAGAAAGTAGAGGTTGCTGCACAAATGGACAATTCTGACCAGAGAGAAAATAATTATTCTGGCCAAAAAAATTTATTGGACAATGGAATATTTTTGAAGATTATGAGGCTATATGATGGTGAGAAGGTGTGGTAAAAATTTGGGATCTTTCTGATCATCAGAACTATAGGTTGCTTCACAACCCATAGTGATGTCATAGTTTCCCAAAGAAGAAAATAAATTATTTGGAAAAGATTGAATATTGAAATTTGGTCCAAGAGGGATGTGACAGGGTTTTGGCAAGGTGGTGATGGTTTTGGATCAAGAGGTTCAAGGATTCATAAGTCCAAAATCACTTGAAAGGATTCAAAAACCATCCAAAATTCAAATAAGGCCAAACAGATTTTGAAAAGAAAAAGTTGTCAAAACCAGGGTGTCACACAAAAAGCTTTGTAAAAATGAAGTGTGTGGAATGACTTTGGTCATAAGTTTACCTGTGGGTGATGAGGTCAAAGTTACACGGAAGGGTGATGATGGACACTTGAGTGCGATAATTAATTCTGCGCTCTATAGGGCACACGGATGAAGAAACCAACTGTGTGCAATAATGTCGAAGATCGCGGTCGAGTTAGCTATACAGATCATGTGTTGTGAGATCGACAAGGTAAACACATTCGAGACTGGTTTATAAAATCTAAGTCCATTGCATATTAATGTCAAAATAGTGCTACCAATGTACGAGTCTCATACGATGCCATTTCAACGATTGTACCACAAAAGCTCGAAATATTACAAGGTTCAAATTCCAGAGTTATATGGCTCAAATTCGAAGATTACAAGGTTCAAACTGATATTTGAAATGAAATTCAGCTCATCAGCTAGAAACGCCCGCGTTGATCCACTGAACATGGATATAAGAGAGGTTCAAACTAATATTACCACTTTTAAGGCTGGTTTCGAAACCTCATAATTTTTGCAAAGGGGCCAACCACTGGGAAGTCATGTATGGGGTTGACACGATGACTTCCGATTACTCTGTCATCTGAAGTTCCAAAATGAAATTCAGCTTTTTTAGAGCCTATTCCATTCTGCCACAGCCGCCGGCGCTGATCAACAAACCATTCATTTTTGCGAAATAAATGTAGGGCAAACCTCATTACCTTCAGCACCCTTGCTCTAACAACAAAGAACCTGGTGAATATAATCTCCGGTAAGGTCCCTTGGTAGGAGTTCAAAGTAATTTATGAGAGATGCAAATCTAGGCATTCGATGTGATTGTTATATTGTATCACATTATCCACCACCGGGCCTAATCTTATCTGCAAAAGAAGAAAACGTGTTAGTGCCTACATGCAGTTTTGAACACTACTACCGGCCTATTTGGTTTGCAGGATTTGTAAAATGCACTAACAGGCCATCTTCGATCCGACATGATTAACATGGGCATTTGATTAAAATCTAGAAAAATGTAGCCTTCTTCACAAGAGGTTGGAGTGGATCAAAAGTTCCCTAAGAAAACTAATACAGATGAATCCAAAGGAGAAATGCTTATGAATTGTAACCATATGGATCAAGCAACCAATATGGGGGGACATGTATGTATTGAAATCCTCCAAAAATCCTTTAGAAATCGTAGTACATTGTCATTGTAAACTTGAAAAAAGGTGTCAAAATTGAACTCCCTTATGGTTAACATTTAATAGGAAAGGAACAGCACCTCGATATATAGCTTCTCCAGGCACGGAAAGCATCTTAGGAAACTGACAACTTGGTCCAGGTTGGGGCCGATAGATTCTAGTGCCAAAACCTTCACTGTGCGCAGTTTCGGGATCAAGCTTGTCGGAATCATTTTCTGGATGACAGACGAACATACATCTTCAAAATTCGAAATAATGTTAATTTCTATAAGGAGAGGTAGAAGGCGGCTGTTGTACCTGAACGGGTGTGGATCCAATAACAAGTTCGGAGTATTTGTCAGACGACTAACCCACCACTGTCAATTTCGGCGCAGAAATGACATTTATTCTTGTTGGACCTTCTTGATCAACTACAAGTAATCTCTCAAGTGAAGGTGTGTCCTCAATGACCATACCGTGGTACACATTTTGTGATGTCTTCTTGCAGCACCAACAACACACATAAATAGTCCCGAGAGTCATGGAGGTGATGTGGAAGCTACTCAACCCATTGATCGCCTGAAGACAAAGGTACTCGAGTGCAGTAACGCCACGGAGCAGGCGCTCCATGTCACCGTCGGGGAGGCAGACGGCGACGAGCTCGAGGTGCTTCAGTCATGGTAGAATAAAAGCGGGCGCGTCATTAAGGTGGGGGATGGCAGTTCCTGAACTTGGCGACGCGCAACGTGGGCGCGGGGCGGAGCGCGGACGTTGGCAGCAACCGCATATGCCCATCATCAAAAGTGAGCTCCTTGAGCTGATCTAGGGCGGGGGATTGGAACCACTCATCAAGCTTGGCTTGGTCCTTGCCGTTGGAAAGGAACTTGCCCATGCTAAGGCCTCTGGTTGGGCCATGGTGACTGTCGAGGATCTGGGAGAACGCATCCAAGCTTTTGCGATAGCCATGGCAGAGCTCGTGGGTGTCGATGAGGTTAAGAGGGGTGGAGTGCCATAGGGGGCGCCACCGCCGGGAAAGGACGGTTGTCCGCGCCCCATATTTGATTGGGAGGAGGGAGGCGATGACTATCAACATATCATCGGGGAGGCTGCTGATGAAGTCTAGGCCTGCTGGAGTCGCTTGCGGTTCTTGCTCGACCCGCCTCTGCTTGTTGGCAGCCTCGTTCTCCACCTCCAGAGTCTCCTTGTCAGTGGCGCTTTCTGATAGAAGTGGGAAACAAGGAATATTTAGTTAAAACAGGGCAATAGAAAAGTGTATTGGTAACTAGAAATTAGTAGGTAGGAATAGAGTAAGAAAATGGAATAAAAATTGGTTGCTTAAATACTAGACAATTCCTTTGATATTGATGGGTAAGTCAACATGCAGATACTTGAAAAGAACGCTTACTTCGAACAAAGTCTAGACGGATGATATCGTTGGGGAAGTTAGCATATATCTCATGACCAAGCTCTTTTATGTGCAGTGCAATTTTAGTGCCAGATTTCAGTACATAAAACTTAGAAATTTCTTTCCAAAGGCCAGTGCCAAAATAGGAGTCACCACGTTCATCAAGTCTTACAGTAGCAACGATTGTAAATCCATGGTTTGTATTCAGTATGACAGCCCTGCAACTTTGATTTATGTAAAGGGCAAGATTGTGTACTACAGATTATGTTGCATAGCAAGGGACGCGCTGCAGAAAGTGGTAGGACTGTTAAAGAATATGGTAACATGCAAATATGGGCGAAATTGAAAGAACTGTACAACAGTTGAAATCAAAGGACAAAAATCTATAATTAAACAGATAGGGTAACCATGATATCATGGAAATATGAGAGTAATCGAAAGAACAATACATCATTAATTTGCCTAATATAGAAAGAAGAGGGAAAAAATCCCCTTTGACGTATATGCTACATGTGGCACCTTTATCCAAATGTAGCAATATTTAGTATAAATTCAGGAAAGTAGGCCATGCCAACCGATTTAGGGTGAGATTAAACATACCGCGCGCATCCTCAAGTCATCTGGTACGGTGAGATGGAACTCCATGGATGTCTGGCCGAGGCCGCAAAGTCCTGATGTGTCCGCGCACTGTACACTCTATGAATGAAAGAAAACCCTCAAATTAGCTCGAATAAAAATGAATTCACGGTGTCGGCCGGGTGATTAAAGGAGGCAGATGATCTAGGATAAGAGATGAGATAATATCTCATTAAATTTGTTACCTTGTTGTCCATGAGAAAAAACCCTCAATACGGCGGATTCCCCAATTGGGCGGAGCTGGGTCGACTGCGAGCAGCGTCAAGAAAGTGGATGGCGATAGGCGGCGGCAAGCGGAAGTGGCGAAATGCAGTGGAGTTTGTCGGCAGCCTAGCGGCGGCGACATGCGTCGAGCTAAGTGGTTGCCGCGGCGATAGACGGTGCCATGCAGAGTCACGGAGGAGCTTGTGCAGGTGTGAATGGGGACCGGAGGCGGTGGCGGGCGGGGTGAGGGTTTTTGTGACGTGGGGATGGTGAGGGTTTTCTTTTTTTCTTTTTTGAATTGGGTGGTGAGGGTTTTCTGTCCCACAAAGAGTTTCGGAGGCAACGGTTTGCTAGAGCCAACCGTGTGTGATTGACGTAATAGGGAAAATGAATGTCATTGCACATGGTTCCAATTTTGGGAACCGTGTGTGATTGACGTACTAATTACATCCATATCCCACATTTAGACATAAGTAAACATAGATTAAACATGAACCGAACTGATTGCATATCCCACATTTAGACATCAACCGAACTGATTGCATCCATATCCCACATTTAGACATAAGTAAACATAGATTAAACATACTCAGACATAGATAATATGCGTACACAAGCATAGTTCAACCATCATTAAGACACTACATAGCCATACATAGTTCGATCCCACATCTCATCTCATCTGCCGGCACGATCCTGAAGCTTCTCCAGGTACACGGCGTACGCGGCGTGCGCCACCCTGCGAGAATACTTCTGCTTGAAGGAGCCAACGGCTCATCCTCTTGCATGCGCTAGAACATTTTGATATGCGTGATGAAGCTTTTGGTTGCAAAATGGGCATCGAAAGCCACCATTCCAGGTCCTAATACGCCTGTTATGCATTTCCGCATAAAGCTCCTCGGGATTTGCCTCTTGTACCTCCTCTGGCCATCTTCATCCGCGTTGTCGACTTCGTCAGACATCACCTATACATATAGTAAAAAAAATGTGGCGTCAAATTTGGAATACAAGCTAATCTCTAGCGAACATTTGGAAGTTGCCAAAATTTGGCATCAAATCAATGTTTACATGTCGTAAAGTAGGATTAGGAATTTATGGCTATTTTTTTAGACATATCCAGAGATTATGGTTTGATTTTTAAGCACAATCGTCTATGTACATACCAATCTTGAAGAAAATAATGGCACAAACATATATGTAGGTCATTCAAAATCAATTGTCAAGACCTGGCTAGGAATTATTAGCACGAACACTAACCCTAGTCGGATTATTAGCAGAAATCATTTGCACAGATGAAACAACTAATCACTTATCACTTGTACCATTCAAACAATAAATACACTACACGGATCTAACGAAACTTACTCAGATTTCATGGATTGGGAGAACATAACCATAGGATTTCTATTCCAAAAAGGGGGAGGCAGGACGGAGGAGTAACCGGAGAAACCCTAGGATGTATTTGACACATAAATGGGTATAGATGACTAACCGGTTCTCCGTCGTCGTCGGAGTCGTCGCCCGAGTCATCCGTGGAGTCGGTGTGGACCTCCGGCTCCGGCTGTGGAAGCACGACGCCGTCGACGACGTCAGGGTGTAGCGATGCCTCGCCGGCAGCGACAGCAACCTCTGTCTCCGTCTCCACCCCGTGCTCCGGTGCTTCAGCAGCCCCGGCGTTGCCACTCCCTCCGATGGGGCACTTCAGCGGCATTCTCATACACTGACGGCTTTGAGGACTGAGAGCGGCGTCGAGGATGCAAGCGGAGAGAGAGGATTGTGTTTGTGGCAAGGATGGGGGGTGCGGCCGCTCGGGCGCGCCATTAATATGGAGTAGTGGGAGAGAGGCGGGCAGCGGTCAAACCGTTGGCTCGCTTCCCGGTGAGCCTGTGCACCGGACTGCTGGCATGCCTACCATCATTTCACACAGCTACTCACACGCCTCCCGATGACACGGCGCAGCGAGCACGCCTCCCGTCAATTCACACACCTGCACGCACGCCTCCCGGTCTGCTTGAGCGGCGGACTGCTCGCATGCGTCCCGTCAACTCATGCCTGCTCGCACGACACACGGGTCGCGTGGTGGCACGTATATTTTTTTTTCTATTTTGATGATTATAATGCTGCCGCTTTATTGCTGATCTAAAGCATGGCACGTATCCATTGTTGGTCTAACGCCCACGGTTCGAATAAATAATCCGTTTGCGATATTGGTTCCCAATTATTAATAATATCCCGTTTGTAAGAAGATAAAGATTACATCAAAAGTTGTCTCAAATTTGACAAAAAAATGTACAATGCCACTGTGTATTGGTGTCCATATGACAACACGATAAGTTTCATGAATTTCAAATAAGTTTTGGATGTACTAGATTTTAAAAATCAAGATTCTCAATGTTCGAAATTTCTTGCACGGGGAGTAAACATATGCACCCAGTGAGACACATGTGTTTTTCCAATCCATTTAGGTGCACTGTCACGTGTGCATGTAGCTCAAATTTGATTTTTGCACATTATACCCCTAGAAAATCAATCAATGTACTAAAACGTCTTAATGATCTCTGTTTTTTTTCAAAATTAAAACGTCCCTCCTTTGGTAACATATGTTCATCATGGGAAAATTTAACATGCATCGTAGTTGCGATGGATGCGCGGTGTGTGTGTGTGTGTGTGTGTGTGTGTGTGTGTGCGTCTGGGGGGGTGGTGGCTGGCAGTACACTACGAGTCGTGAGCCACCATGTGGGTTGGGCATTTTGTGAGGCAGGTGCCACATCAGAGTCGTGAATTCATTATTTAAAACATTACACAACCCTTTCATACATATATGTTTTGGCCACATGCAATCGGTGGTTGTCCTACACGACACCTCACTCGCATGTGACGCTTTCTGTGGGCCCGCGAGGTCATCGTCCATCACTTTGACCAACAGCCGGCAGAGAGGTTAATTTGACCAGCAAGGTAGATATTTTTTTGTTTGCGTTATGGTGGGAGTATATAGTATGTGTCGAAGAGGTGGGAGGGGACTACCATATATACTACGTACGCGTCTATGCTCAGTGTCGGGACTTTTTGGTTTCCGAGACACGTGCCACATCAAAGTTGTGCATTGGCTATTAAAAGATCACACAACACCTCTTTGGGCCACATGCATGCAGGCGGTGGTTATCCTAGGACACTCACGTGTGACGCTTCCATCTGCAGGCTCGCGAGTTCATCGTCGATGCATGCATCACTTTAACCTTCATCGGGAGAGATTAATTAATTTCACCATCAAGGAGGATTCTTTTTGGGTTGTATTATTGTAGTAGCATATAGTATGCGTCGAAGAGGGGGAAGGGGACCAGCATATGTAGTACGCTTCATGAACCTTGCTGTGTGTGGGGGCTTTACGGTTTTCGAGGCATGTGCCACATCAAAGTTGTGCATTTTGGGTATTCAACATATGTTTGGCCCACATGCAAAGCGATGGTGGTTGTCCTCTCGCACCCACTCATGCGGTTATCAATGATATCGATGCTTTCCATCTGTGGGCCCGCTTGGTCCATCACTACTTTGCCTGACAACTAGAGAGGTTAATTTTACTTAGGAGGGGATTATTTTTTTGTTTGTATTACGGTATATAGGTCATGCTCTGGGATGACATGATACAGTTTGAGCACTACACATGTGTGTGTACACATGAATCCCTCTCCCGTCAAGTCGAAGTGGCCAGTACCACGACACGTCATGAACCGATCTCGCTCTATGTGGGGACTATATGATTTTCGACGCACGCGCCACATCAATGTTGTGAATGGTATTCAAACATGCATGCACACATCACCTCCATACATACATATGCATGTAGTGGTTGTCTTCGAACGGTACACTCCCTCGTGTGGTTATCGGCGACACGCCTATATATTCATGGGCCCGCGTGGACATCCATGATCACTTTGACCGACAACAAGATAGGTTACCATGGCGGATTCTTCCTTTGGTTCGTGTTATCGTAGTAGGTCATGGTGAGATTCATACCTAATTAAGTTTGAGCGCATACTATGCATGCATGCATGCATGAATCCCCATCATCGGCTCGAAGTGTGGTGTGACATACATATGCATCGTCAACTAACCCTCGCTCTGTGTGGGGATTTTTGGTTCCAAAGCACGGTGCCACATCAAAGTTGTTCCATTGTGTATTCAAACATCAACACCTCCATACATATGTTTGGGCCACACGCAGGCAGTGGTTGTCTTCGGGGACTAGCTACTTGCGTGATTATTGGCGAGCTAGCCCATCTCTAGGGTCGCATGGACGGCCATCACTTTGACCAACAACAAGAGAGAGGTTGTACGACCAAGGTGGATTATTCTTGGTTCATTTTACGATACATCTTGTTGAGATGCCCTCTCCCGCCGACTGAAAGTGTGTGTGTGTGTGCGCGCGCGCGCGTGTGTGTGTGTGCGTGTGTGTGTGTGCGTGCATGTGTGTGTGTCTGTGTGCGTCTGTGCATGTGCATGTGTGTGCGCGTGCATGTGTGTGTGTGTGTGATGGGAGCGGGACTGCTACTTCGCACTTTGCTAGGTGAACCTCCGTGGGGGCAGGCATGCGTTCATAGCTTAGGATTCCCCTCCTGCCGACACGAGGGGGGAAGCAATACCGTGCGCTTTGCGAGGTAGGTGCCACATCAAAGTTGCATTTGGTATTTGAACATCAAACCACCCTTTTCATATATATATTTGGTCCACATGCAAGTGTGTTCGTGTTCTGACCCTTTCTCGCGTCATTTTTGCCAAATTTATGAACATTAGACAAGTCGGATGACGCAACAGACACAGTTCACTCACACTAACCGTGTGCCACGCCGGTGCCCATGTCACGCACCTCAGCACAGTACATTCGGATCCACGAGGCTTCCCCTCTCAAAAATATCTACCCGCATGCAGGTTTTTTTTGTTTGATAACACACGGCTACTATGTTTCAACCGTGTGTGATGTTTGTAGTTCCCGCTCCCGCCTGCATCCCTCGAAAATATCTGCCCGGCTCGAGGGTTTTTCTGTTTCATAACACACGGTTGTTATTTCCGGACCGTGTGCGGTGCACCATCATCCAAATTTTCAATAGCCCCGGCATTTCACTCTCGCGTCTGACTCCCGCGTATTAAATTTTTTAGTAGCCGCGTCATTTCCTCAAACACACCCCTGATACGTCTCCAACGTATCTCTAATTTATGAAGTATTCATGCCATGTTTACAACAATTTTATATGGTTTGGGTATGATTTGCATGGAACTAACCTGGACTGACGTTGTTTTCAGCAAAACTACCGTGGTGTTGTTTTTTGTGCAGAAATGAAAGTTCTCCAAATGAGCTGAAACTTTTTGAGTTTTTTTTTGGAACACAAGAGACCCCCGAAGCTTCGTGGAAGGACCAGAAGGTGAAGGAGTAGGGCACAAGACACCGGGGCGCGCCCCGGTGGGTTGTGCTCACCTCGAGGCCCATCTTAGCGTGAAACCAACGCCAAAAATTCCTATAAATAGAGAAACCATCAGGGGTAACCCTAGATCAGAAGTTCCGCCACCGCAGGCCTCTGTAGACACGAAAACCAATCTAGACCCCGTTCCGGCACCCTGCCGGAGGGGGAAATCATCACCGGTGGCCATCTTCATCATCCCGGCGGCCACCACGATGAGGGGGGAGTAGTCCACCCTCGGGGCTGAGGGTTTGTACCAGTAGCTATGTGTTTAATCTCTCTCTCTCGTGTTCTTGAGATGGCACGATCTTGATGTATCGCGGGCTTTGTTAATATAGTTGGATCATATGGTGTTTTCCCCTCTCTATCTTGTTGTGATGAATTGAGTTTTCCCTTTGAGATTTGTTTTTATCGGATTGAATACTTTTATGGATTTGAGAGCACTTGATATATGTCTTGCATATGAATACCCGTGGTGACAATGGGGTATTATATTGATTCACTTGAGATATGTTTTGGCACTCAACTAGCGGATTCCCGAGGT
Organism: Thinopyrum elongatum; assembly: GCA_011799875.1. Lineage (NCBI taxonomy): Eukaryota > Viridiplantae > Streptophyta > Magnoliopsida > Poales > Poaceae > Thinopyrum > Thinopyrum elongatum. The sequence goes on from CM022297.1 coordinate 264,305,030, forward strand.
GACATTGGGGTAATCTATGCATAGGGGTTGATGCACGTTCTCATCTTTTGTTTCTCTGGTAGAAATCTTGGGGCAATCTTTGAGGTTCTTTGTGTTGGATTGAGTATTATGAATTTGAATTTGCTTTGGTGTTATTTTAGTATGAACTCTTGATAGATCGATCGGAAAGAATAACTTGGTGTTATTTTAGTACGAACTCTTGATAGATCGATCGGAAAGAATAACTTGGTGTTATTTTAGTACGAACTCTTGGATAGATCGATCGGAAAGAATAGCTACAAACAATTTCTTCTTATGTTCTCCGCTAGATAAGAACTTTGGAGTGATTCTTCATCGCACTTTGAGGGATGGTTATATGATCCAATTAGATTAGCATTGTTGAGAGATTGCACTAGCAAAAGTACGGACCCTAGGCTTCATTTTCAAGCATTGCAATACTGTCTGTGCTCCGTTTTATCAATTGCTACCTTGCTGTTTGTTTATTGTTCCTATCACAAAAATCAATATCTACTATCATTACTATGCTTTTATTACCATCTCTTCACCGAACTAGTGCACCTATACAAATTACCATTGTATTTGGTGTGTTGGGGACACAAGAGACTCTTTGTTATTTGGTTGCAGGGTTGTTTGAGAGAGACCATCTTCATCCTACGCCTCCCACGGATTGATAAACCTTAGGTCATCCACTTGAGGGAAATTTGCTACTGTCCTACAAAACTCTGCACTTGGAGGCCCAACACGAGTCTACAAGAACAAGTTGTGTAGTAGACATCAAGCTCTTTTCTGGCGCCGTTGCCGGGGAGGTGAGTGCTTGAAGGTATATCTTTAGATCTTGCAATCGAATCTTTTAGTTTCTTGTTTTATCACTAGTTTGGTTTATAAAAGAAAACTACAAAAAAATATGGAATTGAGGTTGCATCATATTATTCATCTTTATAATGTCTTTCGTGAAAATGATGGAAAGGAAAATTGTGCTCAATTGATAGAAGAAGAATTCTATAAAATGTTTTACAAAAAATCTTTGAATGATGAGCATGATTGCAATGTTGTTGGTATGAACTCTTTGAATATCCATGATGCTAACGATATGCAAAGCCATAAGCTTGGGGATGCTATGTTTGATGAAGATGATATTTTTTGCCCCCCAAGTTTTGTTGAGAAAATTTATTATGATGAAAGCATGCCTCCTATTTATGATGATTATATTGATGAAAGTGGATTTGGAGAGGTCATGGCTTTATTTAATGATGAATCCACTATTTTGGAAGAGGCTTCAATTGATTATGAGAACAAAGTTACTATCTATGATGATTATGGTGATGACATGTATGCTATAAAGAATTATGATAACCATGAAACTTGTCATCATGATTTTAATTTTCAACCTCATGATAGTTATTTTGTTGAGTTTGCTCCCACCACTATTCATGAGAATAAATTTGCATATGTGGAGAGTAGTAAAAAAACTATGCATGTGGCTCATGAAAAGAATGCTTTATGTGATAGCTATATTGTTGAATTCATTCATGATGCTACTGAAAATTATTATGGGAGGGGAAGATATGCTCATATATATTTCAACAACATCAAGTTTCCTCTCTTTATGTTGAAAGTTTTGAAGTTGCACTTGTTTTGCCTTCCTATGCTAGTTGATTCTTGCTCCCATAATTTGTTTTCTCACAAAATCCCTATGCATAGGAAGTGGGCTAGACTTAAATGTGCTAGTCATATGCTTCATGATGCTCTCTTTGTGTTTCAATTTTTATCTTTTATGTGAGCATCATTGAAATCATCATGCCTAGCTAAAAGGCATTAAAGAAAAGCGCTTATTGGGAGACAACCCAATACTTTTACCTACTGTTTTTGTGTGTTCACATGGTTAGGCTACTGTATTGATCTTGTTTTGTAGCTTTTGTTTCAATAAAGTGCCAAGTAAAGCCTTTGGGATAGTGTGGATGATAGTTGACTTGATTCTGTGCAAAAACAGAAACTTTTGCACCCAGTAACATAATTGTTTAAATTCACTGGAGCGTCTAAAAACTCTGAATTTTTAAAGTTGATGGTTATACAACTTTTCTACGATTTCATAATTTTTCAGAATTTTTGGAGTTACAGAAGTATGACCTTAATTCAGATCTTTACATATTGTTCTGTTTTTGACAGATTTTGTTTTCAATGCATAGTTTGCTTGTTTTATGGTTTCTATGGCTTATATTGCTTAATATAAATTGTGGAAATTGTATAGTACAGTAGGCATTGTGTGAGAACAATTATGAATCTTGTCTTTGACAGTACCAAAGTGAATGAATTGTCTTTATCATACTAACCCATCTCACGAAGTTTCATTAAGTTTTGTGTGATTGAAGTTTTCAAGTTTTGGGTGAGATATCGATATGAGGAGAATAAGGAGTGACAAGACCCTAAACTTGGGGATGCCCAAGTCACCCCCAAGGCAATATTCAAGGAAGATCCAAGCAACTAAGCTTGGGGATGCCCCGGAAGGCATCCCCTCTTTCGTCTTCAACATTATCGGTAACCTCACTTGGAGCTATATTTTCATTCGTCACATGATATGAGTTTTGCTTGGAGAGTCATTTTATTTTAATAGGATTTGCTTGCTGTTATTTATAATAATGTTTTTCATCTCTTACTTCAATAAAAGTGGCAAGGATAGCCTTCACCATGCTTATTTTGCAAATATATGAGTTGCTGTTTCAAAAACAGAAAGTTTATCTCTGTTGCAATAATTCTCCAGAAAAGTAAGAATGTGATAAAATGTTGAATTTTTTTGTAAAATAAGCTATGATAAATTTTCTACAGTGCTGTAATTTTTGAGAAATATTGGATTTAGGGAAGTATGAAGAATATTGCATTCTTTACAGACTATCCTGTTTAGACAGATTGCTGTTATGTTTGCATTGTTTGCATATGTTTGCTTGTTTAATGATTCTATTTGAGGATAGGAGTATTAAATATACAGAGGCATTTAGTATGCAATGTTGAATAATAATTTTAGTGATTTGCTACAGTAGAGAATGATAAGGTTATTGCATTGATTTATACTAACTTATCTCACGAGTTTTGTTGAGTTTTGTGTGGATGAAGTTTTTAAGATTTAGGGAAACCGTGATATAAAAGGAATTAAGGAGACACAAAAGCTCAAGTTTGGGGATGCCCAAGGCATCCCAAGATAATATTTCAACAAGTCTCAAGCATCTAAGCTTGGGGTTGCCCCGGTAGGCATCCCACCTTTCTTCATCAACAATTATCGGTTAGCCTCGGTTGAGCCTAAGTTTTTGCTTCTTCACATGAGTTGTGCTATTCTTGGAATGTCATTTTATTTTGTTTTGATTTCTGTTTTAATAAAATACTTAGATCTGAAAATTTTGAATAAGAGAGAGTCCTCAATTAGCTACCCATTTACTTAACTACTTGCATGATCTTCACTTATATCTTTTTGGAGTAGTTTGTCATTTACTCTCGTGCTTCACTTATATCCTATGAGTAAATTGTTGAACAAATTGAATGTAATGAAGTTGAAATTATATGCTCATATCATGCCTAGTGGTAGCTTCACATTGGGTTTAGGAAGTGAAATCTTTTGAAGCTTGACAATCACAATATTGGTCATACAAGCAATTCATGAATGATTAGTAGAAGGAAGAGAACTTTCACATGCAAATATATTATCTTGGACATCTTCTATGATTGTGAATACCCATTAATTATTTTCAAACTTGAGCAAATTAGTTGAAGTTGGACAAGGAAGACAACGTAATGAGTTATGGTTATGTATATTTCCATAGAAGTTATATTGTCATGGATCCTCCAACATGTGGTGTTTGCCTAGGATCTTTTGCTAGCCAAAAAATCGTACTAAGTAGAGATACTACTTGTGCATCCAAAAACCCTTAAACCTAGTTTCTTGCCATGAGTGTGCACCATACCTACCTATGGATTGAAGAAGATCCTTCAAGTAAGTTGTCATCGGTGCATAAAGCAATAAAAATTGCTCCTAAATATGTTTGATCTTTTATTGTAAGGGAAAATTGAGCGTTGTACAAACTTGTGATGGCAAAGTAATAAAAGCGACGGACTGCATAATAAAGGTTGCTATCATAAGGGGCAATATAACGTGACGTTCCTTTGCATTAAGAGTTTGGGCATCCAAAAATAAAAAGCGCATGACAACCTCTGCTTCCCTCTACGAAGGGCCTATCTTTTACTTTTCAGTATTTACTTTTATGCAAAGAGTCAATAGTATGAAATCTCATTTCAACCTCAACTATTCTCTAGTTGGCAAGCATCATGTGGTGGGGAAAGATCTAGGCACATATGATCAGTCAGATTTATTTGATCATGATTTATTATTGTTGACAATTATCTCTATGATAAATGAGTTGGGAGGCAAAACATTAAGCCCCTATCTTTCTCTGTGTTCAATGGATGCCATTTGTTCTAAGAATATGCTTTGAGTACTAGCAATCATGGAAGACTATATGATGATTGAGTATGTGGAGCTCTTACTTAGACTCTGTTGAATAAGTTGAATTGCAATTGTTTGGTGACTAAGAATATAGGTTGTTGAGTTTCAAGAGAATTCATTGTTTGAACCTTAACATGTGAATTGATTGCTACTTTGTCATGATGAGTTTTATGAGAAAGAGTTACTGTTATGATGCTAGGAAAAGTGATTGAAATTATCATTGATCAAACTTATGCACTATGTTAGCATTCACACTTCATAAATTATTTCTTTTATCATTTACCTACTCGAGAACGAGTAGGAATTAAGCTTGGGGATGCTGATACGTCTCCAATGTATCTATAATTCATGAAGTATTCATGCCATGTTTACAACAATTTTATATGGTTTTGGTATGATTTGCATGGAACTAACCCGGACTGACGCTGTTTTCAGCAGAACTACCGTGGTGTTGTTTTTTGTGCAGAAATGAAAGTTCTCCAAATGAGCTGAAACTTCTTGACGATTTTTTTGGAACAAAAGAGACCCCCGAAGCTTCATGGAAAGACCAGAAGGTGAAGGAGCAGGGCACAAGACACCGGGGCGCGCCAGGGGGCCCATGCGCGCCCCGGTGGGTTGTGCTCACCTCGAGGGCCATCTTAGCATGAAACCAATGCCAAAAATTCCTATAAATAGAGAAACCATCAGGGGTAACCCTAGATCAGAAGTTCCGCCACCGCAGGCCTCTGTAGACACGAAAACCAATCTAGACCCTGTTTCGGCACCCTGCCGGCGGGGGAAATCATCACCGGTGGCCATCTTCATCATCCCGGCGGCCACCATGATGATGGGGGAGTAGTCCACCCTCGAGGCTGAGGGTTTGTACCAGTAGCTATGTGTTTAATCTCTCTCTCTCTCTCTCGTGTTCTTGAGATGGCACGATCTTGATGTATCGCGGGCTTTGTTAATATAGTTGGATCATATGGTGTTTTCCCCTCTCTATCTTGTTGTGATGAATTGAGTTTTCCCTTTGAGATTTCGTTTTTATCGGATTGAATACTTTTATGGATTTGAGAGCACTTGATATATGTCTTGCATATGAATACCCGTGGTGACAATGGGGTATTATATTGATTCAATTGAGATATGTTTTGGCACTCAACTCGCGGATTCTCGAGGTGACATTGGGGTAATCTATGCATAGGGGTTGATGCACGTTCTCGTCTTTTGTTTCTCCGGTAGAAATCTTGGGGCACTCTTTGAGGTTCTTTGTGTTGGATTGAGTATTATGAATTTGAATTTGCTTTGGTGTTATTTTAGTACGAACTCTTGATAGATCGATCAGAAAGAATAACTTGGTGTTATTTTAGTATGAACTCTTGATATATCGATCGGAAAGAATAACTTGGTGTTATTTTAGTATGAACTCTTGGATAGATCGATCGGAAAGAATAGCTACAAACAATTTCTTCTTATGTTCTCCGCTAGATAAGAACTTTGGAGTGATTCTTCATCGCACTTTGAGGGATGGTTATATGATCCAATTAGATTAGCATTGTTGAGAGATTGCACTAGCGAAAGTACGGACCCTAGGCCTCATTTTCAAGCATTGCAATATCGTCTGTGCTCCGTTTTATCAATTGCTACCTTGCTGTTTGTTTATTGTTCCTATCACAAAAATCAATATCTACTATCATTACTACACTTTTATTACCATCTCTTCGCCGAACTAGTCCACCTATACAAATTACCATTGTATTTGGTGTGTTGGGGACAGAAGAGACACTTTGTTATTTGGTTGCAGGGTTGTTTGAGAGAGACCATCTTCATCCTACGCCTCCCACGGATTGATAAACCTTAGGTCATCCACTTGAGGGAAATTTGCTGTTTACCTACAAAACTCTGCACTTGGAGGCCCAACACGAGTCTACAAGAACAAGTTGTGTAGTAGACATCAACCCCCCTCCACACACACACCCCCCAAAACCTCCTCGGGCGCGCGCGCGTGCGCGCACACAAACACACACACACACACCACAACCCCTCCCTCGCTCGAAACCCTAGCAAGGTCGCCGCCGCCGCCGCAAGGCCTCCATTGTCAACATCTGCCGGTTTGCCCATGCAGCTTACCCACTGATCTCCATACCCAGGCCGCCCTGAGTTTCTTAGATGACGCCTGCCAAACACCCCCTTTCCCACAGATCGCCATCCCCATCCCCCACTCCAGAGCGTCGCAGCCTAAGCCCGACTACGCTTCCTGTGGAGCTCGAGGAGCGACTGGCCCAAAAGAGGTGTATCATGGCCTCTTCGCCCGACGTCGCCGAGGTGGCCGCCGAGGAAGACGACGACCATTACTGGCCGCGGGCACTCAACCAGCGGGCTAGAGTATGCGGGTATGTCGCGGACGCCGGCTATGACATCGAGGTCGTCGACAGCGACGACCTGACGCGGGCTATGTCACAGGTTAAGTGGCCCACCCCCAACCCCTCGGGTTCAACCGTCGTTGATCTCATCCATGGCCCTGCCGCTGGTCTCCTCTGGCTCGCTGTCAAGAATTTTCCATCCTACATCGCCATCGAGCCCTTTTGTCATTTCTGAAGGACCCATTCTGCGACGCTGGCTTGGGATCCACAGCTTCCAAGTCGGATCTCATCGACGGCGACCACGAGGAGGGCACCCTCTCTGGCTCTTCCAAGGGGAAAGAGCCCATCTGCTCTTCCAAGGGGAAAGAGCCCGTCTGCGACATCAGGGAGGGCACCCTACAGTCGTGCTCTTCCAAGGGGAAGGAGCCCATTTGCGACAACATGGAGCGCACCCAGGGTCCGTGCTCTTCCCACGTGAACGAGCCCATCCGTGACAAGTGAGGAAACCCATGATTTGTTTTGCCGTGCCTCTTCACAGGGGGAACCCATGATTTGTTTTGTCGAGTCCCTTTTGTAGTGTAGTGAGAATATGTCCAATTTTAATTGCTTTATTTGGTTGTTTGCAGTATGCCTTGTTTATTTTAGTTGTTCACAATGTGATGCTCTATATGTGCAACTATTTACTGTGCAGTACATTTTTATCAATACCACTTTTAAACATACCGATAGGAATGCATATATTTGCTTGTTGTTAAGCCTGTTATAGCTAGCATACGCCTCTTTTAAAGTTTTTTGGTTGTTCTGTTGTTTGTAGTTAGCACAAGTCCAGTTTCAAATGCTATCTTTGGTTGTTCGTAGTATGCCTTGTTTATTCCAGTTGTTCACAACGTGATGTTCTATATGTGCAAGTATGAACTATGCAGTTCAATTTCATCAATACCAGTTTCAACAATACCACTATGAATGACTACTTTTGGTTGCTACATTTTGTAGTTAACACGCCTTTCCATTTTTATTTAACAATAACCAGTTAATTAGACCGGCACAATATCAGTTTGAATGACTATGTTTGCTTGTTGTTAAATGTTAGGCCTGTTGCAGTTAACACACCTTTCCACTTGTTTTGCTTTACTAGTGTGCTTAAACCAGCACACTGAAGCTATATTTTGGAGATTATTTTGTCTGCCATGGATATATTTGGTAGATGTTTAGCCTATTGTGCTTAACATGCCTCTCGCTGTACTTACACAGGACAATTTTGGGAACGACTGCTGTTTTTCATTGAGGTTAGTTTCATCCCATGGCTTATATATACTCACTGTTCAGGATAGCGGTAGCTGGTACCATATAGGCCGGGGGCTGATAAGGGACTAATCGATGAATCGGACTTTTAACTGAATATATCTGTAACCCATTTATCGTTATGTCAACTAGGGCCATATGTAATATATCTGAGGCTACATAGCAACATGCACTGTACTGAATGTCTAAATATGCAATCCTAGGCTACATAGCAACAAGGAAGAGTGTTACCTTAATGTTCTGATGATGTCTAGATACACGTAGAAGAGCAGCAGCAACAACAACAATGACACAACCCTGTTTGGATACTCTAACTTAGCTAGAGGTTAGAGTTAGTTTCTAGCTCATGACTAACCCTGAACTAACTCTAACCAAAGAGGTGTTTGGATGACAGGGTTAGATTGACAATAAATGCACTATGAGAACTAGCTCCAACTAGCACCTCTTGGGTGGGATCATTTTTTTGGGTGGGTTAGATGCAACTAGCTCAAACTAGCCCTCATGTTTGGATATACTTTAGGGCTATTTGAGCCCAAACTAGCTCAAACTAACTCTAACCCATGGATACAGCAGCAGCTAATCAGCCAATAATTTGTAAGAATGCAATAAACTCCCTGCGTCCCATAATATAAGATGTTAATTCATCTAGTATGTGAGTATATTGGATGTTATAAGATATTATATAATGGGACCGAGGGAGTGTTGTACTACATCATTGTGCAATTGTTGTTTAGCTTCTAATATTAACTTGGTGCTTTTAAGTACATATGTCATTGGTAAAGATTCGCGCTTCGACCCTTTCTGCGTATAGGGCAATGAGATATTGATGAACCAACATCAAGTGAGGAAGCTGATAAAGATTGTTTGTAAAATGGGTCAAAATATGGCAATTAAACTATTTGTTTAAACTCTATCCAAGACAACAGCGAACTGCGGGAAGGTAAGTAAGAACTCTGCAGCCTTTTTTTTACTGCCTATAATGAGTTGTGTTAGATGACAATGTCTGAATATTTTTCCTTTGCAGTGGTTCCCAAAGCAGTTTACTCAAGGTTACCTCTCAAACTACATGATTGGTGGGCATGCAAAGGTTAAAGTATTTCTACCAGAACACGATGATTATCTAGATGTGTTCATGAAGACAGTGAAGGATGGGCGGTCGGCCATCACAAGGAGTTGGACTAGAGTCGTGCGTGCCTTCTGCATGGAGGAGGGCACAATATGGGCATTCCGCTTCACCTTGTTCAGCAACCAGAATGTATTTTGCCTCTTTCTTTACCGTCTTTAATAGTACAAGTATACAACTGTGGTTCATTATTTTTTATGTGGTGCTTATGTAATTCTTGAACATATGTACCTGTGAATCGAATAATGCATTGGTTGTTTGAACCTGATGGATATGAATAAAGCTATAGCATACTTTCAAATTCAAATCCGGTACAATTTGAAATAGCAGCAATTAAATTACAATGAAATTACGCTCTGTAGGTCGTTACGGCGCGCACGGTCGGTAAAACACAAACGTTTGTGATATAAACCATAATCCGACATGGTTCGCAGAGAGGAAATGTGTGCGAGCATGCACACAGTTGCCGTTTGCAAACCGTGTGTGATGTCAGACAATATCACAAATGGTGCGAGCAAACTAAATGTTTGTGATAGTTGCCTTATCGTACACGATTTGCAACCATGAACTGTTTCTCATGTGGTACGCATCGTAAATGTTGCACCACAGAATAGCGTGTGCGATAGTTATCATGTACGATGATGTTATGATGGTCCGATGTTTCATAATCCTATCCGACACTCGTACAACGATTAGCTAATCTTCTTAATTAGTTATCGCACATAGTTCGGGAAAAGTGAAGGTGTGTCATTGTCTGCTTACCATACACGTTCTATAATTGTGAACCGTTTGTGATGGGCCGCACATCGTAAACGTAGCACCACATAATACTGACTGCGATGGCAATGCGAGCACAAACGAGTAGGGACAACTGTATATGCATCAAGGCTCCCTATCCTCGACGGTTTCTGGGTCATGTGGTAAGGACCCCCCTATCGTAGTCACTCACTTGGCGACGGTTCAAAACGCCATCGCGGAAAGGGGTTAAAACTGTTTGTATAGCAGCTCACTGTAGCAGTGTAGAATTGCTAAACCCGATGAAAAAGATAAACATAGACCTGTTGTTGGCATGGCTGTTGTTTCTGTTAAAATAGGAGCTCATTGTTATCATGGCTTATGTGATTTGGGTGCTAGTGTGAGTGCAATTCCCTTTTCTTTATACCAAGAAATTATGAATGATATTGCACCTGCTGAAATAGAAGATATTGATGTTACTATTAAGCTTGCTAATAGAGATACTTTATCACCAATTGGGATTGTTAGGGATGTTGAAGTCTTGTGTGGGAAAATAAAATACCCTACTGATTTTCTAGTTCTTGGTCCCAACAAGATGATTTTTGTCCCATTATACTTGGTAGACCTTTCTTGAACACTGTTAATGCTAAAATAGATTGTGAGAAAGAAACAGTTAGTGTGAGTTTCGGGGATGTGTCTTATGAATTTAATTTCTCCAAATTTCATAGACAACCCCATGATAAAGAATTGCCTAATAAATATGAAATTATTGGTCTTTCTTCTATTGCTGTGCCTCCTACTGATCCTTTAGAACAATTTTTGCTAGACCATGAAAATGATATGTTCATGAATGAAAGAAAGGAATTAGACGAGATTTTCTTTAAACAGATGCCTGTTTTGAAACACAATTTACCTGTTGAGACTCTTAGAGATCCTCTACCACCCAAGAGTGATCCTGTGTTCGATCTTAAACAATTACCTGATACTTTGAAATATGCTTATATCGATGAGAAAAAGATATATCATGTTATTATTAGTGCTAACCTTTCAGAGCATGAGGAAAAGAAATTATTGAAAACTCTGAAGAAGCATGATGCAGCTATCAGATATACTCTGGATGATCTTAAGGGCATTAGTCCCACTCTATGTCAGCACAAAATTAATATGGAACCTGATGCTAAACCAGGTGTTGATCATCAACGACAGTTGAATCCAAAAATGAAAGAAGTGGTAAGGAATGAGATATTAAAGCTTCTGGAAGCAGGTATAATCTATCATATTGCTGATAGTAGATGGGTAAGTCCTGTTCATTGTGTCCCTAAGAAGGGAGGTATTACCGTTGTTCCTAATGATAAAAATGAATTGATTCCACAAAGAATTGTCACAGGTTATAGAATGATAATTGATTGTAGAAAATTAAACAAAGCTACTAGGAAAGATCATTATCCTCTACCTTTTATTGATCAAATGCTAGAAATACTATCAAAACATACACACTTCTGCTTTCTAGATGGTTATTCTGGTTTTTCCCAAATACCTATGTCACAAGAGATCAAGAAAAAACTACTTTTACTTGCCCTTTCGGTACCTTTGCTTTTAGACGTATGCCTTTTGGTTTATGTAATGCACCTGCTACCTTTCAAAGATGTATGACTGCTATATTCTCTAACTTTTGTGAAAAGATTGTTGAGGTTTTCATGGATGATTTCTCTGTTTACGAAACTTCTTTTGATGGTTGCTTAAGCAACCTTGATAGAGTTTTGTAGAGATGTGAAGAAACTAATCATGTATTGAATTGGGAGAAGTGCCACTTTATGGTTAATGAACGTATTGTCTTGGCGCATAAAATCTCCGAAAGAGGTATTGAAGTTGATAAAGCTAAAGTTGATGCTATTGAAAAAATGCCTTGTCCTAAAGATATCAAAGGTATAAGAAGTTTCCTTGGCCATGCCGGTTTCTATAGGAGATTTATTAAAGACTTCTCTAAAATTTCTAGGCCTCTTACTAATCTCTTGCAAAAAGATGTTCCATTCGTTTTTGATGATGATAGTGTAGAAGCATTTGAAATACTTAAGAAAGCCTTAATTTCTGCACCTATTGTCCAACCACCTGATTGGAGCCTACCCTTTGAAATTATGCATGACGCTAGTGATTATGTTGTTGGTGCTGTCCTAGGACAAAGAGTTGATAAGAAATTAAATGTTATCCATTATGCTAGTAAAACTCTAGACAGTGCTCAAAGAAATTATGCTACTACTGAAAAAGAATTTTTAGCAGTTGTATTTGCTTGTGACAAGTTCAGATCTTATATTGTTGATTCCAAAGTAATTGTTCACACCGATCATGCTGCTATTAAATATCTTATGGAAACGAAAGATGCTAAACCTAGACATATTAGATGGGTTCACTTGCTGCAAGAATTTGATTTACATATTATTGATAGAAAAGGAGCTGAGAACCCCGTAGCAGACAACTTGTCTAGGTTAGAAAATATTCTTGATGACCCACTACCTATTGATGATAGCTTCCCTGATGAACAATTAGCTGTCATAAATGCTTCTCGTAGTACCCCATGGTATGCAGACTATGCTAATTATATTGTTGCTAAATTTTTACCACCTAGTTTCACATACCAACAAAAGAAAAAGTTTTTCTATGATTTAAGACATTATTTCTGGGATGACCCACACCTTTATAAAGAAGGAGTAGATGGTGTTATTAGACGTTGTGTACCTGAGCATGAACATGAATAGCTCCTACGCAAGTGTCACTCCGAGGCCTACGGAGGACACCATGCGGGAGATAGAACTGCACACAAGGTATTAAAATCTGGTTTTTATTGGCCTGCTCTTTTCAAGGATGCTCGTAAGTTTGTCTTGTCTTGTGATACATGTCAAAGAATTGGTAATATTAGTAGACGTCAGGAAATGCCTATGAATTATTCACTTGTTATTGAACCATTTGATGTTTGCGGATTTGATTATATGGGACCTTTTCCTTCCTCTAATGGGTATACACATATTTTGGTTGCTGTTGATTATGTTACTAAGTGGGTAGAAGCTATTCCAACTAGTAGTGCTGATCATAACACCTCCATTAAAATGCTTAAAGAAGTTATTTTCCCGAGGTTTGGAGTCCGTAGATACTTAATGACTGGTGGTGGTTCACACTTTATTCATGGTGCTTTCCATAAATTACTTGCTAAGTATGATGTTAACCATAGAATTGCACCTCCTTATCATCCTCAGTCTAGTGGTCAAGTAGAATTAAGTAACCGAGAAATAAAGTTGATTTTGCAAAAGACTGTTAATAGATCTAGAAAGAATTGGTCTAAGAAACTTGATGATGCCCTATGGGCTTATAGAACTGCTTATAAGAATCCTATGGGTATGTCTCCATATAAAATGGTTTATGGAAAAGCATGTCACTTACCTCTTGAACTAGAAAATAAAGCTTATTGGGCAATTAAAGAGCTCAACTATGATTTCAAACTTGCAGTGAGAAGAGGTTATTTGACATTAGCTCACTTGATGAATGGAGAACCCAAGACTATGAGAATGCCAAGTTGTTTAAAGAGAAAGTTAAAAGATGGCATGATAAAAGGATACAAAAGTGTGAATTTAATGTAGGTGACCATGTCTTGCTATACAATTCTTGTTTAAGATTTTTTGCAGAAAAACTTCTCTCTAAATGGGAAGGTCCTTACATTATCGAGGAAGTTTTTCGTTCCGGTGCCATCAAGATCAACAACGCCAAGGGCAATAACCCGAAGGTCGTAAACGGGCAAAGAATCAAACAATATATCTCAGGTACTCCCATAAATGTTGAAACCAATATTATTAATACCATAACACCGGAGGAGTACATAAGGGATATCTACCAGAACGCTCCAGACCTCCGAAAAGGAATAGGTATGTGATACGGTAAGTAAACCGACTCCAAAACTTTTCCAAAAGCAATTTTACTCTGTTTTGGAATATTTAAAAAATTAGGAAAATAAAAAGTAGACCGAAAAGTACACGAGGAGGCGACAAGCCTTGGGGGCACGCCCTACCCCCCTGGGCGCGCCTCCCAGGCTTGTGGCCACCCCGTGTGCCCTTCGGACTCCGTTTTCTTGTAGGACACTTCTTTTGGTCGGTAAAAATTCATTCTATAATCTCCCGAAGGTTTTGACCACCGTACCACGACAATATCCTCTGTTCTTGTTTCGTGTTGTTTTCCTGGCAGATCTGAAAATATGTCGTCTCAAGATTCGGAGGGAGAAACTATGTCGTTGATTACATCACAAACCCAAAGGCCTATGGGGAGGTGGAGCATTACGGCTAGACTACGGAGGAGGAGGAAGACTCCGACATGGAGAGAACAAGGAACAATAGCTCCGACAAAGATGAAGATCCACTACCTCAACCTGGCGATATGCACGTGGAATTCAAGAAGTCAAGCCTTCCTAAGGTCCAGTCTATCCCACCACGTTTTCTGCAGGACAGCAAGGCGGCGTTATGCAAAAAGATATTGAGACTTGAGCTTGAGAATGATGATCTAAGGGAGGAATTTTTTAGCCTCAGACGCAAGCTGGAGAAGAAGAATACATCAACTCCATCATCACCACCTCCGAAGAAAGAGACTTAAGTACATGGGTAAGGGCACTCCCCTTGGCTAGTGCCAAGCTTGGGGGAGGTGCCCCGGTACCGTATCACCATCACATCTTTACCTTTATCATTTTTCTTAGTTCGATCCTTTTGGTTATATCTTGGTTTAGTAGAATAAAGTTTTAGTATGATCTAACTTTGAGTTTTGCTTTGTGTTCCCTCTATGTAATTGAGTCCGAGAGTTATATAATAAAGATTAGTTTTGAGTTGAGGGCTTTGCTTTCTTGATATGATCTTGAGTAAAAGAAATAAAGAATAAAAGAAATAAAAAGATTATATAATGACCTTATGGGAAGTGATGACTTCACATATAAGAAGTATGTCGCATGAAATTTGTTGGAAGTTGACAAATATAGTTTTGGTCATTGTTGCAATTAATAGGAAGTAATAAAGAAAGAGAGGTCTCACATATAAATACACTATCTTGGACATCTTTTGTGATTGTGAGCACTCATTAAAATATTATATGCTAAAAGGTTGATGTTGGACAAGGAAGACAACATAATGGGTTATATTTCTTTATATCCGAATAGAAGTTATATTGTCATGTATCCTCTAACATGTTGAGCTTGCTTCTCACCCCGTGCTAGCCAAATCTTTTGCACCAAGTAGAGATACTACTTGTGCATCCAAAATTCCTTAACTCAATTTAGCCATGGGAGTCCACCATACCTACCTTTGGATTGAGTAAGATCCTTCAAGTAAGTTGTCATCAGTGCAAGTAATAAAAGTCGCTCTCTAAATATGTATGATCTTTTAGTGTGAGGAAAATAAGCTTTATACGAACTTGTGATATGGAAGAAATAAAAGCGACAGACTGCATAATAAAGTTCTTTATCACAAGCGGCAATATAAAGTGACGTTCTTTCGCATTAAGATTTTGTGCATCCAACCATAAAAGCGCATGACAACCTCTACTTCCCTCTGCGAAGGGCCTATCTTTTATTTACCTTCTACCTTTATACAAGAGTCATGGTGATCATCACCTCTTCTTTTATACTTCTTGTTTTTGGCAAGCACAATATGTTGGGGAAGATCCAGATATATATATCCACTTGGACGTAGATATTCATAAACTATTATTGTTGACGTTACCCTTGAGGTAAAAGGTTGGGAGGCGAAGTTATAAGCCCCTATCTTTCTCTGTGTCCGATTGAAACTTTGATCTCATAAGTATCGCGTGAGTGTTAGCAAGTATGAAAGACTAAAAGATGGTTGAGTATGTGATACTTGCTAAATGAAAGCTCTTACAATGACTCTTTCCGATGTTATGATAAATTGCAATTATTCCAATGACCAAGATCATAGTTTGATGGTTTGCAATAAAGTTCTTGATTCATACTTTACCTTGTGAATGAATTGTTACTTTAGCATAAGAAATTATATGACAATATATGTTGCTGTTCTAAAGATGATCATGATGCCCTCATGTCCGTATTTTATTTTATCGACACCTCTATCTCTAAACATGTGGACATGATTATCGATTTCGGTTTCCGCTTGAGGACAAGCGAGGTCTAAGCTTGGGGGAGTTGATACGTCCATTTTGCAACATGCTTTTATGTTGATATTTATTGCATTATGGGCTGTTATTACACATTATGGTACAATACTTATGCCCTTTCTCTCTTATTTTACAAGGTTTACACAAAGAGGGAGAATGCCGGCAGCTGGAATTCTGGACCGGAAAGGAGCAAATCTGAGAGACCTATTCTGCATAACTCCAAAAGTCCTGAAAATTTACGAAGAATTATTTTGGAATATATAAGAATTATTGGGCGAAGAAAATACCAGAGGGGACCCACCAGGTGGCCACAAGCCTGGGGGGCGCGCCCTACCCCCCTGGGCGCGCCCCTAGGGCTTGTGGGCCCCCTGGCAGGTCTCCAGTGTCCATCTTCTACTATATGAAGGGTTTTTACTTGAAAAAAATCATAAGAAAGCTTTTGGGACAAAGCGCCACCGTCTCGAGGCGGAACCTGGGCAGAAGCAATCTAGGGCTCCGGCGGAGCTGTTCTACCGAGGAAACTTCCCTCCGGGAGGGGGAAATCGAAGCCATCATCATCACCGATGATCCTCTCATTGAGAGGTGGTCAATCTCCATCAACATCTTTACCAGCACCATCTCCTCTCCAAACCCTAGTTCATCTCTTGTATCCGATCTTCGTCTCAAAACCTCAGATTGGTACATGTGGGTTGCTAGTAGTGTTGATTACTCCTTGTAGTTGATGCTAGTTGGTTTATTCGGTGGAAGATCATATGTTCAGATCCTTAATGATATTCAATACCCCTCTGATCATGAACATGAATATGCTTTGTGAGTAGTTACGTTTGTCCCTGAGGACATGGGAGAAGTCTTGTTATAAGTAATCATGTGAATTTGGTATTCGTTCGATATTTTGATGAGATGTATGTTGTCTTTCCTCTAGTGGTGTTATGTGAACGTCGACTACATGACACTTCACCATGATTTGGGCCTAGGGGAAGGAATTGGGAAGTAATAAGTAGATGATGGGTTGCTAGAGTGGCAGAAGCTTAAACCCTAGTTTATGCGTTGCTTCGTAAGGGGCTGAATTGGATCCACATGTTTCATGCTATGGTTAGATTTATCTTAATTCTTCTTTCGTAGTTGCGGATGCTTGCGAGAGGGGTTAATCATAAGTGGGAGGCTTGTCCAAGTAAGTACAGCACCCAAGCACCGGTCCACTCACATATCAAATCATCAAAGTAAAGAACCCAAATTATATGAGCATGATGAAAACTAACTTGACAATAATTCCCATGTGTCCTCGGGAGCGCTTTGCTTTATATAAGAGTTCGTCTAGGCTTATACTTTTCTACAAAAGGGATTGGGCCACCTTGCTGCACCTTTGTTACATTTGTTACTTGTTACCCATTATGAATTATCTTATCACAAAACTATCTGTTACCGATAATTTCAGTGCTTGCAGAAAATACCTTGCTGAAAACCGCTTGTCATTTCCTTCTGCTCCTCGTTGGGTTCGACACTCTTACTTATCGAAAGGACTACGATAGATCCCCTATACTTGTGGGTGATCAATGCCTCGTCACCGACATATGTGACAATGTTCCTCCACGAGAGGAGAAGGTGGGGTTGCCATGCCGCCAGACCGTAGATTCAATCTTTTTTTAGAAACACAATACACACACACACCGCTCACACATATGCACATACACTCACTCATCGCTAGTGCCTAATCGGGCTTTGGAGGCGGTTTTCGTACACGGGCCAGCGGTAGTTCCCCATTCCGTCTCAAGGCTTGTGTTGCTAATACTCAATACGTCGCAAGCGGTTCTTAGAACTGCCTCAAATTCTTGGAGCCCCACGGGCGGTTTCATACTACTAACTGCGTCAAATTCCTGGAGCCAGGTGGGTGGTTTCATACTACTAACTGCCTCGAATGCTCAGAGCATCGAAGGCCGCTTTCATTTAGAACCGCTTCCTTTGTTTTTTCAGGGTTGTCAATTTCTAGCCAGCCTTACTACTAAAATTCATAGAAAAACAACAAACTGTGGAACACTCAGGCATACACACTAAAATTTACATGAACCAACATTATTGTTCAACACTTAAAACATCACCACAGAAAATTTAGTTAAACACAACACATTACACTTATTCGGTACAACACATACATCCTAGGCCTCTAACATAACACCTACAACACCACTACCTCCAACATCTCCTCCAACAGTTGCACCACCACTAGCTCTAGCACCTCCTCTAGCAGGAATCATTGCCTTCATTATCAAAAGAAGGAGGAGGCATCACAACAGTCTTCTGGGGGGGGGGGGGGGGGGCGTAGAATAACCTCGGGCCTCAGCTCTGAGATTTTGGTTGCCATCATTAGTGTTGGCCGCTGGGTCTGGATCTCTTGCTTTGAATTGGCACCACAAAGGAAGGGAATAGATAATTGGGTCTTGAATTCCACAAGAACAACATCCTTGAGAAAATGACCAGCAACCTTGAGGTCTCAATGACCTCAATGGTAATGAACATCATAGGAAACAACAAAGGCATGTGAAAAAATAGAGCTCTTGACAGTGACCATGACAACATTGCCAACATCATCATATTCCACATCCAACAATAGCTTTGTGGCATAAGCTACAGTAAAAATTTCAGGAGCACAGTCATACAACTGAAAAGATAAATGAATAACAGTTTAAAGAAAAGTTGCACATGAAAACAAAAATAGCACATCTAGTGTCTTATATTTACCTCGGGGTCTCTGTTTTGATGGAGCTTAACAATGCTTCTAGATGGTCCATCATCAGTCTGCTCTAGGCCTTTTTGGACTAACATGTCAAAAATAGATGGTTGTGAAAACAAAACTAGCACATAAAATGAACAAGGGGCTCTAATTTTACCTATGTGTACAATGGGACAAACAACAACAAAATAACAAAAATCTACCATTGATTGAAAAACGCAGTAGAAGGGGGTGGCTTTAAAAAGGTGAAAGGAGGCAATGCGATAATGGGCCCCGATTGTATCCCCATTGAGGTGTTGAGAGGCCTCGGAGACATAGCAATAGTATGGCTAACTAAGCTTTTCAACCTCATTTTTTGGGCAAACAAGATGTCAGAAGAATGGAGATGGAGTATATTAGTATCAATCTTCAAGAACAAGAGGGATGTTCAGAGTTGCACTAATTACCATGGAATATATTAAGCTGATGAACCATACAATGAAGCTATGGGAGATAGTCATTGAGCACCGCTTAAGAATGACAAGCGCGACCAAAAATCAGTTTGGTTTCATGCCTGGCATGGAAGCCATTTTCTTGGTACGACAACTTATGGAGAGATACAAGGAGCAAAAGAAGGACATTCATATGGTGTTCATTGACTTGGAGAAGCCCTACGATATGGCTTGGAGAAACACAAAGTCCCAACAAAGTACATTACCCTCATCAAGGACATGTATGATAATGTTGTGACAAGTGTTCGAACCAGTGATGGCGACACTGATGACTTTTCGATTAAAATAGGACTGCATCAGGGGTCAACTTTGATCCCTTATCTTTTTGCTTCGGTGATGGATGAGGTCACACCTGATATACAAGGAGATATCCCATGGTGTATGCTCTTTGCGGATGATATGGTGCTAGTCGATGATAGTCGGATGGGGGTTAATAGGAAGTTAGAGCTATGGAGACAAAGCTTAGAATCAAAAGGTTTTACACTTAGTACAACTAAAACCGAATACATCAAGTGCGGTTCTAGTACTACTAGGCACGAGGAGGAGGAGGTTAGCCTTGATGGGCAGGTGGTGCCTCAAAAGGACACCTTTCGATATTTGGGGTCAATGTTGCAGAAGGATGGGGATATCGATGAAGATGTGAACCATCGAATCAAAGTTGGATGGATGAAGTGACACCAAGATTCTAGCGTTCTCTATGACAAGAGAGTGCCACAAAAGCTAAAAGGCAGGTTCTATAGGATGGTGATTCGATCCGCAATGTTGTATGGCGCTAAGTGTTGGCTGACTGAAAGACGACTTGTTCAACAGTTAGGTGTAGCGAAGATGCGCATGTTGAGATGGATGTGTGATAGACAAGGAAAGATCGTATCTAGAATGATGATATACGGGATAGAGTTGGGGTAGCACCGATTGAAGAGAAGCTTGTCCAACATTGTCTGAGATGGTTTGGGCACATTCAGCGCAGGCCTACAGAAACTCCAGTGCATAGCAGACTGCTAAAGTGTGTTGATAATGTCAAGAGGGGCCGAGGTAGATCGAACTTGACATTGGAGGAGTCCATAAAGAGAAATATGAAGGACTGGAGTATCACCAAAGAACTAGCCATGGACAGGGGTGCTGAAAGCTTGCTATTCACTACTGCAGGATGGTCCTAACGCGACAGTACAATTAGAGACCCTTCGACGAAACTGTGTGCGATGCATTAATCGCAAACGATGGTGTAAGAAAACCGTAAAAAATGTGACAAACTTTTTGCGATGGCGGAGACATCAAACATGATTCATATTATAGTTGCATGTGCGATGCGCGACATACAGTTCACTCGAATGAACTATTTGCGATGAATGTAACAACAGAAACGGTCAGCCAGATGAAGGTGTGTGCGATATACGGCATACAGTTCACTCAGATGAACTGTTTGTGATTAGGCAACACAACAGAAACGGCTAGCTTGATCAAGGTGTGTGCGATATAGGGCATACAGTTTACTCGGATGAACTGTTTGCGATGAGCGAAGATAACAGAAATGGTTCAACTTAACAAGATGTGTGTGATACGCGGCAAATAGGTCAGTAATCAGAAATGTGTGGGAAGACTGATAATAACACAAACGATTGTTGTTAATAAGCCATGTGTGTTGTGGGCAAATGCTTGCTGGTATACAATTGTCAATGATTGATGAAATCATCACCGATGGGTTCCCTAGTTTACTCCGTGTGCGATGTGATTTGCTCTGTCTTCGGATGAACAACATATATAACCAAAAATAAACATTCAATTACATAAGTGACTATACAAAACATTCGCACACACCTCAATAAACAATTACATGCATTCTAAACTAGGAGGATCGATCATCTAATCATCTACTTCTTCTAAGGCTGCCGCCACTGCTCTGTGGCTCTATCCCTCGTCTAGGGCAGGACGAAGGCACTTCCTCATGTCAACGATTCGCCTGTACATCTCGTAGCTTGTGTACGCGTCCTTGGCTGCGTACTTGACGTGTTCTTCATCCAGTCTCTGATGCCAGGCACTGTGCCGGGCATTCTTGTCCTTCTTGCTCTCATCCTTCATCTTCATGTAGTAGGGGTCGATGATGGCTGACACGAGGTCAACCAGGGAGTTCTGTTTGTTGTTGGTGCTGCCCCAGACCTTGTAGTGGTCACGGATGTTGACAAGATTCTGGCAGGTCAAGCCCGAAACCTTGAGCGCTTTTAGATCGTTGGTGGTGTCCACCGTAGCGAAGTTGTAGTTAGAGCTATTGATAAACCTGGACAAACGCTCACAAGGCCTTGTGGCCAGGTGGTAGTGGAAGATGAGGACGTGATGTCACACGCACAACTGGGAGATGGCAACCTTCTGATCTTGCCCGGCACGACCGCTGGTGAACACGAGGTCGAAGCTGACCACTTGGTACTTGTCCTCAGCAAGCAACTAATCCATAGTTTGGATGGAGCTCTCCACCAAGACCAGCTTGTTCGTGTACACCACCGGGAGGTCCTTCCCCCTCACGTGGGTGTCCACTATGTGATGCGTGGTGAACTGCCCCCATTGTCGTCGTCGGCCGCTGGGAGCGCCATTGGAGCCATGGGGAGCGCCATTGGAACCGTTCGATGTCCTCTCTGTATGTGTTGTCGTGGGTGTGCTTATCGTGTCATGTGGCGCCAGAGATGAGGGTAAATGGCCGTGGGAATAAATGAGGGCTGGGCGGCCTGGATTCTCGGCACGTCCGCATGGCAGTTTTTGCAGCGGGTAACGGCATCGTGGCGCCGCGCCCGGCGCAACCGCATGCATAATGGCAGCACAAACATACATGATCGTGCGCCTGCCCCAAACACTGGCAGCATGCGTGGAGGGACATGGGTAGAGCGCGCGGCGGGACGCTAGCAGAGCGCCCCGCGGCCGCCTCAACCGCGAGCAACCACACGCATAGAGCAGTTGAACACATAGGGAATGGTTGTCTACAAGCCGGCCGGCAGTTGCAACGCTGCGTAGAGAGCGGTCGTGTGCTACTACCTCCATCTTGATCTATAAGTCCCCTTTATATTGTGTGCCATATTTTGACCTTAAATTTAACTAACAAAATGTTAATGCATGTTAAAAAAATATAATTGGAAAATATGTTCAAATACAAATCCAACGATATAATCTTTGGTGACATGCATTCGTATTTTATTAGTTAAATCTCTAGTCAAAATTTGGCAAGAAAATACAAAGAGGACTTATAAACCTGGACGGTGTAGTAGGTAATTAAATCGCAAATGTTTGTTTTTTTATTAACCATATGTGTACGTGTCATTTTGTCTTCCTCCCGCACGTCTTGTCACCCCGCTGGCGCAGACGGCTTCGGGCGCAAGCTTGAGCAGCGCGCAGGGGCGTTCTTTTGGTCAAATGGTGGCTCCAAGTGGCACCAATGAATCGTCGGTGAGCCTATTCTGGCGCAACCGCGTAGGTTTCCATGCATAGTCGCGCAAGCTTCTAGTCCGACTCGGCAAAATCCCCCAAAATCCCAATGCTTACCGGCCTGCTATATAAACCCTCACGACCGACGAGTCCTGCGTCGCATTTTCCCCTCCCTCCCTATAGCTTATCTTGTCTGCTTCTCCCACAATCGCCAATGGCACCGGTCCGTCATCGTCGCTCAGCCACTCCGCCATCATCAGAGGACAACTCCAACTGGGAGGCTACACCGCGGCGGCGGCGCAGTCCCCGGCGTAGTGTAGTGTGCATGGCGTCCCTGTTGGGTGTGCCCGCAGCACCCACCACACGCTCTACCGCCGCTGCCTGTCGGCAACGGTTGCCGTTCGCTGATGCCGCCACCCCACCGTCTGCCGCCGTGGCCGCCACACCATCGTCGAAAGCCAGGGCCATCGCCCGCTCCGCCGCCGCGGCCCGAAGGCGGGAGGTGGCCGTCGTGGATGCCACCTCACTGTCGGCCACCGTGGCTATCACCCGCTCCGCCACCGCGGCCCGAAGGCGGGAGGTGGTCGTCATGGCCGCCACCCCACCATCAGACGTCGTGGCCGCCAGCCCACCGTCGACCGCCGGGGTCATCACCCGCTCCGCCACCATCGCCCGAGTGCGGGAGGTGGAGGTGGAGCCCCGCACGTTCGTCAGCGACCTTGCGCGCTACATCCTGCGGGAGGAGGAGGAGCGCCTCGTCGAGCACGCAAAGAGTCTTACCGCCACCGTGGCCGTAGCACATGCCGCCGCAGAGGCGAGGAATGAGGAGATCTACGAGAAGTCCCGCCTCTTCGAGAGGGGTCGACTGGAGCGGCAGAGGGCATTCGAGGTGAGCATTGCTAAAGGTGCAGTAGCGGCAGGCACCGGATTACAGTTGTCCAGCTCGTTGGTAGGATCCCTCCTGTGCCTCTTACTGAGCGTGCTCGGTAGAGGAGAAGGTGCCGGAAGTAGTACAAAACCCCTCTGTAGTAGTAGTATTTAGGGGCTATTTTGTTCACTTCATCTGACTATAGATGTGGTTGAACTGTTTAACGTACTTAAAATTAGCTAGTATATTAGTTGAACTAGCTATTTCAGTACGTGGTTCGCAACAACTGGGGAAAAGTTTGGTCGGTTCAGTTGTCGAGTTGAACTGTTTGTATAAAGAATGACTGCTTAATCTATGAATGAAACCTATGCTTACTGAATTTTAGTTGCAAAAATTAGAGTGCTAGTGATTTTTAGCTGCAAATTTTGACAAATGGCAGTGTTACAAGGTTGACAAAGGGCAATGCTACTAGATCAACAAATGTCAATCTTTCCAGCTTGACAAATGGCAATATACCCAATATGACAGATGCAAATCTTACCAAATTGTCTGGACGTGGTTGCACACAGGACATCCAAAAAAAAATGTTTGCGTTGAAGGGATGTACAGATCCTGCGTGCCAGATTTTCTCTTGGCTTAGCGGCGAAGGAACCATAGCTCTCACTTTGCAGACCGTATATAATCTGAACTGTTTGTGATGAAGAGATGCATAAATCCTGCGCGGTAAATTTTCCCTTGGCTTACTGGGGAAGGACCATAGCTCTCGCTTTGCATACGGGTGTTCTATCTAAAATGTTTGCGATGAGGAGCTGTACAAATCCTGCTCGGCACATTTTCTGTTGGCTTACTGGGGAAGCTGTCGGTTTGCATACAGGTGTTCTATCTAAAGCGTTTGCGATGAGTGTTTTAACTTTAAAAACAATTGACGTTCTTTTAAAAAAAATCGTTTGATAAGTCTGTACATTCAGAGAGAAAAATGCTAGTTTGCCCAAACCATATGTTTCATTTAGTCACACAGCGAATTTATATTCATACGATCGAGATACAGTATTAAACCCAAAAAAACTAATTTCGGCGGCGGCGGAGGCGGCGTGCTGTGCCAGTGTTGTCGTTGTCATCCTCCGGGACGCCGTTATTGAAGTCTTCAAGGCAGCGCATAATGTTCTTCACTTGGAAATCAAACATCCTGGCTTCGCGCGATCGACGGGCGGGGTGCGGGAGGACAGCAACTCGCGGCACTGCGAGGTAGCGGTCGACAGCGATGTCCCACGATGCTGAGGGGGGCGTGCGCACAGGCACGGGCGCGGCGGGTGCAGGCAAACACAAGGGGACCGGTGCCCAGTTGGTGCGGGGGCGCGCACGGGCGCTGGCATGTACACGAGCTCGCGTGGGTCCGCGGGGACCTCGCTAATGACCGCGGCTTCCAGCGCTGCGATAGTGCTCGGCGACCAGCCCGTCAATTCTATGGGGATGTTCGCTGGCGCGGGCACGGGGATGGGAGCTGGGACGGACGCGGGGGCAGGAACCACCGCGGCCAGCTCGTCCAGGCCCATGTCCATGAGGCCCCATTCCTCCTTGTTTTCTACCTCGTCCGGCTCGGAGTCGACTTCACCAAACTGGAAGACTAGTGGCAGATGATCCTTCTGCGCCATGGCGTTAGTGGAGGTCTACGGGAGGGGAATGGCAGGCGAACAGTAAGGTCGTCTGTATTAAACAGCGGCTGGAGCGCCATTAATGGAGAGGATGCGAGCAAGGCGGGCGGCCATGGAAGTCAAAGGGCTCGCTTCCCAGTGAGCCTGCACAGCGTACAACTTGCACGCTTCCCAGTGAGCCTACGCATTGGAGGACATCTTGCATGCCTCCCGGTCAGCCTGCGCAGCGACTGCGCTCGCATGCCTCCTGTCTACTCAAGCAGCTGTCCACATGGCACCTCCTGGCCATTAAAAGTGTGACGCGTGGTGTCATGTGAATGGTTAACAGAACGCCCACGATTTAAATTATACAAAAGTTTGAGATGATAAGGTGGCAGCTATTTGTTTCAAAATGCCTTTGTTGGCTGTTGATTCAAGTGCGCCTTCTCTCAAATTGGACACGAAAAATACCACAGCGTGTTGGGTGCCATTCCATGATAGCATGCCAAGTTTCATGAAATTCATACAAGTTTTGGATTTACTAGAATTTAAAAACAAAGTATCTCAATGTTTTGCCGGCAAGCAATGATGCCCTGGTGTTTGAAATTCATTCCCATTTCTTGCATGGGACCTAAGCATCCAACCAAGGACACACATTTGATTTTTCAACCCATTTTTATGCACTAGAGCATGTGCATGTAGTTCAAATTTGAATTATGCACATAAATGCATAGAAAACTCAGTTAATATGTGAAAATGTCCAAAGGAACCCCGAAAAAATCCTAATTTTAACAAGACACTCCTGTTGCTCTATGTTGCCACTAGGAAAAAAATTGAAAGCAAGAAGAGGCAATGAATATCGTTTCATCCACAAAGGAGGCACATTCCCTACCGGAACCATGAGGCTTCTTGTGAGAAGCTCTGGTTTGTGAGAAGCTTATACCCAAACCTGCCCCAAATGGGATAATTTCTTTACCACAGCATGTTGATGTCGTTCCATGATAGCATGCCAAGTTTCATGAATTTCAGACGAGTTTAGGATTTACTATAATTTTAAAACCATGTATCTCAATGTTTGCGGCCAAGCGACGGTGCCGAGGTGTTTGACATTCATTCCCATTTCTTGCATGGGACCTAAGCACTCAACCAAGGACACACATTTGATTTTTCAACCCATTTTTATGCACTGGAGCATGTGCCTGTAGTTCAAATTTGAATTATGCACATAAATGCCTAGAAAACTCAGTTAATGTGTAAAAATGTCCAAACGAACCCCGAAAAATTCCAAAATTTAACGCGACACTCCTGTTGTTCTATGTTGACACCAAAAAAAATTTGAAAGCAAGAAGAGGCAACAAATATCATTTCGTCCACAAAGGTGACACGTTCCCTACCGAAACCATGAGGCTTCTTGTGAGAAGCTCTGGTTTATGAGAACTTATACCCAAATCTGCCCCAAAACTGACAATTTTTTAACCACAACATGTTTGATGCCGTTCCATGATAGCATGCCGAGTTTCATGAATTTCAGACAAGTTTTGGATTTACTAGAATTTTAAAACCATGTATCTCAATGTTTGCGGCCAAGCGACGGTGCCGAAGTGTTTGACATTCATTCCCATTTCTTGCATGGGACCTAAGCATGCAACCAAGGACACACATTTGATTTTTCAACCCATTTTTATGCACCGGAGCATGTGCCTGTAGTTCAAATTTGAATTATGCACATAAATGCATAGAGAACTCAGTTAATGTATAAAAATGTCCAAATGAACCCCGAAAAATTCTAAAATTTAACACGACACTCCTGTTGTTCTATTTTGCCACCAGAAAAAAATTCAAAGCAAGAAGAGGCAACGAATATCATTTCGTCCACAAAGGTGACACGTTCCCTACCGGAACCATGAGGCTTGTTGTGATAAGCTTTGGTTTGTGCGAATTTTTACCCAAACCCAAATGAGAAGCTTGTACCCAAACCTCCTTTGTGTACCCAAATTATGCAATGATGGGGATGACCACTGTAACCAGGGAAATTCGGACCAAAATTTGCACGTTCAAACTCATCACACACGGGGTAAGCTATATGAATCGTTTGTGATATTCACATATCGTACACAGTGATGAATAAGAGACCGTGTCTGATGACACTTTGTGCGCCAGTTTTTTCGCTGCACCGAGCCAAAAATTTTGGCTTCCACGGAAATATCTACCTCCCCACCCCCTTCCCCTTACCAAAAGCCACATTTCCCCTGTTTCCGCCTTCCTTTCCAAGTTCAAACCTTCACTCCTTGCTTGCAGCGCCGCCTCCTCGCCGGGCGACCCTCCTTCACGCTGCTTGGCCTCGTCGATCCAGGAAGGTAATCCACACCCGACCCCCATCCTCCTCCTCCTTCTACATCCCACATGCCCCGACCGCCGACGCTACACCTTCCACCCAAATCATCGACCCCTACCCCAAATAAGTGCCGCCCTAAGCCATGGTGCATGCAGTATAGCCAGGAGCTCAAGGAGCATTTGGCAGTGGAGAAGCAAATCGCGGCCGCACACGCGGATGAGATCACGATGGCTGCCATTCGTGCCGACCCCCAGATCTTGGAGGAGCACCTCACCGTCGAGGCCACCGTCGATGCCTCGCGCGACTACGCCGTGACGTGGTTGGCTGCTTTAAACGACAGTTTGTGGCATTTTCTCGAGGCCACCGTCAGTGCCTTCGATGAAGATTACGAGGTGTTTTCTCAGTGTGCCCATGCTTACCGCAACTCGAGAGCCAGCAGGTTGGTGCCCGAAGCGGGTCAGTCAACTCACCACTACGAGGAGGGCACCCATGATGTGGATGCCTTGCCCTCTTCCATGTCCAAGGAGCCAATCGTCATCGATATCTCCGACGATGAGGAGTAGATTGTCTTATTAGCTCACTATAAGGACCTATGTTTAGTTAGCTAGCTATGCTGGTTAAGCATTCTCGATTTACCCGTTGCATGTGCTGCTCCTGCCTTTCCTTAACAAATTCTAGTGAATTGTCCTATGTACTTTTACCATGCAATCTGTTCCTCTAGTGTATATGTTCTATATGTCGTCCAATGTGGTGCTCACTTATTAATTGTTTGGTTAATTTGTTGTCGTGTTCAGTTAACTGTTTGGTTCAATTCTGCAATGTAATGTTCAATTCTTCTGGGTGCAATTTTGTATTGTCTTTAAATCAAATTTGGTTGTACAAAATACGTGAGAAACAAATACAATTGCTATATTTCCAAGTTGTCAAGCATGCTTGGTTTGGTTAACTGTCTGATCTTCTAGTATGTTATATATTGTGCAATGTGGTGCTTAGTTAATGTTTGGTTCATCTGTTGTGGTGTTTAGTTAACTGTTTGGTTCAATTCTTCAATGTGATGTTTAATTGTTGTGGGTGCATTTTTTTATTGTCTACCATGTGAGAAATAAATCAAATTTGGTTGTACTAAATAGATGAGAAACAAATACAATTGCTATATTCCAAGTTGTTAAGCATGCTTGGTTTGGTTAACTGTCTGATCTTCTATTAGGAGTATGTTATATTCTGCAATGTGGTGCTCAGTTAATATTTGGTTCATTTGTTGTGGTGTGTAGTTAACTGCCTGGTTCAATTCTGCAATGCCATGTCCAATTGCTGTGGGTACAATTTTGTATTGCTATGCATGTGAGGAATAAATCGAATTTTGATGCACTTAATACATGAGAAACATATACAATTGTATATTTCATAGTTCTTAATCATGCTTGGTTTGGATAAATAGCTTTTCCATGTGGCTCGAATTAATCTGATGAATCTGCAATGTGTTTATTTTTCATCAACATATTTTACTCATAGCAAGCCAGCCCTCACTTAACCTGATCACTAACTACCTTATACGTGTTACAGGGAAACAATGGGAAGCACTCAGGTTTACAATCGAAGTTTGCACATGCATGGTCCTTTGTCTAATAGCACATTATTGTGCAATTGCAGGAACCATTCTAATATTTAGGTTCTTAACAATTTGGTCTTGCACATGTAGGTCCTGCTGTCAGAGGTTTTGACCCACTCTTCGACCCTTTTTGCATATGGGGAAATGAGTTGTCCGTGAATATCGGTCAAGTCAAGAAACTCAGAAAGATTGTTAGGATAAAGAAATTAGCAACAAAAAATAACAAGATCTTTGTCTGCACAATGAAGAAGACATCAGTGCACCACAGGATGGTACTAACTATTATACCTTATCTTTTTTATTCCTTTGCGCCATTTCAAAATTTAGAGAAGATATTTATGCATATCTTTGTTTTCAAGCCTTTCCAAAGCAGTTCACTGATGATTACCTCTCAAACCACCTGTATGGTCAGGAGGCGAGGACGGTATTCATACAACACCCACGATACAATATTGAAGTCTTCCTCAAGAGGACAAAGGATGGACGGTCAATCATCCACAGGCACTGGCCTAAAGTTGCAAGGAGCTTCAACATCAATGAAGGCTCAATATTCGCCTTCCGCTTCAGAAGTTTTCCAGATGAGATTCATTTGTCTATCTACCGTCTCTGATGCTAATTTCCAAAGGTTATAGATGTTGCATGTGAAACTTGGTGCTGGTGCAGTTATGTAATGGGGTAGCTAGCTATATGCCTATATGGCGTAACTGAGTGCTGAAGCTATATGTGTGCTCTGATGTATTTCAATTATGAAATCATGCTTCCTTAATACAAAAATGAAATATATTGTGTGCTTAATATGAAATGTCAATTTGATTAATAAATGGATTATAAATAATATGCCAAATAGCCTGCTAATTGGGTTTTTCTATTGCAAACGGTTATTGAGAAAACACCGTGGGCGATGACCTCAGACAACGCACATAGTTTCTAGGAAGAAAACATGTTGGATCAATGAACAATCACATACGACTTCGTCTTGAAAACTGTTTGCGTTAGGCCACCTTGCGCAAACATTTTCCACATAAAAAGTGTGTGTGATGGACAGCCTATGCCACACAGTTTCTTCTATGCACCGTGTGTGATGCATTCAATAATGCAAACAGTAAAATTGTTAATATCGTCTGCAATGGCAACGCTATCACAAACGATTTAATGGGGAAAATTGTGTGTGATGTATGTGCGAACGGAAATGTTTTCCCTGGATTGACTGTGTGAAATATACATACGAACGGAAACGTACTTCTTCGATTGACCGTGTGGGGTGTCCATACGAACGGAAACGTATTCATTGGACTGACTGTGTGGAATGTACATACGAACGAAAACGTTTGTCTGGGAATGATTGTGTGTGATGTACTTACGACCGGAACCAATTGGGCCCGTATAATCATATTTGGTCACTCACCCGTCGCACACGACCTCATTTCGTGCAGCGTGTGTGACCAGAGGGCCTATCCCCGACGGTTCCTGGGTCGTGTGGGAAGGACCCCCCCCCCCCTATCGCCCACACTCACTAGGTGATGGTTCAAAATGTCGTCGCCAAAAGGGGTTAAAAACCATTTGTATAGCAGCTCGTTGTACCCGTGATTTATGTGCCAGAACTATGAGTTGGTTGCGAGATCTTAAGAGTTTTAGCTCTAGCCTACCCTAAGTTGATTGAGACTAAATGATTTGTTATTGTTGTTGTTGTATTAGAAGGAGAAAAAGTTTGTTCGAAAAATAATTCAAATGATGTTGACAAATAAAATAAAATTGTGATGGTACAAAAAAGTAAATAATTGAAAATTGAATTTACATGCAATGATGAAAAATAAAAACATGGGGTATGTATGAAATTAAGCTTGCCATGGTCAAAAATAAATAAATTGACATGTTACAAAAAATGAGAATTGTCATAGTGATAAAAAATATTTGTTATCAGGGACATATAAAAAAACAATTTTCCATGGTGTGGTAGTATAATTGCCATGTTTAAAAATACTATTGCCATGGTACTAAAAATAAATTTGCCATCATGAAAACTAAAGAAAAAAGGAATTTGCCATGGTCCTGAAATATAAGTTGCCATGGTACAAATTATAACATTGCCAAGGTACAAAAAAAATTGCCATCATGAAATTTGAAGGGAAAAAGGAATTTTCCATGGTCGGAAAAATTAACTTGTCGTCGTAAAAACAGTAAAATTGCCATCATGAAAACTAAGAAAAATGAAAGCACAATGGCAAATTCTTTTGTAAGCAAAACATTTTATATTTATTTTGCCATAAACAAAGTAGAAACAAATTTTAAATGACAATTGCCATGTGCCATGTTTTATAGGACAACATGACAAAAAGGATATACAATGTGCATATCAATTTCCGTGGTTGAAAAAATGGAAAATTTACAAATTTGTTCTCTAATAATAAAAACATGGCAAACTTTTTTGAAATTCTTATATTTACATTTTTTGGAAATCTTGCTCATTGCAGATATAAAAAAGTTATGGGAATTGTTCACTAAATGGGGTCAGCCCATTAATGAAATCCTTCCACAGTCTAGCCAAATCACTAGACCGAACGTTAATTTTCCTGCCAATCATGTGATCCATCACTACATATGCGAGTTCAGAGATCTCACCATGAAGGGAATTCAGATATTCCTATTTGGTCATTTGCCCGTGGAGGCGCACCACCTCTCTATGAAGAAGATTATGAAATGCATCCTCTACGCGCGCGGTGCGTTCCATCGCTTCCTGGGTTGTAGCTGGGGCCGCCGTCTCTTCCTATGTCACCTCCAAGGATAATTGCGGGTTACAAGGAAGGTTCTTGGACTATCGTCGCCATGGCTCGCTCGGAATCGAAGGATTTTACAGTGTCGCCACCAACCCTTCTTCTTCGCTTTGCCGAACCTCCTTAGGTCATTGATCTCCCCAACTGACAGGATTGATGTCATGAAACAGAGTGGCCGGCATACCTATCGAGCTTGGGAGATCGAGGGCAAGACCCAATAAGTCAATATTCAGGTGGTCCGTTTTGGCCCGTTGGGCTTGGTGGACCGCACCTGGGTATGTTAATAATAGGGTACCTGCCCAGAAAACATTTAGGGTCTAGTAGGGTTAAACCTGTTCAACCCCAGGATCAAACCGAACGACAGCCACACAGACGTCCCCGCATCACAGCTGCAGCTGCCGCAAGATGCAGGTGGCAGGGTAGCCGGCCAGTCACCGGAATAAGCTCTTCAGCATGCCCCCCCCCCAGCACGCCGGGGATGGTTCTCAGGTTTCCACCTCCTTCCATGCTTTCGCTTGTTCACCTCTCCTCTCCTCGCCAATCACCAAGTCCTCCCTACCGCCGGATACAAATGGCAAGCCAAGAGCAGCAAGATGCTAACAACCATGAGGTGGTCACCACAAGAGAAACAAGGAGAGGATGGCGAGCTTCTCCGTTAGTGAGGTGATCTACAAACTAAGGCATCATGTGGTGCAATCTACTTGTTCGTGATTTTAGTTGTTGCACCGATTTTTTGGCACAAGCACAAGCTGTTGTACAACTATGTACCAATGTATTGCTCCTAGTCAATAGTTGTTGTACTGATGTAGGGCCGAACCTAAGAACATAAAGGTTACCCTTTTACCCCTACTAGAGAGGTGCGGTCCAAACCTTTAACCTCACAATTATCTGTAGGTTTTGAGGTCCAAAATAAGGGAAGGACCGGACCAGACCCCTTGAATCTTCATCGATAAGGCTCTAATACCCTTGTCAGTATCGTGGAGGAAGTCAGGAGGTTTAGGTGAAGATACTTGCCGAAATTGGGAAAAACTATCAGGCTGTCCATAGTGGGAGTAACTTCAGCAGTAACAAAGGGTCCAACTCAGCAAATTTGCTTATGTGACAATGATTTAATGAGGAGAGAGATGAATTGAGTAACATAACTAGTTACTCATACCACGGGTAAAATCGCACATACCAAGACAAGATGAGTTTACAACCTAATAAATGAAGTGTTGTATGACACCACACATATGTTACTCCTCGCTATAGAGGTAGTAACATAGACTATTAACATATGCATGTTACTAGTCCAAGTTACTCCCCACTACGGGTAGTCTAAGAGCAACTAGAACTAGGGTTTCTATGTGCAAAAAAGTAAAGGCAATAAAATAAGGGGTTTCCTTCTTATCCTTCATTAACGCCGTCGAGGAGCTTATATAATTCTCGCGATGTAATTCGATCTCAAACAGAGGAGTTATTTTACCGTCACTGAATTTATTACAGAGATTAAGAAGTGAAACAATAAGGTAACATTTTTTAATAACGACACCCAAGGAGATCTTATATCTGATTAATATCGAGGAAAACAAAGGCTAGTACAATGGATAGACAGCTGGACATAGAACGACCAGTAAAAAGGTAAAATTACATTAAAAAAACATACTAGTCTTCTTCCTCTGATTATACGTCGCCCGTCGGAGATTGAAAATTGCACTGAACCAACAACAAAGAAAAGTGACACTTGCGAACGCCCTTACCATACCAGGCTTTGAAGACCATAATAGGCACTCTCCCCTTGAGACGAGATCTATAAATTGCTGAAGCAACATGATACATTCATTTTGCATCATGTTTTCTACTGTTATTTATTATGTTTTAGGTCATTATTTCACTTTATAATACAATTCTTATGCCTTTTCTCTCTTATTTGCAAGTTTTACATGAAGAGGGAGATTGCCGGCAGCTGGAATTCTGGACTGAAAAGGGCTACAGCAGAGATTAGCTATTTTGCATGACTCCAAATGACCTGAAAATTTACGGAGAATTATTTTGGAATATATAAAAAAGATTGGCGGAAGAAATACCAGGAGGGGGCCCACCAGTGAGCGACAAGCTCAAGGGGCGCACACCCCGAGCTTGTGGCCCCCCTGGCAGGCCTCTGGTGCCCATCTGCTGCTATATGAAGCCATTTGCCCTAGAAAAAATAAGAGAAGACTTACGAGATGAGGCGCCGCCATCTCGAGGGCAGGATAACTTTTTCTCTCCAACGGAGCGATTCGATCGGGGAAACTTACCTCCGGGAGGGGGAAATCGAAGCCATCGACATCACCAACGATCCTCTCATCATGGGAGGACCAATCTTCATCAACATCTTCACCAGAACCATCTCATCTCAAACCCTCTTTCATCTCTTGTATTCAATCTTTGTCCCAAAACTTCAGAAAGGTACATGTGGATTGCTAGTAGTGTTGATTACTCTTTGTAGTTGATGCTAGTTCGTTTATTTGGTGGAAGATTATATGTTCTGATCCTTAATGATATTCAATACTCCTTTGATCTTGAACATGAATATGATTTGTGAGTAGTAACTTTTGTTCTTGAGGCCATGGGTGTCATAGCCCTTGCATTAGCCTTGCATGTCATTGCATAAGCATCCATGCATCATGTCTAAATTTTTGTTAAACTTGAAATGGGGATAGATCAAATCCTAGCACCGCTCTGAATTACCAGGATCAACTAAAATATTTTTCAATGAACCCAAAATGCCCTTCAAAAAAGTTCGTCATTTTTGAATTGGTTGAAAACCTCTGCCAAAAATGGTGCACATTTTTCTAGGTCATCCTGGATTTTTGAGTTAAATCATATTGTATTTGAGTTTGGGCACTTATTTTCTATAAATATGCTCGATGCTCAAATAATTTTGAAACTAAATGTGGGCCACTGCAATAACTCAGAAAGTGTCCACAAATTATTTCAGGATTTTACAAAATGATTTGGTATTTTACTAAATCAAAACAGAGGAAATAAAATAACAAAATAGTAAATAAAATAGAAATAACAGAGAGAGAAAGCAAACCTAGCAGCCCACTTACCTGGCCCATCCCACCAGAGCCACCAGCGTCTTCAACCCCCTGCCAGTATGCAGGAGGTCGTCTGCCCGCCGCGCGCACGCACGCGCCGGCCAGCTCCTGCTTGCCTGCCTCCCTCCCCTACTTCCTGGGTCCCGCCACGACACCACTGGCTACCCTCTTGCTTTCCCCTCCTCTCTCTTCCTCGCTCCCCTCCACTGTCTCTCTCGCACGCAGCTGCCTGAGCGCCACCATCGCCACCAACGCTGTTCGACGCGCCCACCGTAATCCCCTCGCCTTGTAGACGTGTCCCTGAGCTTCGCCATGACCCCATGATCCTCCTCGCTGAGTCAAGCAATGCCGAACGCCCTAGAACGCTACCACATCATCGTCTTCAACCTTCGGCTCCCCGGATTGCCGACAATGCTCCGTTGTCGTCCGGCCTCCCCCGAGCTCACTGACCTGCTCGACATGTTCGCTGTGAGACCCCGGTCCTTTACCCCCTAACCTCGCATCCATTTGCTCGCTGTAGCCCTCGATTCGATGCAAGCCGACGAGCACCGCCACTTGAGCTCAATGCCGATGCAATCCCGGTGACAATTTGGTCACCCTGGTGTGCCCATCGTGCTCGCAGGAAGCCGCGGAGCATCTCTAGCGCGTTAGTTGGCCCTCTTGCACACTGCAATGACGAACCCGAGCGCATCGGAGCTCCGGCCGCTGCACATGTCACCGATGCCACCACCCGATGCACCTCATCACGCTGCAACCGTAGAGCCCAGCAGCGCACGCTCTTGTCGCTGGAATCGCCCAGACGAGTAGCGTCATCGTGTTCTGCTTACACAGGCGGCTTAACCGCACTGTCAGGCCTAATTAACCACCCACTCAGTTCCTGACAGAAGGGCCCCACCCCCTTAATTAACCATGGGGTTAACCCCTGTTTAGCTTTAACCTAATCACAGTGGGCACTGGTCAGTTTGACCTGGCCACGTCACCCATTGACCGGCCCCACACGTCAGTGACTCCAGCTGATTGTGGTTGACTTGATGACATCATCTTTGACTTGGTGATGCAGTAAAGCTTTTCTGGCATTTTAAATAAGTCAGGAAGTTCCAAAAAATTCTATAAACTTCTAAAAATCATATAAAATAAATCGTAACTCCAAATGTAATAATTTATATATGAAAAATTATCACAAAAATCCAAGGAATATGTTTATGGCATTTTCATGCATGTTTGATCAACTTAAAGCTACTATATATGATAAGTTGAATAAATGGCATTTGAAATGTCACATATGGAGTTTGATTTTGAACCTTGAGTTCAAACCAACTTCATTTAACTTTGTTGCTAGTTGCATTAGTTAAATCAATAGCATATTGCCATGTCATGATCATGCATCATATTGTTGCATTGCATTGATTGTGTTCCTTCTCTGTTTGTCGGTGTTCATTCCTTCTCGGTAGAAGACGATTCCGATGTTGTGATCGTTGACACCGATGAAGAGCTATACTATCTTCAGAAGTGCCAGGCAAGCAAACCCCCTTTGAGCATTCTGATACAATCCCACTCTCTCGCTCTTGCTCTCTTTTACTGCATTTGGACAACAGCGATTCAACTGTTACATGTTGCGGTAGTTGAACCCTTTCCTCTGCATGACCTGTCTTTGCCACAGTAAATAGTAAAACTCACTAGCATGAGTAGGAATTGTTTGAGCCATGATGTGCCTACTCATTCTGCTTGCTTGTTATGCCTGTTATGCTTAGAGTTGCGTCAGGTCTGATTCATCTGGGATGCATTGGAATGGTGTGAACATGTCCTACTGTGTGAGAGCTAAGTGTGTGAACATGATTTGGTAAAGGTAGTGATGAGAGGCCATGTAGGAGTATATGGTGGGTTGTCTCATTGAAATCATCCTCGGGAACTGAGTTCTGTATATGTTATCAAAGAACAGTTACTACCACACATTGGGTTCCGGTAACTTGACACCTCTCGGCTTATTAATTGCCTTGATCTCTGTCCAGGAGTTGCAACTAGTTTCTGGTGTTTGTAGGATATGTGTTGGAGGCCATGTGTAGCACTAACCCTAGGGGTGGGCTGTGATGCGGTAGATACACCGTGGGCTTGTGTACCAAGTGGCACCCGTTTGGTGGGCTTGGGAACCCTGCACACATCATTTGAGGCCATGAGTGAAACCTCGGCCGGACTTCCTTTACGGATACAACCTCAAATAGGTGATAAAGCTGGACTAGAGTCTTGCGTGGTTAGTTAGGTTGTGGCCGACACGCTCGCCAGGCTTCCTCTTGAAGGTTGCCGAGATACATGACATGTATATGGTGGTAAGTGGTGAGAGCGTGTGTGAAGAAGTATACCCCTGCAGGGTCAATGATCTATTCGAATAGCCACGTCCGCGAATATGGACTACTTGGAGACTTATATTGTTCATAGACAGCTTGAAGTGGATTCTCTAAAATGTGCAAGATAAGTGAGAGTGCTATGGATGGCCTTCTCGTAGGGAGGCGGGAGTGAATCCATAGTGGTGTATTGATATGGTGAATATGTGGACTCGTGTGTGATCTCTCACCTTAAAGAAATTACTAGTACTCGTAGTACAGGATAGCCACTGAGTCAAAGTTGGCTTGCTGCAGTTAAACTCCACCACCCCTTTGTTGATACTGATGCATATGTAGCTAGTTCTAATGTAAGTCTTGTTGAGTACATTTGTACTCATGTTTGCTTAATTTATGTTTTGTAGAGGAGACTTCAGTCTCACTAGTAGTTCCACGTGGGCTTCGCCGATTAGCTTGGGAATCCCAGACAGAGGTCTGGCTCCTATGGAGGGTCTTGTAGATAGACATGCTTTCTAGCCTTCTTTCTTTTCAAATGTCTGTACTCAGACATATTTATGCTTTCGCTTGTTTCTTGTATGACTTGTATATTGGATCATGAGACCCATGTTTGTAATATCACGCTATGTATGGCTCCTTGGAGCTTCTTAAAGTAATACTCTGAGTCGTAGAGTTATGTTGTGATGCCATGTTGTATCTACACATATTGAACATATTGTGTGTATGTTATTGAAATGCTTTGGTATGTGTGGGATTCGACACCTAGTTGTTAATTCTTGGTAGCCTTCCTTATGGGGAAATGCCTCCTAATGCTTCCATCTGGAACACATGGATTGGCTGGCATGTGTCCTTCTTTGCTCCTGTGTCTGTCCCTACGGGGAAATGTCATGTGGTGTTTACCGAGTCCTGATAGCTTGCTACAGCCCGGTTACACTCGTTGCTGGCCGACACGTGCATTGTTGGGTCACGTATGCCTGTCCCTGTACGTTTGTGCCACCTTGGTTTGTGACTAGTCATGTCAACCCGGGTTCTCTATCATATGGATGCTAGCATCACAATCATATACATGAGCCAAAAGATGCAAACGGTCCCGGCCAAGGTAAAGGTGTCAGCTGTGGGTTACCGTGCGTGAGGCCACAAAGTGATATGATGTGTCTTATGCTAGATCGGTGTGACTTAGGATCGAGGTCCCGACAGCTTTGGTATCAGAGCCTGACTACCTGTAGGATTACCAAGCCAAACTGGTCGAAGTCAAGTCTAGAAATGCTTTAGTTACATAAGGGAATTGATTGTGGAAGGGAACGTAATGCTCTTTTTACTCCTTATCCTTGTGTCCCTCTGATTCCGAGTCACCCTCTTGTTTTCTACGGGGTTAAGGAACTAGGCTTTCTCATCTATCTATCAGGATGACGAGTTAATATGGTGGAGACTTATAGGAAAGGTGTTATCTTCTTGGATCGGTGTTCCCATTATAATTCAGTTGTTGTGTTATCAGTTGTCATGGAAGGTTTTTCATGCTCGAACAGCCATTATGCTATCTGAGTTATCCAAGGCTTCGAAATAATCGGATGCATTTGCAAATTCTTTCTTCTTGTTTCAATGTCTTTTTAGGCCAGACTAACCACACTAATTGTTGTGTTGAGGTACTTTATTACCTTCACATACTTGTTATAGTTGTTAGGAAACCATGTTATATCCCAGAGAACTACCCAGTAATCTAGCCTTGTGTTGTGTTCCCGATGTGATGATTCTAGCCACCATTCTCAAAAGCATCTTGTGATGTTAATTAATTAGTAGGTATTCTATTTGTGGGTTCTTGAACCCATGATTCATTCCACTTATCTCTGTTGATAGTGATTGTAGCTCCTTTAGGATGATTAGTAACCTTATTCTAGTCTTCGAGGTTCGTGGTATATCATTCTTCCAATACCGTGAACTGCTTATGGTAGAAGTTCTTCAAACCGAAAGATCATAATAAGAGTGCTCCTAATGAGTTCCACATTCCATAATTGTGACTCTGCCAATCCTACTTTTCTGCATGGGTTGTCCAGAAGAAATATGTTGAGCTTGTTCAACATACTAATCTATGCATCCACAACTCAGAAAGTTATATGTTCCTTTGAGTTGTCCCTCTTCAGCTATATTCCAACCATCGTCTATCAATTGATAGTCAAGGGTATGTGTGCATTCGTGTCCATTGATGCCTATTACTCTTGTGGTCCGTCAAGCCATTCTACTTCAGAATGACTAGGAGAAACAAACTCCAGTATCTCATCCATATCTAGGATTGGGTCAAAGCAGTTGTATTTCACCGATCAAGAATGTCAATCTAGCTTCTAATCTGTTCTACCTTGGAGTGTTACCCTCTTTCATATCAAGTATGTCATGGGAATTTCACCATCTCATATGAATTCTTGATATAGTGATACTTCTCGCCATCATTATTCATTCCTCGGTCTCCATGTTCATTGTGACCAAAATGCCGACAAGTGAAGCATGATGTGTGAAATCAATACTCCTAGCAACCCTGTTGCCTGGTAGTTAATGGACAATAATCTCATTGTTAGCATGTTGGTTATTGAATCCTCATTCTAAGATTGATCGTACTACCTAGTCCGTTTTCCTGGTGCACCCTTCGATCAATGAGTTAGGATTGTGTCAATCCCTTGCTCTTATGATCATATTGCCATGAAAAGGAAGATTGTTCTCGAGCTTGATAACATATCAGTGGTTCATGATTTTCTGAATATCTTCTCCGAAGTATCACCAGGTTGTTCCCTGACTGTTATGTTGAGCTTATGAATGAGTTGGTTTTCTTATAAACCACCCCTTCTCCAAGAATCTGTGTTGGATACCCTGAACTAGTTGGTTAAGCTAAACAACAACTTGGAGAGTTGGAAGATAAAAAATTTGCCTAACTTAGTTCATTTAAAGGGATATTTTGTGTGTGTGTGTGTGTTGAAGAAAGATGATATTTTCATCGATTAACCCTCGTGATCAGTTGTTGGACTTATTGTCTTATCCAATCTTTGATTTGAGTATGGGCTATCATCAAACCAAATCAGATCCAATGATTTTCGTAATGTTTTTTACTCCTGGTTTTTTCCTTGAGCATACATCATTATATCCTTTGGTCGGACCAATGCTATCACCTTGTCCACATAATTATGGAATTTCATCTATATGGAAATCTAGAGCAATTGTTGTTGAGCCCATCAGCAACATTCTTATCGTCTCCATGATTCATGTTGAACATTAAGTAGTGTTGGAAACTTTTGAGAGCATTTCCTTCGTGCTAGCTCATGGAGTATATGTTATGGTGAAAGAAGTGATTTCCTCCAAGTTCATGTGCATTCGATGTAAGTTGCCGTCGTGAATTCAAGAAAGTTGTTTTGCTTCATTTGGAATCGTCCCAAGTCAGTCATGCATGTGCAAAGTATTCTATGGTTTGATAGGCTCTCTACCTCCATTCCATATGTATCTCCTAGCACACCAAGCCACTTATTGAATTGTTCGAGGAGAAGAACTTCCTTCATAAGAGCTAATCATATGACTTATGCACGGACTTTGTTATCAGCGATGATGGTTCCCAACTAGAACCCGACAATGTTTTGTCGTAAGATTTCCATGTGGGCACGATTGTCCTGGACATTATGTTCACATGTACCTTGCAAACCAGCTCATGTTTTGGAGCTTGCTACCGTAGTTCATTTCCCGAGAATCTCGCAACGTCGTCTCATCAAGTTGTGTTACAAACTTTCCTATTTAGACTTGCTAAGTCTGAAGCATCCTAACACCAACCAGATCTGAATCTCAGGCAGATGTGATGGTTGGAATGTTCCCCAAGAATTATAATATTGGTCTCTTTGTAACCCGGTAAAGTGATGTTGTGGCTAACACACCTAGCCGGAAGATCTATTATTGTAGTATCTTGTATCAGTAACTTTAGCCACCTCCCCATGAGGATTTCTTATGACTTATCCTCGAAGTTGCTCCCTATGGATTTTGTATTTCCGAAGTCTGACCTTTAATTGATGTTCTAGATACCAAACATGATCTATAATTGGGTTATGCTAGTGCATCAAGGAGAACATTAGAAGCGGAGTGCTAAATGTCTCTCAGTTGATCATCCAGATTTTGTTTCCTTGGCATCGCTAAGGTGAAATCTGAGAAAGTGTTGTCTTCCTTTGCATCTGCATCCTCCTCCATTATTCATCATGGTAGTACGAGGTGTCACCAAGATCTTCGACATAGATGTTGGTAAAACCCTGATGAATATGGAAATGCTCAAGATCTTGAAAGCATGCTCAGACACTAGGTTATATCCTCGGTATCAATTGGAATGTGCCTTCAGTTTGCCGAGTTGTCCTATAACTCTAGTCTCCTTTCCAAACTGACTATGCCATTTCTTCGAACTCCTTCAAACGATCGTTTGTGAATTGCCTTAGCCTGATATGAAGAGTTCCAATGATCTCTACATCAAAAGTAATTCTTTTTGCCACTCAAGGAAATAATTCTATGAGTCACCTCCCCTAAGGTGCCCCATTATGGAATCATGGCAATTTATCTCCTCGCTTTGACACATACTCACCATCTACTAAAGCGTGGAATTGTTGCCTACCAAACTGAACCTTTGTCATATGTTATTTTTCATCCCTCACAATGTATGTTTTGTGTCTCAGCTCAAGAGGTGTTCCAACATCTCATTCCATGAGTTGATCATGAGTCGCTCGATCTTTGTGAAGATTGAATCATGTAGAGTTTCCCTCTCTTTCGTTGTCATAGTTGGATGAAGATCTCGAAAGGAAGGATGTGAAGATCAACATGATGTAACGAATCATGAAGACTGTGTCAGCTCCATGTCCCCTCTGTCTTCTTACCTCACGTCTTGAATCTCGGGACGAGGTTCTTATTTAGTGGGTGTGAGTTGTCACAGCCCTAGCATTAGCCTTGCCTGTCATTGCATAAGCATCCATGCATCATGTTTAAATTTTTGTTAAACTTGAAATGGGGATTGATCAAACCCTAGCACCCCACTGAATTACCAGGATCAACTAAAATATTTTTCATTGAACCCAAAATGCCATTCAGAAAAGTTCATCATTTCTGAATTGGTTGAAAACCTCTGCCAAAAATGGTACATATTTTTCTAGGTCATCCTGGATTTTTGAATTAAATCATATTTTATTTGAATTTGGGCATTTATTTTCTATAAATACCCTCGATGCTCAAATAATTCTGAAACTAAATGTGGACCACTGGAATAACTCAAAAAATGTCCAAAAATTATTTCATGATTTAACAAAATGATTTGCTGTTTTACTAAATCAAAAAAGAGGAAATAAAATAACAAAACGGTAAATAAAATAGAAATAACAGAGAGAGAGAGAGAGAGCACAACCCACTTACTTGGCCCAGCCCACCAGAGCTGCCACCGTCTTCAACCCCCTGCCAGTAGACAGGAGGGCGTATGCCCGTGGTGCGCAAGCACGTGCCGGCCAGCTCCTACTTGCCTGCCTCCCTCCCCGACTTCCTGGGTGCCGCCACGACACCCCTGGCTACCCTCTCGCTTTCCCCTGCTCTCTCTGCCTCGCTCCCCTCCTCTGTCTCGCTCGTGCGCAGCTGCCCGAGCGCCACCATCGCCACCGACGCTGTTCGACGTGCCCACCATAGTCCCCTCGCCTCGTAGACGAGTCCCTGAGCTCCGCCACGACCCCCTGATCCTCCTCGCTGAGTTAAGCAACACCGGACACCCTAGAACTCAGCCACGCCATCATCTTCAACCTTCGGCTCCCTAGATCGCCGACAATGCTCCGTTGTCGTCCGGCCTCCCCCGAGCTCACTGACCCGCTCGACATGTTCGCTGTGAGACCCCGGTCCTTTACCCCCTAACCTCGCACCCATTTGCTTGTTGTAGCCCCCGATTCTATGCAAGCCGACGAGCATCGCCGCCTGAGCTCAACGCCGGCGCAGTCCCGGTGACCATTTGGTCACCCCGGTGTGCCCATCGTGCTCGCAGGAAGCCGCGGAGCGTCTCTAGCGCGTTAGTTGACCCTCTTGCACACTGCAATGCCGAACCCGACCGCATCCGAGCTTCGGCCGTCGCACATGTCACCGCTGCCATCGCTACGCTCCGTCTCCGGTCACCCCGATGCCACCACCCGACGCACCTCATCGCGCTGCATTCGTAGAGCCCAGGAGCGCACGCTCTCGTCGCCGGAATCGCCCCGACGAGTAGTACCGTCGTGTTCTACTTACGCCAGTGGTTAGTCGCCGGTTAACCGCACTATTAGGCCTAATTAACCACCCACTCAGTCGCTCACAGAAGGGCCCCACCCCCTTAATTAACCATGGGGTTAACCCTTGTTTAGCTTTAACCTAACCACAGTGGCCCCACTGGTCAGTTTGACCAGGCCACGTCACCCGTTGACCGGTCCCACACATCAGTGACTGCAGCTCATTGTGGTTGACTT
Source organism: Thinopyrum elongatum (assembly GCA_011799875.1). NCBI lineage: Eukaryota > Viridiplantae > Streptophyta > Magnoliopsida > Poales > Poaceae > Thinopyrum > Thinopyrum elongatum. Next base: position 264,348,880 of record CM022297.1, read on the forward strand.
GATGATGTCATCTTTGACTTGGTGACGCACTAAAGCTTTTCTGGCATTTTAAATAAGTCAGGAAATTCCAAAAAATGCTATAAACTTCTAAAAATCATATAAAATAAACCGTAACTCCAAACGAAATAATTTATACATGAAAAATTATCAAAAAAATTCAAGGAATCTGTTTACGGTGTTTTCATGCATGTATGAACAACTTAAAGCTGCTGTATATGACAATTTGAATAAATGGCATCAGAAATGTCACATATGGTGTTTGATTTTGAACCTTGAGTTCAAACCAACTTCATTTTTTTGTTGCTAGTTGCATTAGCTCAATCAACAACATGTTGCCAGGTCATGATCATGCATCATATTGTTGCATTGCATTGATGGTGTCCCTTCTCTGTTTGCCGGTGTTCATTCCTTCTCGGTACAAGACGATTCCAACGTTGTGATCGTTGACACCGATGAAGAGCTATACTATCTTCAGAAGTGCCAGGCAAGCAAACCCCCTTTGAGCATTCGGATACAATCCCACTCTCTCGCTCTTGCTCTCTTTTACTGCATTAGGACAACAGTGATTCAACTGTTACATGTTGTGGTAGTTGAACCCTTTCCTCTACATGACCTGTCTTTGCCACAGTAAATAGTAAAACCCACTAGCATGAGTAGGAATTGTTTGAGCCATGATGTGCCTACTCATTCATGCTTGCTTGTTATGTCTGCTATGCTTAGAGTTGTGTCAAGTCTGATTCATATGGGATGCATTAGAATGGTGTGAACATGTCCTACTATTTGGGAGCTAAGTGTGTGAACATGATTTGGTAAAGGTAGCGATGAGAGGCCATGTAGGAGTACATGGTGGGTTGTCTCATTAAAACTGTCCTCAGGAACTGAGTTCTGTATATGTTATCCAAGAACAGTTACTACCACACATTGGGTTCCGGTAACTCGACCCCTCTCGGCTTATTAATCGCCTTGATCTTTGTCCAGGAGTTGCAACTAGTTTCTGGTGTTTATAGGATATGTGTTGGAGGTTGTGCGTAGTGCTGACCCTAGGGGTGGGCTATGATGCGGCAGATACACCATGGCCTGGTGTAACAAGTGGCACGCGTTTGGTGGGCTTGGGAACCCTGCACACATCGTTTGAGGCCGTGAGTGAAAGCTCGACCGGACTTCCTTTACGGATACAACCTCAAATAGGTGATAAACCAAGACTAGAGTCTTGCGTGGTTAGTCAAGTTGTGGCCGACACCCTCGCCAGGGTTCTACTTGAAGGTTGCTGAGATACATGACGTGTATATGGTGGTAAGTGGTGAAAGTGCGTGTGAAGAAGTACACCCCTGCAGGGTAAATGATCTATTCGAATAGCCGCGTCTAGGGATATGGAGTACTTGGAGACCTATATTGTTTATAGACAACTTGAAGTGGATACTCTAAAATGCATAAGATAAGTGAGAGTGCTATGGATGGCCTTCTCGTAGGGAGACGGGAGAAGATCCATAGTGGTGTATTGATATGGTGAATATGTGGACTCGTATGCAATCTCTCACCTCAAAGAAATTACTGGTACTCGTAGTACATGATAGCCACTGAGTCAAAGCTGGCTTGTTGTAGTTAAACTACACCACCCTTTTGTTGATACTGATGCATATGTAGCTAGTTCTAATGTAAGTCTTGCTGGGTACATTTGTACTCACGTTTGCTTAATTTATATTTTGCAGAGGAGACCTCAGTCTCACTAGTAATTCCACGTGGGCTTCGCCGATTAGCTTGGGAATCCCAGACATAGGTCTACCTCCTATGGAGGGTCTTGTAGATAGACATGCTTTCTAGCCTTCTTTCTTTTTAGATGTCTGTACTCAGACATGTTTATGCTTCCGCTTGTTGCTTGTATGACTTGTATGTTGGGTCATGAGACCCATGTTTATAATATCATGCTATGTATGGCTCCTCGGAGCTTCTTAAAGTAATACTCTGAGTCGTAGAGTTATGTTGTGATGCCATGTTGTATCTACACATATCAAGCATATCGTGTGTATGTTATTGAAGTGCTTTGGTATGTGTGGGATTCGACACCTAGTTGTTTATTCTTGGTAGCCTTCCTTATGGGGAAATGCCTCCTAGTGCTTCCATCCAGAACACATGGATTGACCGGCATGTGTCCTTCTTTGCTCCTGTGTCTGTCCCTATGGGGAAATGTCACGCGGTGTTTACCGAAGTCCTGATAGCTTGCTACAGCCCGGTTACACTCGCTGCTAGCCGACACGTGCATTGCTGGGTCATGTATGCATGTCCGTGTAAGTTTGTGCCACCTTGGTTTATGACTAGTCATGTCGACCCAGGTTCTCTGTCATATGGATGCTAGAATCACAATCATATACGTGAGCCAAAAGACGCAAACGGTCCTGGCCAATGTAAAGGTGGCAGCCATGGGTTACCATGCGTGAGGCCGCAAAGTGATATGATGTGTCTTATGCTAGATCAGTCTGACTTAGGATCAGGGTCCCGACAATGGGAGAAGTCTTGTTATAAGTAATCATGTGAAATTGGTATTCGTTCGATATTTTGATGATATGTATGTTGTTTCTTCAGTTAGTGGTGTCATGTGATCGTCGACTACATGACACTTCAACATAGATGGGCCTAAGAGAAGGCATTGTGGAGTAATAAGTAGATGATGGGCTGCTAGAGTGACAGAAGCTTAAACCCTAGTTTATGTATTATTCTGTAAGGGGTTGATTTGGACCCATATGTTTCATGCTATGGTTAGATTTAGCTTAATTCTTATTTCTTAGTTGCGGATGCTTGCGAGAGGTGGTAATCATAAGTGGGAGGCTTTTTCAAGTAAAAACAACACCCAAGCATCGGTCCACCCACATATCAAATTACCAAAGTAACGAACGTGAATCAACTAAACATGATGAAAGTTACTAGACGATAATTCCCATGTGTCCTCAGAACTCTTTGCTTACTATAAGAGAACGTTCCGGCTTGTCCTTTGCTATAAAAAGGATTGGGCCACCTTGCTGCACCTTTGCTACTATTGCTACTTGCTACTTGTTACAAATTATCTTGCTATCAAACTACCTATTACCGCTACTTTCAGTACTTGCAGAGAATACCTTATTGAAAACCGATTGTCATTTCCTTCTGCTCCTCATTGGGGTCGACACTCTTACTTATCGAAAGGACTATGATTGTGTCGGGAACCCGATCCTAAGTCACACCAATCTGGCATAAGACACATCATATCACTTTGTGGCCTCACACATGGTAACCCACAGTTGCAGCCTTTACCTTGGTCGGGACCGTTTGCGCCTTTTGGCTCATGTTTATGATTGTGATAGTAGCATCCATATGACAGAGAACCCGGGCCGACATGACTAGTCATAAACCAAGGTGGCACAAACATATAGGGACAGGCATAGTAACCCAGCAGTGCACGTGCCGGTCAGCTGCGAGTGTAACCAAGTCGTAGCAAAGCTATAAGGACTTTAGCAAAGAAGGATACATGCCGGTCAATCCATGTGTTCCGTAGTAGTAGCGAACTACCATGGCTCAGTGGAAGCACTAGGAGGCATTTCCCTATAGGGAAGGCTACCAAGGCAGATAACTAGGTGTCGAATCCCACACATACCAGTGCATTTCAAAACATACACACAATATGCACGATATGGGTAAATACAACATGGCATCACAACATAACTCTACGACTCAAAGTATTTATTTAAAAGGCTCCGAGGAGCCATACATAAGATGATATTACAAACATGGGTCTCATGACCCAACATACAAAGTCATAAGTAACAGAAGTATAAACATGTCTGGGTATAGACAACTACAAAAGAAAAAGGCTAAGAAGCCTGACTATCTACAAGACCCTCCATAGGAACCAGACCTTTGTCTGGGATTCCCAACCTAATCGGTCAACATCGAACTCGTCATTGAAACCACTAGTGAGACTAAAGTCTCCTCTTCAAAAACATAAATTAAGAAACCGTGAGTACAAAGGTACTCAGCAAGACTTACATCAAAACTAGCTACATATGCATCAGTATCAACAATGGCGGGTGGAGTTTAACTACAGTAAGCCAGCTTTGACTCGGTGGCTACCCTGTACTACGACTACTAGTATTTTCTTTGGGGTGAGGGAGCGCACACGAGTCCACATAGTCACCACATCAATACACCACTATGGACCTGCCCCCTTCTTCCTACGAGAAGGCCATCCATAGCACTCACACTTATCTTGCGCATTTTAGAGTATTCGTTTCAACTTGTCTATGAACAATGTAGGCTTTCCAAGTAGTCCATATCCGCGGATGCAGCTATTCAAATAGATCATTTATAACCCAGCAAGGTTGTACTTCTTCACACATGTTTCCACAACTTAGCGCCATATACCCATCATGTATCTCGGCAACCTTTAAGCGGAAGCCCGACGTGGGTGTAGACCACGACCTGACTAACAACACAAGACTCTAGTCCAGGTTTATCGCATATCTGAGAACTGACCCGTAATGGAAGTCTAGCCGAAGTTTCCATCACGACCTCAAACGATGTGTGCAGGGTTCCCAAGTCCACCTCGATGGATGGTACTACGCTTGGTATACCGGGCCACAGGGTCTCTACCGCATCATCGCCCACCCCTAAGATCTGCGCTATGCACGGCCTCCAACACATATCCTACAAACACTAGAAACTAGTTACAACTCCTGAACAGAGATCAAGGCGATTAATAAGTCAAGCAGGGTCATATTTCAGGGCCTAATGTGTGGTAGTAACTATCTTGGATCACAAACACAGAAATCAGTTCCTAAGGACGGTCCCAATGAGACAACCCACTATGTACTCCTACATGGCCTCTCATCGCTACCTTTACCAAATCGTGTTCACACACTTAGCTCTCACATAGTAGGACATGAACACAACCCTTCCAATTCATCGACCAGATGGATCAAACCCGACACAACTCTAAGCATAGCATACATAACAAGCAAGCATAGATGAGTAGTCACAACATGGCTCAAGAAATTCCTACTCATGCTAGTGGGTTTTACTATTTACTGTGGCAAAGACAGGTCATGCAAAGGAATGGGTTCAACTACCACAACATGTAATGGTTGAATCGTTGTTGTCCTAATGCAGTAAGTGAGAGCAAGAGCGGGAGAGTGGGATTGTATCGAAATGCTCAAAGGGGGTTTGCTTGCCTGGCACTTCTGAAGATAGTATAGCTCTTCATCGGTGTCAACGATCACAACATCGGAAACATCGGCTACCGAGAAGGAACGACACCTGCTAGCAAAGAATGAACACAATCAATGCAATGCACAACCAAATGTATGACATGACATTTTAAGGTACTAAATACACCTAATGCAACATTTAACCAGATTAATTGAAGCAGAATTCAAACAAGATCAAATTCCAACTCCAAATGTTATTTCATAAATTACCCTAATCATCATTTGTCCTATTCAGTGAGGTTAACTTGTTCAAACATGCATGAAAATGGCATAAACAGATTCTTTGGATTTTTCTGATAATTTTTCATATATAATTTATTTTCATCTGAGCTATAGATAATTTTCTACGATTTTTAGAAGTTTTAAACAATTTTTGAAATAAATAAACCATTTAAGATTTATTTAAATTCTAGAAATGAATTACTGTGTCAGCATTACATTAGCAGGTCAGCAAGGGTCAAACTGGTCAAACATAACCAGTGGAACCCACTGGTCAGTGACACAGTGCCGGTTACTGTCACAAACAGATGGGCCCTGTCAACGGCCACGTCATAAAGTCAAAGCTCACGTGTGGGTCCACAGGGTTAGTTTAAATTAAACAGGGGTTAATTCTATCATTAATTAAGTTATGGTGCCCGGTTGTTAGTGACTCTGGGTTGGTTTAAGCGGGTGATTAAACAGCTAATGACGCGGTTAGCCTGCGGCTAACCGCCAGTGACACGCAAACGCGGCGGAGGGCGTCGGAAACGCATCTCTGGCCACGGATTAAGGTGCGGACGGGCTCTACACAGAGCTGGCCTCATCCATGTTGGTTGGCACAAAGCGGGACCAAATGGTAGCCGGAATTGTAGATGGGGATGAGGTTTGCGGCGGTGTACTCTTGGGCGGCCACGGAAACACGGTTGCAGCTCACAGCAGAGCGAACCGAGAAGTTAGGCAGCACCTAGGGGGATCTAGGAGCATGTCGGATAGGTCATGGGCACTTGGGGAGCTCGGCAGTGAGGTGCACGACGGCAATGGCGGACGGCTGCGCGGGAGCTCGCGGGGCAGTAGCTATAGAAAGAAATTGAGGAGGGGATGAGGTGCAAAAGGACGGTGGGCTCACAGGGAATCGAAAGAGGGGCTCGACGAGCTCGGGGTCGTGCCGGAGTGGCCAAATTGATGGGCGGCAGCCGGCGGATAGAGGTGGTGAGATGGAGTTGATCCCGTCATCTCGGAGCTTCTCTGGATGCGTTCATCGGCATGGAGACAAATTGGAGCTCGTCAAAGCGTCTGGACATGGCGGTTCGGCGTGTTGTCATTGGTGGCCACGTGGATGAGTAACAACAGCTAACAGGAGCTCTTGGTTAGGCGGCAGAGAGGGGCTAGAGGAAAGGGATGAGCGAGAGGGAAGAGGGAAGAAGGGAAAGGAAGAGAGGTTCTAGGCATCTTCCAGGCGTGAGGATGAGGACGGGGAGGCCGCGGACGTGGCTAGCAGGAGGTGGCGGCCTCGGATGCACATGTGTCACCACGCCTCTGCCTACTGGCAGAGGTTGAAGATGACCGCTTCGCCGGTGGTGGGCTGGGACGGTTTTGTAGCTGGGCTACAGGTAAGTCTAGGTAGGTTTTTCACTTTTCGGTCTCTGCTTTTCTGTTTTGATTTAATTCTTTTGCCATTGTTTCAAAATCAAAATGATACCAAACTAGTGCCAAAAATCCCACTGAATATTTTTATGTTGCTCAGTGGGCATTTCCAAATGCACATAAAATATTCCAGGGCTTTTGGAAATATATTCTATATGTATATGAATATAACTCCAAATACAAATACAATAGTGATTTAAATTCAAAGCCCAAAATAATCCTTTAAAATGTTTCAAAATTTTGGTTTGAATTATATTTCTTGCCAAAACTCTGAAAACAATTAAAGGAACATTTTGGAACAATTGAATGAGATTTCCATGGTTCTTTGCCCTTTTATTTATTTAAAGTTTTTAGGCTTCAAATTTTCCCCAATTCAAATTTCAGAGAATTAAATATGATGCATGAATGCCTCTAATGCATTTAATCACACTTAACTAATCTAGGGTTGTGACATATTGATCCCCTATACTTGTGGGTCCTCAAGACTCTTTTTTGGCGCCATTGCCAGGGAGTGAAGCGCCTTTGGTAAGTGGAATTTGATAAGGAAACATTTATACTACGTGCTGAAATTTACTGTCACTTGTCACTATGGAAAGTAATCCTTTGAGGGGTTTGTTCGGGCTATCTTCACCTCGACCGAAAGTAATAAGAGTTGCTCCTCAACCTACTGAACCTACTGAAAATATTTATGATGAGATTCCTTCAGGTATGTCAGAGCAACTTCTAACTAATCCTTATGCATGAGATGGAATAGTGCATCCTGATATGCACTTGATATATATAGATGAAATTTGTGGATTGTTTAAGCTTGCAGGTTTATCCGAGGATGGAGTTAAGAAGAAGGTATTCCCTTTAAATTTTGAGGGAAAGGTGTTGACATGGTATAGGCTATTGGATGATACTGGAACATGGGATTGGAACCGGCTGAAGCTAGAATTTCATCAGAAGTTCTATCCTATGCATTTGATTCATCGTGATCGGAATTATATATATAATTTTTGGCCTCATGAAGGAGAAAGTATTGCTTAAGCTTGGGGAAGGCTTAAGTACATGATGCACACATGCCCCAATCATGAGCTCTCAAGAGAAATAATTATTCAGAAATTTTATGCTCGGCTTTCTCATAATGATCAATCCATGCTCGATTCTTCTTCTACTAGTTGTTTTATGACGAAAACTATTGAATTCAAGTGGAATCTTTTGGAAATAATTAAACACAACAATGAAGATTGGGAATTCGACAAAGGTAAAGAGTCAGGTATAAATCTCGAGTTTGATTGTGTTAAATCTTTTATGGAAACCGATGCTTTTCATAAGTTTAGTACTAAATATGGACTTGACTCTAAGATAGTAGCTACTTTGTGTGAATCTTTTGCTGCTCATGTTGATCTCCCAAAGGAGAAGTGGTTTAAATTTCATCCACCTATTAAACATATGTGTGAGGAACCTGTTATAGCTAAAGATGAAACAATTATCTATAATGTTGATCCAGTTGTGCGTACTGCTTATGTTGAAAAACCTCTTTTCCCTATTAGGATTAAGGAACATGCTAAAGCTACAACTGTGGTTAATAAAAGTAATATTAGAACACCTAGACCCTCTGAACAAATTAAAGTGGAATCTAATATTGCAATGGTTAATGATCTCTTGGTTGATAGGCATGTTATTTACTACTGCGATGAGGCTGCTAGAATTGCTAAACCCGTTAGAAATGAAAAAGATACATTAGATAAGAATAATCCCGTAGTTGGCATGCCTGTCGTTTCTGTTAAAATTGGAGATCATTGCTATCATGGTTTATGTGATGTGGGTGCTAGTGTGAGTGCTATTCCGTTTTTCTTATATCAAGAAGTCATGAATGATATTGCACCTATTGAGATTGAAGATATTGATGTTACTATTAAGCTTGCAAACAAAGATACTATTTCACCACATGGGATTGTTTGAGATGTTGAAGTCTTGTGTGGTAATATCAAATACCCTACTGATTTCTTAGTACTTGGTTCTCAACAACATAATTTTTGTCCTATTATTTTTGGTAGACCTTTCTTAAATACCGTTAATGCTAAAATTTATTATGTTAAAGAAAAGGTTAGAGTTAAGTGTGGTGATGTATCTCATGAATTTAACTTCTCTAAGTTTCATAAACAACCACATGAGAAGGAATTGTCTAGTAAGGATGAAATTATTGATCTTGCTTTTATTGTTGTTCCTCCTACTGATCCTTTAGAACAATATTTGCTAGACCATGAAAATGATATGCATATGAATGAAAGAAATGAAATAGAAAATATATTCTTTAAACAATCACCTATCCTTAAACATAATTTACTTGTTGAAACTCTTGGAGATCCTCTCCCACCTAAGAGTGATCCTGTGTTTGAATTAAAGAAACTACCTGATACACTGAAATATGCTTATCTTGATGAAAAGAAGATATATCTTGTTATTATTAGTGCTAACCTTTCAGAACATGAAGAAAATAGATTACTTAAAACTCCGAGAAAGCACCGTGCTGCTATTGGATATACTCTTAATGATCTTAAGGGCATTAGTCCCACTTTATGTCAACACAAAGTTAATATGGAGCCTGATGCTAAGCCAGTTGTTGATCATCAACGCCGTCTGAATCCTAAAATGAAGGATGTGGTAAGAACTAAAATATTAAAGCTTCTGGAAGTAGGTATAATTTATCCTATAGCTGATAGTAGATGTGTAAGTCCTGGTCATTGTGTCCCTAAGAAAGGAGGCATCACCGTTGTTCCTAATGATAAAAATGAACTTATCCCACAAAGAATTGTACCTGGTTATATGATGGTAATTGATTTTAGGAAATTAAATACAGCTACTAGAAAAGATCATTACCCGTTGTCTTTTATTGATCAAATGTTAGAAAGATTGTCTAAGCATACACACTTTTGTTTCCTAGATGGTTATTATGGCTTTTCTCAAATACATGTGTCAAAAGAAGACCAAGAAAAAACTACTTTTACTTGTCCTTATGGAACTTATGCTTATAGATGTATGCCTTTTGGTTTGTGTAATGCACCTGCTACCTTTCAAAGATGTATGAATGTTATATTCTCTGACTTTTCTGAAAAGATTATTGAGGTATTCATGGAAAGTTTTTCCGTCTATGGAATTTCTTTTGATGATTGCTTAAGCAACCTTGATTGAGTTTTGCAGAGATGTGAAGAAACTAATCTTGTCTTGAATTGGGAAAAGTGTCACTTTATGGTGCATGAAGGTATAGTCCTTGGGCATAAAATTTCTGAAAGAGGTATTGAAGTTGATAAAGCTGAAGTTGATGCAATTGAGTAAATGTCGTGTCCTAAAGATATCAAAGGTATAAGAAGTTTCCTTGGTCATGCTGGTTTCTATAGAAGGTTCATTAAAGACTTCTCTAAAATTTCTAGGCCTCTTACTAATCTTTTGCAAAAAGATGTTCCATTTGTTTTTGATGATGATTGTGTAGAAGCCTTTGAAATACTTAAGAAAGCCTTAATCTCGGCACCCATTGTTCAACCACCTGATTGGAACTTGCCTTTTGAAATTATGTGTGATGCTAGTGTTTATGATGTTGGTGTTGTTCTAGGACAAAGAGTGGATAAGAAATTGAATGTTATTCATTATGCAAGTAAGACTCTAGAGAGTGCTCAAAGAAATTATGCTACTACTAAGAAAGAATTTTTAACGGTTGTGTTTGCATGTGATAAATTTATATCCTATATTGTTGATTCTAAAGTTACCATTCACACTGATCATGCTACTATTAAATATCTTATGGAAAATAAAGATGCTAAACCTAGGCTGATTAGGTGGGTTCTTTTGTTACAAGAATTTGATTTGCATATTATTGATGGAAAATGTTCTTGATGACCCACTTCCTATTGATGATAGTTTTGTTGATGAACAATTAGCTATTGTAAATGCTTCTTCTCGCAATAATCCATGGTACGCAGACTATGCTAATTACATTGTTGCTAAATATATACCACCTAGCTTTACATACCAGCAAAAGAAAAAGTTCTTTGATTTAAGACATTACTTTTGGGATGACCCTCATCTATATAAAGAAGGAGTAGATGGTGTTATTAGACGTTGTGTACCTGAGCATGAACAGGAACAAATCCTACGGAAGTGTCACTCCAAGGCTTGTGGAGGACACCATGCGGGAGACAGAACTTCACATAAGGTATTACAATCTGGTTTTTATTGGCCTACTCTCTTCAAAGATGCACGTAAGTTTGTCCTTTCTTGTGATGAATGTCAAAGAATTGGTAGTATTGGTAGATGTCAGGAAATGCCTATGAATTACTCACTTGTTATCGAACCATTTGATGTTAGGGGTTTTGATTATATGGGACCTTTTCCTTCCTCTAATGGATACACTCATATTCTAGTTGTTGTTGATTATGTTACTAAGTGGGTAGAAGCTATTCCAACTAGTAGTGTTGATCATAACACTTCTATTAAAATGATTAAAGAAGTTATTTTCCCAAGGTTTGGAGTCCCTAGATATTTAATGACTGATGGTGGTTCACATTTTATTCATGGTGCTTTCTGTAAACTTCTTGCTAAATAATGTCAACCATAGAATTGCATCACCTTATCATCCCCAGTCTGGCGGTCAAGTTGAATTGAGTAATAGATAAAAAAAGTTAATCTTGCAAAAGAACATTAATAGATCCAGAAAGAATTGGTCTAAGAAACTTGATGATGCATTATGGGCTTACAATACTGCTTATAAAAATCATATGGGTATGTACCCATATAAAATGGTCTATGGAAAGGCTTGTCATCTACCTCTTGAGTTAGAACATAAAGCTTATTGGGAAATTAAAGAACTTAATTATGATTTCAAGCTTGCCAGTGAAAAGAGGTTATTTGATATTAGCTCTCTAGATGAATGGAGGACACAAGCTTATGAAAATGCCAAGTTGTTTAAAGAAAAATTTAAAAGATAGCATGACAAAAGAATCCAAAAACGGGAATTCAACGTAGGTGATCAAGTTCTATTATACAATTCTCGTTTCAGATTCTTTGCAGGAAAACTTCTCTCTAAATGGGATGGACCCTATATCATCGAAGAAGTTTATCGCTCCGGAGCTATTAAGATCAACAACGCCGAGGGCACTAATCCGAGAGTGGTTAATGGTCAAAGAATTAAACATTATATCTGAGGTACGCCCATTAATGTTAAACTAGTATTATTCAAACTATGACACGGGAAGAACACATAGAAGAAACTTTCCGGAATGCTCCAGAACCCTGAAAAGGAGTAGGTACGTGGTACAGTAAGTAAACCGACTCCAAAAGTTCCATAAAAGCACTTTTTGTTCGTTTCTGAATATATAAAAAATTAGAAAAATGATAAACAGTCCGAAAAGTGCACGAGGGAGCGACAAGCTCAGGGGGCGCGCCTTGATGACCCACAAGAGGGGATCAATCATAGTCCTTTCGATAAGTAAGAGTGTGGAACCCAATGAGGAGCAGAAGGAAATGACAAGCGGTTTACAGCAAGGTATTTTCTGCAAGCACTGAAATCATCGGTAACAGATAGTTTGATAGCAAGGTAATTTGTAATGAGCTATACGTAGCAGTTGTAACAAAGGTGCATCAAGGTATCCCAATCCTTTTTATAGCAAAGGACATGCCAGAACTTTCTCTTATAGCAAGCAAAGCATTCTTGAGGACACATGGGAATTCATCTAGTCAATTTCGTCATGTTTAATTGATTCGCGTTCGTTACTTTGATAATTTGATATGTGGGTGAACCGGTGCTTGGGTGCTGTTCTTACTTGAACAAGCCTCCCACTTATGATTAACCCCTCTCGCAAGCATCCGCAACTACGAAAGAAGAATTAAGATAAATCTAACCATAGCATGAAACATATGGATCCAAATCAGCCCCTTACGGAATAGCGCATAAACTAGGGTTTAAGCTTCTGTCACTCTAGCAACCCATCATCTAATTACTACTCCATAATGCCTTCCCTTAGGCCCAAATATGGTGAAGTTTCATGTAGTCGATGTTCACATGACACCACAAAAGGAAGCAACAACATACATATCATCAAAATATCGAACGAATACCAAATTCACGTGATTACTTATGACAAGACTTCTCCCATGTCCTCAAGAACAAAAGTAACTACTCACAAATCATATTCATGTTCAAGATCAGAGGGGTATTGAATATCATTAAGGATCTGAACATATAATGTTCCACCAAATAAACCATATAGCATCAACTACTAGATGTAATCAACACTACTAGCAACCCACAGGTACCAATCTAAGGTTTTGAGGCAAAGATTGAGTACAAGAGATGAACTAGGGTTTGAGATGAGATGGTGTTGGTGAAGATGTTGATGAAGATTGGTCCTCCCATGATGAGAGTATCGTTGGTGATGACGATGGCTTCGAATTCCCCCTCCCGGAGGGAAGTTTCCCCAACGGAATCGCTCCGTCGGAGAGCAAAAGTGCTCCTGCCCAGGTTCCACCTCGAGACGGTGGTGCTTCGTCCCGAAACCTTCCTTTTGATTTTTTCTAGGTGAAATGGCATCATATAGCATAAAATGGGCTTCGGAGGCCTGCTAGGTGACGGTGTCCTGGACTAGGGGTACTCACCACGTCGTCTCCCGACCAGGTGGATCGGGCCGAGGACCCCCATGGTTGTTCGCTATTGGGGCACTTCGGGCAGCCCATGACATATACGAGGAATATTCCACAAGACTTGGTGATCAAGACAAGGACTCCTCTCCACCGACGTATCCGACTAGGACTCTTGTGATCCTAGGCCTCCGGTACATTATATAAGCCGAGGCCAGGCTAGTCGATAGATCATGATCATATTCATCCATCATACCATTAGGGTTTAGACCACAACTTACTACCTCGAGGTAGATCAACTCTGTACTCGATACACCATCATCTATATAAACAAGAGCAGGACGTAGGGTTTTACCTCCATTAAGAGGGCCCGAACTTGGGTAAATATCATCTCTGTCGTTCCTGTTACCCTTGATCCGAGATCCACAGCTCGGGACCCCCTACCCCAAGGTCTGCCGGTTTTGACACCTACACTGGTGCTCTCGTTGAGAGTTCTATTGTGTGATCACAAAGGATCGATGGCTCGTCTGCAAATCAAATGAGACATCAGCATCTTCGTCGCCGGCTTGACTGGTCACCATGGTTGGACCAAGGACTACGCTCCGCGTCGGGTCATCAAGATCGGGCGGGCATCTTCATCATCATCAACTCTGATCTTAGCTGAGATCATGGAGGAATCATCCATGGAGCTTGGGGGCTCAACGTCAACATTGCCCTCGCGCGATCATGCAGTTTTTCTAGACAGCAGATTCATGTTCTCCGTCCCCGCCTCCTCGAGCATCGCTTTGACGATTGCTTTGGTGGAATTGTGAGGAATTGAGTCTAGAACAACCCTGTAAAATTTCGTCGCATTCCGATGGAGGAATCTCTAGCGATCCCCGACATACCGGAGCTGTGTCGAATCTGAATGGGAATCTGGACGAGTTTGGGGCAAGGGTTACAACAGCCACCTCAGAAACCTTTTGGAAGATCCGACTGTTCATCGGCTGTGGAATTCCCATATCGATAACCCCTCAAAATTTCAGCTCGATCCGACTGTTCAAACCCCAGGAAATGTCTGAGGAGTGCATCAATTTTTCAGATCTATTTTCTGTGCGGAAACGAATCCGACCCGAGCTCATCTTTCTTCATGAACGGGGTATTAGACATCCTTTTTGAAGGAATTTTTCTTAGGGTATTGTGTGTTGTTCTCAAACACGTGCCCTGATACGTCTCCATTGTATCTACTTTTTCAAACTCTTTTACCCTTGTTTTGGACTCTAATTTGCACGATTTGAATGGAACTAACCCGGACTGACGTTGTTTTCAGCAGAATTGCCATGGTGTTATTTTTGTGCAGAAATCAAAGTTCTCTGATTGACCTGAAAATTTACAGAGAATTTTTGCGGAGTAAATAAAAAATACTGGAGGAAAAATATACCAGAGGGGGGCCACCTAGGAGCCACAAGCCCCAGGGATGCGCCTACCCCCTGGGCGCGCCCTGCAGGCTTGTGGGCCCCCTTGAGCTCCGGCAACCCTAACTCCAACTCCATATATTCCTATTCACGGAGAAAAAAATCAAAGAGAAGGATTCATCGTGTTTCACGATATGGAGCCGCCGCCACCTCCTGTTCTTCATCGGGAGGGCTGATATGGAGTCCGTTCGGGGCTCCGGAAGGTGGAAATCGATGTCATCGTCATCATTAACCTTCCTCCATCACCAATTTCATGATGCTCACCGCCGGGAGTGAGTAATTCCTTCGTAGGCTTGCTGGACGGTGATGAGTTGGATGAGATTTATCATGTAATCGAGTTAGTTTTGTTAGGGCTTGATGCCTAGTATCCACTATGTTCTGAGATTGATGTTGTTATGACTTTGCTATGCTTAATGCTTGTCACTAGGGCCTGAGTGCCATGATTTCAGATCTGAACCTATTATGTTTTCATGAATATACATGTGTTCTTGATCCGATCTTGCAAGTTGTAGACACCTATTACGAGTTATGATCCGCATACCCCAAGGTGACAATAATTGGGATTCTTTCCGGTGATTACCATAGTTTGAGGAGTTCATGTATTCACCAAGTGCTAATGCTTTGTTCTGGTTCTCTATTAAAAGGAGGCCTTAATATCCCTTAGTTTCCTTATGGACCCCGCAGCCACGGGAGGGTAGGACAAAAGATGTCATGCAAGTTCTTTTCCATAAGCACGTATGACTATATACGGAATACATGCCTACATTACATTGATGAATTGGAGTTAGTTCTGTGTCGCCCTAGGTTATATGTTGCAGGATGAATGCCATCCGACATAATAATCCATCACTGATCCAATGCCTATGAGCTTTTCACATATTGATCTTTGCTATGTTAATTTCGCCGTGCTGCTGTTACAATCACCACAAAATTGCTATTGTTACTGTTACCACCGTTACCATTACTTCCATACTACTTTGCTACTAAAAACTTTGCTGCAGATATTAAGTCTTTCAGGTGTGGTTGAATTGACAACTCAACTGCTACTCGTGAATATTCTTTGGCTCCCCTTGTGTCGAATCAATAAATTTGGGTTGAATACTCTACCCTCGAAAACTGTTGCGATTCCCTATACTTGTGGGTTATCAAGACCTTTTTCTGGCGCCGTTGCCGGGGAGTATAGATCTATTTGCTGAGTCACTTGGGATTTATATCTGGTGATCACTATGAAGATTTGAAAGATAACAAAACCAAGATCGTTCCCGCTAGGACGAGGGGAGGTAAGGAACTGCCATCACACTCTGCACTTGATTCACCTTCTATTTTGAGTAAGCTTGCAACACCACCACCTGCTAGTAATCCTGATATGTCGCAAGTAATTGATGATGCTACTTCTGCTATGAATGATACTTATGATGATGCTAGTACTTTGCTTGCTAAGAATGTGCCACTAGGTGAATTTTTTAATGAACAACTTGCTAGAGCTAAAGAAAATGAGATCACTGAAACTGATGAAATTGTTGAAACTGAAGATTATGATTCTCCTCCTAGATATGAATTGCCTGATATACCTGAGGGTTATGTTATGGATGGAGAGGTAGCTAGGGACTTTCTTGCTTGTAAGGATAGAGAGGATCTTAAGAAATTACTAGTCAAGTTGAAAGAAAAATCTTTGAATGCTAGAATGAAATATGATCCTAAGTTTGCTACTTCACCTATCTTTGTTACTGATAAGGATTATGAATTCTCTGTCGATCCTGAGTTAATTACTTTGGTTGAATTTGATCCTTTCCATGGTTATGAATCTGAAACTGTCGTGGCACATCTTACTAAATTGAATGATATAGCCGCCCTATTTGCTCATGAGGAAAAAATTCGCTACTACTATATTCTTAAGTTGTTTCCTTTCTCATTAAAGGGTGATGCTAAGACATGGTATAATTCTCTCGCTCTTGGTTGTGTGCGTAGTCCCTAGGATATGATATACTACTTCTCTAAAAAATATTTTCCTGCTCATAAGAAACAAGCTGCTCTACAGGTAATATTTAACTTTGTGCAAATTGAAGAAGAGAGTCTCCCACAAGCTTGGGGGAGGCTTCTCCAATTACTTAATGCTTTGCCTGATCATCCTCTCAAGAAAAATGAAATACTTGATATCTTTTATAATGGACTGACCGATGCTTCTAGGGACCACCTAGATAGTTGTGCGGGTTGTGTTTTTAGGGAACAAAATATTGAACAAGCTGAAGAATTATTGAATAATATACTGAGGAATGATAATGATTGGACTCTTCCCGAACCACCGCCTAAGCCAACTCCGAAGAAGAGAGGTATTCTATTTCTCAGTCCTGAAGATATGCAAGAGGCAAAAAAATCTATGAAAGAAAAAGGTATTAAAGCTGAAGATGTTAAGAATTTACCACCTATTGAAGAAATGCATGGTCTTAATACCCCAATATGGGTAGTAGAGGTAAATTATCTCTATATATTTGATGAAGGTGATATTCCTCATACTAAATCTGCTAGTCAATGCTTGGATGAATTTGATAACTTTATTGTTAAACAAGAAAACTTCAATGCATATGTTAGTAGACAATTGAAACGAAATGCTTATAAGATTGAATGCTTGGGGTGGTTATATGCTTAGAACTGTTAATGATCTCAAGGGTGTGAGTAAACATGCTTCCATGATAAAAACTCAAGTACAACAAGTTCTTAAAGCACAAAATTATTTGCTTAATGAGATGAATAATAAGATGAATGATCATGCTGTTAGAGTTGTGACTAGGGGGATAGAATGACTCAGGAACCTTTGTATCCTGAAGGCCACCCTAAGAGAATTGAGCAAGATTCTCAAAGAATTAATACTGATGCACCTAGTCCATCTAAAAAGAAAAAAGAAAGATGATAGGACTTTGCATCCTTCTAGTGAACCTACTGTAGACACACCTGAGAATCCAAATGATACTTCTATCTCTGATGCTAAAACTCAATCTAGTGATGAACATGAACCTAGTAACAATGATAATGATGATTTTCATGTTGACTCAACCTAGTAATGATAATTATGTGGAAATAGAACCTGTTGTTGATCTTGATAACCCACAACCTAAGAATAAAAGATATGATAAGAGAGACTTCATTGCTAGGAAGCATGGTAAAGAAAGAGAACCATGGGTTCAGAAACCCATGCCCTTTCCTCCTAAACCATCCAAGAAAAAGGATGATGAAGAATTTGAGCGCTTTGTTGAAATGTTTAGACCTGTCTTGTTGCGCTTAAGTTTGACTGGTATTCTAAAAATGTCTCCTTATGCTAAGTATACGAAATATATTGTCACAAATAAAAGAAAGATATCGGAAGCTGAAATTTCCACCATGCTTGCTAATTATACATTTAAGGGTGGAATACCAAAGAAACTAGGAGACCCTGGAATACCAACTATACCATGCTCCATTAAAAAAAACTATATTAAAACTGCTTTATGTAATCTTGGAGCCGGTGTTAGTGTTATGCGTTTGTGAGGATGTACCTGTCGTAGTTGCAAATGTTACTATCTTAACGGACTTTGTTATTCTTGATATACCCGAGGAAGACGGTATGTCGATCATCCTTGGTAGACCATTTTTGAATACTGCAGGGGCTGTTATTGATTGCAATAAAGGCAATGTCACTTTTCATGTCAATGGTAATGAGCATACGATACACTTTCCGAAGAAGCAACCTCAAGTTAATAGTATCAACTCTATCGGAGAAATTCCAACAATTGTTATTGGAGGTTTTAAATTCCCTATTCCTAGTGCCAAAAAGAAATATGATATTCTTATTGTTGGGGACATGCATATCCCCGTTGAGGTAACCTAGTGTTATTCAAAAATTCTCCATTTTCATGTCACTCGGAAGAAGTTTGTTAATAAGACTTGATCAACCTTATTAATGGATTACTTTTGATGAGCATGTGATGGATGAATCTAGGAGACACAGCTTTATGTACCCACCTTTTACTTTCTGTTAATTAGATTTAATAAAGTAGGAATGCCATTATTTTACTGTTTTCTGAATTATCCGTGCAATAAAAAATGACCAGAAAAATAAAAGTTCTCCAAATGCCCTGAAAATTTTATATGAATTTTTATGCAATATATGAAAAAATTTGGCACTGGGCACACCCCAGGGGGGTGCACTTGTGAGCCACAAGATCACAGGGGCGCGCCCACCCCCCTGGGCGCACCTAGCAGGCTTGTGGGGCCCACGTAGGCCCCCTCATTTATTCCAGCCACCCATGCACTTCGTCTTCCTCCAGAAAAAATCACACCATTGCTCAAACCCGTGTTCTTGCTCATCTTGCTGCCATTTTCGATCTCCTTGCTCGTAGCTCCATTTGCAAAACTGTTTTGGAGGATTGCTCATCGGTATGTGACTCCTCCAATGGTCTAATTAGTTTTTGTTCTAGTGCTTTATATATTGCAAATTTTTGCTGCTGTGGTGACCATGTTCTTGAGCTTGCATGTCAAATTTATATGGTTCAAGGTAGTTTTGTTGCATGATATGGCCTCTAGACACTTGTGGGAGTAGTTTCTATAAATTTTGTTGAGTTTGCTTCACTTTTATTTTGAGTCACTAAAAATTTCAGAAATTTTCAGAGAAAAGAAAGGCCATGAGGAGGTGGTTAAGGGGCTCATCTAGTCGTAATTCGGAGGAAGAAACTTCGAAGAAAAAGCCCAAGTACAATCTTCCTCATGCGGCGGAGGTTCGGCCGTATGAATGCCAAGTGACACATTCTTGAAGGAGGCGGGAATATGTGAGGATTCTATTATTTGGCGGAGAATGTCGGCATCATTCCTTTCCTCCAAGATAAGTGCAATCAATACCTCCTCCTCACTAATACCTTCATGCAAAATTTTCGCTTTTATCCTAGGAAGGAACCACCCATGGTAGAATTTCACTTGTATGATGTGCCTAAGGAAATGACATTATATGATTTTTGCAATGTTTGCAAAATACCTTATGAAGACAGCATCAGTGAGCCACGTCCTAGAGACTTGGAGGATTTCATTTCTGAAACTACTGTGGGGGAAGAGAGAGGAGTGTCGGAAGCGAGAGTGGCTAGTTTGCATTTTTCCCGTTTTACGTTATTATTCATTATTTGCCCAGGAGATGTTTGATTGGTCGTGGGGAGAGTGGAGGCCTCAGTGCCCCTGGCCTTGCCATTTTGCGCCATGCTTTATATGCTGAGAGAACTTATAGTTTGGGCGCTATTGTTGCTCGACGGTTAAACATGAACCGTTCGAAGGGTACTGTTTACGGTGGTTTCTATGCCACCCGCCTCGCAGCACATTTTGAGATTCGTATTAGGCATGATGAGACGGAGGAGATGCTGCTACCCACTAAATATTTAGACTATACTAGTATGGTAGCGCATAATTTTATTGACAATGACAAGCAAAAGTGACTCCTCTACAATTTAGTATTCAGCTAGGGCACGCATGAGATTATTACTTTGCCTGCACCTACTTTGTTCGATATTCGTTCAGGGAGGTACATTATTATGGCCGAGGACATCTACGCGTACTGGAACAACCTCCAGCTCCTGAGCCAGCACCAGTGTCTGATCCGTATCAGGAACCTGTTTATCAGTGGGAGCCACAGGAGCGCTCTAACCAATGGAACCCTCAGGACCCTCTGCAGTATCCAGGAGAAGGCTACTTTGAGCCGTGGCCATAGACCAACTTAGGCCAAAAGCCTAAGCTTGGGGGAGTACGTATTTCTCACCGACATTATATTCATGCATCACACCCTTATTCCAGTTGTCGGTGATCATCCTTTTTCATTGTATTATCCATGCTAGTTTATTTTTCTTGCTTTCTTCTTGTGTGTTTAAAAAACTTTGATAAAAACCAAAAATATTTCTCGCTTCTTTTTAGTTTTTCTTTTTAGTTTTTATTAGTTGTAGTACTAAAAGAAAATCCAAAAAGATTTCTTGTTCTTCTTTTGCTTGTTGGGAGCTTTCCCGTGTAAATAGTTTTCTCGTTTGTGTTTTCTTTTTGTTAATTTGCTTTCTTCAAAAAAACAAAAAAAAACTCTAAAAATATTTCAGTGTGTTTCTTTGAAATTCTTTTCTTTTCTTTGAGTTGTAAGGAGAAGACCACAATGAAAATGTTGAGTGGCTCTCATATGCATTATTGTTGATCTAACAAAGAGCCCATATTACCTTGTCTTCTCCTGTGAATAAATGTTTGTAGATTCCAGCTTAGTCCACTGCACGTACACTCTTATAATTATTCACGTCATTCGGTCGTGCAAGTGAAAGGCAATAATGACGATATTTGATGAAATGATTGAGATGAAGAAAAGCTGGTATGAACTCGACCTATTTTATTTTTTAAAATATGATTGGCTCATCGTTCTTGATTCAGCCTATTATGAATGAAACATGTTTGCAATGACAATTAGAGATTATAGTTACTCATGCCATGCTTAAATAGCTAGGGGTGGATAATGGTTTATCTTGTGTGTCAACATGCATTTAAAATGGTTATGATGTAGTATGATAGGATGGTATCCTCCTTTGAAATTTCAAGTGGCTTGACTTGGCACATGTTCACGGATGTAGTTGAATCAAAATCAACATAGCCTCCACGATATTTATGTTCATGGTGATTTATATCCTACTCATGCTTGTACCCAATGTTGATTAACCTCAATGCATGTTTATGACCGTTGTCGCTCTCTAGTTGGTCGCTCCCCAATCTATTTGCTAGCCTTCACTTGTACTAAGCGGGAATACTGCTTGTGCATCCACTTCCTTAAACCTAAAGTTGTTCCATATGAGTCCATCATACCTACCTATATGCGGTATTTACCTGTCGTTCCAAGTAAATTTGCATGTGCCAAACTTCACCTTCAAATAATAATCTGTTTTGTATGCCCGAATCGCTCATGTGGCGACTGGGGGTTGTCAGTATCTTCCATGCTAGGTGAGTTATTCTCACAATGAGTGTTTATTCACTTGTCATTCACGAGAGAGTGGCTGGTAATTGGGATGCCCAGTCCTATGATCAAAATCAAAAACAAAATATAATAATGAAACAAAACTCCCTCGGATTGTTGTTGATATGGACGGCACCCGTGGATTCGGCTAGCCATGGCTTGTGTTTGTTGGTGGAGGGGGAGTAAAACCTTTACCATTCTGTTTGGGAACCGCCTTAAAATCATATAAGCTTTCCGCACCGTCCAAGCAATGAAGAATGTGGATTGATGCTCTTTCATTTTCGAATTTCCTTATCATGGATAACATTGGGACTTCGGTGCAGGAACTCGATGAAATCAGCCCTACTCATGCTTTGTGGTTGGATTGCCTCATGAGGGAGGATGAATGTGTGAGTACAAGTTGCCTCGGGAGGCTTCTGGAGCGGCTCCGGGCTTGAGGGGTGGATGAACTCGATCCCTCTCTAAGGTGGTGGTCTAGCTAGAACCGGCGGTGGCCCGGGCGTGCGCGGCCCATGGCGTCCGGCGGCGTGGTGGCGGATCTCGGCGGGGGGCTGTAGGTGGTGGCGGAGGGATCGACCATTCCCGCTCGTGTACTGCTGCCTGCGATGGCGCGGCGGCCTGCACGGCAGTACTCTGCGTTCCTTGGACGAGCGCGTCCTTGGGAGCAGGAGGGGGTTGGCCTGACGAGCTCCGGTGGGCGTGGCGTGCTCGTGGCAGCGGCAATCCGGCGCTCCGGGTGGTGTCTTCTTCGAGCGGCGCGAGGCGGACAGCGGGCGTGTGGTGGCGGTGTTGATCTACAATGGATCTGGCGAGGCACCACGGCCCGGTGCTAGGCGATCCGTGCACGCGATGCTTGATGGAGGCTCTTCGAACAGATCTGGGTGAAAACCTGCTTTTGGCTAGCTGCCAAGGCCGGCGGTGACGGCGCTGTTATGCGGCGTTCCCTTCTTGAAGGCATCGCCGAGGAGAAGTTCAAGGCCACTATCTGCTACCTCCGGGGGAAACCCTAGATCAGTAGATCGGATGACGGCGGCGCTATTGTGTCGTTTCCTCTTGGGGGCGTCAGTCTTGGAGGTGTACACGGGATCGAGGGACCAGTGGGCGGCTTCTTTGGTGGAGCGGTGCTTCATCTTAAACATTGATGGCAGCAGGTCTCGGCGGCGTGGTGCAGTGGAGACTCGGCGCCCGATGCGCAGAGATGGACTCGCGCAGGAGGAGGTAGCTGTCTGGCATCATGGTGGCGTCGATGGCAGAGTGGCCTGACAAGGTAGAAGCCTCAATATTTGCTCTAAAGACGGACCTGTGGAAGATGGCGGCGACGACACATGTGAGTGCGTCAGATCGGTTTGTGCCCCAGACCCGGTATGTGGCTCGGCTGGGGCTTCCGGCTTTTGATGATAGGCTTAGGTGAGTGGTCTGGGTATTTGGTCCAGCTAGCACCTCTTCATCATTTGGATAGGAGTAGTGGCATATGTTGCCAAGATGGCGGATTCAGGCATATTGTTGGAATACTTTGTAAGGTTTTCGAGAATAATCAATAAAGTGGCCGCATGCATCCCCCAGATGCAGAGGCCGGGGGTCATCCTCCTTTTCTAAAAAAAAAAGCTATACTTATACTGACCCGGTCCTCTTCCCCCAAAACACTAGGCGGGAAGGGTGCCCACAACGGCCAATTTCAAAGGGGAACAGGAGTACATCTTATCCTGACAAAAGGTGGTCTCCGTCTGCTAAAGCTTCTGGCCATGACGCGCAGGTGGGCTCGGCGATGACCTCCGTCTTGACGAGCCCGCCGTCCTGGTCTTCTAGCACCGAAGAGGCAACCTTTGGGCTGCCTTGGGAACCGCGCGTTGGGCCTGTTCCTTTAGCACCAAAGAGGAAAGCCTCACCATTCGCGTCCGCTGGCACGGGCCCTGGCGACGCTCGTCGTGGCTCGCGTCACCCACATGCGGCGCGAGGCGCGGCTTGGCTACCTCGGTGTATCCGCCGGTGAGAGGGCCTCGGGAGGCAGCTTGGGGAGGCTGCCCCGCGAGGGGGCCTCGGGAAGTCCTCGACGACGTATGCCTCACGAGGCGGGAGCCCTCGTGAGGGTCTTGCTCATGCAACCTTGAAGACGGGCCGTGCTGGGCTTGCACCACGCGCTGCGTCCTGGGCCGCAGGCAGACGGGCCTGGGTACCCACAGTCCCAGGGTCCCGACAGCAACTAGGCCAAATTAATAAACTATCAACAACATATTCTTGCTTATTACCATGCATGTAAAACAGAAATCCAAACAAATTCCACCTGTCATCATATATGCTATTTATAAAATCATATAAGCTTTCTGCACAGTCCAAGCAATGAAGAATGTGGATTGATGCTCTTTCATTTTCGAATTTCCTTATCATGGATAACATTGGGACTTCGGTGCAGGAACTGGATGAAATCAGGTTTAGGAAGTCAAATCATATCATAAACGTAATCATCAGGAATCATGGCTTGCAGTTAGTAATAGCATGACAGATAGCAAACTCATGCAGCATTGGATCATGAACGATTATATGTACTTGAAGCATACTGACGTTGAGAAGTCGATTGCATCAATTGTAAAGCTCGGTTCGGAACATTCCCCAGATTTAAGTTTTCACTAAAGGTAAAATCGCAGGTCCATCTTGCAAACAATCAGCTGTGGAGCTACAAAGATAAAGTTACTGATTTTCTGTTAAAATTATTTTAAAAAAAAAACTAGCGCCCTACATGATTCGAACTAGAGGCCACAGGCTACATACAAACAGCAGTAACCAACCGGACAACTTAGTTGTTGTGACTTTTATGCCTCCATCCTTTTCTCTAAAGCTTATTAGCTTTGTTAGAAAATTCCGAAATATAAGGCACGTTTAGCTTTCCCTGCATGCTGTTCTCTCTTCCTCACGGCTGGCAACCATGCTGCCACGATTTTCTCTCGTGTAGCGATCTAACCGGCTGCATGGACATGCGTGAGAGGTAATTTTTCGTTTGAGATAAAATTGAATCGGCCAACCAGGTTGTTAGAGGAGATCGTGGAGGAGCCCTCACCTCATTTTTTTTTGTGTTGAGAAAATTGCCTCATGTAAACGTACGACTCTTTCATGCACTAATTTTTGTGCAAAATTCTTATGCGCCTAACCAATGGAAAGGAGGGACTACTTATTTTTCTATTCTTAAAGGGGCGACGCTACGCGTCCGCCGACCGATTTTCTAATTTTATCCGTCGTCTCGACGACCGTTGGATGCCCGGCCTGATAGCTGCCCGATCTACTGTCCACGCCCCGCATGCCCACTAGTTATTTCCCACAACAACCGCTCTGTTGCAGAAACATTAGCACTCTTGCTCCCGGCCCCCGATAGATCTGCGCCCCGCACGGTTTCGCAACAAGAGCATTTCCTGCAACAATGCTCTTGTTGCAGGATCTGGTCTTCTCTGATTTCCTGCAACAATGCTCTTGTTTCCTGAAGCTCCATCTAGCAAATCCCATCAACAATCTTCGATGAGCTCTTGTTTCTGAAACACTAGCTCTGTTCCACTATGAATCATGAACACCTGCATGAAAAAACAAATAGCTCTGTTTCGGAAACAATAGCTCTGTTTCAGAAACAATAGCTCAGTTTCAGAAACGGCTCCGGCGACTCCGGCGAAGCTGCGATGCACTGGCGGATGTTGCGACAACGGCAAAGCGGGAGGCGGGGCCGCTGTTGTGCTTCTCAACTGCGCTTGAAGCAACGATAGATGCAGAAGCAGAAGCGGCAGGCTGGGAGCACATGGGCCGGAGTTGCAGCAAGCATCAGCAGCCGTGGTAGACGGCTGATGGGTCGGGGTCTTTGGTTGAGTGCGGGGGCAGCGGGTACACGAGAGAGAGGAGAGGAAGAGATGAGGATGAAAATTCTCGGTGGAGAGGATGGATAAGGTTGGGATGTGGGGAGTGGGACGGGACCACCGGGGCACGTGGCGAACACCAAAGGCGACTGATGGAGCGGTGGAAATCAGCCGGTTGAATAGGATCGTTTCCCTTCTTAAAGCTAAAGAAACGCAGTGGCTTCTCATGTTTACATTGGTAGTAAACTGCGCAACGCATTGTAAGCTGGCGGACATGAGACGCGGCTGGCGCGTGGGCCTAGGCCGCCTGGCGCACACGGATCGATTTGGGCACCTGGAGGCTACGTCTGCAACAAGACATGTGGGTACGACCGGAATCAATTAAGCAGCCTGTGTGCTTGCTTTTTTTTTTTTTAAATTCAGCATATATGTTTGCTTGCTAGTTTAGCTAGCCTTGTACCGCTAAAAAAAGGCTAGCGATGTGGCACACCCCCCACCCCTCCTCCGCCTTAGGCCGGCCGATATTACACTTTTTTTCCTCTTCTGTAAGACCTTTAAAAAATATTTTATTTCCAATTTTCTTATTCACAAATTTAAGAAACGTATGCATTTCAAAAAAATCATAACTTTTAAAAATTATTTTGTTTGCAATTTGTGGTAAACATCATTTTTAAAAATTTATTAACAATTTTGAAAAAATTATTCAAGTTTATAAAACTTCCATACACAATTTGAAATTTCAAAATTGTTGACAAATTTCAAGAAATGGTTAGGATATAGGAAGATGTGCATGTTAATTGATGAAAATTAGGAAAAACTACATGCTCACGGAAGCACCCGTCTCGCCTAGTCTAGCACACTCCTCTTAATTAGTGTTTTTTTTATTCTGGATAAATGGCCCCAACTTCTTGGAGCAGTCTGGCACAGACATATGAGGCATCCATGCTAGGTTTGAATGACTTCCGACATCGTTTGCATGTTGCAACACGTCCGGTCATTTATCAGCCTTTTTTCACCGTGAAAACTCTAGAAAATGCAAAACTTGTCATAAATCCAAACAACTTGGCATGATGTCTTAAATTGGTCATAGAAGCTAGTGGAAATTTTTTGGGGATATTTGAAGGATGTCGAAAAACAACTTGCTTTCAAACAGACCCTTCTCGTCCTACCCGAACACCATCCATTGCACACGGTCTTTGGACATACTTAAAATGACCCCAACTTTTCCAAGCATATGGGCATGCCCATGGTATGCATCCATTCTAGTTTGAATGACGACTTTCGACATCGTATGCAAGTTGTGAATTGTGACACATCCGATCATTTATCGGCCTTTTTTAGAGAGAAAACTCTAGAAAATGTAAAACTTGTAGAAAACCCAAAGAACTTTGCATGGTGTCTTGGCTTGTTCATACAAGGCCATTAAAAAAATTGGGGCCATTTAATGGATGTCAAGAAACGAGGTGCTTCCAAACGGACCCTTCTCGCCTACCCAAACACTCTCCGTTGAACATGGTATTTTTTGGAAATATCAAGACTGACCCCAACTTTTGCAGGCAGGTGGGCACGCCCATGGTAGGCATCCATGTCAGGTTTGAACGATTTCCGACACCATATGCATGTTGTGACATGTCTAGCCATTTATCGGCCTTTTTTTCACTGGGAAAACTCCGGAAAAAAAACTTGTTAAAAACCCAAACAACTTTACTTGGTACCTTGAATTGGTCATACAAGGCCATGGAAAAAAATTGGGATCATTCCAAGGATGTCAAGAAACAATGTGCATTCAAACGGAGCCTTCTGGCCTACCTGGACACCCTCCATTGAACATGGTCTAGTTTTGGACATCCATGAAATGAATCCAACTTTGTAGGAAGGTGCGCATGCCCATGGTAGGCATCCATGCCAGGTTTGAATGACTTCTGACACCGTATGCAAGTTGCACCATGTTCGGCCATTTATTGGCCTTTTTTCACCGGGAAAACTACAGAAAATGCAAAACTTGCCAAAAACCCAAACAACTTGGCATGGTGCCTTGATTAGTGCTATAAGACCATGAAAAAAATTGGGACTATTTCAAGGATGCCAATAAACAACGTGCTCTCAGACAGAGCCTTCTGGCCTACTCGGACACCCTCCATTGAACATGGACATTCTTGAAATGGCCCCCACTTTTGCAAACAGGTGGGAAAGCCCATGGTAGGCATTAATGAACGGTTTGAACGACTTTCGACACCATGTGCAAGTTACAACACATCCGGTCATTTATCGACCTTTTTTGACCGAGAAAACTCCAAAAAATTGCAAAACTTGTCGAAAACCCAAACAACTTCGCATGGTGCCTTGAATTGGTCATATAAGGCCATGACAAAATTGAGGTCATTCAAGAGATGTCGAGAAACGAGGTGCTCCCAAACGGACTCTTTTGGCCTACCCGAACAGTCTGCGTTGAACATGATATATTTTGGAAATCTGAGGACTGACCCCCCAACTTTTGCAAGAAGGTAGGCATGCCCATGGTAGTAATTCATGCCAAGTTTGAATTATCTCCTACATCATATGCAAGTTGCAACACAACCGGGCAATTATCGAATTTTTGACAAAGAAAACTCCAAAAAAATACAAAATTCGTTGAAAACCAAAACAACTTCGCATAGTGCCTTAAATTGGCCATACAAGCCACCGAGAAAATAGGGTCATTTCAGGGGTGTCGAAACACAACATGCTCTCAAACAGAGCTTTCTAGCCTACCCGAACACCCTATGTTTAACATGTTGTTTTATTCTACACAAATACCAAAAAAATTCAAGGAAATTCAGAAAAATTGGTTTCAATTTTTTGTTCGTATTTTCTGATTTCCTTTTTGAAATTCTAAATTTGTTAGTGTTTTAAAAGAAATTAAACAATTGTTCATGTTCACAATGTTGCCTGCTCTTTTTAAAAGATG
The DNA here is from genome assembly GCA_011799875.1 of Thinopyrum elongatum. Classification (NCBI taxonomy): domain Eukaryota; kingdom Viridiplantae; phylum Streptophyta; class Magnoliopsida; order Poales; family Poaceae; genus Thinopyrum; species Thinopyrum elongatum. The sequence goes on from CM022297.1 coordinate 264,377,571, forward strand.
TTCACGTTTTGAAATTCTGATCAATTTTGAAAGGCACATAAATTTCTAAAATTTATGTACAATTTTTTTAAATGCGAACAATTGTATTTTATGAACAAAATTTGAAAAGGCGAACGTTTTTTGAAATTTTGGACAAATTTTTATAAGGGAGAGCTTTTTTTGAAAAATAAGAAAGAAATGAAAAGGAAAATGAAAAAAAGAAACATAAAACTAATCAAAAAATAGTGGGAAAAAGACCAGTTCACTACCGTAAACCGGTAGCTGAAGGATAGTTCTAGTAGTCTGTGTTTTTGTAGTTAGACACTCAAGCTTATCAGCACGTGTGCCTAGCAACAAGCGGTAGTGGGACTTACAGGGCTCGATCCCTCACATTGTCATTTCCCTTTGATACATTTTTCATGTTTCCGCATGCAACAACGGGAAGGCCCAGTCGGGCGGCCTCCTGGGCACCCTCGATATGACTCTACTCCCCAATCAACAAACCCTATTTGCTGCCCGTGGGCATCAAACTGCCTCGGCTTCGCGGAAGCGAGCAACCGATACGACACGGGTCGCCCCACTTCGAGCGGGCAACTAATTTTGAGAACTTTTAGAAGGTTCCTCGAGTTTATTTTACTGTTTTGTTTTCTTTTATAGTTTTTTTTGGTTTTCTTCATGTTTTTTTTTCATTTTTTCTTTCTGCTTATTTCTTCCTTTTCTTTTTTCTTACCTTATTTTGTTCCTTTTTTCTGTTTCCTTTTTGTTTTTCTTAAATTCAAAATTTTCAAAAAAATGTTTAGAATTTTATAACATATTTGAAATTCCCAATTTTGTTCATATCTTCAAAAACTGTTCATATTTTTCAAAATTATTCACGTTTCGAAAAAAGTTTGGAATTCCAAATTCCAATAAAAGTTCAAAATTCCAATTTTGTTCCTTTTCCAAAAAAAATGATCTTAAAATAGTTCACTGTATTGAAGAAAAATGTTCAACGTATATTGGAAAATGTTCACTGTTTATAAAAAATGTTCATCATGTATAGAAATTTTGTTCAGCGCACATTTCAAAAAAGTTCAGCATATATTTTAAAAAATGTTCAGTCTGTATTTGAATAAAGTTCACCGTACACTAAGAAAATGTTTGCATTTAAGAAAAGAATATTCGAAATTTGTTTATGATTTCAAAACATGTTCGCATTTCCAAGAAATCTTGTTCACATTTTTTCCAAGAAATAATGAAAATAAAAAAAAGGATCTGCCACTTAAATTAGTACTTTAAACTTTAGGGCTGCTTTTAAGCCGTCGTCAGTGGCTAGCTCGTCTGGCTAGTATCGCTAGCATGCATGGCTAGGTTGGGTTTCGAATCCTGCTACATGCGGTTTTATATTTTTCATGAAATTCCCACATTTGCTCAGCACTTGCATTGGCCCGGCCCGTTTGGTCGCCACTTTTACCGAAAACTGAACTATTACGTACATTCACCTAAAAACATATATTACATACAGGAATTAATATGTATACAACAAACGACCGTATAATTCATGAAAGGTCTATATTGCCCTTTATACGTTTTGTGAGGGGGGTGTACCGAAGTGGGGCTCTTTTAGAGTAAGTTAGTGACGCCAACAATTAAATAGAACATAATCTAAGCAAATTATACAAATAGTTCGAGAGAAGGCAAGCTACTGACCCCTGTTACAAGGCAAGCAATTATGTTCATCCCTTGTTTCTTGGCGTTGACTGGGATGCCACATTCTTGATACAAATAGTTCGAGAGAAGGCAAGCTACTGACCCCTGTTACAAGGCAAGCAATTCAGTTCATCCCTTGTTTCTTGGCGTGGACTGGGATGCCACATTCTTGATACAAATAGTTTGAAAGAAGGCAAGCTACTTTATTTAAATTGGGGTTTAAACTACAAGATTGTGATTTTTTTCCCCAAAAGTTAAGAAAATTTATTGCAGCTTCCTAATATTATTGGAAGACTATTCATAAATTTTCAAGATATTTCACAAAGCGGAAGTCCCTCAATTTAATATACATTTAATCTACCATTTTAAAGTTATTAAGGGTTGAAATTTTATTTCTGGAGTTTTGTCCATCCACAGTTCATGAAAATTTACAGGTAGACTTCTCACATATAGGTGAAGCTATGATGAATATTCCAGGATTTCTCTGAAGGACATACATTAGTGTATTGATTTTTCATGATGCATTCTAAAGCATTTTAGGAGGTTTTGAGTTATCCTTAATTTCATATTTTAAACTAGATGTTTATGCAATGATCATGATGCCAATTGCGAAAGAAAACCCTTCGGCGACGATTGACAGGAGCTCCTATTCAGCGCCTATTGTGCCTTAATGTTGCTATGGCTCACATGTTGAGCAAAATGGACATACCCAAATAACTTGCTCACACACGTTGCACTCGCTCGGCCACACTCTATTCGTTCTGGTTTGCTTTTTTTTTCTTTTCCTTTTTGCCCATCTTGTGCTGAGGGTGGTTTGTTGTCTTAAGAAAAAAAAGTCTTTTTTTTCCGATAACTTCTAAAGAAATGATGAAATTAAAAAATATTCATAGATTTTTTAAAATAATCACAATTTTATTTATTTTCACTAATTTGAAGAATATTCTTGAATTTAAAAACATTCACGAATTCCAAATCTCTTCACGAATTGAAAAACAAATCATGATTTTTTTGACAAATATAAGAAAATGTTCGTAAATTTAGAAAATGTTACAGGTTTTAAAAAAAATAGAATTTGAAAGAATATTCATGAATTTGAAAATGTTCATGAATTTTGAAAAACATTTGCTAATCTAAAGAAAAGTTTATGCATTTTATAAAATCACTAATTTGAAGAAAATACAAATATATTTATTTAACAAAATAAAATGGTTTTCTAAGTGATTTGGCACTGCCTCATGTGGTGTTCCTCCTTTACAAAAGATGCTTTTCCACAACATCAAAGTTTTTAACACAAGTGGTACACTAAGCCAAAAGGCCACCATTTCTTTCATTAAAAAAAATGATACGGGAGAGCACAGGAAAATAAAGAATCTCCAACTTATCAAAAGAATTGAAGACAGCTCAACATTATGTCCTAAGCTTATTATTCTGGGCCTTTTTCTTGCGACAAATTAGAGCAACCACTGAGGACTGAGCAGCCCCATCTAACTGCAATCGCAGCTACCATCTTTGTGGCAAACCCCAGTTCCACAGCCCAGTTTTTTGCAGGCAACAACATAGCCTTCAGGGCGTACAATTGTACTGGTAGGATTCACGGCCGCGGCATGCGTTGGCTTCCAGACCTATGCTAGCAAAAAAAAAAGTGCATCAGAACCGAGAGCAGTTCCTAATTAAACTCAGATACTATGAAAACAATGTAGTGTGCAACAAAAACAGGCACAACAATTAGCAGTATGTTATATCCATTGTCATCGTTGAAGTTATGATGAAATCAATATACCAGGATGGAGTCAACAACCACCATGGCAGTTTTTTGTATTATAAGGTATACAAGGGGCAGTACTGGGAGTTCAAGTAAACGGGTGCTAATCATAAATATCTACTAGATCCCAGAAACCAAAAAAAAAAATCCTATATAATTGATAAGCTCTCCTCGAAATAGATGTACCTATGTTGATCTCTGATACTCGACTCGACAGGCAAGTGGATGAGATCATCAAAAGAACCATCATCAAGCACAGAAACCTTGAGTTGATTGGAGCCATAGCAAAGTTCTTTACTGTTTCTTTGGTTCCTTCTCCTATTGTCCTTTTGTACTGGTTGTTGTGCTTTCATTCTGCTGCTGTTTATATAGAGGCGCCTTCGAGTGCAATTTTTTGCCGTTTAATTACTTCCTGCATTGGTGTTTCCTTTGTATGGTTCGCGGTAATTAATCAAGATCCTCCAATAATACGCGCATCATGGAATATCCTGTGGGTATGAATTTATTCGCTACAAAATATACCATACAAAATTAATTAGTATTCCATAACAGGATTATGTCAGCTAATGGCTCCTAAAAAGTACCATACCAAATTTATTAGTTTTCCATGACAACATTATGGCATTTATTGGTTCCCAAAAATTACATACTACAAATTTGTTTGACATTCCGTAACAAGATCGTGCCATTTACTGTCTCCCACAAATTACATACGAAATTAGTTAGTATTCCATAACAAGATTACCGCATTTACTGTTTCCCGCAAATTACATACGAAATTAATTAGCATTCTATAACAAGATTATTGCATTTATTGGCTTCCAAATTACATACGCAATTGATAAGTATTTCGCCACGAGATCATAAACCGTGTATAAAAAATTTGTCATCTTGATAGCTTCCATATAAAGGAGGATTACCAACATGCTAATAATATTATTATTTTTGGCTCGCCAGTGCATATATTGATAACTAACCTGGTATTACCGATGAGCAGGGAGTCGGATGAGGAGATGTAAAATTCTTGAACTCTTACATGTAAAACCAGTAGCAACCAGAACTTGTCCGGTAGTTGAGGGATATGGTATTATCTCAAGAAATGTACATCTGCTAGGCACTTTAAGTTAGATAATTTGGTATTTTGCAACCATTACTATCCACTGATCATCATCTTGGCATTTTTGTTTTGGCAATGTCACAATTGCAAGTTGGTCAATGATATGATTAATCTGTAGAAGCAATGAAACACGATTTGGTCAGATGTGCATCAGAGTTGAAATGATTTCTTTGTGACAACTGAAAAAGTAAAAAGATAAATGGCGAATACCGCAGAGAGCTAGATACTTTAACTGAAAATGTTACATGCATGTATAGAATAATGTAAATTTAGTTGGATATAATATTCATGTCAATCATACTGAGTTTTTTGCTTCCATTAGAATTGATCCACATACATAATGCACACGAAGATTACACAATACACAAAATTGGATTCCTTGGAGACTGCCCTTATAAACAATTCAGCAACCTTACATTAACAACACTGTAGCAGTACCCGTTAATATAAAATGTCATGGTTAACAGTGCAAGCAAGTGAAAATAAAGAGGAAGTACATAGCTATCGAATCACCTTTTTTTACCTGCTATGGAAAAAATATATGCTTCAGCTGATCTGATAACCAAGATAGGAGTAAAAAGACCAAACAACATTTGTCAATGATGGGTAAATTGGATGCAAAAGATCTTTTATTTCTTTCTTCCTTTCTCATTTGTCAGAGTGACCTCGCAAAACATTCCATCTTCTTTTCCCTTTTAGGTTCATGCATGATAAACTTATTCACCAGTTGTACCACATTTTTACTAGAGAGGTTGGGGTAGACCGAATTTGATATGGGAGGAGTCCGTAAAGAGAGATCTGAAGGATTGGAGTATCACCAAAGAACTAGCTATGGACAGGGGTGCGTGGAAGCTTGCTATCCATGTGCCAGAACCATGAGTTGGTCGTGAGATCTTATGGTTTTCACCTCTAGCCTACCCCAACTTGTTTGGGACTAAAGGCTTTGTTGTTGTTGTTGTTGTTGTTGTATGTCTTCTATATACTGTATAATTTAAAGATTATGCATGTATCCAACCGTTAACTAATGACCGCACAATGCACCTAAGCCAAATTAATAAATTACCAACAACACACTTTCTGTAATGGCCAAGCATGTAAAACAGAAACCCAAACAAATTCCACCTGTCATCAGATATGCTATTTATAAAACCATATAAGCTTTCTGCAGAGTCCAAGCAATGAAGAATGTAGATTGATGCTCTTTCATTTTCAGATTGCCTTATCATGCATACCATTGGGACCTCAGTGCAGGAACTCGACGAAATCAGATTCAGGAAGTCAAATCCTACCATGAAGGTAATCATTAGGAACCCTGGCTTGCAGTTAGTAATAGCATGACAAATAGCAAATTGATGCGGCATTGTATCATGCACGGTGATATACTTGAAGCATATTGAAGTGGAGAAATCGATTGCATCAATTGTAAAGCTCGGTTGGGAACATTGCGCGTACTTATTTTTTGCTAAAGGTAAAATCTCAGGCCCATCATGCAAACAATTAGCTGTGGAGCTACAAAGATAAAGTTAACAGTTGTAAAACAAGCAAGTGACGCCAACAATTAAGTAGAACTGAACCTGTTGTTTAGTCATGTTGGCTCTCGTTTACCTGTAATAGGGCTAGTTATTGTCGTGGTGCTGTCTAGGTTTCCGCCCCACAGGGCACGTTACGATGACGAGCATGCACGGTGGGTTTCCTGGCAGTGCTTGAACTCGCTTTCCTCTCTTTCTCGTCTCCTGTAGAACTCTCTAGCCTGGTTAAAAAAAACAATTAAATAGAACAGAAGACATAACTGTATATTAAACATGCATGGACCTATCAATTGATAGATAAGCCATAAATTCAGGGTTGTTGGAAATTATGATTTAAGTTGCTGACCAAATAACTTCCAAACAAGTTGGCACAGTAGTGCCTAAAGATCGAATTGTTTGAGAGACAAAATAAACATCAGATGATATGTTGCATGGAGCTATTTTATCTTGCTTGATAGCATTCCAAGGAAAGCAGCAGCCACCCCACCCCTCTCACATGCTCTTCTATATGGCAAATGTTACTTGGAATGCAGAGTTTGGATTTTTGGAGTCTGATACTTTCAGGTAGCTGGATAATCAAGGTCTACAGCGAGCTTGAACTGAGAGCATTTAACTTTGCTATATTAAAGATTTCTATGGGGCACCCTGCCTTCTTGTTATAAAAAAGAAGATGCAAAATTGCATACCGTAACACAAATAGAATACGGTAAAAACTCACAACCTTTCGCTGGCAGCATGCAACACCAAGGTAGACACAATCACCACTAATTCAAAGATCTTTTATTGTCCAATCTTAGTTAGCTGTCATTCCAGGGCATTGCTCAGAAGTATGTCAAGATAGTATTCATTCCGACTCTCTATCCAACACGCGATATGGACATGAAGCTAGTGAACACTATAGATTGGCATGGCATGCACAGATTCACAACTATAAGTAAAAGGATCCAAATTAAATTAAAAAAACTGAACTTTATGCCTATAGATGTATAGGGGTGCACTCGCAACAGTTAGAGGTCAACAACAGTCATTGATCAAACCTCTGCTAAGAAAACATTACTTCAGAATTCAGCTCCTCCTGTTGCCTAGCTACAAATACATAGTGGAAGGAGAGAACAATCATCATCGCATAACCATGGAATCTGAGCAAAGGATACAAATAGTTCAGGAGAAGGCAAGCAACTGAACCTGTTACAAGGCAACGAATTCAGCTCATCCCTTGTTTCATGTCGTGGACTGGAATGCTACATTCTTGAAACACCAACAACTTCAGAGCACATGGGCGTAAAATAAGCACAAATCTCAAAACCTTCCAGATCTTATCTGCATCTAATTCAGTGAATCAGTCATTTTAGTTAGGCACATCCTTCATCAGAATATTTGCAGCTAAGAACATGTCCACATGGCTGAATCCACAAATAATACAAAGCATGAGACAATAGGTTACAAACCCACAGTTCAGTATCCAAACAGCATAGCATTGCATGTTTCCATACAGATGTAAGTAAACCTGATAAATGAAATGATCTGATACCAAATCATTTATATTTTTTGAAGTAACAGGGTTATATAGGAATGGATGCTGCATGGATGTTACATGTCCAAACTTAAATTATTTTACAGACATGGAAACCCTACTAATTAAGAGAGTCATTGATCTAGAATATAACTTAAGGATGGAGTAGATATGTGATACTCCTCCAAATTACAGCAGTGGAGAGACTAGACCGGCCACTGCGACAATTGGACTACGCACGACATGTTTGCTAGACACCCAGCTGATACTTCCCTCCAGAGACTTTTCCCTGCCATTGCGATGCCTGTTCACCGTCATGCTGTAAGTTATCTTTTCTCCAGCCTTGGAGAACACCAGTGCCTCTGGGTAGACTCACACTGTGAGAGACTTGGGAACCTCCATCTTCAGTGTGTATATGGAATTTTCTGGCCCCACATTTGTCACAGTTCTGTTCACTGCGAATGGCTTTTTCTTGAGTGGCACCGTTATGGTAGGGTAGTTGAGCTGTGCTTCTGGTATCTTGGGAAGCATTTTGCAGGACAACATCGGGTCCCGCACAATGACTGCCAAGCCTTGATCACCAAGGAGAGCACATATGTAGCCGGCATATTCAGTAATACCAAGGTCATACACAAGGCCTGGATCAATAGCCTTTGTAGGATTGACATGGCCAGCACCCATGGCATATGCGGTTGCCCTCTGATGCTGCTCGTCCAAGATCGGGCCACCAGTGCTGTCCGTGATGTCAGCTGTGGTGAGGATGGCTGACTTGATAGCAGCAGCAGACCAGTCAGGATGGGAGCTCTTGACAAGTGCAGCAACGCCACTGACATGTGGAGTCGACATGGACGTCCCGAATTTAATGTGGAATGGCCCAGATCCAAGCATGGTGAGTGGTGGCCATGCAGCAATGCCGTTGAGCCCAGGTGCTAATATATCTGGCTTTAGCACACCAGGGCTGAACGTGCTAGGACCGCGGGATGAGAATGCCGCGACAGTGGGAGATGGACGGACACCAAGCACAGTGTTCTTGTATATGACTTTGGCACTGGCTTTGCTTGTTGTCCTCACATACTCTATGATATTGTTGCCATCAGCCACGGTCACCTGCACAACATTGCCATAGTCCTCGAGAAGGGTGGTGAAACCAGCAGCTTTCCTATTTATCAGAACTACACCAGCCGCCCCAGCACTCATGATGCCACTGATGTCAGATTTATTGATTGACGGCCCAGTGTCATTCATTGGTCCTGTGCTATGGCAAATCACAATTTTGCCAGCCACATTTCTTCCAGGCGACGACTTGCAGTGTTTGTCCACATACAAAGGAAAGGGCTTGGGCTTGGAGCTTGAGTTTGAAACCTGGTTAAAAGCTTCTCCATTGATGTGATTGCCGTTCCCAAGCTGCACAACAGTCTCGAAGCTTCAGTCCACTGAGCCAGCTGCGACTGCGAGCAACCATGGTGCAGAATTAGCAATAAAAAACTCGGGTCCGTTATTGCCAGCTGCAGCCACAACAACAATGCCCTTTGCTACCGCACTGAGTGCCCCAATGATGACCGGGTCTCGACTGAACTCAACATAAAAAACAGGGGCGAGGGAGAGCGAGAGCACATCAACCCCATCCTTGATAGTTTCGTCTATCCCGGCAACTATGTCAGCGGAGTCACACCCACGAAGCGTACACATGCTGTACATGGCCAGATGTGCACGTGGAGCAGTCCCGGCTGCTGTGCCCCTGCCGAGGCCCTGGGCCGAGGCACCACTGACAAAGTTCCCAGCAGCGGTGGACGAGGTATGTGTCCCATGCCCTATGACATCTCCAGAGTCATTGACGGTCATGAACTTCGCACCAATCAATTTGTTATTGCAATGGGCAGCAGCAGTACCATGGCATGAACCCTTCCACTTTGATGGAGGTGGTGGGATGCCACTGTCATCAAAGGAAGGATGCGCCGCATAGATGCCGGTGTCAACTACACCGATGATGACTCCCTCACCGTAGTTGGTGTCTCCACAACCCGGCATCCCGCTTGAACCCAAGAAATTCTTGGGTGTGAGTGGTGGTGGGGCGCCAGAGCTGGTTTGGAAACGCCAGCACAAACTCTGCCCTCTTGGACACGAGAGCGAGCTCGGCTTTAGTGAGCCTGGCGGCAAACCCGATGAAGACATCGGTGTAGGTATGGATGAGGCGTGGCTCATCGGAGCCGGCGAGAGGCGTTGGCAGGAAGGAATCCTGCCACCAGCGGTGGTCTTCATCGCTGCCGGCGTCGATAGGTGGCCTCAAGAGCACAATATATGTGCTATGCTTGGAGAGAGGCCTGCACCTAGGTCATCGCATACCGCAGGTGCAGGAGCATGAGGGTGAGCGAGAAAAGTGAGATCAGGAGGTTGGCCAAGGATGCCATGGCTTGAGCTGCGATTCCGAAAGGAAGCTGGGGGCCGTGGCCAATATGGGTGAGCTTGGTGTGTGAGGAGAGGTGGTGGTGATGGAAGGAAGCGAGAGGTAGAGAGGACGACGGGGCTGCTGGAGGTGGAAGCACGGCGCAGAGGAGCAAATGCTTCTTCCTCTTTCTCTTGGTGGTGGTGGAAGCACGGTGGAGAGCAGCAAATGCTTCTTCCTCTTTCCCTCACTCTACCTCGGTTGGTTTTGGGAGAGAAGAAAGGGGGGCAGAGCACAAGCACAAGCAGGGAGACACACAAGTGATGCCTTGACACCCCTAAATGGCGTAGGGAGACGCTCGTGTCGAGCTTGCGCTGGTCGAGAGAAAGCCTCCGCAAGAGAGAAAAGTTGAGCTTCCATCTATGGAAAAAGAGGAAGCTCCGCTGCTGGTGAGTGGTGGTGGAAGGAAGTGACCGAGAGGACGACGCTACGTGTCGAGTGTTGCGCTAGCGTGGTTTCAGTTTCAGCTAAATTAAATTCAAAATAGCGGGGTGGGACAAGATGTTTAGCGGAGCTAAGCCATATTTAGTGTTTTTGATTTGATGGAAAAATCAGTAGCAAATCAAAGCATTAGGATTATTAGGAATTTGGACACTAGTCCCTGCAAAGCACACAAGGGCAAGGCTATCCTTCATAGACACTGGTGTGTGTCGAGCTTGCGCTGGTGGAGAGAAAGCCTCCAAACAAACAAAGGTTCGACCGCGTCAGCACGCAGCTTGCAGAGCTGATGGGGAAAATGGTGGAGGAGGGAGCACAGAAGTGACCGAGAGGAAGCTATGCTGTTGCTGTGTGTGGTGGACTAGTGGCGGTGGTGTACTGGTGGTGGGTGCACTGCAAGAGAGAGAGGTTGAGCTTCCATGATTCCAACTATGGAAAAAGAGGAAGCTATGCTGCTGGTGGGTGGTGGTGAAAGTGGCCAAGAGGACGACGCTACGTGTCGAGTGTTGCGCTAACTTGTTTAAGTTTCATTCAGTTGAATTAAAATAGCGGGGCGGGACAAGATGTTTAGTGAAGCTAAACCATAATTAGGGTTTTTGATTAAAAAAATCAGTAGTGAATCAAAGCATTAGGATTTGGAAAAGAGAGGAGGGAGGAGCTCAGCTTGCCTGGCGAATTGGCGATGGATGATCTGGACGAGGCCGGGAATCGCGCATCGTCACCTTCGTGGCGCGGAAGAGGAAGCAGCCAGCGCCTCCTCGCCGCTGCACAATCCTTACTCCACCAACTCGCCGGCGCTGCACCTGCCGACCCCGTGCGCTCCGCCTCAGCCCCTCGGCGACGAACTCCTACCGCCGGGGCGCCGCCCTGCGTCTCCCGGCCGTGGCTGCCTCGCACTTACCCCCCAAGCCTCCGACCCGCAACTCCCCTTCCGCCGGCTGCGGCGTTGAAGTCGCCGTCTCCGCCCATGGCCCGGGCCTGGGTGGCTGGAGATCCACCGGAGGGATAAAGAAGGGGAAAAGTGGATGGAGTTGTACTAATTGGCTAGAGAGCCCAAGAAATGCCCGCTTACAGTCATGTTAATCCGTTGGAGACGTTTAGTGCCGTAGGGGCAGCTGGGTGTGTGTGTTCCCTGCAATCACGTTGCTTTCCTGTTAGCTGTAGCGTACTTTTGCCTGGGCGCTTTCTCATGTCCTATGCCACATTCCAGCTCTGTTTTCTTTTTTTCTTTTCTTTTTTTGATTTGAGTTGGCCAGATCTATTTTCTGCGGAGCTGCCCTCCCCCCTAAGACAAAGTTCTTCCTCAGGTCAGGCCATTCAAACAAATGATGGGTTGCCGTTTTCTCAAAACTAAATTAAATATGCAAAAATTAAAATATTGTAATTTTTTTCTTAACTCTCAAGCAAGCAAACCGTACACTATGTGTTTCACGGTCACTTTTTGGCTAAAGATTTCACGCACGTTAGTCAATTATGAGAGATGCACGACTATTTTGTATTGTACTTCCGATCATTCTTATTCTTATGCTAGCCAGTTTCCACAAATATACGATGCTAAACATGATTTTATCCTAAGACACTGGTGAGTCTAATCATAACGCTCTCATCTTCATCTCGCATATTGAGGAGTTAGTGGGTGTGTCGGTTTGAGCTCAAACACACCCAAAATTTTAAGATAACTTGCAGGTTCATGTCAACTCATTTAAAGGCAGGGAGGCTTTTTTTTAGAGAGAGAGAGATCTAGAAATCTGTTGGCTTTCGTATATTAAGCAGGGGAGAAGCGGACAGAGGTGAGGTTGCTAAGATCAAGTGATCATGGCAACATGGGAGTTAGCCGAGTTAAAACGAAAATACCGACCCAAGAAACAGGGCCAGAACAATGCTAATATCTCATCCTGGATCACCCAGGTGGGTCTCCAGGCATCGCATCCCTGCGAGAAGCCAATGATCTCTGTCGTGTTCAATTCTGACCATGGTCGAACTGACCGTGGAGCACTTATCATGGAAGCATCTCTAGTTGCGCTCACTCAACAAGTGCGAGGCTACCAACATTAGCATTGTCTTTAGTCTTTTCATTTCTGGGGGGTGAGGGCAGCAGAGTTGATCACTACTGTTGCCTGGTGGACAGAATTAGTAGTAGGAGGCCAGTTTGCAGGGTTGAGGTGCTGCAGCCAGGCCAGAGAGAAACATTGTGCCATACCTCTCTTGCGGTCAGGCATTCCCAGAACAGATGGAAAGAGCTTTCCAAATTGCACATGCATAGGGGGCAGAAGTAACCGTTGATCCATCCTCTTCTCTTGAGCCTGTTGTTGCACCAGAGTCTGTTTTGCATGAGCAGTCGGGCGGCTTAGTTTTCCCTCATGCCCAAGCAGACCAGAACAAGCTCTTGAAGTTTGAGGTAGTAGGCCCCTAGAACTGCATCAAGTAGGCGGATCTAGTTGTATATTCCCCAGAGGCATTTAAACTCCAACTAATCTCATCAGGTGTGGTCTCACTTAGCCTAGAGTAGATGTTACGGGTGAGCCTCCATAGCACGATGAACTCATCAACCAAGTCCATATAGTTACCTCCCCTAATATCATTCACCTAGTTGTCTTGGCGAAGGGCATCCTGGACCGTTCTGTTCTTCTTTCTGCATCTCTTGTATTCCCTCCGTCCGAAAAAAGTTTGTCCCAAGCTTGTCTCTCAAATGGATGTATCTAGCACTAACTTGGTGCTAGATACATCCATTTGAGGGACAAGCTTTTTTGGACGGAGGGAGTATGTCTTTGGGAAAAGAGTAGCCAGCGTCTCCGTGCTGATCTAGCAGCAATGCCAGATGCTTGTTGTTCTTCCATCTCCAACTTCAATCTTGGTCGCTGACGCGAACAGGGTGCGGTCAGATGCATCACCGGACAGTGATACGTCTCCAACGTATCTATAATGTTTGATTGTTCCATGCTATTATATTATCCATCTTGGAGGTTTTATATGCATTGTGGTGCTATTTTATATCATTTTCTGGGACTAACTTATTAACCCAGTGTCAAGTGCCAGTTGCTGTTTTTTCCTTGTTTTTGTCTTTTACAGAAAATCAATACCAAACGGAGTCCAAACGGAACGAAACTTTTTGAGGATTTTTCTTGGACTAGAAGACACCCACGAAGCTTCGGGAGGAGGCCAGAAGAGCCACGAGGAGGCCACAAGCCTGCTGGCCGCGCCCTGGGGGGTGCGCCCTCAGGGCTTGTGGGGCCCTCGGGACTCTCCTAACCCTAAATCCAACTCTATAAATACCCAACTATTCCCCCTACACCAGGGGGCACACCAAAAATACTTTTCCGCCGCCGCAAGCTTCTGTTCTCATGAGATCCCATCTTGGGGCCTTTTTCGGCACTCTGTCGGAGGGGGATTCGATCACGGAGGGCCTCTTCATCAACCTTGCCGCCCTTCCGATGATGTGTGAGTAGTTTACCACAGACCTACGGGTCCATATCTAGTAGCTAGATGGCTTCTTCTCTCTCTGTGATCTTCAATACAATGTTCTTGGAGTTTTATTCAATGTAATCTTCTTTTGCGGTGCGTTTGTTGAGATCCGATGAATTGTGGATTTATGATCAGATTATCTATGAATATTATTTGAGTATTCTCTGAACTCCTTTATGCATGATTAAGATAGATTTGTATTTCTCTCCGATCTATTGATTTGGTCCAGCCAACTAGATTGATTTATCTTGCAATGGGAGGGGTGCTTTGTGATGGGTTCAATCTTGCGATGTCCTCACCTAGTGATAGAAGGGGTAGCGAGGCATGTATTTTTATTGTTGCCATTAAGGATAAAAAGATGGGGTTCATACCATATTGCTTGGATCTATCCCTCTACATCATGTCATCTTGCTTAAGACGTTACTCCATTCTTGTTAACTTAATACACTAGATGCATGCTGGATAGCGGTTGATGTGTGGAGTAATAGTAGTAGATCCAGGCAGGAGTCGGTCTACTTGTCACGGATGTGATGCCATATTCATGATCATTCCCTTAGATATCGTCATAACTATGTGCTTTTCTATCAATTGCTCAACAGTAATTTGTTTACCCACCGTATGCGTTCTTTCAAGAGAGAAGCCTCTAGTGAAACCTATGGCCCCCGAGTCTATTTACCATCATGTTATCTTCAGATCTATAAAACCAAAAACACAAAAATACCTTGCTACAATTTATTTACCTTTACTTTATTTTGCACTTTTACTTATCTTTTATACCTATCTCTATCAGATCTCATCCTTGCAATTAACCGTGAAGGGATTGACAACCCCTTTTATCGCGTTGGGTGCAAGTATTTGTTTGTTTGTGTAGGTTCAATTATTGGAGACTTGGGTGTTCCTCCTACTGGATTGATACATTTGTTCTCAAACTGAGGGAAATACTTATCTCTACTTTGCTGCATCACCATTTCCCTTTCAAGGGAAAAACCAACACAAGCTCAAGAAGTAGCAGGAAGAATTTCTGGCGCCGTTGCCGAGGAGGATATACATCAAGCCTACCTCAAGTACCTATCATAAACTCTTATCTCTTGCACTTACATTATTTTCCATTTGCCTCTCGTTTTCATCTCCCCCACTTCTAAAACATTTTCAGAAAAACACAAAAATATTTGCCTTTTATTCGCCTTCTTTCCGTTCGCTTTTTCATTTGCCTTTTTTGTTTGCTTGTGTGCTAGATTGCTTGCTTTGTCACGATGTCTCAAGAAAATACTAAGTTGTGTGATTTTTCCAACACTAATAATAATGATTTTATTAGTACTCCGATTGCTCCCGCCACTAGTGCGGAATATTATAAAATTAATGCCGCTTTGCTGAATCTTGTTATGAAAGAATAATTTTCTGGTAGTCCTAATGAAGATGCTGCATCCCATCTAATACTTTCGTTGAGTTGTGTGATATGCAAAAGAAAAAAGATGTGGATAACAATATTGCTAAATTGGAGCTATTTCCGTTCTCACTACGAGATCGTGCTAAAACTTGGTTTTCATCTTTGCCTAAAAATAGTACTGATTCATGGGATAAGTGTAAAGATGCCTTTATTTCCAAGTATTTTCCTTGCGCTAAGATCATCTCCCTTAGGAATGATATAATGAATTTTAAGCAACTTGATCATGAACATGTTACACAATCTTGGGAGAGGATGAAATTGATGATACGAAATTGCGCTACTCATGGTTTAAGTTTATGGATGATCATACAATTTTTTTATGTTGGATTGAATTTTGCATCTAGAAATCTTTTAGATTCCGCCGCGGGTGGTATTTTATAGAAATCACATTAGGAGAAGCTACTAAACTCCTAGATAATATTATGGCAAATTACTCTCAATGGCATACCGAAAGATCTTCTACTAGTAAAAAAGTGCATGCGATTGAAGAAATTAATACTTTGAGTGGAAAGATGGATGAACTTATGAAATTGATTGCTAGTAAGAGTGCTCCTATTGATCCTGATGATATGCCTTTGTCTACTTTGATTGAAAATAATAATGAATCTATGGATGTGAATTTTGTTAGTAGGAACAATTTTGGCAATAACGCTTATAGAGGTCATTTTAATCCTAGGCCGTTTCCTAGTAATTCCTCTAATAATTATGGTAATTCCTAAAACAATTCTTATGGAAATTATAATAAGACACCCTCTGATCTTGAGAATAATATTAAGGATTTCATAAATTCCCAAAAGATTTTCAATGCTATGGTAGAAGAAAAATTGCTCAAGATTGATGATTTGGCTAGAAACGTTGATAGAATTTCTCATGAGGTTGATTCTTTTAAGATTAGATCTATGCCACCCAAGCATGATATTAATGAGTCTTTAAAAGCTATTTGAATCTCTATTAATGAAAGTAAAGAAAGAACCGCTAGGATGCGTGCTAAGAGAGATTGGTTTGAAAAAACGTGTTCTTCTAGTTTTTGTGATAATAATGCTGAAGATCTTAAAGTGATTGGTGTGACTCCTATTGAATATTTGTTTGCTAATATAAAACTTGATCAAGATGGGACTGGAGATGAGTCAACTTTAGCTAGAAGGCATCCCAACAATCTGGAGAGTGATGATCTTAATGAAAAAATTGATAAAAGTGGGATTGCAGAGGTCAAAACTTTAACTAGTGATGAACCCACTCTTTTGGATTTCAAGGAATTTAATTATGATAATTGTTCTTTGATTGATTGTATTTCCTTGTTGCAATCTATGCTTAATTCACCTCATGCTTATAATCAAAGTAAAGCTTCTACTAAACATATCGTTGATGCTATGATGGAATCTTTTGAAGAAAAACTTGAGTTGGAAGTTTCAATCCCTGGAAAGCTTTATGATGAGTGGGAACCTACTATTAAAATCAAGATTAAAGATTATGAGTGCTATGCTTTATGTGATTTGGGTGCTAGCGTTTCAACTATTCCAAAAACTTTATGTGATGTGTTAAGTTTCCATAAACTTGATGACTGCTCTTTGAATTTGCACTTAGCGAATTCCACTATTAAGAAACCTATGGGAAGGATCAATGATGTTCTTATTATTGCAAATAGGAATTGTGTGCCCATAGATTTTATCGTGCTTGATATAGATTGCAATCCTACATGCCCTATTATTCTTGGTAGACCTTTCCTTAGAACGATTGGTGCAATTATTGATATGAAAGAAGAAAACATTAGATTTCAATTTTGGTTAAGGAATGGCATGTAACACTTTCCAAGAAAGAAAATTATGTTGCCTTATGAATCTATTATGAGGGCTACTTATGGAGTGAATACCAAAGATGATAATACCTAGATCTATGCATTATGCCTAGTTAGGGGCATAAAACAATAGCGCTTGTTGGGAGGCAACCCAATTTTATTTTGTGTTTTTGTTTTTGCTTTTGTTCTTGAATAAATATGCAATATTACTTCTGTAATAATTGTGTTTTAGTGTTTGTGCCAAGTAAAGCCTTTGGGATGATCTATGGTGATAGTTGATTTGATTTTGCTGAAAACAGAAACTTTTGCGTCCAGTAGAAGAATTGTTAAAATTCACAGGAACGTGTTCTGGTTCTGAATTTTTTACACAAGATTGATATAAAAATTTCCTACGTTGTCCTAATTTTTCAGGATTTTTGGAGTTACAAAAGTATGAGTAATTTTCAGATCTTCGCAGACTGTTCTGTTTTTGACAGATTCTATTTTCCATGCCTTGTTCTCTTATTTTGATGAATCTATGGGTAGTATCGGGGGTTATGAACCATGGTGAAGTTGGACTACAGTGTATATATGATGGAAATATGCCCTAGAGGCAATAATAAAGTTGTTATTATTATATTTCCTTATTCATGATAAAGGTTTATTATTCATGCTAGAATTGTATTGACCGGAAACTTAAATACATGTGTGAATGCATAAACAAATACCGTGTCCCTAGTGAGCCTCTACTAGCACTACAAAAAAAAACACTTTCGTGATGATACGTGTTTGTCACAGTAGGTCACGTTTTCTGTCATGCATGTACATCCATGACGATTTTATGACAGAATCAAGATAGGCATACCTGTGCTGTCGTAGAAGTGTTCCATGACATTACCAAAATTATCATCACGAAAGTGTCCACTTCCATGACGATAAATCACGCGTCATAGAAGTGCTTTCGTCAAGGGTAACCGACACGTGGCATCCACCATAACGGGTCGCCGTTAAGCTATCGGGTTCCGGTTTGGATCCGATAACCCGTTAACAGCCCTGACCAGTGGGGATTTTCCACATG
Source organism: Thinopyrum elongatum (assembly GCA_011799875.1). NCBI lineage: Eukaryota > Viridiplantae > Streptophyta > Magnoliopsida > Poales > Poaceae > Thinopyrum > Thinopyrum elongatum. The sequence goes on from CM022297.1 coordinate 264,395,802, forward strand.
TAAAATTCTCATTCGCCGGAGTATCCACGTGTCAGCTCAGTTCTGGGACAGATGTCATCCAGCGAATGGATGGGACACACCTATGATACGTCAACACGTGGCATGGCCCAACAGTGGCCCATTCAGGTCAAAAGGCCAGCCCGTTTGACTTAGTCAAAAGGTAGCGGCCCGGCCCACCGAAGGCCTGTTAACGGCCTGTTCGCATATAGCCCATTTACAGCCCGCTAACTCATGGCCCGTTATAGCCTATCCGAATTAGGCCAAGTAGCGCGATATGGGCCGTCCAATCTGTTTCCAGCCTGTTGTAACTTCCGGCCCATGTATGGCCCATGACGTCTTTCAGCCCATATGAGGCCCTTTCTAAATCTTGGCCCATAAACGGCCCGTGGTGAAACTGGCTCATAATGAACAGTATATAGCTTTGTGCCCATTAAAGGCCCATTATTCCATTGGGCCGTTTCAGCCCGTGTTATCTTTCGGCCTTCGAAGGGCCCATTTATTATTGGGCTCATTTCCAGCATTCGATTACTTACGGTCTGTTACTGGCTTGTTCCGCTTGTGGGCCAAATTCAGCCCATGGTTAAAGTCGGCCCGTCTGTGGCCCTTTAATCCGTTGGGCTGTTTTCATGGCGTCATCACATATGGCCCATTAACGACCCGTTATGCCTGCCGTTCGAATTAAGCCCGTTGTACACATGGGCCTGTTAACGGCCCATAAACAGACGATTCCCATTATAGCCCGTTTACGGCCCATATTGCGGTCCGTTAATTGTCCACGAAAGTATGGCCCATGTTTGGCCAATCGATCATACGGCCCGTAGAAGGCCCATGGATCATACGGACCTTAGGAGGCCCACTACAGCAGGCAGCAGGACTACTTCTAAATAAAAAGGTTACCGCGGAAAAAGAACTGTAGGGACTACCAGCAAAAAAATAAATAAGACAATAAGGAAATAAATAAGCAAGCAACTTACGCTAGACTATTACGGCTATTACAAATATTACATCCACTGGGCATCAAAGTTCACCACCAGTGCAAATATAGTGAACAAAGCAGCATATTACATACACTGGGCGTCTAAATTGGCCACCAGTGAAAATAAACGCGGTAGCAAAACAAGTCCACAACTGAAACCACTTCAGAAGAGCTCAAGAAACGATATCCTGGATACCCATCATGCTGGCAAGAAGCTTAGCAAGCTTATTAGTTTTCTCTTGTTTGGCGATAAAATCATCCAGCGCTTGCTGTTGCACCAGAAAGTATGCATCTGAATTCTGCAGGAACTTCCTCAGTCCTTCGACTTCTTGCCGCAGCACAGCTGACTGATGCCTTTCAGCTTGTAGCTGAGACTGAAGAAGCCGAAGTGATTCAGGCAGCGAGTTCAAAGAGCTTGTGCCAGCGGTAGTGGCCAGTAACTCGAACACTACATCAATGCAGGACTTTGGGGTTGTCTCACTGTCTACAAGATAGTTTTTATCACCTTTCTTGGAGACCAACAGGGTTGTCTCATTATCTTGAACCTTATCTGCATTACTTTCTCTACCATTGCATAATGGGGTGCTCTTCTCCAATATTCTGTTTGCATTCTACAAGAGAAACAAGCAGACACATCACAGGCTTAGCATGTAGTATATGAAACTCATTTTGCTAAACCGGTTCAGTAGTAAGGTGGACAGGATAACAGCATGAAACAAACATATATCTATGTACTATGGTCACTGTATTGTCCATATCATTCTAGTTTATGTTGCCAAATCAAGATAGAGACACAGTTCAAATCATATATTTTTAAGACACAGCAGCACAGACAGAATATAAGTGTGGGAAACTACATAGCACTGGCAACACTTGTAATGTGCATGACATGAGAACGTAATTGTTTATACAACTGAAACTGAAATCAACATAGAGCAAGAAGTTAGAACAACAATCTAGTTAAAGAAATAGGTTTAAAACATACCTGTTGCGCCATTGGAGTTTCAATTGGGTCCTTCAAATTTGAAATTAGTTGGTATGAGTAAATACAGTGATGCAAGAGCAAAGGACTATAGACCATAGCTATGGAATCTGACCTGAGAATAGTTGCTCTTCTGCTTTAAACGTGGAGTTTGGTTCGCTGTGGTGGTCTTCGTGTTTTGGGCACTGCAGTTGCTTTACAAACTGCTCGTGTGGGGGTACTCTGTGGTGGACATGGTGCTGTGTCAACTAGAAGTGGGTTACTATCCGCTGGGGTTGGGGTTAGATGGGGTATAGCTGGTTCTCTGTCCAACGGTGTAAGTGTACAATCTGGAAGAGTCTCGATTATGTGTGGTGGGGCTAGTTCGTGGGCCAGTACAACCATGGTTCTATCTGCATCGACGGGTAGCACCGTCTTTTTTTGAAGAACGGGTTTTTACTCTCTTAGATACTGCCATCACCCCCTCCAATTCAAATGACTGATAAACAAGAAAAGAAATTGAAAGTGCATACATTGTATGATAGACAGATATGGTAATTCACATATAAGTTGTCTAACCAAACAGGACAGCATGACACAATTTCACATATATGATGGCTAACTAAAAAGGATAGCATGACACAGTTTTAGATATATGATGGATAACTTAACAGGATATAATGGCATAATTCAACATATGATGAGTATCTAAATAGGATGACATGACAAAACTATATGATGTCTTTCTAAAATAGGTTGGGATGAAATAATTCACGTACATATTGTCTAAGTATACAGGATGGCATGATATAATTCACATAATTAATTCATATACTAAGCAGCTGGCACTCGCATGTATGATCTCTAAACTAAGTAGATGGCATTGAATATTGTGTATATGATGTCTAAACTAAGCAATGCAAGACACCATATGCATGATATGAGAAATATAAACATTGCAAGTTAAGAGCATACACCTCAGGTGGGATATAGGACTGGTCATCTATCTTTGAATCCTCCTCTGAGGAGCTACCTGTAACCATCAAGATATATGCTTCAACAGGTACCATTGCCTGCTCTGAAGACCTTGTTTTCACTCCAGATTTTTCCATAACCGGTTCAAATGGCTGATACACATGAAGAGTAGTTCAATATACATAGATTGTCGACAAATGGAATACGCAATGAAAAAAAGGATGGCATGAGATAATTCACATATATGATGCCTGGCTACATGGCGGTGCATAATTCACATATATGATAACTGGCTAAAAAACATGACATTGCATAATTCACATATCTGATATAGAAAGCAAACAGGAGGCATTCACACAAAGCATGTCTAATCTAAGCAGATGGCATGGCAATGCAAGATACCATATGCATGATATGAGCAATATAACCCTGTCAAGTTAGAGCATAAACCTCAAGAGGGGAATACGACTGGTCATCTGTCTCTGAATCCTCCTCTGAGGAGCTATCTGTAACCAGCAAGAAATTTGCATCGATAGGTAGCACTGACTGCTCAGAAGACCATGTTTTCACTCCAGATTTTCCCATGACCGACTCAAATGGCTGATGCACAGGAAGAGTAGATGAATGTATAAACATTGTTGACAAATGGAATACATTATGAAAAAAATATGGCACGATACAATTCACATATACGATGACAGGCTAAACAGGATGGCATTGCATGATTCACGTATATGATGCCTGGCTAAAGAAGATGGCATTGCATAATTCACATATACTCCCTCCGTTCCTAAATATTTGTCTTTTTAGAGATTTCAAATGGACTAACACATACGGATGTATATAGACATATTTTAGAGTGTAGATTCACTCATTTTGCTCCATATGTAGTAACTTGTTGAAATCTCTAAAAAGACAAATATTTAGGAACGGTGGGAGTATGATATAGAAACCAAACAGGTGGCATTCACACAAAGCAAATCTAAACAAAGCTGATGACATATAAGATGTATAATATAAGCAATGCGAGGCGCCATATGCATGATATGACCAACATCAGCATGCCAGGTTAGAGCAAACACCTCAGGGGGTAAATAGGAGTGGTTGGCTCCCTCTGAATCCCCCCTTGAACAGTTATCTTCCTCTGGAATACAATCTGGAATGGGGGGAGGGGGGGCCCCACTTCGCCCACCATGGAGCGGCGTCTGCATGACATTATATTCCCACGTAACGGTCTTCTCTTTTTCTCTACATGTTCAGTACGGTTGTGTACAATAACTGACATGCATAATAAAAAAAACATAGTTAGATTATGTAAGGCCTAAGGGGTGCATGCAGAAATCAAGACTGATGGTAGCAAACGAGTGGATAGATCCAAAACTAATGATAGCAGGCAGATTATAGCTTCAGTTTAAAAAGATTGACGATGGATCATCTACTGTTTGTTGCCCACCCAACATGAACCACATAGAAGACCCCAGATGAACCAGATAGTAGACAGATACTATTCGTTGCTGCCTCGATATGTGCCCCACAGGCATTTTAAAACTCAAGTTTGAACATTAGTTTGGACCTGACTTGGAGTCTAAGAGGTGAACAGGACGATAAAGTAGCAGGTAATAATAACCGATGTATAACGTAAGCAGACATGAAAGAGTGTGAAATCTCTTCCGGAAATGTGTAGTCCTCAGGTTCATCTGCTCAGTCGATGATGGTAATGCAGTTGGCATGGCTGCCGGCAACGGGGAAGATGATCTGAGGTGGCGAAAGAAAGTCTGTAGGGGAATCTCTGCTGCAGTGAACGCTTTCGTCGATGGTGCACCTCAGGTGGGGTGGATGACGGCATGGCAGGAGCAGGACATAACACACAGAGTTTTCTTTGACACCTATCTGAAAATGAAGTAAATTTGTAAGGGCTCCTTACAATTGGAGGATTCTAAAAACACAGGGACAGGAAAAACACAGGAATAGGATAGGAATGCACGTGCAAAACAGAGCATTTGCAAACATAGGATTTCTGTCAACCTGGGTGTTTGGTTCACATGAATTGGAAGAACACAGGAATGGAGAAACATGGTCAAATTAAAGTCAAACCACATGAAAATGTAAAATAAGAATCTTATTATGCCAGTAATGCAATTAGTCCTGTTCTTCATGCATATTAATTTGAAAAGGATGTCCAAGTGGATATTAAAATTCCTGTGTTTTTTCTTTAAAAGAGACACCAAAGGAAAAAAATATCCTCCAGTTTTGCTTTGCTCCATTCCTTCTAACCAAATGCACGAATAGTAGTACCATAGTAAAGTTTCCAATTCCTATGTTTTCCTTCACTTTTTCTTTGAACCAGTGGCGATTCTAGTAGGCAGTCTTCAACAGGCTGAAGCCTGCCCTCGAAATATTTTGTGAGCTTAGATTTGGTCCACATGAGTATCATATAATGGCTATCTTGCTAAACCGATTCAAATTGTGGTTCAAAAGAGCATTTAGTTTTCTCCCTATTAACTTTGTGACCACGATTCATTTATTTCTAGATTTGCAACTTCTTTAAACCAAAGGATCCCTGAGGGATCGACATGAATGCAGAGTAACAAAGTGATGCAATGAGTGTACAACCTCTCTGGCATAGCCTTGTCGACCTCAGCATCATTGGGTTGGACGTGGAGGATGGTGATGCTGGTGTGACTGTCGGAGGCGGGGAAGAAGATCTGAGGCCTCTGGAGACGGCGCTGAGGGTACTGCTCCGCTGTGATGGACGGTTCCGTCATTGGAGCAGCCCCGGTGAGGTGTACGACGGCGAGGCTGAAGCAAGACAAGACAGACAACGTTAATCTGAAATGGGACTCTAATAGCATCTGCAATAGATGATGTAAAATACATCACCAAAAAGTGCTAGATGTAAAATGCATCAGCCGCGCCACGGCCGCTCCGACAGATGCTGTAAATACTGTTTACTCTGAACTTAACTGAAGAAACTGAACTTTACAGTCGAAACTGAATTTTACTGTCGAAACTGATTGAACTAGTAGCAGAGCATTGCAATAGAAGTTTAGGGTGTTCGAGCACTAGTAGCAGAGAAGCAGTGATCTAAATCAGCAGCCGCTCGAGCAGGGAACGCACTAGCAGAGAGCAACTCGTGCAGCAACACTGCGAGCGAGTGCTAAAGCAGCAACTCCTATAGCTGCCGCAGGTCATGCAGCAGCAGCAGCAACAGCGCGAGCGAGAGCAAGAGCAGAGCAGAGCAGCAGCACGAACGAGAGCAAGAGTGGAGCAGCAGCACGAACGAGAGCAAGAGCGGAGCAGCAGCGCAACCGACAGCAATAGCAGAGCAGAGCAGCAGCATGATAGAAAGCAAGAGCAGTGCAGCAGCACGACCGACAGCAAGAACAGAGCCGCAGCAGCAGCAGCAACGCAAGCGAGAGCCGGAGCAGCAGCAGCTAGTGCTGGTGTGGAAGTCGCCGCCGAGGAAGCAACGACATGGGGGAGAGATGCCATGGAGGAAGTGGCCAGCGACGGCGCCGTCGATGGAGACCCGCCATGGCTGCTCGGTATCGAGCACCGGCAGCCCCGTGAGATCGAATAAAAGATAAAATGCAGCGGTGAGTGCAGAACCTCCTTGGTGGCGCCGAGTAGGCCTCGGCTTCATCGGAGGAATTGGTGAGGGTGCTGCGGTTCCGGTGGGGTAGGTCAAGACGGCGCTGTGGGAATGGAGGTGGCGCAATAGACGAGGCAAATGTCGGGGCAGCTCCTTGGAGGTGGAGGACGGGGCAGCTGATCCGGCGAGACGACGAGATCGACGACAGATCCTCATCCAGTGCGGTGGATGAGGGACGTCGAGCTGTTGCTGTGGACGACGTCGTCGGGGAAGAGTCTCCGGCTGGGCGGTGGTCGGGAGGCCGACGGAGGAGCGTGGGGTTTCGCGGATTTTGGCGGCCTCGGTGTATGAATGGGGGGAGGGACGAAGGGGAAAGTAGGGGGATCCATGGCTTAGGGATGCGCTTGTCCGAAATGTGGGGTAAGTTACGAACGTACCCCCACCGGTTTTGACCACGCGACGTCGAGGCGGCATTTTCGGCTGAGGGGTAGAAGGGGCATTTCGCGTGTCTGGGCTGTGGGACCAATTTTGGATGAGGAGGGAGTTTTCGCGTGCGTCAAAATTTTGGGATAACAAGGCGCAGTGCGGGTTGAAGAGGCGGGAGTCTCATAGCAGAAGAGACAAAAGATACTCGAGCTTGAAAATTTCGGGATAACAAGGCGCAGATTCCATGTTCGGCAGAACAAACTTGACGTGTACAAAAAAACAATTCATACAAGACACAAGAGAGTCATGTCCCCCTTTACTATATTGCTATAAATGCCATTGAAAAAACTACAAGAAAAATGTAAACAAAATCGGGAGAACAAGATTAGCCTGTACAGTACCAAATCAATTCACACTTCCCTCAACAACAACAAAAAACAAATCAATTCCCACCACAAGAAAGAGTCATGTCCCTTTTTATATGATTACAAATGCCAGGATCTCGAATTTCAATTTTTGAATCCATATTATGTTGAATTCGAATATATTGTTAGGTGATCTTGCGGTTTATAATGGATGTAGTCCTACATTTTGATCTTCCATCTTATATGAACATTTTACTCCAACCTATGAATATATATATTGTCGTCTACCCACTAGTACAGCGAGGTGCTATACAAACGGTTTTTAACCCCTTTCCGTGACGGTGTTCGGAACCGTCGCCAAGTGAGTGACTGCGATAGGGGGGTCCTTCCCACAAGACGCAGAAACCGTCGGGGATAGGGAGCCTCGATGCATGTACAATACTCCCTACTCGTTTGTGCTTTCATTGCCATCGCAGTCGGTATTCTGTGGTGCTACATTTACGATGCGCGACCCATCACAAATAGTTCATGATTGTAGAAGTAGACAATCACACACATTTACTTTTCCTCGACTGTGTGCGATTCGATGTAAGAGCGCACACAGTTGTCACTATAAAACTGTATGTGAAGCTTGAATACATCCCACACGATTCATCCATCGTACCCGCGTCGGATGATCGATCTATCGCATGTGTTCTTCTATGACCAAACGTTTGCGATGCGCACAACATCACAAACAGTCCATAATTTCGAAGCGGGTGTGATAAGGTGACTATCGCAAACATTTAATAAGAAAGAACTGTGTGCGATGTTGTTGTTACTCGCACACGTTTTTTCTTGGCTGATCGTGTGTGCAGTGGAGATTGATTGCACACATAGTGGATCCTAGAAACGTGTCTGATCTCCACGTCTATCGCAGACATTTCGCTTTCGTAAACTGTGTGCAGTGTAATCCCTAATTTAAAAATCACATGTTTTGAATTTGAAAGTAGGCAATCACTTATTTCATATCCAACCATGTTTATTACAAATATAGGTTCAACCACGAATGCATAATTCGATGCACAGGTACATATACTGAAGAACTACAGAAGCACCAAGTAAAGAATGATGAACCACAGTTGTACTAAAGACTGTAAAGAGAGAGGCAAAAGACATTCTGGTTGCTGGAGAAGGTGAAGCGGAATGCCCATATTGTGCCCTTCTCCATGCGTAATGCGCGCACGACTCTAGGCCAACCCCTTGTGATGGCTGCCCGTCCATCCTTCACTGTCTTCATTACGACTTCTCGATGCTCATTGTAGTCTGGATAAAATACTTTAACCTTCATTGCGTGTCCACCAATCATGTACTTTGCGAGGTAATCTTGAGTGAACTGCTTCGAGAACCACTGCGAACGAAAAAGATTTAGACATTGTTGTGTAACAACTCATTATGGGCAGTAAAAAGAGAAGGTTGCAGAGTTTGTAGTTGCCATCCTACAGCTCTCTGTTGTGTTGGATAGAGCATAAACAAATAATTTGCTTGCCACTATTCGTATCTTTTTGCTAATAATCCTTATCAGTTTCCTCACTTGATGCTTGTTCATGAATATCTCATTGCCCCATACGCAAAAAGGGTCGATGCGTGGATCCTTGCTAAGGGCATATGTACCTACAAGCAACAAGTCAATATTAGAAGCTAACAAGTGTCCAGGCTTGGATCTATATGCACTACATTATGGAACGACAGGGGGAGTACAAGCCGAGGGATGAAACTAACCTCGGCGGAAAATGGTGGCCACTCCCGTTGTTGTCCTGCATAAGTAGTGGAAAGGCATGATAAGTACAGCAACCTTAACATCAAACAAATATAGCAAAGGTAAACAACATCATCTCCAAATGATAGCTTGAATGTGTTGGTTTCAGCATGCTGTTAAAGCAGATATAAAATGGAAGGTAATGTTACCGACAACAGGCTTAGTAGCCATCAAATATTGCATTTCAAACTGGTATTGTTGAAAATGAATAGAACGTAGGTAATGCTTAAACATCACACTGGATAAATGTGTAAAACTGAAATAAAGGGCATGTGTTAACTACACCAGGCATAACTGGAACCTAATATAGCCGTTCAAACTAGTATTGATGCAGTCGAGCGGCACTGTTCCGACTTGCATATAATGAACATCACATTGTGAATGACTGAAATAAACAAGGCATAAATGATCAGTATAACAACCAAATATAGCCATTGAAAACTGGACAGAGTCTCACTGCAACCAACCTAACAAGCAAATACAGATAAACAGGGCATATGCTTGAAAACTGGACAAATGCTCACTGCAACCAACCTAACAAGCAAATACAGATAAACAAGGCATCTGCTTGAAAACTGGACAAATGCTCACTGCAACCAACCTAACAACCAAATACAGATAAACAAGGCATCTGCTTGATAACTGAACAAATGCTCACTGCAACCAACCTAAGAACCTAATACATATAAACAAGGTATCTCCTCGATAACTAAAAAATGCTCACTACAACCAACCTAACAACCAAATACAAATAAACAAGGCATCTACTCACTATAAACAACCAAATATAGCCATTCGTGAAACTGAAGTGGACAATTCATACTTAAACATCACATAGCCCTATTGAACAATACATTTTTGCATAACTGAAATAATTAAACACAACACAGTTAAAGCACTGCACGGCAAATGCTACTATAACAAAGGGTATGGATTGGCAAGCTAGAAAAGGTAAGATTTGCTGATAGGATGTTGCCTCACATGTCATGGACGGGATCCTTCCAGTTGGAAGAGCACATGCCCATGGTGCGCTCTCTGATGTCATAGATGGGTTGTTTCACCTTGGAAGAACCTTTGTGGGTGCCCTCCTTGTGGTCGTGGTCGTGGTCGATGAGATCTGACTTGGCAATTGAGGATCCCAAGCCGCCGTCGTAGAACGTGTCCTTCAAAAATGACAAAATGGGCTCGATGGCGTACAAGGATCGCAAATCCTTGACCGCTTGGCGGAGGAGATCAGCGGCAGGGCCATCGAAGAGATCAACGGCGGTTGAACCAGAGGGGTTGGGGATGGACCACTTAACTTGTGACATGGCCCGCATGAAGCCGTCGCTGTCGATGAGCTTGATGTCGTAGCCAGCTTTCCCGAGATACAGTAATACGCTAGCTCGCTGACATGAAGCCTTCGGCATGGCAACGTAGTCAACGTCTCCGCCGGCTTCCGCGGCGACGTGTCGCTCCGGGATCGACAGGTCGGGGCGAACGGCGGCCAACTCGCCAACGTCCGCCGGAGAGGCCATGATAAACCTCTTCTTGGCCAAACGCTCGTCGGGCTCCCCGGGATACGTGGTCGAGCTTAGGCTGTGACATTCTGGAGCAGGGGATGTGGATCTAGCGGGGAGGGACACCATAGGCCTCATCTAAAAACTCAGGGGAGTGGGGCGACGGTATGGGAATCGTTAGGTAACCTGAACTTTATTATATAAGCTAGGAGGAACGGGCAGACCGGCAGGGGTTGGCGGCGGCGCCGGCGGCGGTCGTGAGCTAGGGTTCAAGGGGGGGAGGGGGCCGGGTGGGGGGACTGTGGAGGGGGTGGTGGTGTTTGAGGATACGCCGCGGCTACTGAAAATTTTAGTAATGGTGGGTGGAGATGGTGGTGGACGAGGGAGGGCGACGGTTCAAATGCCTCGGCTACTGCAATTTTACTATAAGGTCGGTGCTAGAGGAGTGTGGGTGATGGTTGAAGTACGGCGGCTACTAAAATTTGGGTAAAGGAATTGATGCGGGGCGGGAGTGCCCAAGATCGCGCACGGTCCAATAAGAATATGAGTGTATGATAATAAGGAAAAGTGGCGGAACCGCCGATTTTTGCAATGCTCAAGGCGGGTAGTTTGTTTTTATATTTCTAGCTAGCTGGTCTATCGCACACGGTTCGTCCTAATTTCTAAATAAACTACCCGCCTTTAGCTTGCGCCGGTGGTGATTTTACAGCGCACATGCATCGCACACGGTTAAGGCAGTACCTCCACCCTTTGCTCGCACTTGCGCAGTCGTGGTGATTTTACAGCGCACTTGCATCGCACATGGTTGAGCCAGTACCTCCACCTTTGCTCGCGATTGCGCAGTCGTCGTGATTCACAGCGCACTTGCATCGCACACGGTTAAGACATTATATCCGTGTCCGTTGAGCGTCATCAGAGTCTTTGCAGCAAAAAAAAACGTTAGAGAGGGTCAGAAGACATCCACACCAGCATGTGGCCCAAATATATATGAGTGAAAAGGGTGGTCTGTGATGTTCAAAATTCCAATGCACAACTTTGACCACGCGGGCCCATGGTTGGGCGCGTCGTCGAAGATCGATGAGAGGGGCCAGAAGTCAAGAACCACCTGGAAGTGGCCAAATATATGTAGGAATATTGGGTGTGATGTTTAAAACTTTAAATACACAATGCACAACTTTGGTGGCACCTGCCTCGCAAACCCGAAAGCACCCTTGAATATATCTATAATGTCATAATGTCATAGCTTGCTAGGGTGCTTGACCCACCACCTCCCACTTCGTGTCAGCGGGGCGGATGCACGTAATGATACTTTGGTCATACATGCATGTCGCCATGACCTACCATAAGGCGGACCAGTGAATCTATCGTTTAGTCAAATGACAACTATTGTTGTCGATAAACCACTTGAGCCAATAGATTGAACCATCATAAAAATCGCACGAGAGGGACCACAAAACCAGCACCTCTTGCATGCGGCCCAAAATGATGTATGTTGGAAGGGGTGATGTGTGTTTTCAATATAGAATAATGTACAATTTAGATGTGGTGCCTACCTCTCGATACAGACAACAACCATGAAGGCTAGGTAGTTAAGGACGAGATACGCAGGGTACAATGTAGGTCGAACCCAACAATCCGAGCATGTGGGAGGGAATCCTGACAACGCATGAGCTCGAGCTTTGGTTGAACGACATGTGATGGTGACCGGCCCTAACACGAACTAGGAGGAATCCATTCATGGCCAACACATACCCCTCGTTATCGGTCAAAGGGATGATATATACACTCGGGGAGCCCACAGATATGCGTGTCGTCACAAAAAACCACACAAGGGAGACGTGGTCGATCAGAAGACCCCGTATACACTGCATGCGGCCCGAAAATATGTATGGGTACGGTGGTGTGTGATGTGTTTAAATCCCGAATGCACAACTTTGATGGGCCACCAAATAAATTACAAACCGAACACCGTACCCGACCCCAAGCATGGTTCAATACGTACGATGTCGGTTTCCCAATTTCGAGGCGGCGGGGGGGGGGGGGGGGGGGTCGTCCAACGCATGCGCTCAAACTTTAATTGGTCTAACATGGCACACATAGCAATAGGAAACCATCATGGTCAAACCCTTCTCGTTGTTGGGTCAAAGGGATAGATTGTGTGGGCCCCCCTCATTGTAGGTAAAGGATAATATATATACCTCGGGGAGCCCACAGATATGTGCAGCGTCTATAAACCGCATAAGGGAGACATGCTCGATCAGAACACCCTGCCCCCTATACCCTGCATGCGACCTGAAAAAGGTTTATATAATCGCCATGACAGGTCACTATAGAGTCAATCATTCTTTAATTTTTTAGAGAAAAAAATAATCAATAAAAACATAGTCTACAAATTAGCAAAACAAAGATCCTTTATCTCTATAATGACCGTGTCATAGCATTTAAATGAAGCTTGAGGTCACCCATCCTTGGGCTACTCCAGCCCGAGCATGCTTAACTTCTGCGTTCTATTCGACTAGACTAGCGGATGGGAAGCCGCACCTTGCTGATAGGAATTGCCTCCTTGCCTTTAAGGTGTTTCACGCTGGTCACCCTATGGGACCTACTCCCTCTTATCACACACATTTGTGCTTTTAGAAACTGTGTGCGATATTTACATGGCCAGTGTGTCGCCGCCTAGCCTTCAATGAGCACTAACACTGGTAGCGGGAAAAAGATGGAAGAAGAGGTAGGAAACCAATGAGAGGAGTGGCAGGAAATGGTAGCCTGTTTGGATATATAACAACATTATTATAGAAAACTTAGTAGAGAAGGAAGCGTGAGCTAGCACGACGCATGCGCACAGTGCTTACCCATGTACTACATGTGCTATCGAAAGGGCTGAGGATTGCCGTTCGATCTGGGAGGATCCAACGGTGTAGACGTATGATCCGTGGGGTTTGGGTTCTGGCCAATCAGAACGCACGACTCAGATCACGCGCGCAGCAGGGGGGAGGGGGGCATCGGCCATGGTTTGGTAGGCACACGGCTTTCGTGAGTGAACCGTGTGCTATTTGAAAACATTTCGTGAGAAGAATCTCGGTTTTTAAATCCCCATAAATCCAAAACTCACCCGAAAATCTTGAAACTGGCATGGTGTCATGACATGGGACATATATGTCGAGGAATTTTTTCGTCCATTTTGGCGCAAGTTTTATTACAAGCCTCTTACAAACCGGAGCTTCTCTCAAAGAAGCCTCGTGGTTCCGATAGGGAAACGTGTCCCCCTTGTGGGCGAAATGATAATCACTGCCTCTTTTCGCCTTGTATTTTCTTCTATGGGCAACATGGAATGACAGGATATCCGTGCTGAAATTTAAACTTATTCAGGGTTCATTTGGCCTTTTTATACACTAATTGAGTCTCCTAGGCATTTAATGTCCATAATTCAAATCTGAACTTCAAATACATGCTCCAGTTCACCAAAATGGCTAGAAAAATTATACATGGGTCCTTGGGTGCATGTTTAGGTCCCATGCCAGGAATGGGAACGAATTACAACCGTACCGGCGTCCTGGCTCGTCCTCAAACATTTGGAATCTCGGTTTTTAAATCCCCGTAAATCCTAAACTCACCAGAAAGTCATGAAAGTTGGCATGGTGTCACGTCATGGCACATATATGTCGTGGTAAAAACATTGTCCAATTGGGGCCAAGCTTTATTACAAACCTCTTACAAACCGGAGCTTCTCTCAAAGAAGCCTCGTGGTTCTGAAAGGGAAACGTGTTCCCCTTGTGGGCGAAACGATAATCACTGCCTCTTTTTGCCTTGTATTTTCTTCTACGGGCAACATGGAACGACAGGATATTGGTGCTGAAATTTAAACTTATTCAGGGTTCGTTTGGCCTTTTTATACACTAATTGAGTTTCCTAGGCATTTAATGTCCATAATTCAAATCTGAACTTCAAATACATGCTCCAGTTCACCAAAATGGCTAGAAAAATTATACATGTGTCCTTAGGTGCATGTTTAGGTCCCATGCCAGGAATGGGAACGAATTACAACCATACCGGCGTCCTGGCTCATCCTCAAACACTTGAAATATCGGTTTTTAAATCCCCGTAAATCCTAAACTCACCAGAAAGTCATGAAAGTTGGCATGGTGTCACGTCATGGCACATATATGTCGTGGTAAAAACATTGTCCAATTTGGGCCAAGCTTTACAAACCTCTTACAAACCAGAGCTTCTCTCAAAGAAGCCTGGTGGTTCCGATAGGGAAACGTGTTCCCCTTGTGGGCAAAACGTAATCACTGCCTCTTTTCGCCTTGTATTTTCTTCTACGGGCAACATGGAACGACAGGATATCCGTGCTGAAATTTAAACTTATTCAGGGTTCGTTTGGCCTTTTTATACACTAATTGAGTTTCCTAGGCATTTAATGTCCATAATTCAAATCTGAACTACAAATACATGCTCTAGTTCACCAAAATGGCTAGAAATATTATACATGTGTCCTTGGGTGCATGTTTAGGTCCCATGCCAGGAATGGGAATGAATTACAACCATACCGGCGTCCTGGCTCGTCCTCAAACATTTGGAATCTCGGTTTTTAAATCCCCATAAATCCAAAATTCACCAGAAAGTCATCAAAGGTGGCATGGTGTCACGTCATGGCACATATATGTCATGGTAAAAACATTGTCCAATTTGGGCCAAGCTTTATTACAAAATTCTTACAAACCAGAGCCTGTCGCAAGAACCCTCGTGGTTTCGATAGGGAAACGTGTCCCCTTGTGGGCGAAACGATAATCGCTCCCTCTTCTAGCCTTGTATTTTCTTCTACACGCAACACAGAACAACGGGAGATTCGCGCTGAACTTTGAAATTATTCAGGGTTCGTTTGACCTTTTTTATTCATTAATTGAGTTTTCTAGGCATTTAATGTCCATAATTCAAATCCGAACTACAAATACATGCTCCAGTGCACCAAAATGGCTAGAAAAAACATACATGTGTCCTTGGGGTGCATGTTTAGGTCCCATGGAACAAATGGGAATGAATTCAACCGTCTCGCCATCCTGGCTTGGCCACAAACATTGTGAATCTCGGTTTTTAAATCTCTGTAAATCCAAAACTCACCAGGAAATCATGAAATTGGCATGGTGTCACTACATGGCACATATAATTGTCCAATTTGGGCGAAGCTATATTACAAGCCTCTTACAAACCGAAGCTTCTCGCAACCCTCGTGGTTCCGGTAGGGAAACATGCCCCTCTTGTGGGCAAAACGATAATCGCTGCCTCTTCTCGCCTTGAACTTTGTTTTCTACAGGCAACATAGAATAACAGGAGTGTCGTGCTGAAATTTGAAACTGTTCAGGGTTCGTTTGGCCATTGTATATATTAATTAAGTTGTCTAGGCATTTAATGTAGTCCATAATTCAAATTTGAACTACAAGCACATGCTCCAGTGAAACAAAATGGGTGGGAAATCATACATGTGTCATTGGGTGCATGTTTAGGTCTCATTTAAGGAATGAGAATGAATTACAAACTTCTCATCGTCCTGAAACATTGAGAATCTCGGTTTTTAAATCCCAGTAAATCGAAAACTCATCCAAAAAACATGAAACTTGGCATGGTTTCATGACATGGCACATATATGCCGTGGTAAAAAAATCGTCCAGTTTGAGACAAGGCGCACACATTAATAGCCAATGAAGTCCTTTTGAAACAAATAGCTGACACGTTAGTATCGTAAACGGTTGTATTATATGAACTGTGTCAAAATTTAACCATACTCGGTGCCGTGCGTGCAGCTGTTTGATTAGAAGGGACGAGCGCGAGAAGTCCGCCGTGCAAGCTTGACGGGACGTGTGCGAGCAGTCCGCCGCGCAGGCTCGACGGGACGCGTGCATCCTGTCCACCTCGCAGGCTCGATGGGACACATGTGAGCAGCAAGGCCACCCATGCTTACAGGGAAGTGAGCTCTTTGACCTCCATCCACCAGCCGCCGCCTGCCTCGCTCACAACTTCTCCATTAATGGGTTAATTAAAGCGCCTGGACGGAGGGTGTTTGCTTGTGATCCCATGGCAGCATTTGCTTTGTTCGTGTTTTCAACTCGTATTCCGGCCTAATTTAAATTGCCACATAGGGCAACGGATAATACGACGACAAATAAAATGGCAACGGATAATACGACGACAAATTTACAATGGCGCAGATAATAATTGTCTTACATATTCCGGATAATTTAAAATGCCACATGCGGCAAAGCCCGGAAGACACGGGGGCAAGAGAAGAAGGAAATCACAGACAACGATCTGGGTTGCTACTGTCTCTACTCGTCGATGGATCGCCGGGCGACGACATCCTCCAGCTCCTTCTTCAATTCCCGACGACTTTGCTTGAAAGCAGCCACGGATTCCTCCACCTCCTGCTCGCGCTTGATCCGGAGCTTCCTCAAGTCACCCATCAGTTCCTCGACGACTGCTGTCAGTGTCATCCCCGAGGCACTACTCTGCTCATGCAGCATCTTCCAGCCGGCGGCCTCCTCCTCCTTCTCGGCGAGCGCCTTGAGGAGCTTCGCATTGTCACCCATGAGTTGCTCGACGAGGCCGGTCACCTTGTCAACCGAGGCATCGCTGATCTCGAGCAGCTTCATCAAGCCATCAACTAGCTCCTGTTGCTTAATGAGGCCAGCGAGAATGTCGTCGTCGCCGGCCAAGGACTTCAGCAACGCCAGTTCGTCACGATCGCCGACGCGGCGAGTGCGCTTGTGAGAGCCCTCGCGTGCCCGTGAGAGCTCGTTCGAGGGCTCCGCGGTGCGCCGGGACATCTCTGCTGCGGCTACCGCTTCACGGCGGGACCTCTCTAGTGCTTCCGTGGCCTTGGTCTTTGCTGCCTGGTTATATGTCCACCCAAAACTCCTCCTACCGGTCATGGCGGAATGACTTGACAGGAAAGACCAGTTTTGTGGGTGATGAGGAGAGGAACTGTGAAGTAATTTTCGAGTGGGTAGTTTTTATAGCCCGGTGCTAAGTGTGAACACATATTAGTTTGATATGTGTGAACAGATTTGCAATTACTTATTGCGTTGTAATCTGCAATGTGACGAGAAACAACGTCAAAATTTATTGATGGTTCTGGGCCTACAAAGCCCGTTTCTGTTGTTTTGGCTCATCGCAAACAGTTCTTTTTGATCGACCATATGCCATGCATCGGAAGCCCGAAACGTGGGCCCGTGTTCTCGGATGTACGTGTACGTGTCTGCCCACTATCACACACGGTCAAGATATCACCATCGTGTCCTATGGATGCGCCGTCGTGTCTCCCACGGGGTGCCAGAAGGTTGACCACGTGGTTACTCGCCGTTGAGGCGGCTGCGGCGCGCTCTGCTCACGTCCGTCCGCGTGTTTTGCTCGCCATTGAGGCGGCCGCGGCGCGCTCCGCTCTGGCGTCCCTGCGCGCGCTCTGCTCGCCGTTGAGGCAAATTTACAACTAGTTTGCATTTTTCAAAGTTTTTTGTATGAATGTGTAACTTACTAATCATCGCACACAAGTACTCGCAGACGCATCGTGTGCGATACTCCTAGCCACCGCAAGCAACTAGTTTGCATTTTTCAAAGTTTTTTGTACGAACAGAATCGCACACGAACTAACTATAGTAACCGTCTGTGTTATAATTTCTCATCACAAACTGTTCATCCGAGTGGGCTGTTTGCTACATATCACACACATCTTGTTTACACGAATCGTTTGTGTTCTTTTGGCTCATCGCAAATGCCGCATATCACACACATCTTGTTAAGTTGAACCGTTTTTGTTCTCTTCCCTAATCGAAAACAGTTCGCCCGAGTGAACCGTATGCCGTATATCACACACACCTTGATCTGGCTGACCGTTTCTATTGCATTCCCTAATAGCACACAGTTCATCGGAGCGAACTGTATGCCATATATTGCACACACATTGATATGGCTACCCGTTTCTGTTGTTCTGCCTCATCACAAACAGTTCTTCTGGATCAACCATATGCCCCGCATCGCACACGTAACTAAAATCTGAACTGTGTTTGATGTCTCTACCATCGCAAATGTTTTGCATCTTTTTGACGGTTTTTTTACATCCCCGTTTGCGATTAATGCATCGCACATAGTTTTGTCAAAGGGTCTCTGATCGTAGTGTCGCGTTAGCAGCATCCTGCAGTAGTGACCATATGGACTAAATTTGAATCAATTTTCCTTATTTGAATACGATTGTTGCCAAGTTATACCATCATTTAAATATTATCTTGATAACAGAAAACATGCATATAGTAGTATTCATATTTCAATATGAACTACATGTACCATACGATCTCCAATTCAAATATTTGTATCCATTTTATGTTGAATTCAAATCACAGTACATTGGTCTAGGTAGCGAGATGTTCAGGATAATCTAAACCCTGTTTTCATATGTATAAATTTTGGCCGAATTGGGACAAGTTTTGGTATAAGCTTCTTGCAAACCAGAGATTCTCCCAAGAAGCCTCGTGGTTCCGAGAGGGAACATGTCACCTTTGTGTGCGAAACGATATACGGTGCCTCCCCCCTGATTTTCTTTACAGAGGCAACATAGAACTATATGAGTGCCCTGTTAAATTTTGGAATTATTCCGGGTTCATTTGGCCTTTTTATACATTAATTGAGTTTCTGGTCATTTAATATGCATAATTCAAATTTGAACTACAAGCACATGCTCCAATGCACCAAAGTTGGTTGAAAAATAACATGTGTGTCCTCGGGTGAATTTCTAGGTCCCATGCAAGAAATGGGAATGAAATTCAAACATCTGGGCATCGTGGCTCGACCGAGAACATTGAGAAACTTGGTTTTTAAATTCTTGTAAATCCAAAACATGCCTGAAAATCATGAAACTTGGCATGGTGTCATGTCATGGCACTAACATGCTGTGGTAAAAAATTTGGCCGAATTGGAACAAGTTTTGGTATAAGCTTCTTGCAAACTGGAGCTTCTCTCAAGAAGGCTCATGGTTCTAAGAGGGAATGTGTCACCTTTGTGTGCGAAACGATATACGCTGCCCCCCTTGATTTTCTTTACAGAGGCAACATAGAACTATATGAGTGTCATGTTAAATTTTGGAATTATTCCGGGTTCGTTTGGCCTTTTTTATACATTAATTGAGTTTTTGGTCATTTAATGTGCATAATTCAAATTTGAACTACAAGCACATGCTCCAGTGCACCAAAGTTGGTTGAAAAATCACATGTGTGTCCTCGGGTAAATTTCTAGGTCCCATGCAAGAAATGGGAATGAAATTCAAACATCTGGGCGTCGTGGCTCGGCTGGAAACATTGAGAAACTTGGGTTTTTAATTCCTATAAATCCAAAACACGCATGAAAATCATGAAACTTGGCTTGGTGTCATGACATGGCACTAACATGCTGTGGTAATCTTGCTGTCCGATTTGCGAAGGCACACACATTAACAATCAACAAAGTCATTTTGGAACAAGTGTTGTCACGTTACAATAAGAAACACAAGTATTATTGAAACCGTGGGTGTTCTACTTACCATTTACGTGCCGCCACACGTCCCCTTTTTTTATTGGCTAGGAGGCGCCGTGCGGGGTAGCTATTTGAGTACGGGAGGTGTGCGATCAGACCCCTGCGCGTGCTTATCGGGAGGCGAGCCCTTTGACCTTCATCTGCCGCCCACCTCTCTCCCAAGGTCTCCATTAATGGCGCCCGAGCCCTGTTTAATGGCGTGGCTATGTCTCACTCGACTGAGATTTAAGAGAGAAAAAAGAAAATCTGAAAAGAAAATTTTGCACAGATCTTGATGTAAGATCCGACAGACATATATAGCAAACTGCGACTTATAGCAAGACTGATGAATATATAAGGATGACGACAGTGCATAATAATTGTCTTACATATTTAGGAAGATAATTAAAAAAGACACATGTGGCTATGCCCGAAATACACAAGGGCAAAAGAAGAAGGAAGACGCATACAACGATCTGGCTCGCTGATCTCTACTTTCTTGATGCGCTGCAGGTCGCGGAGACTAGTTCTTGCGGCGAGCAGCGATGATCTCTTTCATCAGTTTCATTCCTTAATACGCTGCTTGGCAGCATCCACGGATTCCTCCACTAGCCTTTCGCGCTCGATGTGGAGCATGGCATTCTCGTCCATAAGTTTCTTGACGATGACGCCCGTCCTCTTCAACAAGGCAGCGATCTCCTCCGCATGCTTCGCCCTTCCGACGATCTTCTCCCTCAGCAGGTCATGCTCGGTGCGGAGCTTCGCCTTGTCCTCCCCTAGTCCCCGGATGACGGCGGTAGCATTTTCAAACAAGGCATTCATCCCGTCCTGCAGCTTCATCCAGCCGGAGATCTGACCCATCAGGCCATCGAGCATAGCGCGCATGCGCCTATGAGAGTCCTCGCCTGCCCGCGAGACATTTTCCCAGGTTGCCGCGGCGTGGGA
Source organism: Thinopyrum elongatum (assembly GCA_011799875.1). NCBI lineage: Eukaryota > Viridiplantae > Streptophyta > Magnoliopsida > Poales > Poaceae > Thinopyrum > Thinopyrum elongatum. Next base: position 264,416,873 of record CM022297.1, read on the forward strand.
GGACCTCCTTGCTGCATTCGTGGCACGGCGGGACATCTCTGCTACTTCCGCGGCGCGGCTGGACCAGTCTGCTGCATCGACGGCGCGGCGGGACCTCTGTGCTGCTTCGGGGGCACGGCAGAACATGTCGGCTACTACGGCGACGAGGCGGGAAATCTCTCGTGCTTTCGCTTCCATGCTCGCCTCCCCCTGGTAGTAATCTCTCAACCCAGAACTCATGCGGGCCATGGCAGACGCAAGGGAACGACGATGAAAGACTTGTTTGTTTTTGTGGATGAGGAGTTGAGAAGGAATGTGCAGTCATCTTTGAGTGGAGTATTTATAACCGAGTACTAATACGCTCCTAAGTAGGAAACCGTTTAGGTTTTGATCGGTGTGAACAGGTTTGCAATTAAATATAGCATGGTAGTAATTTGGAATGTGACGAGATGCAAGCTCAAAATTTATTGACGGTTCTAGTTTCGAAGTGCGGCAGTATTCCCAGATGGCGTAACGTGGGCACGTGTTCTCGGCCGTGGTGTAGCAGTTTTGTAATATGCCACGGTACTTCTTTTTCTACTACTGTGTACGTGCAATAACTGGCACCGTCGGATACATATCTTATGGTTATTGGGGCGTTCGCCAGGAATAGCCTCGTGGCGAGCTATAGACTAGTCTTTTTTTTCACACGCATTACATCGACACATATCATCTCTCTCCCTCTTTCCCACGCACACACCTTAGTCTCTCGGGACTTCTCGCACGCACCATCTCTAGCTCCCTAGGTCGATGCCACCCACATACACTTGTACTCTGAGTTTAGTACGTTATACACGAAGAGAAGAGGTGCATGCACGCACTCGTCCTCTCTCACACACGCATCTATAGCTACGAATTGTAGTGTTCTCAACCATCCGATTGGCTCTATCATAGGTTCCCATTGCTCCTTGGCCTTGAGATTGAGAAGTTTAAAACACGGAGGCTAAGCTGGAGGCGAATTGTTTTGGTTAATGTGTGGGCCGCACACGGCACCAACACGACACGAGCTTCGTCTGCCTGGTGCGCAGTCGGGTGAGTACTACTAGTAGTAGTACTACTTTGATGTGTCGCGTCAACTCGCAGAAGTATGCAACACTTCCTCAACAAACAAGCATATAAGCAGCTTATACTTCTTACCCAAAGGATCTTTATATCCAACAGACACAAAATATCCATTCCACTGTTGGAAATTACTTTAACTGCTGATCTGATGTCGAAGTAATTGCTGCATCGCGACCAAAATCCACCATCTCTTAAGCTAAAGTAGACCGAGCTAACCCCTATATTAGCATATTACTAAGATAAACAGAAGGCACTTTAGAATCATTTAGGAGGTGAGCTTGTCATTCTGAATGTGGAGGGACACCGTCCTCGACAACCCAGCCCCGGCCAGCAGCTTGGGCGGAACTGTGAAGAAGGTTAGCTCCTGCACGGCGACGGCGCCGGGATCCTTACTGCTTGTCACCTCGATTTCCACCTTGACGACGTCGGTCCTGCCTTTGGCCTCCCCCGGCGGGCCGTTCGCCCATAGCTTGGCTGCGTAGTGCGGCGGTGGGACGGCCCTGCTCTCATGCAGATGACCGACACAGCGATAGGCGTGCCGACGTCGAGCACGCCGCCGACCAAGAAAAACGCGCGGCCGTCCTCCTCCGTGAACAGTAAGAGCCGCTGCTCCGACACTGCACTTGCAGCTGGAACACCTTGTCGTATTGGATCCTGTGCATGAGCATGGGATGCACGATGCTGATGTGGTGGGGGAGCGCCGGCGGCAGGCCTTCATAGCCGCAGACGGGCATGGGGCATTTGCAGGGCGCGAACGGACACACGCTCTGGTGATCGGTGAGCTTGTGGTAAGTGACGTAGAGCCCACAACCCTCGTGCGGGCACTCCGCCCTCACCGAGGAGAGGACGGCGTCCATCGCCATGTTCCACACGTCGAAGCCGCCACTGCGCTCGCACTTCTGGCACTGCCGCTGGTTCCCGGGGCGCTCGCCGCGGCAGTCCACGCAGGCCAGGTGCCCTCCCTTGCACTGCACAAATCAATCGAACAGCACATCAATCAAGAAACCTGTACCTTGCTCGATCAGCCGAACGGACGAGGTGTATTCGAACCTCATACACTGTAGGCTTCAAGGGGCGAAGGCACAAGGGGCAGTGGAGCAAGGTGAGGTCCATAGAGACCATAGAGAGCTCCATCGTCGGGTCCTGTTCCGTCGGCATGATCTCGCCCTCCTCATGCACCACCATCTCTCGCTTTAGGGCCGGGGCATTAGAAAGTTTTACCATCACATATTCATACTACTTCAAGGTGCATTAAATCAACACATGCAAGTATCAAAAGGAAAGTCATGGCATGCATGCATGCGTTGTAATTAATGCATCGGTAAACGCAAATTATTGAAATATATCGAGTGCACAGCTTTGATGTGTCGCGTCAACTCGTACAACAAGGAGAAGTTTGATTACAATGCCCTCTCCCTCGCCCATGAGCGTGGTGGCTTGCAAGACTAGAGAAGCTTTCGCTACACGCTCTCCCTCCCGCACGCGGTGGACATGCAACAGTTCATTCGGTGTCAGATGGCCAGAAGCATACTAGTAGTACTCCAATGTAGTAGTACCATCATTGTTCGACTTCCCGAAGAGGCGAAGAGCCAAGCGCAACCCAAACACTCGTGTGGCAGTTTCATGTGTATAGGGGAGGTAGTATAGTAACATAGTCTAGGATAGCGTGTACCGTGCCTCTAAGCTTAAAATCGTTGGAGTCGGCTCCATGCTATGAGGCCGTCTCGAAGCATTTTTTTGATTAAAATAATCATCTGGCCCTACCTGTCATCCTGGTTATTGTAGTTTGCACGCTGACCTGGTCAAGAGAGGAATATATATTTTAATTTGTGGTGGGGTAAATGTTAGAGGTTGCAGCAAATATTGTACAATGTGTGTCTTTTAGCCAAGTTTAGAGGCAAGCATGTGGGGCCCGTGCTATGATGTGCCACGTCAACTCGTACAACAAGGAGAAGCTTGATTACTAGTAGTATGCCCTCTCCCTCGCCCATGCGCGTGGTGGCTCACAGACGAGGAGAGGCTTTTGCTTTTACTACTCCTACAACAAGCTCTCCCTCACCCACGCGGTGGACGGGACATGCAACAATTGATTCGATACTGTAGAAGTAGTAACATCATTGTTCAACTTCTCGAAGAGGCGAAGAGCCAAGCGCAACCCAAACGTGGCAGTTGCTAGTAACATGCTTTTGTTACTAGTCCATGTTACTACCTTCATAATGGGTAGTAACATATGGATGGTAACATACAAGCCTTCATTAATTGAGACATAGACTCATTTTACCTCGGGGTGTGTTATGTTACAGAACATATTATGTTACCACAAGCATCTCTCCCCTCATTAACTCCATGCCACGTAAGCAAATTTGTCTTACTCCCACTATGACTAGCCTTAATAGTATAGCCCTGTAAACCGGAAAGGAGGGACTACTCCCTCCGTTCCTAAATATTTGTCTTTCTAGAGATTTCAACATGTGACTACACCGTAAATGAGTACATACGGAGCAAAATGAGTGAATCTACACCGTAAATAAATACTCCCTCCGTTCCTAAATATAAGTCTTTTTAGAGATTTCAAATGGACTACCACATATGGATGTATATATAGACATATTTTAGAGTGTAGATTCACTCATTTTGCTCTGTATGTAGTCACTCACTGAAATCTCTAGAAAGACAAATATTTAGGAACAGAGGGAGTACGTATTAAGTTCTCTCGTTTTCCTCTCTGCCTTGGTCGCGGTGCACAATATTGAGTATACTACTACTGACTAGTCTCTTTTTGACACGCATTTACGTTGATACGGCTTGAATGCCAACGAGGTAGAGGGTAGCGGTTCCCAAAACGTTGAAAGGTCAATGATGCCTCTGCATTCAATTAGCATGCAGAGGTAAGTAATTAGAGAAGCAGAATGGAGCCAGCACGATGTGAATGCAACATAGTTTGGACTCTCATATAAAGGCACCCCACCCCACCACTCCAATCCATCTACTCCTAGTCTCTGCACAACACTGCCCACTCCAATCCAAGACCAAGACCAAGTGACCAGAAGCCACAAGCACCCATGGCGTCGATGGATGCGAGTGGCAGTCGGCTATGCCGGATCGTCCAAGACGCCGGCCTGCGTCCTGCACCACGCAGCGTTTCCAGACAGTGCTGGCGACCGCCGGCGTCATAGCCCTCGTCGACGCTGGCTTCGCCTCTCGCATGTGCGAGATGATGGTCGGCTCCATCCTCAAGTTCACCGCCGTCAAGAAGCGCGCGGACGACCTTGCCGTAATGCTCCAGCCCGCGCGCCCAGGCTCTTCGTTGCCTGCCACCCTCACCGGCCTCCAAGGTGACAAACTCTTTGAAGCACTGGTGGCCCTGTAGCTGCCGAAGGTCGCGACGAAGAATGTGCACATCGAGGCCGCGCTCACCGCGCAGTGCCTCGCCATGCAAGAAACTGTCGACCTGCACATCCACGTCTACGAGGAAATCGTCTACTTAGGCCACTACAAGGCCAGCGAGGACAGAAAGGCGTTGGCCTTCTTCCAGCGGCTGGAATCTTTGGACGCAATTGTTCAGAAGCACGTCGACCTGGCCACGAAAGCCGCTGCTACTTAGCCGCCGTTTGGTGGGCCGGCGCCCTGAATCGAGGAGGTGGACGTCATCGATGGATGCATCTTTCTTCTTGCCTCATGTAACCAGCACTGCATCGCCTCGTGGCCTTAATGTTTTATTAGTGTATGGCATTTTAATTCCAGTCGTAAATGACATGTGTGATCCCTTGCTCTTACTAGTAGAACGCCCGTGCGTTGCCATGGGCCTTTTTCCCAATTGCTCTTCTAATTGTAAGGCATATCAACTTTCGCATGTATATATGTTTCTAATTGCCCGCGCGTTGCCACGTGTCTTTTAATTTGTTTTCCTGATTGCACATATGAATACAATGCATATCTGTGTCTCACTCCCCCACTCTGTCTAACACCCTCCATCTCTCTCCCATCCTCTCTCTGTCTGAAAATCATGAGGCATTAATCACAACCTAAGCATGGCACACAAATGCTCCAATCCCTCTTAGGCATGGCAAATAGAAGACTTTTTACAAAGAACATATGAAGTTCATTTTAGTATGATACCCAAATCATGAGGCACGAATGCTTGTTCTCCTTAAAATTTTCCGATATAAACAAAATTTATGTTGGAACATCATTATGCGAAATTTGGGAGCCATTCCACCTTTTTGTGCACAGAAAAAGGAAAGGAACGGACTTATTTGCCTCCTATACATGCCTCATGGACATTAAAACATAATAAGAAAGTATGTAATATGTTGTCATTTCATATGATACGCTACACATCATATAGATTGGTCAAATAAACCATCTTCTTGTAAATGTCAAGACAAGAGATTATATGGTTAATAATTAATAGATTGGAAATAAATAGAAAAGTTATACAAAACTAACCTCACATCGTATAGATGTATTCCTTTTGTGAGAAAGTACGTGGATGAAATTTAACACCACATTGGCGACTATTGTGTGGTCAGGAATATAATGCTCATCACATAATAAGATGTCCTCGACGGTGGTGGTTGCGGCTTCCCCTCTGAGAAGGGTGGCCCAATTAGTTGCTGGTGAGCGATGGCACCGCACGGTTACAAGACTCTCTCCATTATCCTCAACAAATTCCAACACCCACTGTAAAATATTACTCTTGGTTCATGTTGCTCGACAAAAACAGGGGACTTAACAATTAGTTTCCTCATTTACACAGAAGCTCACTTCATGACAATATATCATGTTTACTACCCAAGGAAATTTATACTATGTTTTGAATAAAGGGAATAACCAAATGTGGAGATGAACAAGATATCTAGCTCCTACCAAGAACTCAAAGATTTATTGTTCAGGGAGAGGCCTTTGACAAAGAATATTTTCATAGAAAGATGGCATATATTTAGAAATGGTTTAATATTGTAGATGGAATAGTAAAATTTCAATGCCATGATGGGATAAATTTTAGGTCTCAGTTCGGGAGGAAGAGCCGATGATAAGCACAAAGATGGATATGCATGACAAATAGTATCTTTCTCGAAGTATTTGTACACATGAAAAAAATATTTCTGCCAAATGTTGATTGCAATTTTAGGAAAGCTATTACAAGTGTATTGCAGTGTTGACATCAAGAATTTTTGTGCCCACATGCTTATTGGACGTCTGAATAATTTACATAGAAAAATTATAGAAGCTTCTATAGCATTTTTAGAGACATAATTTGAATCCCATGGAACTCCATTACTGGCTAAGTTGACCAAATCCTAATCTAATACAGGCAAAATCAGTGACCAGAGAACTATATCTTTCTGATGCTTAACCTACAGAACTCTATTACTACTTAACTTGATCAACTAAATCCTTTTGTGTTGTCCGTTTGATCATTAGTATTTATTTTTTATGGACCATATGTTCCCGATGCTAATGCCTCCTTTTGTGTTGTTCTTTTGATCATTAGTATTTATTTTCACCATAAAGCTAGATGTCAGGTTCTATTATTGCCAAATACAGTACTGCTCTGCTTACATCATGATATACTATGTCTTGGTTGTAAAGTTCAAAGAACCTTAAAATATTTTCTATAAAATATTACATACCAATTTTTACTTCTAAGAGTCTCGTAACTTGCATGGAGCATATGAAACTATATGTAAGAATGTACACACAAAAATGGCATTGTCTTTTTGATATTCTTGATCATGCAGCTATCAAGGAATGCTTCTGCATGACTTGCACCAAAATATACATGTGACCTAATCCCCGATTCTATGTGAATTCAACAAAGTGCATATTTCCAATATCTAAAAGACTATCAAAATAACATACGAATAGTTATTTTGCATCTCTGAAGCTGCTAATGTTTTCTATTAAGTAATCAAATCTCCACTCAATAATTCAACTCACAAAAACTTTATTTACCGTCTGATTAGTTGAGACTTGAGAGAGCCACATGCTCCTTACCATGGAAGAGCACAATCAGAGACGCCGAAACGTTCGTAGATGTAGGAGAGAGGCACCTTGTCGTTGGAGGCTGTAGATGGCAGGGAGTAGGAATCCGGGCGTGGTTGGTGGCCCCGGGGGCTTGGTCGGTGGAGAGCATCGTGGCCGAGACGGCCAACTTGAGGTAAAAATATGATCCAAGAGACATGTACAGGAACTGCCAATAAGATAATTGATGGCTATATGAAACATCTGAAATTTTAAGAACAAAATATGATCTAAGAAAAAGTGACACACTTCTGCATGTATCTAATAAAAAAAATCCATAGGAAAGATAACCTCTATTAACTGAACATTGCCAGTTCCACTCCAGATGTGTTATCAATAGGCACTCAGTCCAGCACATCTCTATTGTCACAGATCAATAGAAAGCAAACATGCAGCCACATTTATGTGGGCTTACTCCTATCATACTTTGCATAGTAAAAACTGAGACTACACATGGCTAGATAATGAGATTCCTTTGCATCATCGCATTCTTACTTTGAAATATGGTAGCAGCAATTATAAAGATAATAATATGTTATTTTTGGCACAACTAAAAATTCAGTGCATATATACCTGTACTCAACACCTGCTATCATGGTCTCACTCCATCTTGATAGAGTACCGATCAGGCAGCACCAAGTTGAGCAAAACCAACAAACTTCAGTCCTTATCTGCTGGATATCTTTTAGCATCAACAGTAAGGAAAGCATCTAAACAAATCTCAGCATTTCTAACTTCAAATTAACAGATGTACAACATGCATGTTGTATATAACGAACCTCGAACAATTTTGGAATCATCTCTGCTAGAAATGTATCCATCGCACAGTTAGGAATATTTAATCTATGGAAGTGTAGTCAACACAAAGGAATCCACATTTAGTCTGAATCATCCCTCAACTTTTTAGTTTGAACACCCCGAGGCATATAATTGTAGCCTGATGAAGACGACATTGCTCCACCAATACAAAGTTGAGTCAGTGATGAAGTGGATTGTCAAAAAGAACACAGGGAAACAGTCATATCCATGTGTGGCATACTCAGATCCACCCTTTCTCATCACTATCTTTGTTCATGTTCTTTGCTGGTTAGTTTTCTTAGAATCGCCCGGGGCAGAGGAAGCTCTGTTCTAGAAAAAAACCTTTGTAAGGCCAGATAACCAAAAATTATTGTTTATACAAGAATAAAAATGATGAACTATGCAATAATTTCTTACTGATCTTGCAACAAGCTGACCCTTCCTAAACTTTCATAAGGTTGTGACAGATTCGTCTGACATGAAACATACATAAAATAATATGTATTTAATGATTTTTACCTCATAATGGATATTTTTAGAAACTCAAAAGTATATATTTTGATAGCTCTACTCCAAAAGTATGAAATTCTCACGTTGCAAACCTAAAACAAAAGGTGAAATAAGGATCTCTTTTGGACATATCAAGAAAAAGAGGAAAGGTTATATGGCAGCGACAAATCGGAATCATCTAAAGTTCAGCACACCAGTCTTTCAGCAAATGTACATGCAAAGCAATTTTCTCTTAGAGTGAACTCTGAACTCTTCTGTGCCACATGAAAATAAAACATCAGATTACAGTAGAGAAAACATGGTGTATACATGTATGATTGGTGGCCCTATAAGAATCAGCAGAAAGAGATTGAGTTATTAGAATTTGTTTTGTAAGGGCCTTAGAGGTTATATAATGAATAGAAGATTCAGGAAAGTCATGGAGGAGAGCGCGATCAGATTGACACCTTCATCCCCAAACAATGAGCCCGAGCGTGATAAAGGCTATTATGGAGCTGCGCGTCCCAACCTCCTGCCTGCAACCACCTCCTTGCTACAACACCAAATCAGGGGAGCATCGAGAGGGTCTATGCAGGTACTGCCGCTGCTGCCCTACCACAAAAGCTTCTCTCCGAGTCGCGTGTTGCCGCACCCAACCTCAAGGACCTGCAGCACAACAACACGCAACATATCAGACTCCCTCACTTTGTTGGAAAGAGGTAGGGGAATACGAACTGAGTGAGAGAAGGAGAGGATTAGGGTGTGGCCGGCGGCCGGATCAGCACCATCTTGACCCCTATGGTTGCAATCCCGAAAGGCCATGATCTCTTGCCCATGCCCTTCTTTACATCGTGGGCGAAGTAGCTCCGGACAACAGCGTCGAATCCCTCGGTTGCCTAACCTTGAAGACGATCTGGAGGAGGCGCGAGGTGCAGCGATGTTCCTATGGCGAGTGGCGGAGTGTGAGTCGGATGGGGACGGGCGGGCGGCGGCGGCGTGCGAGTAGGAGACCCAGCTCTTTCTCAGGAGTTTGAAAAGCAATGGGGCGTTGATTTTTTCTTTAAGGGGGCTCTATCGCTGATATGGTGGAGAGAAAATCGGAAATCAGAGGAGATAACTCACGAGAGAGCCGAGCAAATAAAAGAGGTGGGACCGAACGAACGAGGGAGCCGAGCAAAATGAACGAACGACTACAAAACCGACTATCACGATAAGATCTTTTTTTGTCAATGGTGTACTTATGAATTTCTTTAAATCCATTATTTGTTTCCTGAAAATCTATTATTTGTTTCCTAAAGCAAATTGCATTAATGAGAGAGATCCGTTGATTTGGCTAAGGTAGGAAAGAATCTATTATTTGTTTCCTAAAGCAAATTGCATTAATGGGAGAGATCCGTTGATTTGGCCAAGGTAGGAAAGAATATATTATTTGTTTCCTAAAGCAAATTGCATTAATGAGAGAGATTTGTTGATTTGGCTAAGGTAGGAAAGTTAGATCCGTGATCTTTTGTCATTAGGAAAGTGTTGATTTTTTAAACAAAAGAGTGGAGAGAAAAATAAACCAATGGATAAGAAACCAGTGGGCGGGGGTGGTGGGAGGTGGGACGAAAATAAACCGTACCGTAGGTCTTTTTTCGTTGGTTAACCTTCGTAGGTCTATTTTTTTTGGTACGTGGATGGGTGCGGGTTGGGGCCTCAGGAGGAGGTTTTTTCGGTTTCTGGTGGATAAGTCAGAGGTGGGAGGAGGTACCAAAAAAAACCAGGGGAGGTGGGACTAAAAAAAACCTGGAAGCGAGACTACCAACTGCTCCATTAGGAGTAGAGATTTGGCGTTAATTATATGTAGTATCACTGTCTTCGTCCCGGTGTACTACCTAGGTCCTGGTTTATTAGTCCCTTTTGTAATTTGCGCTATATTTTGACCAAATATTTAACTGACAAAATGTTAGTGCATGTCAACAAAAATTATATCGTTTGATATGTATTTGAACATAGTTTTCAATGATATAATTTTGGTGACATGCATGAACCTTTTGTTAGTCAAATTTATGGTCAAAATTTGGCACAGATTACGATGGGGAGCAATAAACCAGGACGGAGGTAGACTGATTCATCACCATCGTGTTTTGTGTCTAATTTTGACTTCAGCGACCCAACCTACATGGAGGGAGTACTGTATATATTGGCGCGACAACCAAACTTATATATTCAAAACTGAGCGTTACTACATGTCACGAGTTCAAAATGAGAAAGTGGAACAAGTACAACATGTCCGTGCCATTCGCGTCGCACCACCACACGGTCTGTCCGGCACGCCGCTCAAGCTAGGGAACGCTTGTTGTATTAGCATTTTCACAGTCAGGTGTGACCGCAGTTGAGAAAACCGACTATCGGCAGATCCCCACCCTGCCCACCGTGCGTCGGCTAAGTTAGAATTGGAAGAGAGAAACGAGGGAGAAGAGCTAGCTGTAGCACGGACGCTGTTGTCAGATGGGACTCGTGTTGATAGAATAGGAGTATTGAGTACTCGTACCTTTTTTTTAGGGAAAAATTAGTCGTACGTCTAGTACCACTAGTTGGGTGCATGCGACCTATACCTGTAATCACTTTAGGTCTCCTTTTCGTTCACCTCCTTTTTGAACCACAGCTACGCTTCATAGTACATATTTTTTCACGCATTTATCCTCCTATATGTACTCCTAGGCTATTTTCACGTGCTTCCTTTCGCTGACATGTGGGACATAGAGCATCTGGGTCGTAGTGCATGCACGACTCGGAGCATATGTAACCATGCCGGCGTACTTTACATTTCAGACCTCACGAATTACATGCAAACCCCCCGTAGAAGAATAAATAAATAACTGAATTACTACATGCAAACCGGATTATTTTCATAGAAACCGGAGCATGTTCATTAAATTTTGGACATAACACATTTACTCCCTCCGTTTTTATTTAGTCCGCGTATTAGCTTTTGTAAAAGTCAAGCCTTGTAAACTTTGACAAAGTTTATAAACAAAAATATTAACATATACAATAATAAATCAATACCATTAGATTCATCATTGAATGTACTTTCACATCATTTTGATTTTTTATGATAAATATTTATATTTTTTCTATAAACTTGGTCAAACTTTACAAAGTTTGACTTCAGTCAAACCTAATATGCAGAGTAAATAAAAATGGAGGGAGTATAAAAAACGACTGGACCTAAACCAGTCTATGGGCCTCTTTGGTTCGCAGGATACTGAAAACACAGGAATGGGGAAAGTATGATGGCGATGAACCAAGAGGAGGAGGAAGAGGAGGAGTACTGTACATGCTAGAGACTGGACTGTAGCACATTGTTTTTATGGCCATATCACCACATTGTTTTCTATGGCCTATCGCCTGCTGGTTCACTGGGCTGTCGTGGTTCGCACTCCTCCGACATGAGTAGTACTAGTATATACACTATATATACCGCATGATTCTTTGCTCCTTCTTACTTCGCCGACATGTGGGAGAGCCAGCATCCGGGTCGACGTGTCATACACCAGATTAGAGTGGGGAACGAAAGGGGGGCATCGCCTCGGTCGTAGCGCCAGTAATTAATGACTATAGTGAGTAGTCATATCACAAGACCCATCTTTCCAGCAGTAACGCGCCGTCAAATCGAACAGCCCTACCTTTCCAGCAGTAAGTTGAATCCGCTACTAACTCACCCTCCTCGCCTCTCTGTCAAACCGGCTATGCGAAAACTGCCGCGCGTACTGCCCGGGAAAAGCCCTGCCCTGTAACACCCCATGTACTTAACAACAGTGATCACCCTTAGTTAATGCCATGTCAGCAAGTTTAACAGTGCCTAATCATCATTTGCATCATATTGCATTTCAAACTCCTAAATTAAACTTCAAATTAAATTTAAGGAGAAAATAAAAGTTGTTCAAAACAGAAACTAAAATGTTCATTAAATAACAAATAATCTAGAGACAATTCTAAAATTATAATCAACTTATACTAAATTAATTAAGTGACTCTAACAGCAGCAAAACAAAATTATTTAATCCATTTATAATTAAATAAAATCCAAATGAAATGATATGAACTCAAAACCATTTTATGGCATTGGTAAATGTTGCACTGGAGTATTGTGGCTAGTTCACATATTTTACAAAACTAAATATGGGCCACACATTTTGCAAAATAGAAAAACAAAAAGAAGAAACAAAGAAAACAAAATAAAAAGAAAAAAACCCTGGCCAACTGGGCCACGACCCAGCCAACCGCCCACCAGGCCGGCCCACCTACCCTCCTACTTACCCCCCAGCGCCCGAAACCCTAGCCCACCACCCCACTCTCCCCCTCTCGTCTGGATCTAGATCGAGAGGAGCCCGACCCCATCGCCCCCCTGACGCCGACGCCCGATGCCGCGCTGGTCCCGTCGCCGACCACCGCCGCCTCGCCGGACGTCCCCGTCCACCTCGTCGACACCCGCTGCCATTCCCCTGCACCGCCCGTGAGCCTCGCCCCTCTCCTCTGCCTCCTCCCTCTCGTAGTCGCCGCGGTCACTGCCGTCCCGTACCCGACCTGCTGCTGCTGCTGCCGACGTCGCTCGCCGCGTACTGCTGCTCATGCCTCCGCACCCGTCGCGTCAACGCCGTGCCCGCCACCCCCGTGTACTGCTGCAGCTGCTGCTGGCCGTGGCCTCCCCTGAGCGCGCCTAGCCATGGTCGCCACGCCCCGCGCCCTGTCCTCCACTCGCCGCCGCCTGCTGCCTAGCACCGGCCGCACCTCGCATCCCACCTGCCGCGGCTCCCTCTACTCCGCCTCGCCACCAGCTTGCCGGGCCGCTTCCCCACTCCGTCGGCCCCGCGCGGGCCTCGCCCTTGTTGTCGCTCGCCGCTGCAACTGCGGCTGCTGCTCCTGTCCACTCCGCCCCGCCGCACCTCGCTGCCGGCCCGCTCCCACCCCGCCTCTGCAGCCCCGCGCCTCGCCCCGCTCTGGCTCCGACGCCCCGAGCTGCTCTGGCCTCGCCCATGCCGGCGCCCTGCGTGGCCGCTGCCTAGCGCCCGCGCGCCCACGGGGCTCCTCCCGCTGCCCGCTAGCGCCCATGCCCTCTAAGGCCCACTGGCCCTATGACAAACGGGGCCCAGCCCAGAAACAAAAATAAAAAAAGATAATAAATAAATAAATAAAAATAATCAATTAATCAATCAATCAATTAATTAATTAACTTAATTAACACTGTTTAATTAACCTAATCACATAATTAAACTAATTAACTCTGTTTAGTTAATCTGTTAATAAACAGTCAATGACAGGTGGACCCCACCTGTCAGGTTGACCTGCTGACGTCATGCTGATGTCATAATTGTACTTTCGAATTAATTTAATTAATAATAATTTTAGAAATGATTAAATCTTTAAAATTTAATATAAAGTAAACCGTAGCTCAGATGAAAATACTTTCTACATGAAAGTTGCTCAGAATTTCGAGACGAATCCAAATATGTGGTCCGTTCATCTATCAGATGCCCCTAGCTATCTGAACGTGGAACTTTTAGACTGATTTAAATAAATGAATATTGCTCAACTTTAATTAAATAAATCCGAATAAATTCCTAAATTAACTAAATCATTTAGTTAGGCAGTAGAACACCTCTGCATATCAATTAGACATGTCATGAATATTGTTTGCTTCTCTGCCGTGAATTTACTGTTTCTTCCCCCCTCCTTCTCTCTCGATAGACGCCGAGACCGACGCCGTTGCAGCAGAGTACGACTACGCTCCAGACGAGCAGCCCGTTGACGACCCCTCCTTCTTGCCAGAGCAACCAGGCAAGCCCCCCCTTGAGCATCCAGATATTGCCCATTCCATTTCTCCTGCTTGCATTAGATTTTGCTACTGTTAATGTTTGCTCCTATTCTGATGCATAGCCTGCTTTTGTAACCTGATTATTGTTACCTTACCTGCCTATGTTAAACTGCTTAGTATAGGTTGGTAGTGAACCATCAGTGACCCCCACCACCTTACCCTTGTTGCCTCTGCTTCATCATCGACTACTCGATCAACGTGATCGACGACCAGAGACCGACACATCACTTCACCCCCCTTAGTTGTACGACTCTGCATAGTTACTATCTAGTGCCGAGGGTGATACCTCATAACACACTCCTGATGAAAACTCTGCAGTGTAGATGTTCGGTCGTGGTCATCGAGGGTGATTCCTCCTTCTCCACTTCCGATACGACTCTGTCGTGCAACCCCTTAGTGTGAACCTCGAGGGTGATGCCTCATACGTTCACCCTGATGATTTCATCGAGTGGAATCCACCGAGGGTGAATCCTCGGGGTTTCCCCCTTGATGTTATGACCACAAGGTTACTTTGACCTTTGTTACAGGCGGGTCGACCCTAATGGGTACCCGTAGGGGATCTATGATGTCGGGTGTGCCGGAAGGGCACTCGAGTGTGATATTGTGGCGGAGCTTCAGAAACTCTGATCGTCTTCGCGTGTTACTAAATCAGCCTATCGGATTTGGGTGTTTGATCTGAGTGGGTCGACGTGCCCTATATGCACTACCACCACGCGGAATAATGGTTTATGGGGCCCCTCTACGTCGTACGTTTCTCCCGAAAGCTCTTCAGATGTCACGTTTCACCGTGCGGGCTGATCACCGGGAATGGGCTGGATACTTCACTGACGAGTTCAGTGTCGCACCTGCACCCCGGCCAGCCACGCAATGCGCAGGGTGCCCAAGGCGATGGCCCAAGACCTCTGGGTGCATAGGTTAGTCCGGCGTGCTGACCTCTCTGCTGAGCCTAGGTAGGGCGCTGCTTCGTGTTGATCTCCCGAGGCCGGGCATTACCCAGCAAGTGTGTCCGGCCAAAGGTGATCGAGCGTGTTGGGTAACAGTAGTGCACCCCTGCAGGGATGAATAATCTATCGATAGCCGGTCCTACGGTAAAGGACACTCAGTTTGTGTATCCCGATCTACTACTTGAACTGGATACTTGTCACTTAATTGAAGCTTCGGGATCGTTTTCTCGCAGGGAGTCGAGGAAGGATCTCTAGGCTTACTTCAACATGTTTGCTTAATAAAATGCTATTCTACTCTCTTCTATTGCTGCAAGATGGTGGCTTCGTGAAGATGTTTGAAGATGCCAGTCTTCGATAGGAGTAGGCCTTCTCTCTATTCTGGCATTTCTGCAGCCCAGTCCACATATACAGCCTTTCCCCTTTGATAATGTTGCATATGTAGTGTAGATCCTTGCTCGCTGAGTACTTCGAATGAGTACTCACGGTTGCTTTGTTACTTCTTTTTCCCCATACCCCACTTTGATGATACATCAGACGATGGAGCCCCGGAGCCAGATGTCCCAGCAGGAGCTTACTACCAGGAGGGTCCAGACGGTACTTACTACTGGATCGAGCCAGCCGACCAGGAGTAGGATTGGAGGCTCCCAGGCAGGAGGCCTATGCCTTTCGATCTAGAGTCGTTGTTTGTGCTAGCCTTCTTAAGGCAAAACTTGTCTAACTATGTCTGTACCCAGATATTATTTGTATGAGTGACTTATGTATTCGGATCTTCGTGATCCCTGGTCTGTAATATTATGGATCTCCGTTTATTTGTGTTAGAGTTGTGTTGTGATATCTTCCCGTGAGTCCCTGTGCTTGATCATGCATGTTTGCGTGTATGATTAGTGCATGATTGAGTCGGGGGCATCACAAGTTGGTATCAGAGCCGACTGCCTGTAGGAAGCCCCCTTCCAATTCCTTGGCCGAAGTTGAGTCTAGACATCCAAAAACTAATTTACTAACTTGGCTGTGTGGCTTACGGGCCCACGTCGCCAACTGGGTGGTATTAGGATCTTTTATTCCTTATCTATACTCTGGGGCTCTGATCTCTCTTCTATTCGTGTTAAATGAATTTTACTAACGCCGACACTTAGGATCTCGTAAATCTTGTCTACCCGGAGAGCTGGATATCTGTGCTTAATTCCTTACCATTGATCGGATTAGTCTGATAATCATTTTCCCTTTCCATTGTTTCGTTTAACCCTTCTCTCCGAGTTGTATTATACTCCAAGTTGTCATTCGATAAGACCGGGTTCTGCAACACAGTGCACATGGAGCGCAGGATCCTACCGCGATGAACACTCGTCGTCCGCACGTGCAGTTACCCCGTTTCAGTGGTTTTCTCCGATGTTGATATAGCCTTTGCTATGTCTCGTTGTGTACTTCCTTACCGCGTGCCTACGCGCCGCCTAGCATGTCTAGCTTTTAAATTTGCGACGTTATGCTGCCCGCATGTACCCGACTCTGTGTATGGATCTGTATGTCTTAATTGACTACTGTTAAGTATCTGTTACACTGCTTAATTGTTGTCGAGTTACATCATGCTTGTCGCTAAACACTCGCAATTGCTTTTACTAAACTACCCTATGTTGATACTTAGCAGGATGGTTAGACCAGGTGGTCATGGTCGTGCCCCTGAACGCCCACCACCGCCAGACTATATGGCAGCTATGTTGCAACAATTCGAGCTTAACCATCAGTTCATGATTGGAATCATGGCTCAGTTTCCGCATCAGAATAACCAGAACCAGAACCCTGCTGCAATAACTCTGTCGGAATTTGTGTGACTTAACCCCACTCAGTTCCGCAACTCTGACAAGCCACTGGATGCTGATGACTGGATTCGCGACATTACTCACGAGATGGAGTCTGCAAATGTCTCCCCTGCCAACTTTGTCACCTTCGCATCCTTTTTCTTAAAGGGTCCCGCTGCTCAATGGTGGGACACACACAAGCATACACTGCCTGCTGGAACAGTAGTTACCTGGCCTGAGTTCCAGGCTGCTTTTCGTGCCCGTTATATTCCTCAGGGAATTATGGACCGGATGAAAACCCAGTTCCGCAACCTCACCCAGGGCAATAAGACTGTCGAAGCTTATCAACGGGAATTCCTTGACCTGTCCCGCTATGCTGAAGAAGACATCTCCATGGATGCCCGTAGACAAGAGAAGTTTCGTAGTGGACTCCACCCAGACCTCGAGCTTGCACTTGCTGCTCAAGACTTCAACGACTTTTTCTACTCTTGTGAACAAGGCTATTCTGGTTGAGACCGCTCAGATGAAGCACAAGGACTAGCAGAAGCACTATCGTGATGCTGGCTCATCTTCGGGCTCAGCACAGAAGTGTCGAGTCTGGATTCCCAAAAACGTGTTCCGTCCAAATGCCCCTGCACCAAAGAATAACTATGCTGCACCACGTCTGCCTCCTCCACCACCGAGGCAGCCAAGAGCCCAAGCTGTTCCACACAATGCTCCTCTTCGTCCCGAAGATGGTCTGTGCTTCAAGTGCCGCAAACCAGGTCACCTTGCTAAGGACTGCCGCCAGACTCAGAATCAGTTGGCTTTTCCTCGTACTGACCGTGGCAATTGTCGTGGCAACAATCAGGCCCGCAACTATAATACTGGGTCTGCTGCACATGGTCGTGGACACGCTTACAACATTGATATTGAAGAAGTCCAGGATCAACCTGCTACTGTGATGGGTACCCTTTTCGTTAACTCAGTACCCGCTTCTGTATTATTTGATTCAGGAGCATTGCAGTCATTCATGTCAGAAGCATTTGCATTATCGCATGACATTGCATTTCAAAAGATGAACCTGCCAGTAGTTATCCGCACCCCTGGAGGCCAGTGTCAAACCACTATGATGGCACACAATGTCCCCGTTGAAATTAAAGGATTGGAGTTCCTTGTTTCGCCCATTATCCTGAAGTCTTCCACCATAGACCTCATCCTCGGAATGGATTGGTTGAAAGCTCATATAGCTTCGATCAATTGTGCCACAAAAGTCATCCAACTTCTTAACCCCTCCGACGAGATAGTGAACTACACCGCCCGAATTACCCGAAATGCTGAAGCCTAGATATATGCTCTGAATGCTTTGAACGCCTCACCTCTGGAAGGAATCGAGAACGTTCTTGTCGTTCGAGATTTTCCAGACGTGTTTCCTTAAGAACTCCCAGGGATACCCCCGGTTAGAGCTGTCGAGTTTGTCATTGACTTGAAGCTTGGCACTACCCCTATTGCGAAGCGTCCTTATAAGATGCCGCCGCATGAACTCCTTGAACTTAAGGAAGAAATCGACAAGTCACTTAAGAAAGGTTTCATCCGCCCCATTTCCTCTGCTTGGGGAGCACCTTCACTCTTCGTTAGGAAGAAGGATGGAACTAACCGATTGGTTCAGGATTATCGGCCCATTAACCAAGCCACAATCCAGAATAAATACCCACTGCCCTGGATCAACGATCTTTATGATCAGCTTGCTGGATCCTCTGTGTTTTCTAAACTCGACTTGAGGTTGGGTTATCATCAGATCCGTGTTCGCGAAGAGGATATTCGGAAGACTGCCTTTGTTACTCGATATGGATCTTATGAGTACACTGTCATGTCATTTGGCTTAACAAATGCTCCAGCAACCTTCTCCCGGTTGATGAACTATATCTTCATGGATTACCTCGACAAATTCGTCGTGGTTTATTTGGATTATATCCTTATATATTCCAAGAATGAAGAGGAACACACTGAACATCTTCTGCTTGTATTGGGGAAGCTTCGGGAACACCAGCTTTACACCAAGTACTCTAAGTGTGAATTCTGGTTATCTGAAGTGACCTACCTTGGTCACGTGATTTCCAAGAATGGCATTGCTGTTAACTCTGAGCGAGTACATGCTATTCTTGACTGGACTCCCCCGAAGAATGTCAAGCAAGTCAGAAGTTTTCTCGGACTTGCTAGTTATTGCCGTCGATTCGTTGAGAACTTTTCCAAGATTGCAAAGCCACTGACTAACCTGCTCCACAAGGGTGTTAAATTTGAGTGGACAGAAAAATGTCAAGAAAGCTTTCAGACACTAAAAGATAAGTTGACATCTGCCCCAGTGCAAGGATTTCGTGATATACTATGATGCATCTCGTCAAGGATTAGGCTGTGCCCTAATTCAAGAATGTAAAGTGATTGCTTATGGCTCTCGACAATTGCGTCCTCACGAAGAAAATTACCCAGTGCATGATCTCGAACTTTCTGCGGTTATTTATGCTCTGAAGCTATGGCGACATTACCTTCTCGGTAACCGTTGCGAGATATACACGGATCATCAAAGTTTGAAGTATCTATATACTCAACCAGATCTGAACCTTCGTCAACAAAGATGGCTCGAGACAATTGCCGATTATGATATGAATATCTCATATACCCCTGGCAAGGCTAATGTAATGGCTGATGCTTTGAGTCGCAAGGCTTATTGCAGCAACCATATGGTTCAGGAAGCACAACCTCTTCTTTATGAAGAGCTTCGCAAATTGAACCTCCATATTGTTCCATAGGGTTATCTCAATACCCTGGTTGTTGAACCAGATTTAGAACACATCATTAAGACTATGCAACGGTATGACTCTGAAGTTGAAAGGATTAAGCGATACCTCGAAAGAGGAAAGCCGTCGGAATTCCATCTTGATCATGATGGGATCCTATTCTTCCAATGCTATCTCTTCGTACCCAAATTCAAGGATGAGAGAGAACACATTATGAAAGAAGCTCATGACACTCCTCTGTCAATTCATCCTGGTAGCACAAAGATGTACCGTGACATTTGTCAGAGATACTGGTGGCCTAATATGAAGCGAGACATTGCTCGTTATGTTTCTGAGTGTGACGTTTGCCGCCGCATTAAAGCAGAACATCAAAGGCCTGCTGGAACTCTGCAACCACTTGATATTCCTGAATGGAAATGGGACAAAGTCCAAATGGATTTCATTACTGGTTTTCCCAGATCTCAGAAGGGTCATGATGCTATCTTTGTCGTCATTGACCGATTCTCAAAGGTTGCTCACTTTCTGCTGGTTAAGGAGACAATCACTGCTAGTCAGTTAGCAGACTTGTATGTTTCCCGAATTGTCTCACTCCATGGTGTTCCATTGGAGATCAGTTCGGATCGTGGCAGCCTCTTCACCTCAAGATTCTGGAAAGGTTTCCAAGAAGCTATGGGAACTCATCTATCCTTCAGCACCACTTTTCACCCTCAGTCACAGGGTCAAGTCGAACGAGTTAATCAAGTGCCCGAAGATATGCTTCGAGCTTGCGTCATCTCCTTCGGTAAGAAGTGCGAAGAATCTCTCCCGTATGCTGAATTCTCTTACAACAATAGCTATCAAGCTAGTCTCAAGATGGCACCGTTTGAAGTTCTATACGAACGTAAGTGTCGAACCCCTCTGAATTGGTCAGAAACTGGGGAACACTCACTCGTTGGACCGGACGTTGTTCAACAAGCTGAAGAAAAAGTCCACATCGTCCGTGAACATCTGAAAACTGCTCAGTCTCGTCAGAAGAGCAACTATGACCGAAAGCACAAGGAAATGGTCTATCAACCTGGCGAGCAAGCCTACCTTCGCGTCACTCCATTGAAAGGCACTCATCGGTTCGGAATCAAAGGCAAGTTAGCTCCTCGCTACATTGGCCCGTTTTGTATTCTTGCCCGTCAAGGAGAAGTGGCATATCAATTGCAATTGCCGCCAACTCTTTCTCAAGTACATAATGTCTTTCATGTATCCCAACTCCGTCGCTGCTTCAAGGATCCTATTCGAGCCGTGGATCATGAAATGCTTGAATTGCGGGAAGATCTGTCTTATCCAGAATATCCCGTCCATATTCTTGATCAAGCTGAGTGTTGAACTCGTCAGAAGTCGATCAAATTCCTCAAGGTCCAATGGTCGAATCATTCTGAAGATGAAGCCACTTGGGAACGCGAGGATCGTCTTCGTGAAGAATACCCCGCTTTCTTTCAGTCTTCCTCTTAATTCTCGGGACGAGAATTCTTGTTAGATGAGGAGAATTGTAACACCCCATGTACTTAACAATAGTGATCACCCTTAGTTAATGCCATGTCAGCAAGTTTAACAGTGCCTAATCATCATTTGCATCATATTGAATTTCAAACTCCTAAATCAAACTTCAAATTAAATTTAAGGTGAAAATAAAAGTTGTTCAAAACAGAAACTAAAATGTTCATTAAATAGCAAATAATCCAGAGACAAGTCTAAAATTATAAACAACTTATACTAAATTAATCAAGTGACTCTAACAGTAGCAAAACAAAATTATTTAATCCATTTATAATTAAATAAAATCCAAATGAAATGATATGAACTCAAAACCATTTTATGGCATTGGTAAATGTTGCACTGGAGTATTGTGGCTAGTTCACATATTTTACAAAACTAAATATGGGCCACACATTTTGCAAAACAGAAAAACAAAAAGAAGAAATAAAGAAAACAAAAGAAAAAGAAAAACCCCCTGGCCAACTGGGCCACGGCCCAGCCAACCGCCCACCAGGCCGGCCCACCTCCCCTCTTACTTACCCCCCGGCGCCCGAAACCCTAGCCCACCACCCCACTCTCCCCCCTCGTCTGGATCTAGATCGGGAGGAGCCCGACCCCATCGCCCCCCCCCCCGACGCCCGGTGCCGCCCTGGTCCCGTCGCCGACCACCGCCGCCTCGCAGGACGTCCCCGTCCTCCTCCTCGACACCCGCTGCCATTCCCCTGCACCGCCCGTGAGCCTCGCCCCTCTCCTCTGCCTCCTCCCTCCCGTAGTCGCCGCGGTCACTGCCGTCCCGTACCCGACCTGCTGCTGCTGCCGACGTCGCTCGCCACATACTGCTGCGCATGCCTCCGCACCCGTCGCGTCAACGCCGTGCCCACCACCCCCGTGTACTGCTGCAGCTGCTGCCGGCCGTGGCCTCCCCTGCGCGTGCCTGGCCGTGGTCGCCACGCCCGCGCCCTGTCCTCCACTCGCCGCCGCCTGCTGCCTAGCACCTGCCGCGGCTCCCTCTACTCCGCCCCGCCACCAGCTAGCCGGGCCGCTTCCCCACTCTGTCGGCCACCCGCGCGCCTCGCCCTGCTGTCGCTCGCCGCTGCAGCTGTGGCTGCTGCTCCGGTCCACTCCGCCCCGCCGCACCTCACTGCCGGCCCGCTCCCACCCCGCCTCTGCAGCCCCGCGCCTCGCCCCGCTCCGGCTCCGATGCCCCTGAGCCGCTCTGGCCTCACCCTCGCCGGCGCCCTGCGTGGCCGCTGCCCAGCGCCCTCGCGCCCACGGGGCTCCGCCCGCTGCCCGCTAGTGCCCATGCCCGCTAAGGCCCACTGGCCCTATGACAAACGGGGCCCAGCCCAGAAACGAAAATAAAAAAAAGATAATAAATAAATAAATAAAATTAATTAATTAACTTAATTAACACTGTTTAATTAACCTAATCACTTAATTAAACTAATTAACTCTGTTTAGTTAATCTGTTAATAAACAGTCAATGACAGGTGGACCCCACCTGCCAGGTTGACCTGCTGATGTCATGATGATGTCATAATTGTATTTTCGAATTAATTTAATTAATAATAATTTCAGAAATGATTAAATCTTTAAAATTTAATATAAAATAAATCGTAGCTCAGATGAGAATACTTTCTACATGAAAGTTGCTCAGAATTTCGAGACGAATCTGAATACGTGGTCCGTTAATCTGTCAGATGCCCCTAGCTATCTGAACGTGGAACTTTTAGACTGATTTCAATAAATGAATAGTGCTCAACTTTAATTAAATAAATCCGAATAAATTCCTAAATTAACTAAATCATTTAGTTAGGCAGGAGAACACCTCTGCATATCAATTAGACATGTCATGAATATTGTTTGCATCTTTGCCATGAATTTACTGTTTCTTCCCCCCCTCCTTCTCTCTCGATAGACGCCGAGACTGACGCCGTTGCAGCAGAGTACGACTACGCTCCAGACGAGCAGCCCGTTGACGACCCCTCCTTCTTGCCAGAGCAACCAGGCAAGCCCCCCCTTGAGCATCCAGATATCGCCCATTCCATTTCTCCTGCTTGCATTAGATTTTGCTACTGTTAATGTTTGCTCCTATTCTGATGCATAGCCTGCTTTTGTAACCTGATTATTGTTACCTTACCTGCCTACGTTAAACTTCTTAGTATAGGTTGGTAGTAAACCATCAGTGACCCCCACCACCTTCCCTTGTTGCCTCTGCTTCATCATCGACTACTCGATAAACGTGATCGACGACCAGAGACCGACACATCACTTCACCCCCCTTAGTTGTACGACTCTGCATAGTTACTATCGAGTGCCGAGGGTGATACCTCGTAACACACTCCTGATGAATACTCTGCAGTGTAGCTATTCGGTCGTGGTCATCGAGGGTGATTCCTCCTTCTCCACTTCCGATACGACTCTGTCGTGCAACCCCTCAGTGTGAACCTCGAGGGTGATGCCTCATACGTTCACCCTGATGATTTCATCGAGTGGAATCCACCGAGGGTGATTCCTCGGGGTTTCCCCCTTGATGTTATGACCACACGGTTACTTTGACCTTTGTTACAGGCGGGTCGACCCTGATGGGTACCCGCAGGGGATCTATGATGTCGGGTGTGCCGGAAGGGCACTCGAGTGTGATATTGTGGCGGAGCTTCAGAAACTCTGATCGTCTTCGCGTGTTACTAAATCAGCCTATCGGATTTGGGTGTTTCATCTGAGTGGGTCGACGTGCCCTATACGCACTACCACCACGCGGGATAATGGTTTATGGGGCCCTCTACGTCGTACGTTTCTCCCGAAAGCTCTTCAGACGTCATGTTTCATCGTGCGGGCTGATCGCCAGGAATGGGCTGGATACTTCACTGACGAGTTCAGTGTGGCGCCTGCACCCTAGCCAGCCACGCAACGCACAGGGTGCCCAGGGCGATGGCCCAACACCTCTAGGTGCATAGGTTAGTCCGGCGTGCTGACCTCTCTACTGAGCCTAGGTAGGGCGCTGCTTCGTGTTGATCTCCCGAGGCCAGGCATTACCCAGCAAGTGTGTCCGGCCAGAGGTGATCGAGCGTGTTGGGTAACAGTAGTGCACCCCTGTAGGGATGAATAATCTATCGATAGCCGGTCCTACGGTAAAGGACGCTCAGTTTGTGTATCCCGATCTACTACTTGAACTAGATACTTGTCACTTAATTGAAGCTTCGGGATCGCTTTCTCACAGGGAGTCGAGGAAGGATCTCTAGGCTTACTTCAACATGTTTGCTTAATAAAATGCTATTCTACTCTCTTCTATTGCTGCAAGATGGTGGCTTCGTGAAGATGTTTGAAGATGCTAGTCTTCGATAGGACTAGGCCTTCTCTCTATTCTGGCATTTCTGCAGCCCAGTCCACATATACAGCCTTTCCCCTTTGATAATGTTGCATATGTAGTGTAGATCCTTGCTTGCTGAGTACTTCGGATGAGTACTCACGGTTGCTTTGTTACTTCTTTTTCCCCATACCCCACTTTGATGATACATCAGACGATGGAGCCCCGGAGCCAGACGTCCCAGCAGGAGCTTACTACCAGGAGGGTCCAGACGGTACTTACTACTGGATCGAGCTAGCCGACCAGGAGTAGGATCGAAGGCTCCCAGGCAGGAGGCCTACGCCTTTCGATCTAGAGTCGTTGTTTGTGCTAGCCTTCTTAAGGCAAAACTTGTCTAACTATGACTGTACCCAGATATTATTTGTATGAGTGACTTATGTATTCGGATCTTCGTGATCCCTAGTCTGTAATATTGTGGATCTCCGTTTATTTGTGTTAGAGTTGTGTTGTGATATCTTCCCGTGAGTCCCTGTGCTTGATCGTGCATGTTTGCGTGTATGATTAGTGCACGATTGAGTCGGGGGCATCACACGCCCTCAACTTTTAACTACTCATAGTATAATTTTGTATCGATGAATTGCGCCATGGAGTAGAAAACCAAAAGAAAAAGGTGGTACATGTAAACAAATACAGTTCAAGCTCTAGCTAGCGATTCGGAATGTAAACCATGCATGTATTTATACGTATAGGTTACTTCAAAGTACTGAGTCCATTGATGCAATGTGGTCAAATTGTACCATCGATATCTCAAAGCCAAAATAGTTTGAGCTTGTTCGTTCTATATAAATAGTATTGTATGTTTATTCACCCGTGGGGTTGTTCAATGAATGGAGGGCCGGTGAGCACAAGCGAATACTACTACTAGTAAGTATGAGTAGTACAGTTAGTCACGTCAAATAGAGAGTTTATTTTCTTTAATGCCACGTACACAAATTGAAACGCTTGTTGTGGAGAGAAAAAGATAATCACTCCACTATATATATTGGCAGGGGCCAGAGCGCTTGCTTTACTAGGGTTGCTCTCTTCATTCTCTCATCCCCTCCAGATCTAAACAAGACAATGGTAGCGACATTTTCTCTCCACTCACCACTGGTCATAGATCCGGCCGGATCCCTTCGACCGATGTGTTTAGGGGACTAGGTGCATCGTTCACGTGGTCATCGGTGTTGAGGGAGGAAACCCACAGCTACCGGCGGGTCCTGGTCCTCTGCCCGTGCCATTCTCTCCAACACAACACCGGCTCGGGAGGTCCTTCGACCCTTCTTCCTCCCTGCCGTATTGTGCGCAGATCCGACCTGCCACCGGCCTCCTAGCCACATCACGACGACCCTCAGGTATAAGTTCCTTCGAAAGCGGCCTTGCTCTACTGCCCCAGCTCCCCACGTGTCTGCATGTGGATCTTTTTCTACTTCCATCAGCTCTTCCAAAGCCACCTAAATTTTTAGTATTATTAGAGTAAAGCTAGTTCATGCAGTCGAATCTAGGACTTGGTTCAAACAACGAAGAAAGGGGGGAAAGTTGTAGCATGAATCTAGGACTTGATTCAAAGAGGAAATAACAGGGGAAAGTAGTAGATACTGGATACCCAGCCGGTCTCTTGGTTGAAAAAGGAAATAAAGGGAAAAGGCAATACAATTTGGATAAGGAACATACCTATTATTGGTTGAAAAAATGATAGAAAGTGGCGGCTGGTGGAGAAGTCAACAGAGTATGTCCAGGATTAGATTTGCTGCCCTCACATAGTAAAAGGTCTCCAGGATTAGATTTGCTGCCCTCATAGAGTATGAACAAACTCGGCATCACCACTTTATGCCTCCTTGTAGGTACATTGTGCTGATGCGTCCACTGTCGCATGTCCTTATACCAACTTTTTGCTGTTGTTAATGTAAGGGCGCATGTAAAATGAAGCAATCACACTGTTACCGTAAGGATGTGTCTAACTAGTGTTATTGTTAATCTAATGCCTCCAATAATATGATGCAATTAAACTGTGTTACAAATGGTACTCCTGCTGTTTTCCCCAGTATGATAAGTAAGTTTCTTCTTTACGCTGCAGAGTGTCCTAGTGTCCCCACTATCCCATGCCCTTAAACCAACTCTTTAGATGATGTTGATCTACTGTATCTGGTAAACAAGCAATGCCACCTTAATGTTGCTCAATTTTAGTGCAACTACTAAAGAAGAACCTGTCAGCTCATGAAAGCAAGTACTTCTTGCTAGCTGCATTATGCAAACTTTGCTTCATTTCAGGCAGACTGCAAAAAAAGGTCACATGAATTGAATCATCCGAGTGGATCTGCAGGTTCACCACATCGAGTCGTGGCGGCATAGGGCCCCTCTCTCAGTTATGGTTCCCATGACCGGGTATGTTCTTTTTTGGTTGATTTTGACTCTGCATCCAGCTAGTGATCTTGTGCTACTGTTTTGGCACTGCTACCGCCATTGATAAAATGAAGTAATAATAAATTTAAAATAGAGCTACTGTCTTAGCTACCATTTCATTTCCAATGTAGATAGCTTGCAGAAGACCTATCCGGCAGAATCAAGTCCATGTGCACTGCATCAATCACATAGCTGCACTGAACTAGTTGAGTCCATCATGCCTACCGTTGAGGTGGCGTGGGCCACCTCTCTAACTGGCGGGTGCCACAATTTTAGTTGAACTGCACAAAAAAAGTGATTGAAATGAGTCGACGCTCCTCCTTCTACTGCCACACTGAGGAGTTAATGGATGTCAACGAATCGTCTTCATGGCAAGATACGGGGACATGAAGAATAACTTGATCTCCCAAAGTCATCTCACACAGGTCAGTACTATCCTTTATCAACATGATTGTGCTTTTTCATACTATGCTAATGTTGTATTTTTTTAATAAAGCTATTCTATCGCAATCTTTTCTCGTTTTGGAAATAAAGTTGCTTTAACTAGTGCCAATATTATAGTAATCATGCTCTTTCTTATATATGCAAACAGGAATACTCAACTACAGATGTTGTGATGGTCAAAAGCATTCGCCCAGGGTTGTATGACACGGCTAGCCAAGATGGATTTAATCACGAGATTCACTTTATCCAAAGGCTCTAAAGTACCATGCGTGTGTGCAAGGTGGAAAGATATATTTCAGGACGTTGATTGATGATTCCACTAGATTCTGCTATGTGTATTTGTTAAATACTAAGGATGAGGCTCTATACACACTACTTCAAAATCTAGAAGGCCCTCTTGTGCATATATTGGAAGTGGTAGTGCCACCAGTGATGCAGAATATTCCAGCTGCCAATGTTTGACCTACGTGGCCTTAAAAAGGACTAGTTTCAATGTTTAAGCAAATCATTGGATCAAATTGCTTACATGAAGCATCAATCAATTTTTATTTATTTGTTCACATTCTCACAATGTTTGAGTTATACACTTACGATTGGCTCTGAGCTGTGAATCATTGAGATGTGTAGGCATCTTTGTTGTATTTATTATTATTTGAATCTAATGGGTTGGTTCTGAATCTTGCAAGCTGG
Organism: Thinopyrum elongatum; assembly: GCA_011799875.1. NCBI lineage: Eukaryota > Viridiplantae > Streptophyta > Magnoliopsida > Poales > Poaceae > Thinopyrum > Thinopyrum elongatum. The sequence goes on from CM022297.1 coordinate 264,445,027, forward strand.
GAATCATTGTGATGTGTAGGCATCTTTGTTTTACTTATTATTTGAATCATATTGGTTGGTTCTGAATCTTGCAAGCTGGGAAACACGACATTATGATGCAGAGGATAGCAACCATAACTAGTTGTTCAAACTTGGTAGTATTGTCTGTGTGAAAGTGCGGCAAATGAGCTGATCGTTTGCGTCCTGAGAATAATAATTCTAATTGATGTGCATGTTGATCATGCGGCACTGATAGAACGAGCCAAAGCTTTGGTTGTTTTAAGAATAAATTTTAATTAAAGCTAATAAAATTTATGTAAAGTGACCACTAGCACTTGCTATTATAGTACCAATACAGACCCGCTCATGAACCCGAGGGGGCATGTTCTGCAGGGCGTGCAGTGGGCGAGGGAGGTGTAGTAACTGTTGTCACCTGTACACACTCAGTTTACTGTTGGATGTAGTTCCCCAAGAGCTAAAAAATGAACTGCTGCCGCCGCCTACCCACTCGTTCACCGTTGATTACAGTTCCCCAAGATTGGAAAAATGAATTGCTGCTGCGGCGGTGCCGCCCCCCAGTACCCCAGTACACACTGATCGTCTTCATCCCCCCCTGCCCCCAATCCCCACAAACAGGAACCGCCACATCAACTCTGCATGAGAAGAGACTCCAATGGCGATCCGAGGGGTGAGCCTGCTGGATATGGACTTCAGCAAGGAGTTCACCTTTGAGTTCGCCGTTCAGACCCATGGCAACACCAAGTTGAATGTGATGTGCACCAATGATCCGGACTCGGTGAAGCTCTGCCTCGCCAAGTTCAAGTAGTACCCACAGGAGGAGAAAGCACATGGTCGTGGGACTAGGCCTTGTGCCCATCCATTCGTCTCCTGACAGGGACCAGTGGATCACCGTCGCCCAGGTATGCGTGCGGGATGAGGTTCTTGTCTACCACTGCTATAGGGCCACCAGAGGTTCTGGAGCATCTGGTGCAATAAGCTTGTCGACATCTAGAAGCAATACAAGATCATCAGCAATGGGCAGGAGAAGGACTCCGTGGTTGACCTTGCCGCGACCATCATCGACCCCTGCTACGCCAACATGAAAGAAGATGTCGATACCAAGAACCTGAACACATGGGAGATACCTCTGAATCTAGCCTACATAACCTACGCGGCCAAGGACGCATACGCATGCTACGACATGTACAGGCGGATCTTGGACATGAGGGCGTGTCTGCTTCCCGTAACCGACGAGTACACGGATAGCCGCAGCGTCATGATCAAGCGTGCCAGGAAGGTCTAGATGATGTACTTTATCTGTTTAAGCACCTTTATCATCTGACTGTTTCATGCATTAGCCTATGCGTCGTAATTATCTGTTTTGTTCGAAATATTTCATATAAGAACCCATTAACCTGTTTGCTTTTTTAGTGGCTATTTGCTTATGTATGTAACTAGTTCACTGGGCTGCCGTGCTTTGAATCTCCTTCCTCCCAACATATTCCCCTTCTTAGGTGGACCCAGCAGGTCTCGTACACAGACATCTGGGACCAACCACCTATCCATTTGTATTTCTTTATTTTGTTCAATCTTTCATCCTCTTCCTACAGCGGCTGGCGGCGCTGCCGCGCACGCCTCGGTGACCCATATTAGCCTATGGCGCTGGCCAGGCCATCCCTCTACTCCCACACATTCTCCGGCGGCGGCAGCTCCACCGGCTCACCCTGCACCCGAACAAGTCAACCCTCGTACTCCCCTTCATCTGCGTCTTCCCCAGCTCTGGTTCGTTCGGTCCAAGGTCTCAACGTCGTCCTCCGCCTTGGTGCTCTCGCCGCGGCACCGCCGTCTGTCGTTCCCAACTTGGTCAACAAAATGAGAGGAATCGGAAGACGACAGTTCGTCAAGAGGCTGATAGTCCCGGGCCCACCAGGTCCATGGCCTAGGTTTTGTTGTTTAACATACGCAACCCACGACATGCATACACAGTTGATCCAGCTGGTTTTAACTTTTTTTGGGGGTCCAGCAGGTATCAAGCGGCCTCTGGGCCTCCCAGCCTAGCTTGTCTATAACATCAGCAACCCAAGTTATGTTTGTTTTTTCAAGACGGCGCACAGCTCAGTTCTATTTTTCTATAAGAATGCAAAGCTGAACCTATGTTTTCCCTTCTATAATAGTATATATATATATATATATATATTTATATCTTATTTTATTACATATATATAATAGAAACAATATAAGGTTCCGTTAAACCTGTCGTTCGTCCAACCATTGTATAGACCTTCCCACTTCCTTTATTTTTCGTTTTTATTAATCCTATATCTGAATTTTCTCCCACTTTCTTTTTCGATGTAATCTGAGTTTTCTCCCAGTACTTTTCCCTAGAACCAACTCAACTGTCCCACGTCTAGCCTAAAAAATAATAATACCCCATGTCTTATTAACTCATCAAATTAAAATGATATTTTATTTCATAAATCAAAAGTTCTTACAAAATAATAATAATTGTTTATATATAACTTGGCAAGTTAACTCCTGGTGATTGCGTACATAAGCTTGCAAAAAGATTTTACTGACCAATGCAGTAATAGACATGCAATCATGTGTTTATGTTTTTATAACATTTCTCCATCCAACCCAACATGATATTTTCACCCAGCCCAGCAAGTCCATGAATTTTGAGAAAAATGCAAATGGGCTTTAAATTCTAACATAATATATAAACGGGCTGCATAGACGCTACATCATTGTTTCACCCAGCCCACCAAATGGACTAAAAAAACCAAATGGACTGGCTGACATGTGGGCCAGTAGGTCGAAGCCTAAGCACTTTCGCAAAAACTAAAAATACAAAGGTCGAAGCCTAAGCAAGGCGTTGGATTTACATCCAACGGCCGGCATTCTTCTGCAATCTCTCGTCTTCTTCCCCCAGCGCTGCCGGGACCACCTGCTCCAGCCTCCGGCATCAAGCGGCGCTGTTTTGTGTGCCTCGCAGCGAAACGCTACCCCACCGATGGCCAAGCCATCCCTCCACTCCTCCGCACCTCCTGTTATTCTCTGCTGAGTGTAGGCCCACCCCGCACCCGAACAAGTCAAGTTTCCCACTCCTCTCCATCTGCGACTCCACTGCCGCGTCTTCCCCATCTCCGGGGCGTTCCAGTCTGGGGCCTCGCCATCGTCCACCGGCCTTGGTGCGCTCTGTACGGTGTGGTCAACGTGGTCAACAAACGAGAGTCATCAAAAGATGACTGTACGTCGAGAGGCTGACAGTGGGGATGCACCACGCCCATGGACGCATGCATGCAACTGCATCCTTTTTACCCTGAAAAATAATGTTTTTCCCCCTGACAGCTGGGACCCACCAGCTACATCTTCGCACGCAAGGAAGTGCGTCTTTATTATGGGCAAAAAAAATGATTCTTCCCCCTGACAGCTGGGACCCACCAGCTATATCTTCACACGTAAGGAAGTGCGTCCTTATCCTCCCTGACAGCTAGGACCCACCCAGTCGAAGCGTACGTAGCGTTGTCTGTGTACATACCGGTTGATCGGTCTATCTGCCATGATGAACCGTGGCCGAGTAAGGAGCGGTAGCAGTTCAGGCAGTCCAGTCAAAACAATGTACACGTATGTACAGCCAGATGCCAAAAAATACGGCCACGTACCTACATACGGGCGGGGTCTCGAACATGTACTCACGCATACGTACAGCCAGGGCTCGTGTACATGGAGAGGCAGCGGACGGCAGCAAGGGCGTCCTGTTCATCGGAAGCCAACCGGCTGGGTCGGAACGGAGAAACTGCGTCATGTTCATGGGGAGGCAACGGAATGCGTCGTGTTCATCGGGAGGCAACGGAATACGTTGTGTTCATCGGGAGCCAACCGGCTTGGACGGAACAGCCGAAATGAGGTCCGGCGTACCGCAGAATGGAGGAAACGGGCCTTCTGTTCGACCGCGTATGGTCGAAACGGGGTCCTGTTGATCGGGAAGGGTCTGGCGTACTGCAAAACGGAGGAAACGAACTTCTGTTCGAGTGCCTACGGTTGAAACGGGGTCCTGTTGATTGGGAGGGGTGTGGCGTACCGCAAAACGGAGGAAACGGACTTCTGTTGGAGCGCCTACGGTCGAAACGGGGTCCTGTTCATCCACCGTCTACTGCCTCGCTCCAGCCTCCACGGGCTACTGTTCATCCACCGTCGACCTCCTCCAGCCTCCACCAGCTACTCTTCATCCACGGGCTACTGTTCATCCAGCCTCCACCGGCTACTGTTCATAGAGCCTCCACGAGGTCCTGTTCATCCACCCCCAACCGGCTAGGGTGTGGTGGCCTCCTCGGGGTCCTGTTCATCCAGCGGCAATGGCCTACTACCACGGGGTCCTGTTCATCCAACCCTCATCAAGAACTGTTCATCCATAGCCAACCAACCGGCTCGACTCACCACGTCTCGACTCGTTCTACATACCGCACGCATGGTAGCAACAGTCACTGTTCATCGAGAGGCAACCCAACATCGGCTGGCTATGTCTCGCACGAGGGCTCGATCGGCTTCAGTAAGCAGCAGCAGTGATCGATCGCTCGGTTCAGTTAGCAGCAGCAGCGAAGGAATCGCTCGGGTTCAGTTAGCAGCGAATGAATCGCTCGGGTTCAGTTAACAGCCAAGGGATCGATCGCTCGGGTTCAGTAACGTGCGATCGCTCAGGTTCAGTTAGCCAACGCCTCGCACACACGCGCGTACACGAGAAAAACAAACCACAGTGCATCGCTCGGCCTCGACCTCCACCGTAACCGGGAACTCCCCGATATTTTCCTCGCCCTCGCTTCTACCACGATTTTTTCCGTCATGGACGGCCCAAAGAATGTCATGCAGCTGCGTCTCCGGCCCGCCCAGGATGAAAAGCCCATTTTTTGTCATGATTTTTTGTCATAGAAGTAGGAGCCCACCACATCTATGATGATACCGGGTTTTTTCACAATTATCGTCATAGAAGTGTCATAAGCATGACAGAATTCTTTTTGTTTGGCCCAAAATGTCATGGATGTGTCTTTTTTTGTAGTGATAGACTAGCTCGTTGATCAAAGATGGTTAAGGTTTCCTAACCATAGACATGAGTTGTCATTTGATTATGGGATCACATCATTAGGAGAATGATGTGATGGACAAGACCCAACCGTTAGCATAGCATATGATCGTTCAGTTTATTGCTACTGCTTTCTTAATGTCAAATACATGTTTCTTCAACCATGAGATCATGCAACTCCCGGATACCGAAGGAATACCTTGCGTGCTATCAAATGTCACAACATAACTAGGTGATCATAAAGATTCTCTACAGGTATCTCCGAAGGTGTCTGTTGAGTTGGCGTGAATCGAGATTGGGATTTGTCACTCCGTGTATCGGAGAGGTATCTCTGGGCCCTCTCAGTAATACACATCATAAGAAGCTTGCAAGCAAAGTAACTAAGGAGTTAGTTACGAGATGATGTATTACGGAACTTGTAAAGATACTTGCCGGTAACGAGATTGAAATAGGTATGGTAATACCGACGATCGAATCTCGGGCAGGTAACATACCGACAGACAAAGGGAATTACGTATGTTGTCATAAGGTTCGACCGATAAAGATCTTCGTAGAATATGTAGGAACCAATATGGGCATCCAGGTCCCGCTGTTGGTTATTGACCGGAGAGGTGTCTCGGTCATGTCTACATCATTCTCGAACCCGTAGGGTCCGCACGCTTAACGTTCGTTGATGATATAGTATTATATGAGTTATGTGAGTTGATGACTGGATGTTGTTCGGAGTCCCGGATGAGATCACGGACATGACGAGAAGCTCCGGAATTGTTCGGAGGTAAAGATTTATATATAGGACGATACTATTTGGTCACTGGAAAGGTTTCAGAATGTACCGGGTATTTACCGAAGTGCCGGAAGGGGTTCCGGGAGGCCACCGGTTAGTGGTGGGCCTTATGGGCCAAAGGTGGGAGCACACCAGCCCACAAGGGGGCTGGCGCGCCCCTCCACCCCCTGCCCACACACCAAAGAGGGAGGGAAGGAAGGGGGATGCGCCCTAAGGCAGCCAGCCCCCCTTTCCCTCCCCCCATGTTCAAATATGGAAGGGGGGCGCGGCTAGGCAGGCCTCTAGGGCAGACGCCGGCCACTTGGGGGCGCCCTTGGGCTGCCTCCTCTCCCCCTCCACCTATATATGTGTGTGGAGGGAGAGGGGCAACACACACCACGATTCCCTAGGCGTGTTGCGCCCTTCTTCCTCTAGTTCGTCCTCGGTCATATTTTTGTAGTGCTCGGCGAAGCCCTGCAGAGACTGTTGCATCACCACCGTCACCACGCCGTCGTGCTGCCGGATCAAATTTGGTTTCATCAAAATTCATTTCCATTATATCAAAAATAAAATAAGAGATAAGATAAAAGGACTTCTTCAAAAATAGAGGGAAATTATTGGAAATTGAATTTGAAATCAAAATATATTTATTAGATTTTATTTACAACTTATTTTGATGCAAATTTTATTAGAATAGCAAAAATATTTATCTATAAAAAATTGTATTTTAGGCCAGATAAAAGTTCACAAGGTCATATATAAGACCATATATTTATGTGAATTTTTCTGGAATTTTTAGAATTTCTTTTAGTGTGTTTTTCTGCGTTTCAGTGTTTCTGAAAAAAAAATCACCTGTGCCCAGCCCACCCAGCCCATGCAGCGGCCACACCAGGCACAGCCAGCGTAGGCAGCGAGGGCCAGCGAAGCTGAGCGCCCCTTGTGAAAAAAAGGGCCGCGTCCCACACCCGTTTGCTCGCTTGCTCTCCCTCTCCCTCACGTAACCCTCTCTCTCCCCTGGTGTTGGACCCCACCTCTTCTTCTTCCTTCCCACGAACAAAAACGTACGCGTACATGCTCCCGACGCTGCTTCATTTCCAATTCCTGGAAATCTTATCTCCAGCCAACCTCACGTCCAAGGAAGATGTCTTATAAATAGCCACGACTCTCCTCGACCGATTCAGTCGAAAATCCCTCGCCAAAACCACCTCTAGACAACGCACTCAACGTTCCAATCTCGCCTCAGAAGCCGCAGTTCAACCTCAGATTCTGATGCCGGTGGGCCATCCCAAGCCTTCTCCTTTTGTATGTTGACTTCCCTTGATCCCTACCGTCATTTTGACAAGGTCTCGCGCTCCCTCTCCATCTACAAAGGCCACCCCGACCACGTCGTCTTCATCGGAGCACCCGGAGTACGCGAGCTTCATCGCTTGGTTTTGTCGCCGTTTGTTGTCGCCGATATTCACCGACTCCACCACCGGATGATCCACTCTCCACCGCATCTCCTAGACACCTCCGCCGCCGCCCACGATCGCTGGAGCCGCCGCCACCACCACGCCAGAGCCGCCCCAGTGTATGTTTGTTTCTCTGTACGCTTTAGTTCGTTTCAGTTTAAAAAAATGTTTTCCTTACAGATCGGCCGCCCTCTCCTAAACTAGCAGCAAACACCCACCCAACCAACCAGAGAGCGCCACTTGTCGCCGGCCAAAATTAGTTTTTTTTTAAGAAAAATTCCTATTTCAGATTTCTGTCGGATTTTTCTTTTAGCATATCTTTAAATCTATAGATCCGATTTTGTTGATTCTTTTTCCTACGGTTTCATAAAAATCCCCTCTATCCAGAGAACCTAACAAATTTTTTTGGAAGTTTTAAAATTTGAATTCAAACAGATCTGAATTCAAACTTCGTTAGGCCATAACTTGAGTTTCGTAACCTCGTTTTGGGGATTCTTTTTGCAAATCGAAGGTTGTAACGTGTACCTTTTGTTAAAACCAAAATCTTATAATTTTTATTTTGCTAAAATTTCGTTCTGTACAGAAACTTTATTAGGTTGTTTTTGGAGTTTTCTGAAGTATTTTCTTCGTTTTCTTTTTGATTCTTTTTGCTCGATTTCTTATGTGTGTCAATACTTGCTTCGTTAGATCATCCGGAGTGCGAGGGTTGCTACTACGAATCTTTAGAGTTCAACGATCATCAGCAAGGCAAGTTCACACTTTGATCATACTTTTCAATACCCAGTTTTTACTATGCGTTAGTTTCACCCTCAAAGATTGCATGAGTAGGATTGGGAACATGTGGTTATGCTATGTAGTTCATGTGGTAGGAACCTATGACCTTTGATCACCCCGGGAATATTCGTTATGTCATATATTGCTTAGCCATGCTCGTAGACGGGGATTGGTATGTGTGATCCATGCAAGTTGCGAGAGATAATAATTTTGGGTAAACTTAAGGTGGCAACTTCAATACACATCTGGGTGGATTGTTTGGGGCACCTGGAGAAACCAGTGCTTGCCCAAGGGGATCCCGGAGTACCCGTGTGATTACCCTAGGTCCGCCACCCAGGCTCAAAGAGATCATATGATATTTCATGCCTAGAAACTTCCGTGTGCAGCCACAAGCCATTATGGGCTCTGGCATAGTTGAGTAAGTTGTGTGACCTCTTTCCGTGGTAGACTAGCTGATGTAGGGGAAAGTAGGTGTACCGGTCTACCCAGGGTTTAGAGGAAATACTTCAGAAAGGCTATGTCTTGATCTTCCGATCATGGAGGTGGTCGAGTCTTGTGGGGAAAAGTGCGCAAACCTCTGCAGAGTGTACAAACTAATCATGATTAGCCGTGTCCCCGGTTATGGAAAAATTTGAGTATCTAGAAGTGAATTATTGGTTGATCTCATCACTTTATTTAATTAATGAGTTGGGTTTTAATAATTTGGGTTAAGGGATTGAGTTGGAGGAACCATCTCAATATTGGCATAAACTTGGTAGTGATTAAAAAAAAGTATTCCTTTGTTGTAGGGTAAAATTTGCTTTATGCAAAAAATTAAACTTAGAGCCTCCACCAGCTAAATTTGCATATAGAGATAGTCTTTTTCATTATTATTCTATGGTGTGAAATTGCCAGCATATTCCATGTGCTGACCTACACGGCTGCAACGTCTCATGTTGCAGACTTTTTCGACGAGGATTAAGGTGCGATAGGTCGTTGTTCTGCACTCAGTTTGCCGTGGAGTTGGATGGACTCATTCATCTTCGAAGCTTCTGCAGTTATTTTATTTAGTTGCCCTTCAGCCATATTTATGTAATAAATACTCTTTTGAGGACATCGATGTAATAAGTATGTGATTGAACTCTGTTATAATTCCTCGAGTACTGTGTGTGTCAGCATACTGATCCAGGGATGATACTTAAGCCCAGAGACTTCGATCCATTTGGGTCAGGTCGCTACAAGATGGTATCAGAGCACACGCTGACTGTAGGACGCGACCACTAGGAAATGGAAAGCCATAGGAAGAAAACTCTATTTTACGACTTCCTTATATATCCGTTGGTCTATACTCTTCTCTATTCATTTCTATCTCTTCTTCACTTCAATAAAATAGTTGTTGAATCCCATCACCAAGTTGCTCAGCCCGATGAGACCATGACCTATGAAGACAACATTGACAAAGCAGAAGCTAGAGTTGACATTGATTTGAGGAGATTTAGTTCAGCCCACCACTACCAAGGTGAGTCCAACTAATGATTTAAGGTAGTATGAGGAGATCATATCTCTTGTGGATATGACCTTACTTGTAGGTTTTGCTTGTGTGGTGTGATCTGTGTGAATTGCTTGATTTGAAGTTTTCTTGCTACCATAAGCATATGGGTAGTGATTTCTCTCATTAGGCCCTTATTCTATTCTAATTTCTCATCCACTCTAAACCGAACAGATGCCTCCGAGACATGACCCGAAATTCCGACCGAAACTTACCCAGTTGATCCAGAACCAGAATGCCCTCATGCAGATGCTCCTCCAGAACCAGAACCAGAACAACAACAACCCACCGCCACAACCCCCGGTCGACAACCTTACCCGTTTCCTGAGGTTGGACCCACCCGTGTTCTCTAGCAGCATGGAGCCGATCATCGCAGATGACTGGCTTCGCAAGATCAGAAGGGAGCTGACCACCGCAGGATGCACTGACGCTGAGAAGGTGCGCTTTGCCGCACATCAACTGGATGGACCAACAACTTCATGTTGGGAGAATTACACCACCACATTCCCCATAGCCAATGTGACTTGGGATCAGTTCCAGCAGGTGTTCCGTACCGCACATGTTTTAGCTAGAGCTATGAGTTTGAAGAAGCGTGAGTTCCGCAACTTACGCCAGGGAAATTGTTCTGTTGGTGATTATGCGGAGGAATTCAGCAAGTTATCTAGGTATGCTACCGGAGACGTGGCTGATGATGCCGCTAAGCAGGAGAAATTTTTGGAGGGACTAAACGATGATCTGGGACTTTAGTTGACCGTGGCTACCTTTAACAATTATCAAGAGTTGGTCGACAAGGCTCTCATTCTGGAAGGCAAGCAGCAGCAGGTGGAGAATCGCAAGAGGAAGTACGGACAGGGAAAGTACAACTCTGGAGTTCAGCAGAAGCCCCGCTATACCCCGTACTCAGGAAATAATGGATCAGGATCTGGCAAGTATGGTGGACACACTCACCATAACCATGGAGGACATTCACATCATGGAAGGAATGGACACAACCATAATGGCCATAGGAATGGCAATGGGAACGGAGGAAACGGCAATCAACATCGCTCCAACCCCGCTACACCGACAAAGAAGGATCTGAGCCACATTACCTGCATCAAGTGCGGGAAAACCGGACACTACGCCACCGATTGCCCTGAGGCCAAGAACGGGAACGGCAATGGAAGCTCTGGAGGCAAGAAGCCCAACCCCTTCACCAGAGGTCAGGTGAACCACGTCAATGTGGAGGAAATTGACGAGCAGCCCGACGCAGTTGTTGGTAAGTTTTTGATTAATTCATTTACAGCCCTTGTTTTTTTGATACTGGTGCATCGCATTCATTCATATCAAGGGGGTTTGTGGATAAGTTTAAGTTGCCGACCATAGCCCTTAAAACACCCATGTTAGTGAGTTCCCAGGAGCAGAGTCTACGGCTAGTCGGGGATGTTTTCAGTTGCCATTGACCATAGGGAGACACGTTTTCCCCGCAGACCTCATCATCCTAGAATCACAAGGATTGGACGTAATTCTAGGCATGGACTGGTTATCCAAGTATGAAGGAAATATTGATTGTGCCAGTAAGTCGATTCTTCTCACCACCCGAGATGGAAAACAGATCAAGTATGTGTCGAGCCATACGCCAACGAGGACTCAGATGAATTCTCTTTCAGGAGTTGTTCAGGAGGAAGTACCAGTTGTGAAGGATTATCCCGATGTTTTCCCAGAGGAATTTCCCGGCATGCCACCGGATCAAGACATTGAGTTTTTGATTGAGCTATTGCCAGGCACAGGACCGATATCCAAGAGACCGTATCAGATGCCCGCAAATGATTTGGAGGAAATTAAGAAGCAGATTAAGGAATTACTGGAGAAAGGTTATATCCGACCGAGTTCATCACCTTGGGGAGTCCCAGTTCTTTTAGTGGAGAAGAAGGACGGAACCTTGAGAATGGTTGTGGACTACCGTTCGTTGAACGAGGTGACCATCAAGAATAAGTACCCCTTACCGATGATTAATGACCTGTTTGATCAGTTAGTCGGAGATAGTGTTTTCTCCAAGATCGATCTTCGATCAGGATATCACCAGTTGAAGATCCGAGAGCAGGACATACCCAAGACAACCTTTACCACGAGATATGGGCTTTATGAGTACACAATCATGTCTTTTGGTTTGACTAACACCCCTGCCTATTTCATGAGCATGATGAACAAGGTATTCATGGATTTTTTGGATAAGTTTGTCATCGTTTTCATTGATGATATACTGGTTTACTCGGAGAATGAAGAGGAACACAAGGAACATTTGCGCTTGGTGCTGGAGAAGCTCAAAGAACATCAATTATATGCCAAGTTCAACAAGTGTGAATTTTGGTTGAAGGAAGTCAGATTTCTTGGACATGTTATATCAGGAGAAGGAATAGTAGTAGACCCCTCAAAGGTTGAAGCCGTCACTGAATGGAAAGCACCCACCTCAGTCGGAGAGATTCGTAGTTTCCTTGGACTTGCAGGATATTACCGGAGGTTTATTGAGAATTTTTCCAAGATCGTGAAGCCCATGACAGAGTTATTAAAGAAAGACACTAAGTTTGTTTGGACCGACGAATGTGAGGCCAGTTTCCAGGAGCTGAAGAAACGTTTGGTCACAGCCCCAGTGCTAATTCTTCCGAATATACGCAAGGATTTTCAGGTGTATTGCGACGCTTCACGTCAGGGACTTGGAGGTGTTCTTATGCAAGAAGGAAAAGTAGTATCCTATACCTCACGTCAACTTCGACCTCATGAGTTGAACTACGCAACGCATGATTTGGAGTTAGTAGTCGTAGTGCACGCACTCAAGACCTGGAGACATTTTCTTATTGGAAATAGTTGCCATGTTTACATGGATCATAAGAGTTTGAAATACATCTTCACGCAGAAGGAGTTGAACCTCAGGCAGAGAAGATGGTTGGAGCTCATAAAGGATTACGACATGAAATTGCACTATCACCCAGGAAAGGCCAATGTTGTGGCAGATGCATTGAGCTGCAAGAGCTATGTTAATACCCTCACAGCAGGAGGATTACCTCAGGAGTTAGTCGATGATCTCAGAGGTCTCCGATTGGAGATAGTCCCATGAGGTTTTGTTGCCACAATGGAAATTCAATCCACCTTGTTGGAAAAATCCAAGAAGCCCAGAAGTTAGACAAAGGTATTGCGGAGATAAAGGGAAGGATGAACCAAGGAAAGGCAGAAGGATTTCGTGAGGATGAACACGGAACCTTATGATTTGAGAAGTGTATTTATGTGCCCAATGACCCAGAGATCAGGAAGTTGATTCTTCAGGAGGCTCATGATTCGCCTTACTCGATACACCCAGGCAACACCAAGATGTATTTGGACTTGAAGGAAAGTTTCTGGTGGACAGGTATGAAGAAGGATATTGTCGAGTATGTCGCAGTATGCGACGTATGTCAGAGGGTTAAGGCAGAGCACCAGAAACTAGCAGGATTACTTCAGCCTTTGCTGATACCAGATTGGAAGTGGGACAAGCTTGGCATGGACTTCATTACAGGATTACCCAAGACCCGATCAGGCTATGATTCTATTTGGGTAGTGGTTGATCGCTTGACCAAGGTAGCTCACTTCATCCCCGTGAAAACCACCCATACGAGTGCTAAGTTGGCCAAGATATATATGACCAGGATCGTATGTCTGCATGGAGTTCCGAGGACCATCGTATCAGATAGAGGAACACAGTTTACCTCAAAGTTTTGGCATCAGTTACATGAAACTTTGGGTACCAGGCTGGAGTTCAGTACAACTTTTCATCCGCAGACAGATGGGAAGACGGAGAGAGTCAACCAGATTCTGGAGGAGATGTTGAGAGCTTGTGCGCTCGATTACGGATCTAGTTGGGATGACAATCTACCTTACATAGAGTTCTCATATAACAACATCTATCAAGCTAGTTTGAAGATGGCCCCTTTCGAAGCTTTGTACGGAAGGAGGTGCAGGACACCATTGATGTGGGATGAAGTTGGAGACCATAAATTATTCGGACCAGATTTAATTAGAGATTCAGAGGAGAAAGTCAAGCTGATCCGTGACAGACTCAAAATAGCCCAATCTAGACAGAAGAGTTATGCCGATACTAAACGCAAGGAAGTAACTTATGAAGTCGGAGACAGAGCATATCTTCGTGTGTCGCCACTTCGAGGAGTTAAACGATTTGGAGTCAAAGGAAAGTTAGCACCATGATTTGTGGGGCCGTAAAGAATTTTAGAACGCATGGGTGAAGTTGCCTACAAGTTGGAATTATCCGAAGCTTTGTCAGGAGTTCATGATGTGTTTCACGTCTCCCACTTGAAGAAGTGCCATGCAGAGATGGCTGATATTCCTTTGAGAGATACAGTGCTACTGGAGGCCATACAGTTGGATAGTGATCTGACCTATGAGGAGAAGCCCGTCAAGATTCTCGAGACTGCAAGCAGGGTTACCCGCAGCAAGGTCATCAAGTTTTGCAAGGTTCAGTGGAGTCATCATACTGAAGAAGAAGCCACCTGGGAACGAGAAGAAGATCTCTGACAGGACCACCCACACCTTTTTGCTAGCCAACCCGAATCTCGAGGGCGAGATTCATCTTAAGGGGGGTAGGTTTGTAACATCCCAATTTTCAATTTGGATGTTTATAAATAGATCATTCATATGCATCCATGATTTATGCATTTTTCCCCCATTTGTTTTATTTGAATTTTGATCCAAGGAACTTTGAGCAACTCAAGGACCAAAAGAGAGAGTTGGAAGTTTCCCTAAAACCATTTTTGAAAATTTCAAAGTTGGGAATTTGGATCAAATTTGGTTTCATCAAAATTCATTTCCATTATATCAAAAATAAAATAAGAAATAAGATAAACGGACTTCTTCAAAAATAGAGTGAAATTATTGGAAATTGAATTTGAAATCAAAATATATTTATTAGATATTATTTACAACTTATTTTGATGCAAATTTTATTAGAATAGCAAAAATATTTATCTATAAAAATTTGCATTTTAGGCCAGATAAAAGTTCACAAGGTCATATATAAGACCATATATTTATGTGAATTTTTCTGGAATTTTTAAAATTTCTTTTAGTGTGTTTTTCTGCGTTTCAGTGTTTCTGAAAAAAAAATCACCTATGCCCAGCCCAGCCAGCCCATGCAGCGGCCAGACCAGGCACAGGCAGCATAGGCAGCGAGGGCCAGCGAGGCCGAGCGCCCCTTGTGAAAAAAGGGCCGCGCCCCACACCCGTTCGCTCTCTTGCTCTCCCTCTCCCTCACGTAACCCTCTCTCTCCCCTGGCGTTGGACCCCACCTCTTCTTCTTCCTCCCAACGTACGCGTACATGCTCCCGACACCGCTTCATTTCCAATTCCTGGAAATCTTATCTCTAGCCAACCTCATGTCCAAGGAAAATGTCTTATAAATAGCCACGACTCTCCTCGACCGATTCAGTCGAAAATCCCTCGCCAAAACTACCTCTAGACGACGCACTCGACGTTCCAATCTCGCCTCAGAAGCCGAAGTTCATCGTCAGATTCCGATGCCGGCGAGCCATCCCGAGCCTTCTCCTTTTGTATGTTGACTTCCCTCAATCCCTACCGTCGTTTTGACAAGGTCTCGCGCTCCCTCTCCATCTGCAGAGGCCACCCCGACCATGTCGTCTTCACCAGAGCACCCGGAGTACGCGAGCTTCATCGCTTGGTGTTGTCGCCGTTCGTCGTCGCCGATCTTCACTGACTCCACCACCGGATGAGCCACTCTCCACCGCATCTCCTAGACACCTCCGCCGCCGCCACCACCATGCCAGAGACGCCCGAATGTATGTTCGTTTCTCTGTACGCTTCAGTTCGTTTCAGTTTAAAAAAATGTTTTCCTTACGGATCGGCCGCCCTCTCCTAAACTAGTAGCAAACACCCGCCCAAACAACCAGAGAGCGCTACTTGTCATCGGCCGAAATTAGTTTTTTTTTCAGAAAAATTCCTATTTCAGATTTCTGTCAGATTTTTCTTTTAGCATATCTTTAAATCTATAGATCCGATTTAGTTGATTCTTTTTCCTAATTTAGTTGATTCTTTTTCCTACGGTTTCATAAAAATCACCTCTATCCAGAGAACCAAACGAAAAATAGTTTTGAAAGTTTTAAAATTTGAATTCAAATAGATCTGAATTCAAACTTTGTTAGGCCATAACTTGAGTTTCGTAACTTCGTTTTGGGTGATTCTTTTTGCAAATCGAAGCTTGTAACATGTACCTTCTGTTAAAACGGAAATCTTATAAATTTTCTTATGCTAAAATTTCGTTCTATACAGAAACTTTATTTGGTTGTTTTTGGAGTTTTCCGAAGTCTTTTCTTCGTTTTCTTTTTGATTCTTTTTGCTCGATTGCTTATGTGTGTCAATACTTGCTTCGTTAGATCATCCGGAGTGCGAGGCTTGCTACTACGAATCTTTAGAGTTCAATGATCGTCAGCAATGCAAGTTCACACTTTGATCATACTTTTCAATACCCAGTTTTTACTATGCATTAGCTTCACCCTCAAAGATAACATGAGTAGGATTGGGAACATGTGGTTATGCTATGTAGTTCATGTGGTAGGAACCTATGACCTTTGATCACCCCGGGAATATTCGTTATGTCATATATTACTTAGCCATGCTCGTAGATGGGGATTGGTATGTGTGATCCATGCAAGTTGCGAGAGATAATAATTTTGGGTAAACTTAAGGTGGCAACTTTAATACACATCTGGGTGGATTGTTTGGGGCACCTGGAGAAACCAGTGCTTGCCCAAGGGGATCCCGGAGTACCCGTGTGATTACCCTAGGTCCACCACCTAGGCTCAAAGGGATCATATGATATTTCATGCCTAGAAACTTCCGTGTGCAGCCACAAGCCATTATGGGCTCTGGCATAGTTGAGTAAGTTGTGTGACCTCTTTCCGTGGTAGACTAGCTGATGTAGGGGAAAGTAGGTGTACCGGTCTACCCAGGGTTTAGAGGAAATACTTCAGAAAGGCTATGTCTCGATCTTCCAATCATGGAGGTGGTCGAGTCTTGTGGGGAAAAGTGCGCAAACCTCTGCAGAGTGTACAAACTAATCATGATTAGCTGTGTCCCCGGTTATGGACAAATTTGAGTATCTAGAAGTGAATTATTGGTTGATCTCATCACTTTATTTAATTAATGAGTTGGGTTTTAATAATTTGGGTTAAGGGATTGAGTTGGAGGAACCATCTCAATATTGGCATAAACTTGGTAGTAATTAAAAAAATTATTCCTTTGTTGTAGGGTAAAATTTGCTTTATGCAAAAAATTAAACTTAGAGTCTCCACGAGCTAAATTTGCATATAGAGATAGTCTTTTTCATCATTATTCTATGGTGTGAAATTGCCAGCATATTCCATGTGCTGACCTACACGGCTGCAACGTCTCATGTTGTAGACTTTTCCGACGAGGATTAAGGTGCAATAGGTCATTGCTCTGCACTCAGTTTGCCGTGGAGTTGGATGGACTCATTCATCTTCGAAGCTTCCGCAATTATTTTATTTAGTTGGCCTTCAACCATATTTATGTAATAAATACTCTTTTGAGGACATCGATGTAATAAGTGTGTGATTGAACTCTGTTATAATTCCTCCAGTACTGTGTGTGTCAGCATACCGATCCAGGGATGACACTTAAGCACAGAGACTTCGATCCATTTGGGTCGGGTCGCTACGGAGATCAAACACACAAGATGATGGTGGCCATATCATGTCACATATTTTGATTGCATGTGATGTTTATCCTTTATGCATCTTATTTTGCTTAGAACGATGGTAACATTATAAGATGATCCCTTCACTAAATTTCAAGATAAAAGTGTTCTCCTTGATTATGCACCGTTGCTAAAGTTTGTTGTTTCGATGCACCTCGTGATGATCGGGTGTGATAGACTCTACATTCACATACAACGGGTGTAAGCCAGTTTTACACAAGCAGAATACTTGGGTTAAACTTGACGAGCCTACCATGTATAGACATGGTATAGGAACACTAGAGACCAAAAGGTCGAACGTGAGTCATATAGTAGATATGATCAACATACAGATGTTCACCATTGATGACTACCCCATCTCACGTGATGATCGGACATGGGTTAGTTGATTTGGATCATGTATCACTTAGATAACTTGAGGGATGTCAATTTAAGTGGGAGTTCATTAGTAATTTGATTAATTGAACTTAATTTATCATGAACTTAGTCTTAATAGTTTTTGCATATCTATGTTGTAGATCAATGGCCCGTGCTACCGTTCCCCTAAATTTTAATGCAATCCTAGAGAAAGCTAAGTTGAAAGATGATGGTAGCAACTACACGGACTGGGTCCGTAACTTGAGGATTATCCTCATTGCTGCATAGAAGAATTATGTCCTTGATGCATTGCTAGGTGACAAACCTGCTACAGGAGCTGAAGCAGATGTTATGAACATCTGGCAAGCTCGATCTGATGACTACTCGATAGTTCTGTGTGCCATGCTTTACGGCTTAGAACCGGGACTTCAAAAACGTTTTGAACACCATGGAGCATATGAGATGTTCCAAGAGCTGAAGTTGATATTTAAAGCTAATGCCTGGGTTGAGAGATATGAAGTCTCTAACAAGTTCTATAGCTGCAAGATGGAGGAGAACAGTTCTGTCAGTGAACACATACTCAAAATGTCTGGGTATCATAACCACTTGACTCAGCTAGGAATTGAGCTCCCAGATGAGTGTGTTATCGATAGAGTTCTTCAATCACTGCCACCAAGCTATAAAGGCTTCATGATGAACTATAATATGCAAGGGATGAGAAAACAATTCCTAAGCTCTTCGCGATGTTGAAATCAGCGGAGGTAGAAATCAAGATGGAGCATCAAATTTTGATGGTTAACAAGACCACTAGTTTCAAGAAAAAGGGCAAGGGAAAGAAAGGGAACTTCAAGAAGAACGGCAAGCAAGTTGCTGCTCCCGTGAAGAAGCCCAAAGCTGGACCCAAGCCTAAAATTGAGTGCTTCTACTACAAGGGAAATGGTCATTGGAAGCGAAACTGCCCCAAATACTTGGCGGATAAGAAGGATGGCAAAGTGAACAAAGGTATATTTGATATACATGTTATTGATGTGTTCCTTACTAATGCTCGTAGTAGCGCCTGGGTATTTGATACTGGTTTTGTTGCTCATATTTGTAACTCGAAACAGGAGCTGCGGAATAAACAAAGATTGGCTAAGGACGAGTTGACGATGCGCGTCGGGAATGGTTCCAAGATTGATGTGATCGCGGTCGGCACGCTACCTCTACATCTACCTTCGGGATTAGTTTTAGACCTCAATAATTGTTATTTGGTGCCAGCGTTGAGCATGAACATTATATCTAGATCTTGTTTATTGCGAGATGATTATTCATTTAAGTCAAAGAATAATGGTTGTTCTATTTATGTGAGTAATATCTTTTATGGTCATGCACCTTTGATGAATGGTCTATTCTTGTTGAATCTCGATCGTAGTGATACACATATTCATAATATTGATGCCAAAAGATGCAAAGTTGATAATGATAGTGCAACATACTTTTGGCACTGTCGTTTAGGTCATATTGGTGTAAAGCACATGAAAAAACTCCATGAGGATGGACTTTTGGAATCACTTGATTATGAATCATTTGATACTTGCGAACCATGCCTCATGGGCAAGATGACTAAAACTCCGTTCTCTGGAATAATGGAGCGAGCTAATGACTTATTGGAAATAATACATACCGATGTATGCGGTCCGATGAGTGTTGACGCATGCGGCGGGTATCGCTATTTTTTGACCTTCACAGATGATTTGAGTAGGTGTGGGTATATCTACTTGATGAAACACAAGTCTAAAACATTTGAAAAGTTCAAAGAATTTCAGAGTGAAGTGGAGAATCATCGTAACAAGAAAATAAAGTTTCTACGATCTGATCGCGGAGGCGAATATTTGAGTTACGAGTTTGGCCTTCATTTAAAACAATGTGGAATTATTTCACAACTCATGCCACCTGGAACACCACAGCGTAATGGTGTGTTCGAATGTCGTAACCATACTTTATTGGATATGGTGTGTTCTATGATGTCTCTTACCGATTTGCCTTTATCATTTTGGGGTTATGCATTAGAGACAGCCGCATTCACGTTAAATAGGGCACCGTTTGAAACCGTTGAGATGACACCGTATGAACTATGGTTTGGCAAGAAACCTAAGCTGTCGTTTCTTAAATTTTGCGGATGCGATGATTATGTCAAATAGCTTCAGCCTGATAAGCTTGAACCCAAAGCGGAGAAGTGCGTCTTCATAGCATACCCTAAAGAAACTATTGGGTACACCTTCTCCCACAGATCCGAAGGCAAGATCTTTGTTGCTAAGAATGGGTCATTTCTAGAGAAGGAGTTTCTCTCGAAAGAAGTGAGTGGGAGGAAAGTAGAACTTGATGAGGTAATTGTACCTTCTCTTGAATTGGAAAGTAGCACATCAGAGAAAACCGTTCCCGTGATGCCTACACCAACTAGAGAGGAAGCTAATGATGATGATCATGAAACTTCAGATCAAGTTACTACTGAACTTTGTAGGTCGTCCAGAACACGTACCACACCAGAGTGGTACGGTAATCCTGTCCTGGAAGTTATGTTGTTAGACAACGATGAACCTATGAACTATGAAGAAACTATGATGAGCCCAGATTCCGACAAATGGCTTGAGGCCATGAAATCTGAGATAGGATCCATGTATGAGAACAAAGTGTGGACTTTGGTGGACTTGCCCGATGATCGGCAAGCCATTGAAAATAAATGGATCTTCAAGAGAAAGACGGACGCTGATGGTAATATCACTGTATACAAAGCTCGACTTGTCGTGAAAGGTTTTCGACAAGTTCAAGAGGTTGAGTACGATAAGATTTTCTCACCCGTAGCGATGCTTAAGTCTGTCCGAATCATGTTAGCAATTGCCGCATTTTATGATTATGAAATCTGGCAAATGGACATCAAAACTGCATTCCTTAACGGATTTCTTAAAGAAGAGTTCTATATGATACAACTAGAAGGTTTTGTTGATCCTAAAGGTGCTAATAAAGTGTGCAAGCTCCAGCGATCCATCTATGGACTGGTGGAAGCATCTCGGAGTTGGAATATACGCTTTGATGAGGTGATCAAAGCATATGGTTTTATGCAGACTTATGGTGAAGCCTGTATTTACAAGAAAGTGAGTGGGAGCTCTATAGCATTTCTGATATTATATGTGGATGACATATTGTTGATTGGAAATGATATAGAATTTCTGGATAGCATAAAAGGATACTTGAATAAAAAAAATTCAATGAAAGACCTGGGTAAAGCTACTTACATATTGGGCATCAAGATCTATAGGGATAGATTGAGACGCTTAATAGGACTTTCACAAAGCACATACCTTGGCAAAGTTTTGAAGAAGTTCAAAATAGATCAGTCAAAGAAAGGGTTCTTGCCTGTGTTGCAAGGTGTGAAGTTGAGTAAGACTCAACGCCCGACCACAACAGAAGATAGAGAGAGAATGAAAGTCATTACCTATGCCTCAGCCATATGTTCTATAAAGTATGCCATGCTTTGTACAAGACCTGTTGTGTGCCTTGCCATGAGTTTGGCAAGGGGGTACAATAGTGATCTGATAACCCACAAGTATAGGGGATCGCAATGGTTTTCGAGGGTAGAGTATTCAACCCAAATTTATTGATTCAACACAAGGGGAGCCAAAGAATATTCTCAAGTATTAGCAGCTGAGTTGTCAATTCAACCACACCTGAAAGACTTAATATCTGCAGCAAAGTATTTAGTAGCAAAGTAGTATGGAAGTAACAGTAACGGTGGCAAAAGTAACAGTAGCAGTTTTGTAGCAATTGTAACAGTGGCAACGGAAAAGTAACTTAGCAAAGATCAATATGTGAAAAGCTCGTAGGCAATGGATCAGTGATGGATAATTATATCGGATGGCATTCATCATGCAACAGTTATAACCTAGGGTGACACAGAACTAGCTCCAATTCATCAATATAATGTAGGCATGTATTCCATATATAGTCATACGTGCTTATGGAAAAGAACTTGCATGACATCTTTTGTCCTACCCTCCCGTGGCAGCGGGGTCCTAATGGAAACTACGGGATATTAAGGTCTCCTTTTAATAGAGAACCGGACCAAAGCATTAGCACTTAGTGAATACATGAACTCCTCAAACTACGGTCATCACCGGGAAGTGTCTCGACTATTGTCACTCTGGGGTTGCCGGATCATAACACGTAGTAGGTGACTATAACTTGCAAGATAGGATCAAGAACACAAATATATTTATGAAAACATAATAGGTTCAGATCTGAAATCATGGCACTCGGGCCCTAGTGACAAGCATTAAGCATAGCAAAGTCATAGCAACATCAATCTTAGAACATAGTGGATACTAGGGATCAAACCCTAACAAAACTAACTCGATTACATGATAAATCTCATCCAACCCATCACCGTCCAGCAAGCCTACGATGGAATTACTCACGCACGGCGGTGAGCATCATGAAATTGGTGATGGAGGAAGGTTGGTGATGATGATGGCGACGATTTCCCCTCTCCGGAGCCCCGAACGGACTCCAGATCTGGCCTCCCAATGAAGAACAGGAGGTGACGGCGGCTCCGTATCGTAAAACGTGATGAATCCTTCTCTCTGATTTTTTTCTCCCCGAATGTGAATATATGGAGTTGGAGTTGAGGTCGGTGGAGCTTCGTGGGACCCACAAGTCAGGGGGGCACGCCCAAGGGGGTAGGGCGCGCACCCCACCCTTGTGGACAGGTGGTGGGTCCCCCTCGGTTGATTCTTTCGCCAATATTTTTTATTTATTCCAAAAATATTCTCCGTGAAGTTTCAAGTCATTCCGAGAACTTTTATTTCTGCACAAAAATAACACCATGGCAATTCTGCTGAAAACAGCGACAGTTCGGGTTAGTTCCATTCAAATCATGCAAATTAGAGTCCAAAACAAGGGCAAAAGAGTTTGGAAATGTAGATACGATGGAGAGGTATCAACTCCCCCAAGCTTAATCCATTGCTTGTCCTCAAGCAATTCAGTTGACAAACTAAAAGTGATAAAGAAAAAACTTTTACAAACTCTGTTTGATCTTGTTGTTGCAAATATGTAAAGCCAGCATTCAAGTTTTCAGCAAAGATTATGAACTAACCATATGCACAATAACATTTAGGTCTCACATTTACTCATATCAATGGCATAATCAACTAGCGAGTAATAATAATAAATCTTGGATGACAACACTTTTCCAAAACAATCATGATATGATATAACAGAATGGTATCTCGCTAGCCCTTTCTGAGACCGCAAAACATAAATGCAGACCACCCCTGAAGATCAAGGACTGACTAGACCTTGTAATTCATGGTAAAAGAGATCCAGTCACAGTCATACTCAATATCAATTAATAACAACTCATACAAATGACAATGGTGCTCTCTAACTGGTGCTTTTTATAAGAGGATGATGACTCAGCATAAAAGTAAATAGATAGGCCCTTCACAGAGGGAAGCAGGGATTTGCAGAGGTGCCAGAGCTCGAGCTTTTTGAAACAGAGATGAATATAATTTTGAGCGGTATGCTTTCATTGTCAACATAACAACCAAGAGATCTCGGTATCTTCCATGCTACATACATTATAGGCGGTTCCCAAACAGAATGGTGAAGTTTTTACTCCCCCTCCACCAACAATCACATTCCATGGCTGGTCCAAAACAACGGGTACCATCCAACTAACAACAATCCTGGGGGAGTTTTGTTTGCAATTATATTTTGATTTGATTTGAGCATGGGTCTGGGCATCCTAGTTACCAGCCATTCTCTCTTGAATGATGAGCAGAGTCCACTCATCGTGAGAATAACCCACCTAGCATGGAAGATACTGACAGCCCCAAGTCACTACATGAGCGATTCGGGCATACAAAACAGATTATCATTTGAAGGTGTAGAGTTTGGCACATGCAAATTTACTTGGAATGGCAGGTAAATACCGCATATAGGTAGGTATGGTGGACTCATATGGAACAACTTTGGGTTTATGGAAGTGGATGCACAAGCAGTATTCCCGCTTAGTACAGGTGAAGGCTAGCAAGAGATTGAGGAGCAACCAACTAGAGAGCGACAACAGCCATAAACATGCATTGAGATTAACCAACTTTGAGTGCAAGCATGAGTAGGATATAAATCACCATGAACATAAATATCGTGGAGGCTATGTTGATTTTGTTTCAACTACATGCGTGAACATGTGACAAGTCAAGCCACTCGAATCATTCAAAGGAGGATACCATCCTATCATACTACATCACAACCATTTTAAAAGCATGTTGGCACGCAAGGTAAACCATTATAAACTCCTAGCTAATTAAGCATGGCATGAATAACTATAATCTCTAATTGTCATTGCAAACATGTTTCGTTCATAATAGGCTGAATCAAGAACGATGAACTAATCATATTTACAAAAACAAGATAGGTCGAGTTCATACCAGCTTTCCTCATCTCAATCATTTCATCATATATCGTCATTATTGCCTTTCACTTGCACGACCGAACAGTGTGGATAATAATAATAGTGCATGTGCATTGGACTAAGCTGGAATCTGCAAACATTTATTCAAAGGAGAAGACAAGGTAATATGGGCTCTTTGTTAGATCAACAATAATGCATATGAGAGCCACTCAACATTTTCATCGTGGTCTCCTCCTCTCGACCCCCAAAGAAAAGAAAAGAATTTCAAAGAAACACACTGAAATGTTTTTGGAGTTTTTGTTTTTCTGAAGAAGGTAAAATAAGAACGAGAAAAACTATTTACACGGGAAAGCTCCCAACAAGCAAAAGAAGAACGAGAAATCTTTTTGGGTTTTCTTTAATACTATAAATAAGCATGGTAAGTAAACTGAACAGAAGCTACAACTAATTATTTTTTCTCAAAGTTTTTCAAACACACAAGAAGAAAGAGGGAAAAAGAAAGTAAACTAACATGGATAATAAAATGAAAAAGTATGAACACCGACAACTGGAATGAGTGTGTGAACATGAATGTAATGTCGATGAGAAATACGTACTCCCCCAAGCTTAGGCTTTTGGCCTAAGTTGGTCTAGGGCCACGGCTGGCCTGGCGGATATCCAAAGTTGTAGTCGGGGTTGTACTGTGATGCGGCAGCTACTGCCTGGAGGGCTGCCTCGTGAAGGTGAGCAGTCTCCCTCTCTCTCTCGTACTCAGCTGCCTCCTCCCTGGTTATAAAGTATCTTCGTTTTACCCGAGAGTCAAAGAAAGCAGGAGCAGGAAGGGTAATATGGACAGCGCACTGCCTATCAAAGATTAGTCGGTATAGGAGGGACTGTTCGTTCCTCTCAAGAAATTGGTAGCGTACCATAGCATTATAATCAACAAAAGCAGGTGGTAACTCAATGTCATCCCCCCTTATGGGTACCCCGAGATAATTAGCTAGACGGGTGGCATAAATCCCACCAAAGAAATCTCCATCTATAGCATTATTATGTAACCTCCTTGCAATAATAGCCCCCAAGTTATATCGTTTATCACCCGTTACCGCACACTTGAGGACAGTAAGATCTGATGCACAAAGGTGGCTATGATCATGTTTACCATTAATGCATCTACCTATGAAGAGAGCAAAATAATGTATGGCAGGAAAGTGAATGCTCCCCATGGTAGCTTGTGTAATATTTCTAGTTTCTTCTACAGTGAGGCTATCAAGGAAAGCAATGAATTCAGTTTCGCGCGGTTCACTATGAATTCCCCACTATGGAATTTTACATGCTTCGTTAAAATCTCTTAGGTCCATGGTATATGATTTATCATAAAGATCAAATAAAACAGTATGCGTATTGCGCTGGGGTGTAAATTTAAATCTTCGCATGAATGAATCAGTGAGGTGATAATATTGTAAGCACTTATCTGACACGAAGTCCTCAAGGTCAGCATTTTGCACGTACGCATCAATTTCATCCTTGAAACCTGCATGAACATGAATTGATCCAACGGCCACTCGCAAGGCCGCACTAGAGCTTCTCTTGGTGGTTCAAGGTCCGGCTCACGTATCGCGAGCCTTGGGGCTTGCTTCTTCGAGGAACCACCCGTGTATATTTTCCTAGACATTTTTCTTCTTCTCAAAAATCTCTGAAATTTTTAGTGACTTAAAATAAAAGTGAACCAAACTCAAGAAAATTGATAGAAACTACTCCTACAAGTGTCTAGAGGCTATATCATGCATCAAAACTACTTTGGACCATATAAATTTGTCATGCAAGCTCAAGAACAAGGTCACCACAGCAGCCAAAATTTGTAATAAATAAAGCACTAGAACAAAAACTAATTGGACCATTGGATGAGTCACATACCAAAGAACAATCCCCCAGAACAGTTTTGCAAATGGAGCTTTACACAAGGAGATCAAAAATGGCAGCAAGATGAGCTAGAACACGGGTTTGAGCAACGAGATGATTTTTTCTGGAGGAAGACGAAGTGGATGGGTGCTGGAATAAGTGAGGGGCCCTATGTGGGACCCACAAGGTAGGGGGGCATGCCCAAGGGTGTAGGGCGCGGCCTCCACCCTTGTGGTCCACTGGTGCAGCCCCCTGGTGCAATCTCAGTGCCAGAAATTAAAAAATATTCTAAAAAAAATCATACTAAATTTTCAGGGCATTTGGAGAACTTTTATTTTCGGGATATTTTTATTGCATGGATAATTCAGAAAACAGATAGATAATACTATTTTTTTGCTTTATTTAATCTAAATAACAGAAAGTAAAAAGTTAGTATAGAAAGTTGTGCTTTCTAAATTTATCCATCTCATGCTCATCAAAAGGAATCCGTTAACAAGGTTGATCAAGTCATATTAACAAACCTCTTTTGAATAACATGAAACCAGAGAATTTTTGAATAACACTAGGTTACCTCAACGGGGATATGCATATCCCTAACAATAAGAATATCATATTCCTTTTTGACAGTAGGGAGAGGAAATTCAAAACCTCCGATAGTAATAGTTGAAAATTTTCCAATAGAATTGATACTATGAACTTGAGGTTGTTTCTTCGGAAAGTGTACCGTATGCTCATTACCATTAACATGAAAAGTGACATTGCCATTGTTGCAATCAATAACAGCCCCTGCAGTATTCAAAAAGGGTCTACCAAGGATGATCGACATACTGTCATCCTCGGGAATATTAAGAATAACAAAGTCCGTTAAGATAGTAACGTTTGCAACCACAACAGGCACATCCTCACAAATACCGATGGGTATAGCAGTTGATTTATCAGCCATTTGCAAAGAGATTTCAGTAGGTGTCAACTTATTCAATTCAAGTCTACGATATAAAGAGAAAGGCATAACACTAACACCGGCTCCCAAATCAGATAAAGCAGTTTTAACATAGTTTCTTTTAATGGAGCATGGTATAGTTGGTACTCCTGGATCTCCAAGTTTCTTTGGTATTCCACCCTTAAAAGTATAATTAGCAAGCATGGTGGAAATTTCAGCTTCAGGTATCTTTCTTTTATTTGTGACAATATCTTTCATATACTTAGCATAAGGAGACATTTTCAGCATATCAGTCAAACGCATACGCAAAAAGATAGGTCTAATCATTTCAGCAAAGCGCTCAAAATCCTCATCATTCTTTTTCTTGGATGGTTTAGGAGGAAAGGGCATGGGTTTCTAAACCCATGGTTCTCTTTCTTTACCATGTTTCCTAGCAACGAAGTCTCTCTTATCATCACATTGATTCTTTGATTCTGTGTTATCAAGATCAACAGCAGGTTCAATCTCTACATTAGTATCATTACTAGGTTGAGCATTGACATGAAGATCATCATTAACATTATCACTAGGTTCATGTTCATCACCAGATTGTGTCTCAGCATCAGAAATAGAAATATCATTTGGATTCTCAGGTGTGTCTATAGTAGGTTCACTAGAAGCATGCAAAGTCCTATCAGTTTTCTTTTTCTTTTTATTAGGACTAGGTGCATCAGTATTAATTCTCTGAGAATCTTGCTCAACTCTCTTAGGATGGCCCTCAGGATACAAAGGTTCCTGAGTCATCTTACCACCTCTAGTCATAACCCTAACAGCATTACCATTGTTCTTACTATTCAACTCATTAAGCAAATCATCCTGTGCCTTAAGTACTTGTTCTACTTGAGTTCTAACCATGGAAGCATGTTTACTAATAAGCTTAAGATCATTAACAATTCTACTCATATAATCACCCAAGTGGTCAAGCATGTGAGCATTACGTTTTCAATTGTCTACTAACATAAGCATTGAAATTTTCTTGTTTAACAATAAAATTATCAAACTCATCCAAGCATTGACTAGCAGACTTATTATGAGGAATATCACCTTCATCAAATCTATAAAGAGAGTTTACCTCTACTATCTATGTCGGGTTATCAAGACCATGTATTTCTTTAATAGGCGGTAAATTCTTAACATCTTCAGCTTTAATACCTTTTTCTTTCATAGATTTCTTTACCTCTTGCATATCTTCAGGACTGAGAAATAGAATACCACTTTTCTTCGGAGTTGACTTAGGAGTTGGTTCAGGTAGTGTCCAATCATTATCATTACTCAATATATTATTCAATAGCAATTCAGCTTGCTCAACAGTTCGTTCCCTGAAAACACAACCAGCACAACTATCCAGGTGGTCTCTGGAAGCATCGGTTAGTCCATTATAAAAGATATCAAGTATTTCATTTTTCTTGAGAGGATGATCAGGCAAAGCATTAAGTAATTGGAGAAGCCTCCCCCAAGCTTGTGGGAGACTCTCTTCTTCAATTTGCACGAAGTTAAATATTTCCTTTAAAGCAGCTTGTTTCTTATGAGCAGGGAAATATTTTTCAGAGAAGTAATATATCATATCCTGGGGACTACTCACACAACCAGGAGCAAGATAATTAAACCATAATTTAGCATCACCCTTTAAGGAGAAAGGAAACAATTTAAGAATATAGTAATAGTGGATTTTTTCCTCATGAGCAAATAGGGTGGCTATATCATTCAATTTAGTAAGATGTGCCACAACAGTTTCAGATTCATAACCATAGAAAGGATCAGATTCAACCAAAGTAATTAACTCAGGATCGACAGAGAATTCGTAATCCTTATCAGTAACAAAGATAGGTGAAGTAGCAAACTTAGGATCATATTGCATTCTAGCATTCAAAGACTTTTCTTTCAGCTTAGATAACAGTTTCTTAAGATCATCTCTATCATTGCGAGCAAAAAAGTCTCTAGCAGTTTCTTCATCCATAATATAACCCTCAGGCACAACAGGCAATTCATATCTAGGGGGAGAATCATAGTCTTCAGTTTCAATAATATCATTAGTTCCAGTAATTTCATTTTCTCTAACCCTAGCAAGTTGTTCATCAAGAAATTCACCTGGTGGCACAGTATTATCAAGCAAAGCAGTAGTATCATCATAAGCATCATGCATAGTAGAAGTGGCATCATCAATTACTTGTGACATATCAGAATTACTAGCAGGTGTGGGTGTCGCAAGCTTACTCAAAACAGAAGGTGAATCAAGTGCAGAGCTAGATGGCAGTTCCTTACCTCCCCTCGTAGTACAAGAAAAAATCATGGTTCTAGTGTCTTTCAAATTCCTCATAGTGATCAATAGATATAAATCCCAAGTGACTCAGAGAATAGAGCTATGCTCCTCGGCAACAGCGCCATAAAAAGGTCTTGATAACCCACAAGTATAGGGGATCACAACAGTTTTTGAGGGTAGAGTATTCAACCCAAATTTATTGATTCGACACAAGGGGAGCCAAAAGAATATTCTCAAGTATTAGCAGCTGAGTTGTCAATTCAACCACACCTGAAAGACTTAATATCTGCAGCAAAGTATTTAGTAGCAAAGTAGTATGGAAGTAACGGTAACGGTGGCAAAAGTAATAGTAGTAGTTTTGTAGCAATTGTAACAGTGGCAATGGAAAAGTAACTTAGCAAAGATCAATATGTGAAAAGCTCGTAGGCAATGGATCAATGATGGATAATTATGTCAGATGGCATTCATCGTGCAACAGTTATAACCTAGGGTGACACAGAACTAGCTCCAATTCATCAATATAATGTAGGCATGTATTCCGTATATAGTCATACGTGCTTATGGAAAAGAACTTGCATGACATCTTTTGTCCTACCCTCCCGTGGCAGCGGGGTCCTGTAAGTGCATCTAGTGCCCCTTAGTGATTTTGGTGTATTGAAGACTTATAGGTTAAGGGACTAATGCGTTTGTGAGTGTACACATGTTCTATAAGTCTATGAGGAGTTTGATATTTACGATGAAAGTCGACCCCTAAAACTGAGTGTCTTCAGTTGAAGACTTTGGTTTTCTTGAAGACTTTGAAAGTGAAGAAATTGGTGTGACCTTGAAGACTTGATATTGATGCGAGGATTATGAAGCGTGAACACTTTTGTTTTCATAGTTTTGTTTTCCCTTTCTTGAGTCATAGGAAACACCGTACTGTTAAAGGGGGTCGAGGTAAAACTAAGGAAAAGTTTCCAAGTGATGCTCAACTCAAATCCTACACCTACCCAATCCTTTCGAGTGAAGCCATTGGAAATCTCATACAGTTCAGTCAAATTCTTCAGTGACAGAGACAAAGTTCTTCTGTTCTCTGAGGAATTTGTTCTGACTGAGGAGTTAGGAATTCGCCAGTGCGGATTGCCTACAAGTGAGGAAGGTGATAGCCCTGAGGAATTTGATACTCAAATTTCCGACCGTTGCTGTGCTACACGCCAGCTGTCCAAATATCCTACCCACCTAACGGTCATATCATTGAAGGGCATTTATGTCTTATCATGTCGGGCTGCTCCCTAGGCTATAAATAGCCGCCCCCTACAACCACCAGTTGGTTGGCTGCTCTGAGAGATAGGTTGACACTTGTCATTTAGAGCATCCCATCCTCCGAGGACTTTGAGCGAAAATCATCAAGTGAGGAAAAACCCAAAAACCTAAACACCTACAAACCCAAAGTGATTGAGCATCACTGAAGAGATTGTTCCTGTGTGGAACCGATGCTTGTTACCTTTGAGGACTGTGCATCCTCCAGATGGTTAGGCGTCATGGTCTAGAGCATCCAAGAGGAATTGTGGATCGCCGAGTGACCGAGTCTGTGAAGGTTTGGAAGTCACCTGTGAAGACTTACCACGAGTGATTGGGCGAGGTCTGTGTGACCTTAGCTCAAGAAGAATACGGTGAGGACTGTGTGTCCGGGACTGTGTGTCCTCAGGTTTAAATACCTAGCCGCTCCAACTAGACGTACAACTGTCACAGCAGTTGGAACTGGTCTACCAAATCATTGTCTTCACCGAGCTACTGGTTCTATTTCCTCAACCCTTTCATTTCCTCATTCATGTGTTGTTTTTCTTGATCGTTCTGTGTGAAGACTTTGACTGAAGACTTTCTCAATTTCCTCAATCCTTTTTCTTCAGTCACATAGTCTTTAGCCTGCTTATCCTGTGTTTCACGCTACCTGTACTCTGTGCCTATTTCATTTCATCATGATGACTGTACTTATGCCATGTTATGATTGCATCTGAGTACTTATTCCGCTGCTAAGCAGTTCGTGACTTAGGAATTTCCTCACCTTGAAATTCCTCAGTGACGAATTTGTAAAAATCGCCTATTTACCCCCCCTCTAGTCGATATAACGCACTTTCAATTGGTATCAGAGCAAGGTACTCCCTTGTTCTGTGTGAATTTGGTTTAACCACCTGGAGTTTTAGTTATGTCGACTGCAGGCATGATCAAGGTCTCGGCTGGGTGTCCTACCTTTGATGGGACGGACTACCCCTACTGGAAGAATAATATGCGCATGCATCTTGAGGCAATTGACAACGATCTCTGGTACGTTGTGGAAAATGGCGTTCCCTCTATCACTCCTTCCGTGAACGCTCCTGATGTGAAGAGATTCAAGCAACTCGACTCTCAAGTGAAGAATATCATATGTGGCCATCTGAGCAAAGGACAGTACGGCAGAGTGAGTGCTTTGGAGTCTGCAAAGCTTATCTGGGATAGGCTGTCCAAGGTCAACGAAGGAATCTCAACTCAACGTGATTCTCAAGTTGACGTTCTTCGCAATCTCTTCAACCGGTTCAAAAGACTCGACAATGAGAATGTCCAGCAAACCTTTGATCGCCTCACCGACATTTCAAATGAGCTTCAAGCACTGGGTGCCACTGACATCACCGACCATGAGGTGGTGAAGAAATTGCTGAGGTCACTCGATTCTTCATTCGATACACTGGCACTGATGATTCAAGAACGTGGAGACTACAAATCACTTGATCCTGCTGATATTCTTGAGAGGCTGAACACTCATGAATTCCAACAAGCTGAAAAGAGAGATCTCTACGGGCCAAGCTATGGAAGATCACGCGCACTGAAGGCCAAGGCAGTTTCCTCATCTGATGGAGAAGATTCTGATAGCAGCCTTGGTGACCCTAAAGAACTAAGCCAGGAGCTACCAATGCTGGTGAAGAAATTCCAGAAGTTCTCAAGGTGTGGTCGCTTTGTAAAATCTTCAAAAGGTGATGACACAAGATCAGATTCCTCATCCCGTGATTACAAGAAGAGGACTTGCCACAAATGCAAGAATCCTGGTCACTACATAACTGATTGTCCTCAGTGGGCAAAGGAATCTAAGAAGAAGAAATACAAGGATGATAGTTCAGATGACTCTAAGAAGAAGAAGAAATCTTCAAAGTCCTCATCATCAAAACCTTCAAAGTCTTCATCTCACAAGAAGAGCAGTTCCAAGAAGGCTCGGGCATTCATTGGCAAGGAAATGGACTCTGAAGCTGAATCTGAGGAACAAGAGGAAGAGGAGGCATCTAAGGAGTCAGACTCTGGTGTGGCGAGCCTAGCCCTCGCTACTGCTTACGTCAGCAAGTCCATCTTCAACACTGAGAAAAATGGCTTCCCCAACACTGCTGATGACAGCAACGATGACTATGCTCCCACCTATTGCTTCATGGCAAAAGGTGCCAAGGTATTCAAATATCCCTCCTCTGAATCAAGTGAGGATGAATCTGATGATAACCTCAAACCCAGCTATTCCAAACTTGCTAATATTGCTGTTAAACAATAAAAGGCTTTGGAAAAGGTTCAAAATATGCTAGACAAAAGCGATGGCCTGTTAGGTGAGGAAATGGATCAAACTCAAACACTGACTGATAATCTTCAGCAACTACAGTCTAAGTATGACAACCTTCAAAGTCCTCATGAAACTCTCTTAGCCGATCATAAGAAGCTTTCTTATGAATTTCTTCAAAGAAAGCAAGATCTTGAGAAGCTAAGGGTGAGTCATGAAGATCTTCAGAAGGAAAATGATTCATTACTTGCTCAACAGATCAGTTCCGCTCAGGAAGAATTTATTCCACCATGCTTGAAATGCATTAAACGTGAATCTGCTAATTCATCACCTGAAAGTTCAAATGCTTCTATTGCTGCAAATTCTTCAACTGTCTCTGTGGTCACAAATTCCTCATCTGAGGATACCACTAGTATCACTGACAAAAATGCAGGGTTGAAGGAATTGTATGTGACAGGCATGTGCAAAAGCCTCAAAGGGCATCAGACTCTTTGTGATGTGCTCAAAAAGCAGATCTTGAACATGAACCCTAGGAAAGAGGGTATTGCCTTTGAGAGGAAACTCAATGCTGATGGAACCTACTGGAAACCTGAGCAGTATCCCAAAACCTCATGGGTTGCTGCGAAGGGACCTCCCGTAGATCCATCCACTTTATCTGGCTTTACTTGTGAATCCTCATATTCATCTGATGAGTCATTTGACTCCAACTATAAACTGTTCAAAAATCAGAATGGTGAAGTATTTGCTAGATATGTTGGAACTAACTGCAGGAATGGTCCCCCTATGAAGAAAATCTGGGTTCCCAAAAGGTGCCTTGAAAGTCTTCAGGTGAATGTCCTCATGACACCACCTGTGGAGAATAAGAACCTCAGATCAAATTCTTCACATGGACCAAAGTCTTCATATGGATCCAAGTCCTCTTATGGATCAAATTCCTCACGTGGATCCAAGTCCTCATATGATCATCATCATGCTAATGCTTCTGTTTCGCAAGGAAAATCTAAGAGTTCTGATTATGTGCATTATTCTTCAAATCATTATGTTCATAAGTCCTCGAAGAATTTCTCTGCTTACTCATATGCCTATACTAATCCCTCTCCTGTGAAACGAAGCGCTTTGGCCTCAATGCCACCTTTCTCTTATGGAGCTCGCAGAATGATGAATTCTTTGCCACCCCTCCAGATGTGGGTGGTGAAGAAAAAGAACTAACCTCTTATGCAGGGTCAGGTCTCCAGACGAACTAAATCGTCTGAAGAATTTTCTGGAGACCTGAAATGCTTGAAAGGACGCAAGCTAATCATGAAGAAATGAATCATTCATTTCTCACGTCCTTATACTGCTATATATACATATGTTGCATTAACTGATGAATTTCTGTCTGATGAAATTGATGTTATATTCTTCACTATGAAGATATGTGTTCGTAAGATGCACTAATTCATCTGCAGGATGATTTACCCAAAGCTACTGAGTGGGTCCTCGACAGTGGATGTACTAATCACATGACTGGTGACAAGAGTTTACTGATGAACACTCCTTTATCTCCATCACATTTGAAGCATATCACCTACGCAGACAAAGGCAAAAGCAAGGTATTGGGTCTAGGTAGGGTTGCAATCTCAAAGGATCGACACATGGACAAAGTCATGCTTGTCGAGTCCCTCGGATTCAACCTCATGTCTGTCTCAATGCTTTGTGATCTTGATATGGTTGTTGTCTTTGGCAAATATCGCTGCTTAGTGCTCATGGAATCTGACAATTCCAAAGTCTTCTAAGGCTTTAGGAGAGGAGACTTGTACATTGTTGATTTCTCTGCAGGACCACAGCCTGCCACTTGTCTACTTGCAAAAGCTTCAGAAGGCTGGCTATGGCATCGGCGACTGGGTCATGCTGGCATGAGGAACTTACACATGCTCATGAAAAAGAAGCACGTCATTGGCATTGAGGGTGTCAAATTCCTCAAAGATCATCTTTGTGGGGCTTGTGAGGCTGGAAAGATGACCAGAGCCAAGCACCCCTCGAAGACTATCATGACTACCTCTCGTCCTTTTGAATTGCTTCATATGGATCTCTTTGGTCCTACTCATTATGCCACACTAACAATTGCAGCATCTCTATATGGCTTTGTCATTGTTGATGATTATTCTCGTTACACATGGGTGCATGTCATTTCTTACAAAACTGAAGTGCAGGAAGTCTTCAAACGATTTTCTTCGAGGGCTTCGACGAATTTCGGCGTGAAGATCAAGCATATACGTAGTGACAATGGGATTGAGTTCAAGAATACTGGTCTTGATGACTATCTTGATGAACTCGGTGTTACTCATGAGTTATCTACCCCATACACTCCTCAGTAGAATGGCGTCGTGGAGCGCAAGAACAGGACTCTTGTTGAGATGGCTCGCACTATGCTTGATGAATACAAGACACCTCGTCGCTTCTGGCCTGAAGCAATTGATACTGCATGCCACATTATCAACAGGGTATATCTTCACAAATTCTTCAGGAAGACCTCATATGAACTCCTCACTGACAAGAAACCCAATGTGAGTTATTTCAAAGTCTTCGGTGCTAAATGTTGGATTAGAGATCCCCATCACATTTCTAAATTTGCACCGAAAGCACATGAAGGTTTTATGCTTGGTTACGGAAAGGACTCGCACACGTACAGGGTCTTCAACACCTATCACAACAAGGTTGTTGAAACTGTAGATGTGCGGTTCGATGAAACTAATGGCTCGCAAAGAGAGCACCTACCTCCTGTGCTAGATGAAATGTCTCCTGAGGAATCCATCAAGCTAAAGGCTACTGAGGATGTTATTCCTACCGAAGAATCTGATGAAGAAGTCATTCCAGATCGTGAAGAAAATCATGCTGGTGCATCTGATGAAAATGGCTCTGAAGAAAATGCTGAGCCAAATCAAAGTCGTCAACCTGCTCATCCTCGCATTGCAAATGAAGTACAGATTGAGAGAATCATCAATGACATCAACGCACCAGGTCCTCTCACTCGCTCAAAAGCTTCACATTTGTCTAACTTTTGTGGGCATTTTGCTTTCGTCTCTATCACAGAGCCCACCAAAGTAGATGAGGCATTTCTGGAGCCTGAATGGATTCAAGCGATGCAAGAGGAATTACATCAATTCGAGCTAAACAATGTGTGGGAACTTGTCAAGCGACCAGACCCATGCAAGCACAATATCATTGGCACCAAATGGATCTACCACAACAAACAAGATGAAATGGCCTAGTAGTAAGGAACAAGGCTCGTCTTGTATCTCAAGGCTACACACAGGTTGAAGGAATTGATTTCGATGAAACTTTTGCACCTGTAGCTAGACTTCAGGCTATTCGCATATTGCTTGCCTATGCTAACCATCATAATATCATCTTATATCAAATGTATGTGAAAAGTGCATTCCTCAATGGTAAGCTTGAGGAAGAAGTATATGTTGCTCAACCCCCAGGTTTTGAAGATCCCAAGCATCCTGATCAAGTCTTCAGACTCAATAAGGCCCTCTATGGCCTCAAGCAGGCCCCTCGGGCGTGGTATGATACTCTGAAGGAATTCCTCATGAAGAAAGGCTTCAAACCCGGTTCATTCGACCCAACTCTTTTCACCAAAACATATGATGATGAATTATTCGTGTGCCAAATATATGTTGATGATATTATCTTTGGCTGTACTAACCAACGTTATACTGACGAATTTGCTTATATGATGAGTGAGGAATATCAAATGTCCATGATGGGAGAATTGAAATTCTTCTTAGGTCTTCAAATTCATCAACAACGCAATGGCATCTTCATTTCTCAAGAGAAATACCTCAAGGACGTTCTGAGGAAATTCGGTATGCAAGAATGCAAAGGCGTCAAAATCCCTATGCCCACAAATGGCCATCTATGCACCGATGAAAATGGTATAGACTTCGATAAAAAGGTATACCGCTCCATGATTGGCTCTTTACTATATCTATGTGCATCTAGGCCAGATATTATGCTTAGTGTTTGCATGTGTGCCCGTTTTCAAGCTACACCGAAGGAATCACACCATAAGGCTGTGAAACATATTCTTCAATATCTAGCTCACACTCCAACACTTGGATTATGGTATCCCAAGGGCTCGGCTTTTGATCTCATTGGATATTCAGACTCTGACTATGCTGGTGATCGTGTGGATCGCAAGTCAACATCAGGCACATGCCATTTCCTCGGACGATCTTTAGTATGTTGGTCCTCAAAGAAGCAGAACTGCATATCACTCTCTACTATTGAAGCTGAGTACATTGCTGCTGGTTCTTGCTGTGCTCAACTACTGTGGATGAAGCAAACCCTCAAGGACTACGGCATCAATGTGAAGAATGTGCCACTCTTCTGTGACAATGAGAGTGCCATCAAGATTGCGCATAACCCAGTTCAGCACTCGAAGACAAAGCACATCCAGATTCGTCATCATTTTCTTTGAGATCATGTGTTGAAGGGCGACATTTCTATTGATAAAGTGAAGTCTGAAGAACAGCTAG
This sequence comes from Thinopyrum elongatum, assembly GCA_011799875.1. Classification (NCBI taxonomy): domain Eukaryota; kingdom Viridiplantae; phylum Streptophyta; class Magnoliopsida; order Poales; family Poaceae; genus Thinopyrum; species Thinopyrum elongatum. The sequence continues at coordinate 264,482,356 of CM022297.1, forward strand.
CGGATATCTTCACCAAGCCCTTGGATGAGAAGAGATTTAGCAAGTTGCGGTGTGAGCTAAATATCTTAGAATCTTCTAATGTCCTTTGAAAAGGACACACATCCTAACACTTATGCAAATTGATGACTTAAATGTGCAACACATGAAGAAATGTTTTTCTTCAATCAATGAAGACTAACCCTCTAAGTGTGAGGAAATTAACGAAGAATTTGATTCTCAGAGCCCTACGACAATTATACGCGGCGTCTGAAATCATCATTCTTATACGGTGGGTCACGCCACCACAAAAAGTTGAAAATCTTCAAAAATTGAGTTTTTCTTCATTTTGCAAATTCTTCAAATTTTAAAATTCTTCAACTTTGCAAAGTCTTCACTCTTTCTGACTATGTTCTTCATTGACTATATATATATATATATATATATATATATATATATATATATATATATATATATATATATTTGAGTTTTCATGTCCTCTACAGCATTCACTTATTGCTAATTCTTCAAAATTGATTTTCTTCTAAGTGAATGTGATCGGACCCTTTCCCCCTCTATGCTAAACTCAACCCAGTCTGTTCACAAATTCTTCATGTGCGTTCTATTTGAAACCCGTTCAAAGTCTTCACTGTGTCCTTGACAGCTGAAGAATTTGCGAACGAAACATTAAAATATTCTTATCTGAATTTTCGGCTTTTGCCGCTCAAACCGTTCCATACCCCTCGATAAGATTTATCTATTCAACCATGATCTAACACGATCTCCACTTCACAGTACGTGGGTGACACATGTCGTTAGGATGAGAAGGGTCAGGGGCATGTTCGTCCATTTTCTTCGGACGAGCGGTTTTTTCACCTCGGCTATAAATACCCCTCACCCTCCTCAGATCTCATTTACCCCGCTCGATCTTACTCCCCTCGCTCGAGCTCTCAGACCTAGCACCGCCGCTACACTCCATCGTCGCCGGTGAGGAAGAGCTTCACTGCCTCAACCTCGTTGCCGTCGTACTCACGCCGGCCGCGGAAATCTTCACTCCGCCGCGGCCGTAGCTGTTTTCCATCGCCAAGTTAGGGCGTGGAATATCTGAACGGACGAGCTTCTCCACTGCTACCCTCAGTTTGTCATGTTCTTCGTCAAGGGTAAATAAAATCTATTTTTACTACCCATGTTGATTCTGATGATTTCCACAAAATCTTCAAAAGGTGTTTATTCTTCAAACTTCTTGTTATTAAACACCAACTTGCTTCTGTTCTTGATCTGTTTCTCTAAGCAACGTTTTTCTTCAAGATTCCTCAATTGTGTGGATTTTCAATCTATACAACTCTGGAACCTAAGTCAAAGAACGCTTAGTGAAATTCCTCAAGACACCCCTGGTCAAATTCCTCAAACTCGATACTTTTGAAAAACTTCTGAGAACGCATATGATCTCTCCAAATTCTTTGCACCTATATTCTGTTCACAGGTACACATGTCCGCTGCTGAATCTCTAGGTTCTCATCAACTTAACTCATTTGCAGCGTTCCTCGAAGAAAAGTTGCACACTTCCTCAGAAACATCCATTGTTCAAAATCCTCAAGTGAAGAAAATGGCTGATGGTAAAAGATCTCAGAAGGGAGGAAAGAGGCCAGAAACAAATACTGCTTTTGAGATCCCTGAAGACATCTATGATGAATATTGTACTCCTGATGAAGCAACTCATGGCAAGGAGAACAAAAATCAGCGCAAAGTGCGCATTCAGAAGATTGAGAGAAGATGGGCAAGAGAATGGAGGGAGTATCGATATGTGACTCCAAAGTACATGAAGAAATTCGCTGTTAACCCTCCATGCCCAAGACCTCCATTGGCTCCAGGCCAAGAAGCTGATCCCACAAGCATCAGAAGAGGTGAGGAATTTCCTCAGGAGTGGGCTAAGCGTCAAGCCAAGCTGGCCAAAGTGGCTAAAGAGGCAGTGAAGAAATTCAACGAAGAGTCTGCTGCTGCCACTGCTGAGGCCTCTGCTAGCAAGCCTAAGAAGGCTATGACAAAGAAACCAGCTGTCAAGACAAGTTCCTCAGCTGCAATGCCCTCACGGCCAAGCTCTTTAAAGCCCTCACGGCCTGATCCTCAAGCAACTTCTTCAAAAGCAGCTCCAACTCCCTCAGTTTTAGAGTCCTCAGCTGCTCCTGCAAAGTCCTCAGCACCTGTGCATCTTGCCACGTGCCAAAGGACTACTGGAATCTCAATTGCTTCTGGAGCCTCTGCAGGTTCCTCAGCTCCACCTCAGTCTTCAACAGCTCCGACCTTGCTGAAGAAAAAGGCCACTGCTGGACGAGGCACAAGGCCAAGTCCTCACAAGAAGCAGGTCACCTTTCAGGTTCCGTCAAGCGAAGACGAAGCTGATGATGAAGAATTAGCTGAGATCATCAGAGACCGACAACAAAGGGCCTCTAGTGCCAAAGGCAGTGTTGTGCCCCTCATGCTGGATCCAAGGAAGATCCTTGATTTCATCGATCTATGGCACAAGGATCCAAATACACCTTTGCCTGAATTAAACCTCACTCCTGGTCAAAGTCACATGTTGACGGCCTTCATTAATGAAGAGAAATGGAAATTTGAAAAGGCCAGGAAGGTGAAGAAGGCTCAGTACAAGAAGGAGCATTTTCTGAAGAACAATGTTGTGAAAATGTCTCCTGAAGAACTTGTGACTATGCAGGCTGAGATCAAAGCACTCAGTGATGAATTTCACGCATACCGTGCAGATTGGCTAGGTGCCAAAGTCAGATTCGTCAGAATGGCAAAGGGATTCACTCCAAATGTTGCAGCTTCATTGCAACCCAAATTTCCTCAAACTAACACATCTGCTTAGCCTACTAAAGAACATGCAAGTACTATTGATGAAAATCAGACTGTTGAAGAAAATGAAAGCGCCAGGGCTGATGAAGAAATTCCAGTCTCTGAAGAAAATGCCAGGGCAACCACCAATGTTGTGCCTGAGGAGCAAACCAGGCTAGTTGATACATCTGCTACTGTGCCTGAGGAATCTGAACAAGCCAGGGCAACTGCATCAGTTGTGCCTGAAGAAATTCAACCAATTTTATCTGCTCCTCCTGCAAAGTCATCACAGATGAAAGATGTCCTTCCTTCTGCATCAGAAGTGAAGAAGACCAAAGCCGCAGAGAAGGCTTTGGTGAAGAAAAGGAAAGCATCTGCCTCCTCAGAGTCTTCAGCTCCTAAGAAAGTGAAGACTTTGACGAGCTCAACTGAAAACCCAATTGATGATGTTCCAATATCAAGCATGCCATCAAAGGAGATTATTCCCTTTGGTGAGGAATATGCAATTCCAAGTGAATCTGATGAAGAAGATCCTTCTGCTGCTTCGACAGAGCAGTTGGATGGAGACATTGAAATGGACAATATCACTTCAACTCCGCTGGTATCATCGCCCATGCCTCAGTTCAGAGCTGAAGAGGCAGGCGTTGAGGAAATTGATGATAAAGATGAGGATGTGGATATTGGGTCTACAACTCCTATTCTGAATGATGACTTTTGGGAAAGTCATCACCCCAATTCACCTCTGACAACACCACTACATCAAGTTCCTCTGTCCCCTGTGCCAACTGAAGAAATTCATACGGGCTCTGATGGACCTCAATCTTCACTTCAATCTATTCCTGAAGAAGTTCCAGCCGCTAGTGCTAAAGAAATGGAGAACAAGGCTGCTGCAGATACAGCTACTGAAATTCCTCAGCCTTTGGCTCCAGTGGCTATACCTCAAGAGGCTGTGAAGACTTCAACTATAAACCTTCAGCCCAAGCCACAGAACCCTCACTCCAAGAAGCAGAAGTTCAATGCTGAAGATTTCTTCAATGAGCACATATTCTTCACTGACTACAATCCCTATGACTCTGCTAAACTTCGTCGCAAGCGCTTCTCGACTGCTAGCCAGATGAACTTCTATTCCTCACTGTTGTTTCATAAGGATAAGATCTTTGACCATGAGCAAATTCCTCATGTGGATATGGAATCGCTTCCTTGCTTCCATCCAGTCCTCAGTGTTCTTCATGACGCTGGGCTGCTTAACTTCTGCACTGACATCTGCGACTGGAATGAAGAACTCATTCTTCAATTCTACGCCACACTGCATATCACTGGAAATGTTGAAGATGTGAATTCATGGGTGCTAGACTGGATGACCAAAAATACACATTACAAAGCACCGGCCTCTGAATTGCTTCACGTCGTTCCAGTCAGTCCTCCCACTGAAGGTGCTAGGCTCATCTATGAGGAACCTGAACTCTCAAATCATTTGATGCAAGTGCTGATGAAGCCTTTGAAGGCTAGCCAAGCTCCAAGGACCACCTTCCTTGTGAAGGAATTGCTCTATGTGCCAAGGACGATATATCACATATTGACCAAAACCCTCAGTCCAATCAAGGGCCACAACTCTGATGAAGAAGAGGTTGTTGGCATCATGAAGAATCTGCTGTTCAACATGATACATGGCATTCCCATTAACTACCATGATTTCTTCATGAGGACTTTGGCCAATGCTGCTCTGTCACCTTTTGAGTTGAAGCCTTACGCTCCCTGGATCATGAAGTTCATCAGATCAAGGTCTTTAATTCATTATAAGGCTGACTTTCAAAATCATCTCAGCTATTTGCCCCCTATTGAAGTCCTCAAACAGACTATTTCCTCGGCTGATGGGAAGGGCAAGGCTGCTGTTATAGATGAAGGCACTCGTCCATTGGATGGACAATTTCGCAAAGCTACTTCATATTCCACCAATGATGACTCTGCAACACAAGATTCTGCTGCCAAAGCTTCAGAACATAATCCTCAAGCCATAGCTCCGCGTGTGATGACTGATCGTGAACTTCTCCTTAGTCTTCATCAGAAAGTTGATCGAAATCACAAGTGGATCAAGCGTCAGTTTGGTGCAATTCTTCAGAACATGACAGTCACTCAAAACACTGTGAAGAAGAATCACTACTACTTGCATGAAGTCTTTGACCGCACTTGGGCTATTCTGTCTAATCTTTATAGTATTGAAGATCTCAAGGAGATGGGATTCCAACAGGACTTTGACTGGTCTCAGCCACCTTCGAAGAAGTTCAAGAAGGTCAAAGTTCTTCAGCTTGTTGCCAGTTCATATTCTTCATCGTGCGAGACGGATGAAGCTGAAGACTTGAACGACACTGCGGCAGGCCCTACTCCAACGGACGACCCCAACAACGCTGGCGCTCCTCCATCGACATCATGATGATATTCTTTAGGGGCGTTAGTCCTCATGTTTCGTCCCTTTTGGTCACTCGATGACAAAGGGGGAGAAATTTGAGTTAGTCTTCAAGCGGGTCTCTATATATGGGCAATTTTTGCTAAGTTACAACTCTCGTTCTTCTGAAGCATTTGTTGGATCGAGTTGTAAACTTAAGTCCTATGGTGGTCTGATACTTTTGAACTGCTTTCTGGATGCTTATTTCCTCAAGTACCTTAATGCTCGCATGCTGAATTTCGTCAGACACCATATTTCATCATGCATTTCAAATTCTTCATATCATATGTTAAATGCGTGTATGAATTACAAGATATAGGGGGAGATCTCCATGATATTACTCTACAATGTGCATTTGCTATTCAAAGCAAATTCCTCAAATATGCACATCTTCAGGAGGAGTTCTTCTATATCTTGCAATCATATTCCTCATTATCAGTATTTACACTTCATATGTTTATCCCCGTTGAAAACTTAACCTATATTGTCATCAATCACCAAAAAGGGGGAGATTGTAAGTGCATCTAGTGCCCCTTAGTGATTTTGGTGTATTGAAGACTTATAGGTTAAGGGACTAATGCATTTTTGAGTGTACACAGGTTCTATAAGTCTATGAGGAGTTTGATATTTACGATGAAAGTTGACCCCTAAAAATGAATGTCTTCAGTTGAAGACTTTGGTTTTCTTGAAGACTTTGAAAGTGAAGAAATTGGTGTGACCTTAAAGACTTGATATTGATGCGAGGATTATGAAGCGTGAAGACTTTTGTGTTCATAGTTTTGTTTTCCCTTTCTTGAGTCATAGGAAACACCGTACTGTTAAAGGGGGTCAAGGTAAAACTAAGGAAAAGTTTCCAAGTGATGCTCAACTCAAATCCTACACCTACCCAATCCTTTCGAGTGAAGTCATTGGAAATCTCATACAGTTCAGTCAAATTCTTCAGTGACAGAGATGAAGTTCTTCTGTTCTCTGAGGAATTTGTTCTGACTGAGGAGTTAGGAATTCGCCAGTGCGGATTGCCTACAAGTGAGGAACATGATAGCCCTGAGGAATTTGATACTCAAATTTCCGACCGTTGCTGTGCTACGCGCCAGCTGTCCAAATATCCTACCCACCTAACGGTCATATCATTGAAGGGCATTTATGTCTTATCATGTCGGGCTGCTCCCTAGGCTATAAATAGCCGCCCCCTACAACCACCAGTTGGTTGGCTGCTCCGAGAGATAGATTGACACTTGTCATTTAGAGCATCCCATCCTCCGAGGACTTTGAGCGAAAATCATCAAGTGAGGAAAAACCCAAAAACCCAAACACCTACAAACCCAAAGTGATTGAGCATCACTGAAGAGATTGTTCCTGTGTGGAACCGACGCTTGTTACCTTTGAGGACTGTGCATCCTCCAGACGGTTAGGCGTCATGGTCTAGAGCATCCAAGAGGAATTGTGGATCGCCGAGTGACCGAGTCTGTGAAGGTTTGGAAGTCACTTGTGAAGACTTACCATGAGTGAATGGGCGAGGTCTGTGTGACCTTAGCTCAAGGAGAATATGGTGAGGACTGTGTGTCTGGGACTTTGTGTCCTCAGGTTTAAATACCTAGCCGCTCCAACCAGACGTACAACTATCACAGCAGTTGGAACTGGTCTACCAAATCATTGTCTTCACCGAGCTACTGGTTCTATTTCCTCAACCCTTTCATTTCCTCATTCATGTGTTGTTTTTCTTGATCGTTCTGTGTGAAGACTTTGACTAAAGACTTTCTCAATTTCCGCAATCATATTTCTTCAGTCACATAGTCTTCAGCCTGCTTATCCTGTGTTTCACGCTACCTGTACTCTGTGCCTATTTCATTTCATCATGATGACTGTACTTATGCCATGTTATGATTGCATCTGAGTACTTATTCCGCTGCTAAGCAGTTCGTGACTTAGGAATTTCCTCACCTTGAAATTCCTCAGTGACGAATTTGTAAAAATCGCCTATTCACCCCCCCTCTAGTCGATATAACGCACTTTCAGGTCCTAATGGAAACTAAGGGATATTAAGGTCTCCTTTTAATAGAGAACCAGACCAAAGCATTAGCACTTAGTGAATACATGAACTCCTCAAACTACGGTCATCACCGGGAAGTGTCCCGACTATTGTCACTCCGGGGTTGCCGGATCATAACACATAGTAGGTGACTATAACTTGCAAGATAGGATCAAGAACACAAATATATTTATGAAAACATAATAGGTTCAGATCTGAAATCATGGCACTCAGGCCCTAGTGACAAGCATTAAGCATAGAAAAGTCATAGCAACATCAATCTTAGAACATAGTGGATACTAGGGATCAAACCCTAACAAAACTAACTCGATTACATGATAAATCTCATCCAACCCATCACCGTCCAGCAAGCCTACGATGGAATTACTCACGCACGACGGTGAGCATCATGAAATTGGTGATGGAGGAAGGTTAGTGATGATAATGGCGACGATTTCCCCTCTACGGAGCCCCGAACGGACCCCAGATCTGGCCTCCCAATGAAGAACAGGAGGTGACGGCGGCTCCGTATCGTAAAGCGCGATGAATCCTTCTCTCTGATTTTTTTCTCCCCGAACGTGAATATATGGAGTTGGAGTTGAGGTCGGTGGAGCTTCGTGGGACCCACAAGTCAGGGGGGCGCGCCCAAGGGGGTAGGGCGCGCCCCCCACACTTGTGGATAGGTGGTGGGTCCCGCTCAGTTGATTCTTTCACCAATATTTTTTATTTATTCCAAAAATATTCTTCGTGAAGTTTCTGGTCATTCCGAGAACTTTTATTTCTGCACAAAAATAACACCATGGCAATTCTGCTGAAAACAGCGTCAGTCCGGGTTAGTTCCATTCAAATCATGCAAATTAGAGTCCAAAACAAGGGCAAAAGAGTTTGGAAAAGTAGATACGATGGAGACGTATCATGATCCAGGAGTGGATCACTGGACAGCGGTCAAAATTATCCTTAGTTACCTAAGAAGACTAAGAAATCTTTCTCGGTTATGGAGGTGATAAAGAGTTTGTCGTAAAGGGTTACGTCGACGCAAGCTTTGACACCAATTCAGATGACTCTGAGTCTCAATCTGGATACATATTGAAAGTGGGAGCAATTAGCTAGAGTAGAGCATTGTAGACATAGAAATTTGCAAAATACATACGGATCTGAATGTGGCAGACCTGTTGACTAAACCTCTCTCACAAGCAAAACATGATCACACCTTAGTACTCTTTGGGTATTAATCACATGGCGATGTGAACTAGATTATTGACTAGTAAACTCTTTGGGTGTTAGTCACATGGCGATGTGAACTATGGGTGTTAATCACATAGCGATGTGAACTAGATTATTGACTCTAGTGCAAGTGGGAGACTGATGGAAATATGCCCTAGAGGCAATAATAAAGTTGTTATTATTATATTTCCTTATTCATGATAAAGGTTTATTATTCATGCTAGAATTGTATTGGCCGGAAACTTAAATACATGTGTGAATACATAAACAAACACCATGTCCCTAGTGAGCCTCTACTAGACTAGCTCGTTGATCAAAGATGGTTAAGGTTTCCTAACCATAGACATGAGTTGTCATTTGATAACGGGATCACATCATTAGGAGAATGATGTGATGGACAAGACCCAACCATTAGCATAGCATATGATCGTTCAGTTTATTGCTACTGCTTTCTTAATGTCAAATACATGTTTCTTCGACCATGAGATCATGCAACTCCCGGATACCGGAGGAATACCTTGTGTGCTATCAAACGTCGCAACATAACTGGGTGATCATAAAGATTCTCTACAGGTATCTCCGAAGGTGTCTGTTGAGTTGGCGTGAATCGAGATTGGGATTTGTCACGCCGTGTATCGGAGAGGTATCTCTGGGCCCTCTCGGTAATACACATCATAAGAAGCTTGCAAGCAAAGTAACTAAGGAGTTAGTTACAAGATGATGTATTACGGGACGAGTAAAGAGACTTGCCGGTAACGAGATTGAATTAAGTATGGAGATACCGACGATCGAATCTCGGGCAAGTAACATACCGACAGACAAAGGGAATTACGTATGCTGTCATAAGGTTCGACCGATAAAGATCTTCGTAGAATATGTAGGAACTAATATGGACATCCAGGTCCCGCTATTGGTTATTGACCGGAGAGGTGTCTCGGTCATGTCTACATCATTCTCGAACCCGTAGGGTCCGCACGCTTAACGTTCATTGACGATATAGTATTATATGAGTTATGTGAGTTGATGACCGAATGTTGTTTGGAGTCTCAGATGAGATCACGGACATGACGAGGAGCTCCGGAATGGTTCGGAGGTAAAGATTGATATATAGGACGATACTATTTGGTCACCAAAAAGGTTTCAGAATGTACCGGGTATTTATCGGAGTGCCGAAAGGGGTTCCGGGAGGCCACCGGTTAGTGGTGGGCCTTATGGGCCAAAGGGGGGAGCACACCAGCCCACAAGGGGATGGCGCGCCCCTCCACCCCCTTCCCATGCACCAAAGAGGGAGGGAAGGAAGGGGGAGGCGCCCTAAGGCAGCCAGCCCCCCTTTCCTTTCCCCCATGTTCAAATATAGAAGGGGGGCGGCTAGGCAGGCCTCTAGGGCAGCCGCCGACCACTTGGGGGCACGCTAGGGCTGCCTCCTCTCCCCCCTCCACCTATATATATGTGTGGAGGGAGAGGGGCAACACACACCACGATTCCCTAGCCGTGTGCAGCACACCTCTCCCTCTAGGTCGTCCTCGGTCATATTTTCATAGTGCTCGGCGAAGCCCTGCGAAGATAGTTGCATCACCACCATCACCACACCGTCGTGCTGCCGGAACTCATCTATTACTTTGCCTGTCTTGCTGGATCAAGAAGGCGAGGATGTCATCGAGCTGAACGTGTGCTGAACGCGGAGGTGCCGTACGTTCAGTACTTGATCGGGTGGATCGTGAAGGTGTACGACTACATCAACCGCGTTGATAAACGCTTCCGCTTAACGGTCTAAGAGGGTACGTAGACACACTATCCCCTCTCATAGCTATGCATCTCCATGGATAGATCCTGCGTGTGCGTAGAATTTTTTTTGTTTTCCATGCAATGTTCCCCAACAATATAATACTAATATGAATTTAGAATGAGTTCACAAGAGTACCTAAAGTGGTGATTTTCTTTTGTTATACTAACGGAGCTTACGAGTTTTTTGTTGAGTTTTGTGTTATGAAGTTTTCAAGTTTTGGGTAAATTTTTGATGGAATATAGAATAAGGAGTGTCAAGAGCCTAAGCTTGGGGATGCCCAAGGCACCCCAAGGAAATATTCAAGGACAACCAAGCATCTAATCTTGGGGATGCCCCAGATGGCATCCCCTCTTTTGTCTTCAATACACCGGTACATAACTTGAGGCTATATTTTTATTCACTACATGATATGTGTTTTGCTTGGAGCGTCTTGTAATATATGAGTCTTTGCTTTATTTGCTTTTTAGTTTGCCACAATCTTCCTTGCTGTACACACCTTTTGAGAGGGACACACATTAATCGTGAATTTATTAGAATGCTCTAGTGCTTCACTTATATCTTTTTAGAGCACAGCAGTGGTTTTATTTTGAAGAAATTGATGAACTCTCATGATTCACTTATATTATTTTGAGAGTCTTAAAAATAGTATGGCAATTTGCTTAGGCTATGAATTTAGTCCTAATATGATGGGTATTCAAGAGGGATATAATAAAAACTTTCATGAAGATCATTGAATATATGAGAAGTTTGATTCCTTGCATTTGTTTTGAGATATGAAGATGGTGATATTAGAGTCTTGCTAGTGAGTAATTGTGGATTAGTAGAAATACTTGTGTTAAGGTTTGTGATTCCCTAACCATGCACATATGGTCTCTCGTTATGCAATGAAGTTGGAGCATGATTTATTTTTGATTGTCCTCCTTATGAGTGGCGGTCGGGGACGAGCAATGGTCTTTTCCTACCAATCTATACCCCATACGTATTAGTACTTTGTTTCGAGGGCTAATAATTTTTTTCAATAAGTATGTGAGTTCTTTATGACTAATGTTGAGTCCATGGATTATACGCACTCTCACCTTTCCATCATTGCTAGCCTCTTCAGTATCGTGCATTACCCTTTCTCACCTTGAGAGTTGGTGTAAACTTCGCCGGTGCATCCAAACCCCATGATATGATACGCTCTTTCACACATAAGCCACCTTATATCTTCCTCAAAACAGCCACCATACCTACCTATTATGGCATTTCCATAGCCATTCTGAGATATATTGCCATGCAACTTCCACCGTTCCATTTTATTATGACACACACCATCATTGTCATATTGCTTTGCATGATCATATAGTTGGCATAGTATTTGTGTCTTGGCCGCCGTTCATATTTTTCATACATGTCATGCTAGATCATTGCACATCCCGGTACACCGCCGGAGACATTCATATAGAGTCATATACTTGTTCTAGTATCGAGTTGTAATTCTTGAGCTGTAAGTAAATAAAAGTGTGATGATCATCATTATTAGAGAATTGTCCCATGCGAGGAAAGGATGATGGAGACTATGATTCCCCCACAAGTCGGGATGAGGCTCTGGACTTAAAAAAATAAAAAGAGGCAAAATAAAAAAGAGAGGCCAAAGAGCCCAAAAAGAAAAAAAGAGAAAAAATGAGAGAAAAAGAGAGAAGGGACAATGTTACTATCCTTTTTCCACACTTGTGCTTCAAAGTAGCACCATGTTCTTCATATAGAGAGTCTTCTATTTTGTCACTTTCATATATTACTAGTGGGAATTTTTCATTATAGAAGTTGGCTTGTATATTCCAATGATGGGCTTCCTCAAAATGCCCTAGGTCTTCGTGAGCAAGCGAGTTGGATGCACACCCACTTAGTTTTCTTTTCAGCTTTCATACACTTATAGCTCTAGTGCATCCGTTGCATAGCAAGATTATATGATTTTGTAGGGATAACTTTCTTTAGCCATGATATTTTGAGAAGACACGATTGCTTTATTAGTATGCTTGAAGTATTATTGTTTTTATGTCAATATTAAACTTTTGTTTTGAATCTTACGGATCTGAATATTCATGCCACATAGAAGAAAGATTACTTGATAAACATGTTAGGTAGCATTCCACATCAAAATTTCTATTTTTATCATTTACCTACTCGAGAACGAGCAGGAATTAAGCTTGGGGATGCTTGATACGTCTCCAACGTATCTATAATTTTTGATTGTTCCATGCTATTATATTATCCATCTTGGATGTTTTATATGCATTGTGGTGCTATTTTATATCATTTTTTGGGACTAACTAATTAACCCAGTGCCAAGTGCCAGTTGCTGTTTTTTCCTTGTTTTTGGTTTTTTACAGAAAATCAATACCAAACGGAGTCCGAATGGAATGCAACTTTTTGAGGATTTTTCTTGGACCAGAAGACATCCACGAAGCTTCGGGAGGAGGCCAGAAGAGCCACGAGGAGGCCACAAGCCTGCTGGCCGCGCCTTGGGGGCACCCTCAGGGCTTGTGGGCCCCTCGGGACTCTCCTAACCCTAATTCCAGCTCTATAGATACCCAAATATTCCCCCTACACCAGGGGGCACACCAAAAGTACTTTTCCATCACCGCAAGCTTTTGTTCTCGTGAGATCCCATCTTGGGGCCTTTTTCGGCACTCTGCCGGAGGGGGATTCGATCACGAAGGGCCTCTTCATCAACCTTGCTGCCCTTTCGATGATGTATGAGTAGTTTACCACAGACCTACGGGTCCATAGCTAGTAGCTAGATGGCTTCTTATCTCTCTTTGATCTTCAATACAATGTTCTCCTCGATGTTCTTGGAGTTTTATTCGATGTAATCTTCTTTTGCGGTGCGTTTGTTGAGATCCGATGAATTGTGGATTTATGATCAGATTATCTATGAATATTATTTGAGTCTTCTCTGAACTCTTTTATGCATGATTAAGATAGCTTTGTATTTCTCTCTGATCTATTGATTTGGTTTGGCCAACTAGATTGATTTATCTTGCAATGGGAGAGGTGCTTTGTGATGGGTTCAATCTTGCGGTGTCCTCACCCAGTGACAGAAGGGTAGCGAGGCACGTATTTGTATTGTTTCCATTAAGGATAAAAAGATGGGGTTCACACCATATTGCTTGGATCTATCCCTCTACATCATGCCATCTTGCTTAAGGCGTTACTCCGTTCTTGTTAACTTAATACACTAGATGCATGCTGGATAGCGGTCGATGTGTGGAGTAATAGTAGTAGATGCACGCAGGAGTCGGTTTACTTGCCATGAACATGATGCCTATATTCATGATCATTGCCTTAGATATCGTCATAACTATGTGCTTTTCTATCAATTGCTCAACAGTAATTTGTTTACCTACCGCATGCGTTCTTTCAAGAGAGAAGCCTCTAGTGAAACCTATGGCCCCCGGGTCTATTTACCATCATATTATCTCCAGATCTATAAAACCAAAACACAAAAATACCTTGCTGCAATTTATGTACCTTTACTTTATTTTGCACTTTTACTTATCTTTTATACCCATCTCTATCAGATCTCATCTTTGCAATTAATGGTGAAGGGATTGACAACCCCTTTTATCGCGTTGGGTGCAAGTATTTGTTTGTTTGTGTAGGTGCAATTATTGGAGACTTGGGTGTTCCTCCTACTGGATTGATACCTTGGTTCTCAAACTGAGGGAAATACTTATCTCTACTTTGTTGTATCACCCTTTCCTCTTCAAGGGAAAAACCAATGCAAGCTCAAGAAGTAGCAGGCAGCTTAGAGCCAACTGATGGAAATATGCCCTAGAGGCAATAATAAAAGTCGTTATTATTATATTTCCTTATTCATGATAAAGGTTTATTATTCATGCTAGAATTGTATTGATCGAAAACTTAAATACATGTGTGGATGCATAAACAAATACCGTGTCCCTAGTGAGCCTCTACTAGACTAGCTCATTGATCAAAAGATGGTTAAGGTTTACTAACCATAGACATGTGTTGTCACTTGATAACGGGATCACATCATTAGGAGAATGATGTGATGGACAAGACACATCCGTTAGCTTAGCATATGATCGTTCAGTTTATTGCTATTGCTTTATTAATGTCAAATACATATTCCTTCGACTATGAGATCCTGCAACTCCTGGATACTGGAGGAATACCTTGTGTGCAATCAAACGTCACAACATAACTGGGTGATCATAAATATGCTCTACAGGTATCTTCGAAGGTGTTTGTTGAGTTGGCATAGATCGAGATTAGGATTTGTCACTGTGTGTATCGGAGAGGTATCTCTGGGCCCTCTCGGTAATACACATCACAAGAAGCTTGCAAGCAAAGTGACTAAGGAGTTAGTTACAAGATGATGTATTACGGAACGAGTAAAGAGACTTGTCGGTAACGAGATTGAACTAGGTATGAAGATACCCATGATCGAATCTCGGGCAAGTAACATACCGATAGACAAAGGGAATTACGTATGCTGTCATAAGGTTCGACCGATAAAGATCTTCATAGAATATGTAGGAACCAATATGGGCATCCATGTTCCGCTATTGGTTATTAACCAGAGAAGTGTCTCGGTCATGTCTACATAGTTCTCGAACCCGTAGAGTCCGCACGCTTAACGTTCATTGACGATATAGTGTTATATGAGTTATGTGATTTGGTGACCGAATGTTGTTCGGAGACCCATATGAGATCACAGACATGACGAGGAGCTCCAGAATGGTTCGGAGGTAAAGATTGATATATAGGACGATGCTATTTGGACACCGGAAAGGTTTCGGGTTGTACCGGATAACCATCGGATCACCGGAAGGGGTTTTGGGAGGCCCCGGGAGGTCTATGGGCCTAATGGGCCAAGGGGAGGCACATACCAGCCCACAAGGGGGCTGGCGCGCCCTTTCCCTGGCCGCCAGCCCTAGGGGAAGGAAAGGGGGGGTGTCGGTGTCAAAACCGGTAGATCTCGGGGTAGGGGGTCCCGAGCTGTGGATTCTTGGATCAATGGCAACAGGAACGAAGGAGACGATGTTTTACCCAGGTTCGGGCCCTCTTGATGGAGGTAAAACCCTACGTCCTACTCTTGTTTATATTGATGAAGTATCAAGGTACAGAGTTGATCTACCTCGAGATCATATGATGTGGTCTAAACCCTAGAGGTATGATGAGTAATGTCATGATAATCTGTCTATCAACTAGCCTAGCCTTGCCTTATATAATGTACCGGAGGCCTAGGATAACAAGAGTCCTAGTCGGCTACGTCAGTGGAGAGGAGTCCTTGTCTTGATCACCAAGTCTTGTCCTTGCCTTTAAGATCGCTAGCTTTCGGCTTCACCCAGTCTGAGGTACTAACTCGGATGACCCGGTAGTAACAATCACAGAGGTGCTCCCTTTACCGCCTAGCCGAACAATCGGGAACGTAGGGGTAAGCATAGGAGCCAGGCAACCCAGCTTGGCCAAAATCTTAAGTCAAATTGATGCATATTTATGGCTTTATAACGATGATTACGGAAGGCAGCCCTCATATATTAAATACAAACGCCGATGATATGTTTATTTTGACTCCGTTGCGACCATTTATCAGTTGAAAGTGGCCCATCGTCGGCTTCCACCCCCTTGTAGATGCTACGCAGGGTGTTTCTGCAATAACAAAACAACCCTTAGCCGACGTCTCGGTGCCCGAAGGCGGTTGTGTTAGCGGAAATAAGGCAATCAGATATGCGGGCTTTATAACTTTCACTTAGTCATAGGAGCTTAAAGATGGGAGGCTAGTTACCAGCCCCCGGTTAGTGTTCGGCGACAGCCGAGGCCAAGCCTGTCATTTAACACGGGTGACCTCTATCGATCTTATAGTTTAACACAGTCATCGGATCGTTGATGAGTTTGCACTTATTGTGACAGTCAGTTTTCGGCTTTCTCCACTGAGGCGCTTAACCATGCGAGCTGGAAGCACAATCGCAGTGGTTCTCCCTTCGCACACCTAGCCGAACAAAGCAGAGCGTAGGAGGCAAGTACAGGAGCCGGGCAACCCAACTATTGACCGAAGACACAATTCGAAACTGATGCATATAAAGCAATATCCGAGAATGTTTTGCCGAGGAGTCCATGGAATACCTTGGCTTTTGGTGGGTTCGGCTCTAGCCGCAGCCCCCCGTTGATATTGCCGAAGCTTTAAATGTGTCCGGCGTTGTATTGTGAGACTTATGCTGGAAACACACAAATAGGTTAAAAGTGCCATAAGCATGGAAAACCAAAAAACTTTAGTAAAAACTTTACATCCGAAGTAAAAACAAGTTTTTTATGCCAATCCGAAATTGGTCTTAAAAAAATTTGTGCTTCTGTCGTGCTTAAACATGACACATCCGATCTCTAAACTTCAAGTAGGTCAGCCTTCGGCTTCAACCTCCTTGTCCCGAAGGCGGAGTGCTTCTCCAAGGCCAGTTTAGCGAACTAAACTCAAGCGGGTTTTAGAGAGAAGCCAGGCTATCCGGCTATTGACCACACACTCGGGTCGAAAAAGGAGTGGTAGAAAAAGATTTTGCAACGACTGAGAAGAAAAACATTCATTATAAAATGGCTCGTATAAATTTAAGAGCCCCCAGTTAACCTATGACAGGAAGTGTTTTTAACAAACAATGCATGTGAGCATGGTCGAACCGAACACAAATTAAAAATGTAAAAACTTTGAGCATGAAAGCGACTTAGCTGGTTAATGTGTTCGGCGTTGATGATGTGGGCCAAGCTTGCGGCGGGTCGAGGTCCCAGCCCCCAAGCCGGTCCCGAGGTGCCCGAGTGAAGAGCTCAGCTCGATGAAGTGGCGATGCCGCACGATCGATGTGGCGAGCCGAAGCCCCTGGTCCAGCCGAGGTGACAAAAACCCTCATGACCGAGGTGACGAAGAGCTCGGCGGAAAAAAGAAGTGTTTAACAATCAACGTTTGAACGAACACCATTTTTTGTTTAAAACAAATATAATGTTTGGTTGAACTGAACAAGAAATAAAATAAAAAAAAATTAAAAGAAAAAAACTGAGCATGGAGGCGACTTAGCTGGTTAATGTGCTCGGTATTGTTGACGAGGTCCGAGCTCGTGGCGGGACAAAGACGTAGTCCGCAGCCTAGCCAAGGTCCCAGCCCCCAAGCCCAAGGTAACCGAGCGAGGAGTTCGGCTTGATGAGGTGGTGATGCCGCACGGTCGATGTGGCGAGGCGAAGCCCCCGGTCCAGCTAACGTGACGAAGCTGGTCGGCTGGTGACGCCGAAGTCACCGGAGTAGGTTGATGAAGAGATGGCGAAGCCCCCGTCTAGCCGAGGTGACGGGGCAGGTCGGTAGTATGATGTTTGCAGCCCCATGCCGGCCGATGTGTCGAAGCAGGTCGGCGTGGTGGACACCTGCTTGGTCAGCCGGATTAGTATTTGGGATTTCTTCGGAATCGTCCTCCGGTACTATGGTGCGAGGGGCGAGTCCGGCCAGGGTTGACTCCTGATGTTCGGACGCCGAAGTCGTATCCAGGATTGAAGCTGGATAAGGGATAAGAGAGGCGAGTCCGACCGGAATTGACTCCCGATCGTCGGACACAGAGGTCACATCCAAGCTTGAAGAAGCAGTAGTGCGGCGATGCCGTCGCGGGCCGGATCTTGTGACGCGGTCGATGCCCGCTTGATGAAGTGACCATACAGCGATGCCGGTGTGCCCGCTCCGTATAATTCATGGGGCGACAATGTTGGTGATGATTTACCCTTCACGATGCCGAACTCTTGTTCGGCTTGCCGAGATAATGATCCGAAGAGGTTGAGTTCGGCTCGATGAAGCGACGACCCGTCTGGCGCAGGTCGGCAACCGTGCAGCAACGTTGTCAGGCTGGTTTCACACCGGCGCAACGGTGAAGGTTACCTCCGAAAAGGAGCAAAATTTGTGAGCATGTGTTCGGAAATAAAACACAATACCCTAGAAAGAGATTCCTCCAAAAAGGTTGTCCAATATCCCGTTCATGAAGAAAGATGAACTCGGGTCGGATTCGAATTCGCGCAGAAAACAAATAAAAAAATTGATGCGCTCATTGGAGGTTTCCCGGAGTTTGAACGGTCGGATCGAGCTGAAATTTTGAGGGGTGATTGATATGGTAATTCCGCAGCCGATCAATGGTTGGATCTTCCAAATGACATCCGAGCTGGGCGCTGGACTCCTCGCCCTAAACTAGTCCAGATTCCCGTCCAGATTTGACAGGGCTCCAGTATATCGTAGATCGCCGGAGATTCCTCGATCGGAACGCGACGAAATTTTACAGGGTTGTTATATACACAATTCCACACTATTTCACCAAAGCAATTGTCAAAGCAACACCCGAGGAAGCGGCAACGGCGAATACAAATTCGCTGTATAGAAAAACAGCACTGTCGCCCGAGGACAATGTTGAAGTTGAGCCCCCGAACTATCTGGATGATTCCTCCACGATCTTGATAGAGATTGGAGTTGATGTTGATGAAGGACCTCATCCGATCATGACGATCTGAGGCGGAGCGCAGTCCTCAGTTGAGCCAAGGTGACCAGTCGAGCCGGCGGTGAATATGCCGACGTCGCAGTTGATCTGCAGGCAAGCCATTGATCCATTGCCGACCACACAGCTAAACTCTCAATGAAAGCACCATTGTCGGTGTCAAAACCAGTAGATCTTGGGGTAGGGGGCGTCGAGCTGTGGATTCTTGGATCAATGGTAACAGGAATGAAGGAGACGATGTTTTACCCAGGTTCGGGCCCTCTTGATGGAGGTAAAACCCTACGTCCTGCTCTTGTTTATATTGATGAAGTATCAAGGTACAGAGTTGATCTACCTCGAGATCATATGTTGTGGTCTAAACCCTAGAGGTATGATGAGTAATGTCATGATAATCTGTCTATCAACTAGCCTAGCCTCGGCTTATATAATGTACCGGAGGCCTAGGATAACAAGAGTCCTAGTCGGCTACATCGGTGGAGTGGAGTCCTTGTCTTGATCACCAAGTCTTGTGTAATCTTCCTCGTATATGTCATCGGCTGTCTGAACTAGCCCATTAGTGAATCGCCATGGGGGTCCTCGGCCCAACCCACTGGTCGGGAGACGACGTGGTGAGTACCCCTTAGTCCAGGACACCGTCAGGGGGGTTGGCCCCTCCTGCCTTTCCCTCCTCATGAGAGAAAGGAAAGGGGGGGCGCCACCTCCCCCTGCCTTCCTCCCGTGCGCCAACAAGGAGGGGGGGCGGCTAGGGCAGGAGCCCAAGGGGGGTTTGGCCACCCTTAGGGCGCCTCTTGACTGTCTCCCCTCTCCCCCACCTATATATATGAGGGAGGGGGAGCCACACATAGCCTATGATAATCTCTTAGCCGTGTGCGGTGCCCCTCTCCATAGTTTCGTCCCTCGGTCATATTTTCGGAGTGATTAGTTGAAGCCCTGTGGAGATAGCATCACCACCACCGTCACCACACCGTCGTGCTACCGGAACTCATCTACTACTTTGTCTGTCTTGCTGGATCAAGACGGCGAGGACGTCACCGAGCTGAACGTGTGCTGAACGCGGAGGTGTCGTACGTTCGGTACTTGATCGGTTGGATCGCGAAGAAGTTTGACTACATCAACCGCGTTAATAAACGCTTCCACTTACAGTCTATGAGGGTACGTAGACACACTCGCCCCTCTCGTTGCTATGCATCTCCATGGATAGATCTTGCGTGTGCGTAGATTTTTTTTGTTTTCCATGCAACGTTCCACAATAGTGGCATCAGAGCCAGGTCTATGCATAGATGATATGCACGAGTAGAACACAAAGGAGTAGTGGGCGGTGATGATCATACTGCTTACCACCAACGTCTTATTTTGATTTGGCGGTATTGTGTGATGAAGCGGCCCAGACCAACCTTACATGTCCACGCACATGAGACCGGTTCCACCGACTGACATGCAACTTGTTCTGAATAAAGGTGGCTGGCGGGTGTCTATTTCTCCTACTTTAGTTGAATCGAATTTGACTATGGCCACTCCTTGAAGAAGGTTAAAACAGCAAACTTGATAATCACTATTGTGGTTTTTCGTAGTTAAGAATGGTTCTTGCTAGAAGCCCGTAGCAGCCACGTAAAACTTGCAACAACAAAGTAGGGGACGTCTAACTTGTTTTTGCAGGGCATGTTGTGATGTGATATGGTCAAGATATGATGTGATATATGTTGATGTATGAGATGATCAAGTTTTGTAATATCGACAACCGGCAGGAGCCTTAGGGTTGTCTCTTAATTATTGTATGAAATACAAGCGCCATGTAATTGCTTTACTTTATCGCTATGTGTTAGCAATAGTTGTAGTAGCAATAGTTGGTGAGATGACCCCGACGCAATGATGGAGATCAAGGTGTCGAGCCGGTGGCGATGGAGATCATGACGATGCTTTGGAGATGGAGATCAAAAGCACAAGATGATGACGGCCTTTATGCATCTTATTTTGCTTAGAACGGTGGTAGCATTATAAGATGATCCCTTCACTAAATTTCAAGATAAAAGTGTTCTTCCTGAGTATGCACCATTGCCAAAGTTCGCCATTTCGAAGCACCTTGTGATGATCGGGTGTGATAGACTCTACGTTCACATACAATGGGTGTAAGATAGTTTTGCACATGCAGAATACTTCGGTTAAACTTGACGAGCCTAGCATGTACAGACATGGTCTCGGAACACTGGAGACCGAAAGGTCGAACATGAGTCATATAGTAGATATGATCAACATACAGATGTTCACCATTGATGACTACACCATCTCACGTGATGATCGGACATGGGTTAGTTGATTTGGATTATGTATCACTTAGATAACTTGAGGGATGTTTATTTAAGTGGGAGTTCATTAGTAATTTGATTAATTGAACTTAATTTATCATGAACTTAGTCTTAATAGTTTTGCATATCTATGTTGTATATCAATGGCCCGTGCTACCGTTCCCCTGAATTTTAATGTGTTCTAGAGAAAGCTAAGTTGAAAGATGATGGTAGAAACTACACGGACTGGGTCCCTAACTTGAGGATTATCCTCATTGCTGCACAGAAGAATTATGTCCTTGATGCACCTCTAGGTGACAAACCTGCTGCAGGAGGTACTACAGTTGTTATGAACATCTAGCAGACTCAATCTGATGACTACTCAATAGTTCAGTGTGCCATGCTTTACGGCTTAGAACCGGGACTTCAAAGACGTTTTGAACATCACGGAGCATATGAGATGTTCCAAGAGCTGAAGTTGATATTTCAAGCTAATGCCCGGGTTGAGAGATATGAAGTCTCCAACAAGTTCTATAGCTGCAAGATGGAGGAGAATAGTTCTGTCAGTGAACACATGCTCAAAATGTATGGGTATCATAACCACTTGACTCAGCTGGGAATTGATCTTCCAGTTGAGAGTGTTATTGACAGAGTTCTTCAGTCACTGCCACCAAGCTACAAAGGCTTCGTGATGAACTATAATATGCAAGGGATGGCAAAAACGATTCTCGAGCTCTTCGCAATGCTTAAGGCTGCGGAGGTAGAAATCAAGAAGGGGCATCAAGTGTTGATGGTTAACAAGACCACTAGTTTCAAGAAAAAGGGCAAGGGAAAGAAAGGGAACTTCAATAAGAATGGCAAGCAAGTTGCCACT
The DNA here is from genome assembly GCA_011799875.1 of Thinopyrum elongatum. NCBI lineage: Eukaryota > Viridiplantae > Streptophyta > Magnoliopsida > Poales > Poaceae > Thinopyrum > Thinopyrum elongatum. The sequence continues at coordinate 264,504,315 of CM022297.1, forward strand.
CCCATGAAGAAGTCCAAAGCTGGACCCAAGCCTGAAACTGAGTGCTTCTACTGCAAAGGAAGTGGTCACTGAAAGCGGAACTGCCCCAAATACTTGGCGGATAATAAGGATGGCAAAGTGAACAAAGGTATATTTGATATACATGTTATTGATGTGTACCTTAATAATGCTCGTAGTAGCGCCTGGGTATTTGATACCAATTCGGTTTCTCATATTTGTAACTCAAAATAGGAGCTACAGAATAAACGAAGATTGGCTAAGGACGAGGTGACGATGCGCGTCGGGAATGGTTCCAAGGTCGATGTGATCGCCGTCGGCACGCTACGTCTACATCTACCTTCGGGATTAGTTTTAGACCTCAATAATTGTTATTTGGTGCCAGCGTTTAGCATGAACATTATATCTCGATCTTGTTTATTGCGAGACGGTTATTCATTTAAATCGGAGAATAATGGTTGTTCTATTTATATGACTAATATCTTTTATGGTCATGCACCCTTGATGAATGGTCTATTCTTGTTGAATCTCGATCGTAGTGATACACATATTCATAATATTGATGCCAAAAGATACAAAGTTGATAATGATAGTGCAACATACTTTTGGCACTGCCGTTTAGGTCATATTGGTGTAAAGCGCATGAAGAAACTCCATGTAGATGGACTTTTGGAATCACTTGATTATGAATCATTTGATACTTGCGAACCATGCCTTATGGGCAAGATGACTAAAACACCGTTCTCCGGAACAATGGAGCGAGCTAATGACTTATTGGAAATAATACATACCGATGTATGCGGTCCGATGAGTGCTGAGGCACACGGCGGGTATTGTTATTTTCTAACCTTACAGATGATTTGAGTAGATATGGGTATATCTACTTGATGAAACACAAGTCTGAAACATTTGAAAAGTTCAAGGAATTTCAGAGTGAAGTAGAGAATCATCGTAACAAGAAAATAAAGTTTCTACGATCTAATCGCGGAGGCGAATATTTGAGTTACGAGTTTGGCCTTCATTTAAAACAATGTGGAATTGTTTCACAACTCACGCCACCTGGAACACCACAGCGTAATGGTGTGTCCGAACATCGTAACCGTACTTTATTAGATATGTTGCGTTCTATGATGTCTCTTACCGATTTACCACTATCTTTTTGCGGTTATGCATTAGAGACAACCGCATTCATGTTAAATAGGGCATCGTCTAAATCCGTTGAGACGACACCGTATGAACTATGGTTTGGCAATAAACCTAAGCTATCGTTTCTTAAAATTTGGGGATGCGACACTTATGTCAAAAGGCTTCAGCCTGATAAGCTCGAACCCAAATCGGAGAAGTGCGTCTTCATAGGATACCCTAAGGAAACTATTGGGTACACCTTCTACCACAGATCCGAAGGCATGATCTTTGTTGCCAAGAATGGGTCCTTTCTAGAGAAGGAGTTTCTCTCGAAAGAAATGAGTGGGTGGAAAGTAGAACTTGATGAGGTAATAGTACCTTCTCTCGAGTTGGAAAGTAGCACATCAGAGAAAACCGTTCCCGTGATGCCTACACCAATTAGAAAAGAAGCTAATGATGATGATCATGAAACTTTGGATCAAGATACTACTGAACTTCGTAGGTCGACCAAAACACGTATCGCACCAGAGTGGTATGGTAATCCCGTCCTGGAAGTTCTATTGTTAGACAACGGTGAACCTACGAACTATGAAGAAGCTATGATGAGCCCAGATTCTGATAAATGGCTTGAGCCATGAAATCTAAGATAGGATCCATGTATGAGAATGATGACCCACAAGTATAGGGGATCTATCATAGTCCTTTCAATAAGTAAGAGTCTCGAACCCAACGAGGAGCAGAAGGAAATGACAAGCGGTTTTCAGCAAGGTATTTTCTGCAAGCACTGAAATTATCGGTAACAGATAGTTTTGTGATAAGATAATTCGTAACGGGTAACAAGTAACAAGTGTAACAAAGGTGCAGCAAGGTGGCCCAATCCTTTTTATAGCAAAGGACAATCCTGGACGAACTCTTATATAAAGCAAAGCGCTCCCGAGGACACATGGGAATTATTGTCAAGTTAGTTTTCATCATGCTCATATGATTCACGTTCGTTACTTTGATAATTTGATATGTGGGTGGACCGGTGCTTGGGTGCTGTCCTTACTTGGACAAGCCTCCCACTTATGATTAACCCCTCTTGCAAGCATCCGCAACTACGAATGAAGAATTAAGATCAGTCTAACCATAGCATGAAACATGTGGATCCAAATCAGCCCCTTACGAAGCAACGCATAAACTAGGGTTTAAGCTTCTGTCACTCTAGCAACCCATCATCTACTTATTAATTCCCAATGCCTTCCCCTAGGCCCAAATCATGGTGAAGTGTCATGTAGTCGACGTTCACATAACACCACTAGAGGAAAGACAACATACATCTCATCAAAATATCGAACAAATACCAAATTCACATGATTACTTATAACAAGACTTCTCCCATGTCCGCAGGAACAAACATAACTACTCACAAAGCATATTCATGTTCATAATTAGAGGGGGTAATAAATATCATTAAGGATCTGAACATATGATCTTCCACCGAATAAACCAACTAGCATCAACTACAAGGAGTAATCAACACTACTAGCAACCCACAGGTACCAATCTAAGGTTTTGAGACAAAGATCGGATACAAGAGATGAACTAGGATTTGGAGAGGAGATGGTGCTGGTGAATATGTTGATGGAGATTGTTCCCCTCTCGATGAGAGGATCGTTGGTGATGACGATGGCTTCGATTTCCCCCTCACGGAGGGAAGTTTCCCCGGCAGAACAGCTCCGCCGGAGCCCTAGATTGCTTCTGCCCAGGTTCCGCCTCGAGACGGCGGCACTTCGTCCCGAAAGCTTCCTTGTGATTTTTTCCTGGTCAAAACCCTCCATATAGCAGAAAATGGGCACCGCAGACCTACGAGGGGGCCCACAAGCCCTAGGGGCGTGCCCCCCAGGCTTGTGGCCACCTGGTGGGTCCCCTCTGGTATTTTCTTCGCCCAATATTTTTTATATATTCCAAAATAATTCTCCGTAAATTTTTAGGACTTTTGGAGTTGTGCAGAATAGGTCTCTCAGATTTGCTCCTTTCCGGTCTAGAATTCCCGCTGCCGGCATTCTCCCTCTTTGTGTAAACCTTGTAAAATAAGAGAGAAAAGGCATAAGTATTGTACCATAATGTGTAATAACGGCCCATAATGCAATAAATATCAATATAAAAGCATGATGCAAAATGGACGTATCAACTCCCCCAAGCTTAGACCTCGCTTGTCCTCAAGCGGAAGCCGAAAATCGATAATCATGTCCACATGTTTAGAGATAGAGGTGTCGATAAAATAAAATATGGACATGAAGGCATCATGATCATCTTTAGAACAACAACTTATTTTATCATATAATTTCTTATGCCAAAGTAACAACTCGTTCACAAGGTAAAGTATGGAACAAGAACTTTATTGAAAACTAACAAACTATTATTTCAGTCATTGGAGCAATTGCAATTTATCATAACGTAGGAAAGAGTCAATATAAGAGCTTTTCAGCAAGTTCACATACTCAACTATCATTTAGTCTTTCCTAATTGCTAACACTCACACAATATCTATGAGATCAAAGTTTCAATCGGACACAGAGAAAGATAGGGGATTATGGTTTCGCCTCCCAACCTTTTACCTCAAGGGTAATGTCAACAATAATAGTCTATGAATATCTACATCCGAGTGGATATATATATCTGGATCTTACCCAACATATAGTGCTTGCCAAAAAGAAAAAGTGTAAAAAGAATAGGTGATGATCACCATGACTCTTGCATTAAGGTAGAGGGTAAATAAAAGATAGGCCCTTCACAGAGGGAAGCAGTGGTTGTCATGCGCTTTAATGGTTGGATGCACAAAATCTTAATGCGAAAGAACGTCACTTTATATTGCCGCTTGTGATAAATAACTTTATTATGCAGTCTGTCACTTTTATTTCTTCCATATCACAAGTTCGTATAAAGCTTATTTTCCTCACACTAAAAGATCATACATATTTAGAGAGCAATTCTTTTTATTGCTTGCACCGATGACAACTTACTTGAAGGATCTTACTCAATCCATAGGTAGGTATGGTGGACTCTCATGGCAAAACTAGGTTAAGGGATTTTGGATGCACAAGTAGTATCGCTACTTGTTGCAAAAGATTTGGCTAGCATGGGATGAGAAGCAAGCTCAACATGTTGGAGGATCCATGACAATATAACTTATTCGGATATAAAGAAACATAACCCATTATGTTGTCTTCCTTGTCCAACATAAACCTTTTAGCATATAATATTTTAATGAGTGCTCACAATCACAAAAGATGTCCAAGTTAGTATATTTATATGTGAGACCTCTCTTTCTTTATTACTTCCTATTAATTGCAACAATGACCAAAACTATGTTTGTCAACTCCCAACAAATTTCATGCGACATACTTCTTATATGTGAAGTCGTCACCTCCCATAAGATCATTATATAATCTTTTTATTTCTTTTATTCTTTATTTCCCCTTTTTTTCAAGATCATAGCAAGAAAGCAAAGCCCTCAACTCAAAAGTAATCTTTATTATATAACTCTCAGACTCGATTACATAGAGGGAACACAAAGCAAAACTCAAAGCTAGATCATACTAAAACTTTATTCTACTAAACTAAGATATAACCAAAAGCATCGAACTAAGAAAGACGATAAAGGTAAAGATGTGATGGTGATACGATACCGGGGCACCTCCCCCAAGCTTGGCAGTTGCCCTGGGGAGTGCCCATACCCATGTATTTAGGTCTCTTTCTTCGGAGGTGGGGATGATAGAGTTGTTGATGATGAAAGAAGCTTATCCTCCATATTCCAATGCATAGGTTCACCATCATAAAAAGATGAACGAGTCTCCGGGATCCTCAAATCTGTAGCCAAAATCATCCTCTTAAATCTGTATTCATACTCACAGTTTGGTTTTGCAGGTCATAAATCTGGGCTTGGAGATGCTCGATTTTCTCATGAAGCTTGAAGATGGCCTCTCCAATGTTCTTGGCATCCAGCTTGTGGTCACGGGTAAATTCTGTGATCATGGAGTGATTGGAGTTGAGTCCGCGTTCCACCATCCCTTGGAACTTGAAGACTTGCTGCTCCATTGCTTCGAGCCTTGTCTCCACGCTTCCGGTCATCTTTGGCCCTTGAACATCGCGGATGTGCAGCACCCCCTCACGCATCTCAATAGTTTGAGGGTGTTGCAGCACCTCCGTGTCGGCGTACGACACCTATGGGATCCCGAGAGACCCCTTTACGATTCGGCGGGGGGAGAGGTATACGCAAAGAGAAGAACCAATGATCGACGCGGGGCGATTTTTACCCAGGTTCGGGCCGCTAATCAGCGTAAAACCCTACTCCTGCTTTGTGTTCTTATTAATGTTCTTGAGCCCAGCCTTCAGGAGCGCTCGCAATGAACAGTACGTTCAAAGAGCAGCTACGCATGCAGAATGGGCCAGAAGTTCTCCTCCTCTGTAGCAGTTGCCTTGGGCCTCCTTTTATATACTCAAAGGGGTCACCACAGTGGCAAAATGTACATACATTGAGGTGTAAAGTAGCTACAGGGTTTACATGAGGTGGAAAGTTGCTACAGCATTTACATGCTTATCGCTGACGGCTCAGGACAAAGCACATTAAATGCTCTGTCTAGGTGTCCCTTAGCTTCTTGGGGATGGAAAAAGGGGCCGTCCCATCAGCACCGCTTATACCCACCCGCCGTTGGTGCCTTGACACACATCCAGGAGGACAAAACCCATCTGACAGGTTTGGTCGCTGCACTGGAGCGGTGGCAGCTTGGCAGGGTCATCTTGCCGGGACCAAGCTTGCCGGGATCATCTTGCCGGGGCTCATCAGCAAGAATCTTGCCGGGGCTCACCAGCAAGAATCTTGCCGGGCCTCACCAGCAAGAATCTTGCCGGGCCTCACCAGCAAGAATCTTGTTGGGGCTTCGGCCTTTGGTCTTCTGCCTTCCAATTATTGACTCGAATGCTTTTTGGATAGTCTTGTGCTTGTTCCCAGTTGTCTTCTCCCAGGAAGGCTCGCTCCCCTGGCATGCCCTTCCCACCTGGGGGCTGCAACTCGCCGGTGCGTGTCCAGGGGTAATGAACACCCCCTGTTCACTACACCGACACTCCGCGAGGTAGGGATTGATGACCTTCTCGAAGAACTTGTCCTTCGGAGCGCTTGGGGACGTCATAGCGATCTAGATCTGTCAGAAAAATAGCTCGAAATAAGAACACAGGATTTTGTCGTGGTACGGTGGTCAAAACCTTCGGGAGATTATATAATGAATTTTTACCGACCAAAAGGAGTGTTCCACAAGAAAACGGAGTCCAGAGGGCACACGAGGTGGCCACAAGCCTGGGAGGCGCGCCCAGGGGGTAGGGCACGCCCCCAAGGCTTGTCGCCTCCTCGTGCACTTTTCGGACTACTTTTTATTTTCCTAATTTTTTAAATATTCCAAAATAGAGTAAACCTGCCATTGGAAAAGTTTTGGAGTCGGTGTACTTACCGTACCACATACCTATTCCTTTTCGGGGTCTGAAACGTTCTGGTAGGTCTCTCTTATGTACTCCTCTGGTGTTATGGTATTAATAATATTGGTCTCAACATTTATGGGAGTACCTGAGATATAATGTTTGATTCTTTGCCCATTTACCACCTTCGGGTTAGTGCCTTCGGTGTTGTTGATTTTGATGGCACCGGAACGATAAACTTCCTCGATAATGTAAGGGCCCTCCCATTTAGAGAGGAGCTTTCCTGCAAAAAAATCTTAAACAAGAATTGTATAGCAAGACATGGTCACCTACATTAAATTCACGCTTTTGTATCCTTTTATCATGCCATCTCTTAACTTTTTCTTTAAACAATTTGGAATTCTCATATGCTTGGGTTCTCCATTCATCAAGAGAGATAATGTCAAATAACCTCTTCTCACCGGCAAGTTTGAAATTATAGTTGAGTTCTTTAATTGCCCAATAAGCTTTATGTTCTAGTTCGAGAGGTAAGTGACATGCTTTTCCATAAACCATTTTATATGGAGACATACCCATAGGGTTTTTATAAGCAGTTCTATAAGCCCATAATGCATCATCAAGTTTCTCAGACCAATTCTTTCTGGATCTATTAACAGTCTTTTGCAAAATCAACTTTATTTCTCGATTACTCAATTCTACTTGACCACTAGACTGAGGATGATATGGAGATGCAATTCTATGGTTAACATCAGACTTAGTAAGCAATTTACGGAAAGCACCGTGAATAAAGTGTGAACCACTATCAGTCATTAAATATCTAGGGACTCCAAACCTCAGGAAAATAACTTCTTTAAGCATTTTAATGGAAGTGTTATGATCAGCACTACTAGTTGGAATAGCTTCTACCCACTTAGTAACATAATCAACAGCAACCAAAATATGTGTATACCCATTAGAGGAAGGAAAAGGTCCCATATAATCAAATCCCCAAACATAAAATGGTTCAATAACAAGTGAATAGTTCATAGGCATTTCCTGATGTCTACTAATAGTTTCAATTCTTGACATTCATCACAAGACAAGACAAGACAAACTTACGAGCATCCTTAAAAAGGGTAGGCCAATAAAAACCAGATTGTAATACCTTGTGTGCAGTTCTATCTCCAGCATGGTGTCCTCCGTAGGCCTCGGAGTGACACTTGCGTAGGATCTGTTCATGTTCATGCTCAGGTACACAACGTCTAATAACACCATCCACTCCTTCTTTATAAAGGTGTGGGTCATCCCCGAAGTAATGTCTTAAATTATAGAAAAACTTTTTCTTTCGTTGGTATGTGAAGCTAGGTGGTATAAATTTAGCAACAATATAATTGGCATAATTAGCATACCATGGAGTACTACGAGAAGCATTTATGACAGCTAATTGTTCATCAGGAAAGCTATCATCAATATGTAGTGGGTCATCAAGAACATTTTCTAACCTAGACAAGTTGTCTGCTATGGGGTTCTCGGCTCCCTTTCTATCAATAATGTGCAAATCAAATTCTTGCAGCAAGAGAACCCATCTAATAAGTCTAGGTTTAGCATCCTTCTTTTCCATAAGATATTTAATAGTAGCATGATTAGTGTGAATGGTTACTTTGGAATCAACAATATAAGATCTGAACTTATCACAAGCAAAGACAACTGCTAAAAAATCTTTTTCAGTAGTAGCATAATTTCTTTGAGCATTGTCTAGAGTTTTACTAGCATAATGGATAACATTTAATTTCTTATCAACTATTTGTCCTAGAACAGCACCAACGGAATAATCACTAGCATCACACATAATTTCAAAGGGTAGGTTCCAATCAGGTGGTTGAACAATAGGTGCAGAAATCAAGGCTTTCTTAAGAATTTCAAATGCTTCTACACAATCATCATAAAAAAGAAATGGAACATCTTTTTGCAAAAGATTTGTGTGAGGCCTAGAAATTTTAGAGAAGTCTTTAATAAACCTCCTATAGAAACCAGCATGACCAAGGAAACTTCTTATACCTTTGATATCTTTAGGACATGGCATCTTTTCTATAGCATCAACTTTAGCTTTATCAACTTCAATATCTCTTTCAGAAATTTTATGCCCCAAAACAATACCTCCATTAACCATAAAGTGGTACTTCTCCCAATTCAAGACAAAATTAGTTTCTTCACATCTCTGCAAAACTCTATCAAGGTTGCTTAAGCAATCATCAAAAGAAGTTCCGTAAACGGAGAAATCATCCATGAAAACCTCAACAATCTTTTCACAATAGTTAGAGAATATAGCAGTCATACATCTTTGAAAAGTAGCAGGTGCATTGCATAAACCAAAAGGCATACGTCTATAAGCAAAGGTACCAAAAGGGCAAGTAAAAGTAGTTTTTTCTTGATCCTCTTGTGACACAGGTATTTGAGAAAAACCAGAATAACCATCTAGAAAGCAAAAGTGTGTATGTTTGGATAGTCTTTCTAGCATTCGATCAATAAAAGGTAGAGGATAATGATCTTTCCTAGTAGCTTTGTTCAACTTTCTAAAATCAATAACCATTCTATAACATGTGATAATTCTTTGTGGAATCAATTCATTTTTATCATTAGGAACAACGGTAATACCTCCCTTCTTGGGGACACAATGAACAGGACTTACCCATCTACTATCAGCAATAGGATAAATTATACCTGCTTCCAGAAGCTTTAGTATTTCATTTCTTACCACTTCTTTCATTTTAGGGTTCAACCGTCGCTGGTGATCAACAACTGGTTTAGCATCGGGTTCCATATTAATTTTGTGCTGACATAGAGTGGGACTAATGCCCTTAAGATCATCCAGAGTATATCCAATAGCTGCACGGTGCTTCTTCAGAGTTTTCATTAATTTCTTTTCTTCATGCTCTGAAAGGTTAGCACTAATAATAACATGATATATCTTTTTCTCATCAAGATAAGCATATTTCAGAGTATCAGGTAATTGTTTAAGATCAAACACAGGATCACTCTTGGGTGGTAGAGGATCTCCAAGAGTTTCAACAGGCAAATTGTGTTTCAAAACAGGCATCTGTTTAAAGAAAATCTCGTCTAATTCCTTTCTTTCATTCATGAACATATCATTTTCATGGTTTAGCAAATATTGATCTAAGGGATCCATAGGAGGCACAACAATAGAAGCAAGACCAATAATTTCATCTTTACTAGGCAATTCTTTATCATGGGGTTGTCTACGAAATTTGGAGAAATTAAACTCATGAGACACACCCCCAAAACTTACAGTAATAGTTTCTTTCTCACAATCTATTTTGGCATTAACAATGTTCAAGAAATGTCTACCAAATATAATGGGACAAAAATCATCTTGTGGGGAGCCAAGAACTAGAAAATCAGTAGGGTATTTTATTTTGCCACACAAGACTTCAACATCTCTAACAATCCCAATTGGTGATATAGTATCTCTATTGGCAAGCTTAATAGTGACATCAATTTTTTCTATTTCAGCAGGTGCAATATCATTCATAATTTCTTGATATAAAGTAAAGGGAATTGCACTCACACTAGCACCCAAATCACACAAGCCATGATAACAATGATCTCCTATTTTAACAGAAACAACAGGCATGCCAACAATAGGTCTATGTTTATCTTTATCATCAGGTCTAGCAATTCTAGCAGCTTCATCACAAAAATAAATAACATGCCCATCAATATTATCGACCAAGGGATCTTTAACCATAGCAATACTAGATTAAACTTTAATGTGTTCAGGGGGTGTAGGTGTTCTAGTATAACTCTTACGAACCACGGCTAAAGGTTTAGCATGTTCCTTTATTCTAACAGGGAAAGGTGGTTTCTCAATATAAGCAGTAGGTACAATAGGATCAACATTATAAGTAATAGTTTCCTCTTCAGCTTTAATAGGTTCTACTATTTTTATTTCAATGGGAGGAAGATATTTAAACCACTTCTCCTTAGGGAGATCAACATGAGTAGCAAATGATTCACAGAAAGAAGCTACTATCTTAGAGTCAAGCCCATATTTAGTGCTAAATTCACGAAAAGCATCGGTATCCATAAAATATTTAACACAATCAAACTTGAGGTTTATACCTGACTCCTTACCTTCATCGAGTTCCCAATCTTCAGAGTTGCATTTAATTCTTTCCAATAAATCCCATTTGAATTCAATAGTCTTCATCATAAAAGAACCAGTACAAGAAGTATCGAGCATGGATTGATCATTACGAGAAAGCTGAGCATAAAAATTCTGAATAATAATTTCTCTTGAGAGCTCATGATTGAGGCATGAATATAACATTGACTTAAGCCTCCCCAAGCTTGAGCGATAATTTCTCCTTCACGAGGCCAAAAATTATAAATATAATTCCGATCACGATGAACTAGATGCATAGGATAAAACTTCTGATGAAATTCCAATTTCAATCGGTTGTAATTCCAAGTCCCAATATCATCGCATAGCCTATACCATGTCAATTCATTTTCCTTCAAATATAAAGGGAAGACCTTCTTCTTGACTTCATCCTCGGGCAAACCTGCAAGCTTAAATAATCCACAAACTTCATCCAAATAGATTAGATGCATATCAGGATGTAATGTTCCATCTCCTACATAAGGATTAGCTAGCAATTTCTCTATCATACCCGAAGGAATTTCATAATAAATATTTTTAGTAGGTTCAGTAGGTTGAGGGGAATCTCTTTGCTCTTCCGGTCAGGGTGAAGATACCCCGAACAAGCCCCTCAAAGGATTATTTTCCATAGTAACAAGTGACAAAAAATTTCAGCACGTAATATAAATGTTTCCTTACCAAATTCCACTTACCAAAGGCGCTTCACTCCCCGGCAATGGCACCATAAAAGATTCTTGATGACCCACAAGTATAGGAGATCTATCGTAGACCTTTCGATAAGTAAGAGTTGCGAACCCAACGAGGAGCAGAAGAAAATGACAAGCTGTTTTTAGCAAGGTAATCTGCAAGCACTGAAATTATCGGTAACAGATAGTTTTGTGATAAGATAATTCATAACGGGTAACAAGTAACAAGTGTAACAAAGGTGCAGCAAGGTGGCCCAATCCTTTTTATAGAAAAGGACAAGCCTGGACGAACTCTTATATAAAGCAAAGCGCTCCCGAGGACACATGGGAATTATTATCAAGTTAGTTTTCATCATGCTCATATGATTCGCGTTCGTTACTTTGATAATTTGATATGTGGGTGGACCGGTGCTTGGGTGCTGTCCTTACTTGGACAAGCCTCCCACTTATGATTAACCCCTCTCGCAAGCATCCACAACTATGAAAGAAGAATTAAGATAAATCTAACCATAGCATGAAACATGTGGATCCAAATCAGCCCCTTACGAAGCAACGCATAAACTAGGGTTTAAGCTTCTGTCACTCTAGCAACCCATCATATACTTATTACTTCCCAATGCCTTCCCCTAGGCCAAAATCATGGTGAATTTTCATGTAGTCGATGTTCACATAACACCACTAGAGGAAAGACAACATACATCTCATCAAAATATCGAACGAATACCAAATTCACATGATTACTTATAACAAGACTTCTCCCATGTCCTCAGGAACAAACGTAACTACTCACAATGCATATTCATGTTCATAATCAGAGGGGTAATAAATATCATTAAGGATCTGAACATATGATCTTCCACTGAATAAACCAACTAGCATCAACTACAAGGAGTAATCAACACTACTAGCAACCCACAGGTACCAATCTGAGGTTTTGAGACAAATATTGGATACAAGAAATGAACTAGGGTTTGGAGAGGAGATGGTGCTGGTGAAGATGTTGATGAAGATTGACCCCCTCTCGATGAGAGGATCATTAGTGTTGACGATGGTTTCGGTTTCCCCCTCCCGGAGGAAAGTTTCCCCGGCAGAACAGCTCTGCCGGAGCCCTAGATTGCTTCTGCCCAGGTTCCGCCTCGAGATGGCGGCACTTCGTTCCGAAAGCTTCCTTATGATTTTTTCCAGGTCAAAACCCTCTATATAGCAGAAGATGGGCACCGGAGACCTGTGAGGGGGCCCACAGGCCCTAGGGGCGCGCCCCCAGGCTTGTGGCCACCTGGTGGGTCCCCTCTGATATTTTCTTCGCCCAATATTTTTTATATATTCCAAAATAATTCTCCGTAAATTTTCAGGACTTTTGGAGTTGTGCAGAATAGGTCTCTCAGATTTGCTCCTTTCCGGTCCAGAATTCCAGCTGCTGGCATTCTCCCTCTTTGTGTAAACCTTGTAAAATAAGAGAGAAATGGCATAAGTATTGTACCATAATGTGTAATAACAGCCCATAATGCAATAAATATCAATATAAAAGCATGATGCAAAATGGACGTATCAGAGAACAAAGTATGGACTTTGGTGGACTTGCTCGATGATCGGCAAGCCATTGAAAATAAATGGATCTTCAAGAGGAAGACAGACGCTGATGGTAATATCACTGTCTACAAAGCTTGACTTGTCGCAAAAGGTTTTCGACAAGTTCAAGGGGTTGACTATGATGAGACTTTCTCACTCGTAGCAATGCTTAAGTCTGTCCGAATCATGTTAGCAATTGCCGCATTTTATGATTATGAAATCTGGCAAATGGATGTCAAAACTGTGTTCCTTAACGGGTTTCTTAAAGAAGAGTTGTATATGATGCAACCAGAAGGTTTTGTCGATCCTAAAGGTGTTAACAAAGTGTGCAAGCTCCAACGATCCATCTATGGACTGGTGCAAGCATCTGGGAGTTGGAATATACGCTTTGATGATGTGATCAAAGCATATGGTTTTATACAGACTTATGGTGAAGCATGTATTTACAAGAAAGTGAGTGGGAGCTCTGTAGCATTTCTGATATTATATGTGGATGACATATTGTTGATTGGAAATGATATAGAATTTCTGGATAGCATAAAAGGATACTTGAATAAGAATTTTTCAATGAAAGACCTCGGTGAAGCTGCTTATATATTGGGCATCAAGATCTATAGGGATAGATCAAGACGCTTAATAGGACTTTCACAAAGCACATACCTTAGCAAAGTTTTGAAGAAGCTTAAAATGGATCAGTCAAAGAAAGGGTTCTTGTCTGTGTTGCAAGGTGTGAAATTGAGTAAGACTCAAAACTCGACCACGGCAGAAGATAGAGAGAATGAAAGTCATTCCCTATGCCTTAGTCATAGGTTCTATAAAGTATGCCATGTTGTGTACCAGACCTGTTGTGTGCCTTGCCATGAGTCTGGCAAGGGGGTACAATAGTGATCCAGGAGTGGATCAATGGACAGCGGTCAAAATTATCCTTAGTTACCTAAGAGGACTAAGGAAATGTTTCTCAGTTATGGAGGTGATAAAAAGTTCATCATAAAGGGTTACGTCGATGCAAGCTTTGACACCGATCCGAATGACTCGGAGTCTCAGTCTGGATAAGTATTGAACGTGGGAGCAATTAGCTAGAGTAGCTTCATGCAGAGCATTCTAGACATAGAAATTTGCAAAATACTTACAGATCTGAATATGGCAGACCCGTTGACTGAAAACCTCTCTCACAAGCAAAATATGATCACACCTTAGTACTCTTTGGCTATTAATCACATGGCGATGTGAACTAGATTATTGACTCTAGTAAAACTCTTTGGGTGTTAGTCACATGGCGATGTGAACTATGGGTGTTAGTCACATGGCGATGTGAACTAGATTGTTGACTCTAGTGCAAGTGGGAGACTGATGGAAATATGCCATAGAGGCAATAATAAAAATTGTTATTATTATATTTCCTTATTCATGATAAAGGTTTATTATTCATGCTAGAATTGTATTGATCGGAAACTTGAATACATGTGTGGATACATAAACAAATACCGTGTCCCTAGTGAGCCTCTACTAGATTAGCTCGTTGATCAAAAGATGGTTAAGGTTTCCTAACCATAGACATGTGTTGTCACTTGATAATGGGATCACATCATTAGGAGAATGATGTGATGGACAAGACCCATCCGTTAGCTTAGCATATGATCGTTTAGTTTATTGCTATTGCTTTATTAATGTCAAATACATATTCCTTCGACTATGAGATCATGCAACTCCCGGATACCGGAGGAATACCTTGTGTGCTATCACTACTGCACGATGCTGCTAACACAACACTACGATCAGAGACCCTTCGACGAAACTGTGTGCGATGCATTAATCGCAAATGGGGATGTAAAAAACCTGTCAAAAAAGATGCAAAAACGTTTGCGATGGCGGAGACATAAACACGGTTCAGATTTTAGTTACGTGTGCGATGAGGGGCATACGGTTGATCCATACGAACTGTTTGCGATTAGACAGAACAACAGAAACGGGCAGCCATATCAATGTGTGTGCAATATACGGCATACAGTTCCCTCCGATGAACTATTTGCTATTAGGGAATGCAACAGAAACGGTCAGCCAGATCAAGGTGTGTGTGATATACGGCATACGGTTCACTCGGACGAACTGTTTTCGATTAGGGAACACAACAGAAACGGTTCAACTTAACAAGATGTGTGTGATATGCGGCAAACAGTTCACATAGATGAACTGTTTGCCATGAGCCAAAAAAACACAAACGATTCGTGTAAACAAGATGTGTGTGATACGCGGCAAATAGCCCACTCGGATGAACTGTTTGCGATGAGAAAATATAACACAAAAGGTTACTAGAGTTAATTCGTGTGCGATTATGTGTGTACTAGAGTTAATTATTGCATATAGCAGATGAACATAGTCGGGAATAGCCGTCCAACAATATTATTTTCGATGACATGCATTAATATATTCTTAGTTAAATCTAAGGTCAAAGTTTGGTACTACAAAATACGAAGGGGGCCAATAAAGAATAAACCACGACAGAGGTAGTACCTATAGGAACACAGACGCCCAGTATGAAAGAAAATGTGTGTCAAACCCTAGTTGAAAAGGCCAACAATGTCTAACTCTAGCTTACAAAAGGTACAAAAGCACGAGGATTAATTGTTCATCAGGTTTACACATAACCCAGATTGAACAGGACAATGACATCTAACTCAACCAAAGTTTTCGGCAGTTACAATCAAATGGATCAGTCTGATCCATAAAATCAAGATCCCAGTACAATAATTCTACTGCTCCATGATGACCACAAACTGCTGTAAATAGAAGCCGAACACGATTAGAAGCCCTTAGGTCCACCTGAAACTTCTTTTTATGATGTTCAACACTTGCAGCCATGAGTAATTTCTTGTTGAAAAACTTAATCCTCACGGACAATAGTGCCCTCGCATTCAACATGAAGAATGTGACAAAGCTAGTGTTTGCACTGTTGGATGAATATCGTTCCAGTGTTACTGTCTTCAAACGAATGTCATGAGATCTGAGAAAATCCCCGTGCTTCATCAACCATCGATTGGTTATACCTTTTTCTCCATGTGTTGTTGCCTAAATAGAGATGAAGATTGAAAATAGTTAATGTCTAAAAAAGATTATGTTGAAAGAGTGATAGCTGAATGATTAATTATAGTACATTATATGGGCTTTCAATGTGCGTGAAATCATCACCTTTATATACAAATTCTCCAGACATGGAAAGCATTGTAGCAAGGCAATAATGATGTTGAGATCAAAACACCACATACTGATATATAAGGTCTTGACAGAATCCACCACCACTGATAGGATGGACAAGCGCTTCATTGAGCATAGAACATAATATTAGCACTGAAAGTGTACTCCAAGATGATACTTAACTTATGCGCACAAATGAAAAATGCAAATTACAAAAGTGTACGCGAATAATATACAGTACCTCAATAGGTGTGGAGGCAAACACCATCTCGAACCATTTAAACGGATCACGAATTGCACCCAAGGTCTCCAGTTTAGGCGCAGAGACCACAGTTATTTGCGAAGGTTTATAACAACAATCAAGGACCAACCTTTGAAGTGAAGGGGCATCTTCGATGATGAGCTCCTGTCCTTCAAAACTAATTCCAATGCTTACAAGGTGAGGCGACTTTATTTTGAGACAAGGGATATCGATTCCTGCTCCAAGAACAAGCACCAAACGCTCCAGTGCAGGGCAGCTGGAGTGGATGATGCTGTGCAGTGAGGCCTCCGACAGATGAACCAACACAAGCGCAAGTTTTTTCAGCAGTGGCAGTCGAAGCATTTGTACCAGATTGTATGCTAGATGGCACCGGGTCATGGTGGCGGTGTGGAGAGAGGATGAAAACCATGAGATGGGCATCGGTGGTGAGGGACAGATGCAGCTATTGGTGGTAACCTATCGCTGTAGTAATGGTAGAACTCAAGCTGCTAAAGTTTATCGAATTGACGAGATGTCAGCCAGGCAGCCACCGTGCAGGGTATGTCCAGCAGGTAGGATGCTGGGATGCAGATGCGTTGAACGGAGCCCTGGTGGGAGGAGATGATGGCTTCGGGGAGTTCAGAATCATCATCGACAGATAGCTGACGATAGTCGAGATTAAGAGGCGCGGTGCACCACAGAGTGTGCCACCGAGATGCGAGGACTTGTGCGCGGCAGCCATCCTTGGTGGGGAGAAGGGAGATGATCTCCCCAAGGATGCCGTCCGGGAGATCGCTGATGCGGTCCGCCGGAGATTCTACTGGTTCCTCAGGTCCAGGGGGGCGTGGCCACTTCTGGCCGCGCAACCGGGTCCAAGATCTACATCCGGCGGCAGCGCTGGCCAGAGCCTCATCTGTGTACATACCAATCTGAAAGAAAAAAAATGGCAGAAACATACATGTAGGACATTCAAAATCAATTCTCAAGATCTAGAAGAAAAAAGGCACAAACATATATGTAGGACATTCAAAATCAATTCTCAAGATCTGGCCACGAATTATTAGCACGCAAGCTAACCCTAGTCGGATTATTAGCAAAAATCATTTGTACAGAACAAACAATTAATCACTAACTCTATATGGATAACATTCAAACAATCAATGCACTACGTGCATCTAACGGATCTTAATTACTCTGATTTCGTGGACTGAGAGAACATAACCATAGGATTTGTATTCCAGAAAAATTATAGAGGGAGGGAGTAACCAGAGAAAACACATGATATGTTTGCCGCACAAATGGGTATATAGATGACTAACCGGTTTTCCGTCGGAGTCGCAGTCGTTGCCGGAGTTGCTGTTGACCTCCGGCTCCGGCTGAGGGGGCACGACGGCGCCGACGAAGTCAAGGTCGTGCTGCTGCCCGCACGAGACCTCGTCGGTGGCGACGGCAACCTTTGTGCCTAGCTTCACGCGTTGCGCAGGGGCTTCACCAGCCCCGGCGTTGCCACTCCCTCCGATGGTGCGCTTCAGCGGCATCCACATACACTCCAGAGTCCAGACGTTGGTGACCACTGTGAACCGGGGGTGCGGCCGCCAATTATGGCCGGCGGCTCGGGCACGCAATTAATACGGACCAGCGGGAGCGAGGCAGGCGGCGGTCAAAAGTTGTCTCGCCTCCCGGTGAGCCTGCGCGGCTGACTTCTGCCATTCCTACCATCATTTCACACAGCTACTCGCACGCCTCCCGTCAATATGCACACCTGCACACACGCCTCCCGGTATGCCTGCGCGGCGGACTGCTCGCATGCATCCCGTCAACTCACGCCTGCTCGCACGGCACACGGGGCGTGTGGCATCACGTATATTTTTTGGTTTAGTGATGATTCATTCTGCCGCTTTATTGCTTAACTGAAGCATGGAACGGTCTAACGCACACGACACAAATAAATAATCCGTATGAGATATTGGTTGCCAGTTTTTAATAATCTCCCGTTTGCAAGAATATTATATCAAAACGGGTCTCATTGATGAAAAAATACAATATCACAGTCTACTGGTGTCCATATATGACACCACGATAAGTTTCATGAATTTCAACTAAGTTTTGGATTTACTGAATTTTAAAATTATATATTCTCAATATTTTGAAATCTCTTGCACAGGGAAACATGCACCCAGGGACACATATGATTTTGCAATCCATTTTGGTGCACATGTAGCTCAAATTTGATTTTTGCACATTAAATCCCTAGGAAATCAATCAATGTATAAAAACGGTCGATTGATGTCTGTTTTTTTTTTTAAATTTTAACACGACACTCCGCCTTTGGTCACATGTTCACTGCAGAAAAAGTTTGACATGCCTCAGAGTGGCTGTGGTGGTGCGGGATGTGTGTTTTCTGTGTGTGGGGGGGGGGGGGGGGGGGGGAGGGGTCCGGCAGTACACTACGAGTCGTGAACCTCCGTGTGGGATTATTGATCATTTTGTGAGTCATATATGCCACATCAAAGTCATGAATTGGTTATTTTAAGCATTACACAGCCCTTTCATACATAATGTTCAGGCCACATGCATGCATTGGTGGTCCTCTCGGACACTCTCCCTCGTGCGGTTATCAGCGACGTGCCCATTCGTTAGCCCGCAAAGGTTTTCAGTTTCCACCGACAACATGAGGCATTTGACCAAAAGGTGGATTCATCTTGGCTTGTGTGTGGTGTGGATAATGGTGGGATTCCATATCAAAGTTCGAGCACGTGCGTACACACTCCCACCGGCTTGACGTCAGGGGGCTACACGCATCATGGTGTAGTGTGTTTCCGGTTTGCGAAGCATGTGCCACGTCAAAGTTGTGCATTGGGTATTCAAACATCACATAGCACACGGGCGCATGCACGTGGTGGTTTTGTCCTTTGACATCACTCGCGTGTGCCTCTCTCTGTGGGCCCATGAGGTCGTCGTCGACCAATTAACGTACAACGAGAGAGTGGTTAATTTGACCAACAAGGATGGTTCTTTTTTGGTTTGTGTTACGTATATGCACGGTATAGGAGTATGTACATGTCAAAGAGGGGGCAACATGAATACTCTATATATATGCGTGTCATAACCTCGCTCCATGTGGGGACTTTCTGGTTCCCGAGGCAGGTGCCACATCAAAGTTGTACATTATATTGGTATTCAAACATCACGCAATACCATGCAGGCGGTGGTTGCCCTATATATAGGAACTCACTCGTGTGTGGCGCTTCCATCCGTGGGCATGCGAGGTTGTCCTCCATCACTTTGACCCAACGAGAGAGAGGTTAATTTGATCATCAAGGAATGATTCTTTTTTGGTTTGTGCTATACAGTAGAAGTACATATATACCACGCGTCGAATGGGGGCGTACATATAGCACATACCACGCGTCATGAACCTCACGCTCTCTGTGGGGACTTTTTGGTTTCCTATATACGTGGTGCCACATCAAAGTTGTGCATTGCGTATTCAAACATCACACAAACACCTCTTTGGGCCATATGCAGACAGTGGTACGTAGTCCTATATAGGATGATCACTCGCGTGCGACGTATGCTTCGCTTCTGTGTTGGGCCCGTGAGTTCATTGTCCATCACTTTGACCCAGCAAGAGAGAGGTACATTTGATGAACAAGGAGGATTAATTCTTTTAGGGCTGTGTTACTAGGTGTATATATAGTACGTGTCGAAGGGGGGGGGTGACCAGCTTGGTCCATCACTTTCACCGACAGCGCGAGAGAGGTTAACTAATTTGACTTAGGAGGGGATTAATTTTTTGTTTTGTCTTGATATAGATCATGATGTGAGATTACATATATATAATAACGCATCTGTACACATGAATCCATCCCGCTGGATCAAAGGGGGGGGAGCACACGACACGTCATGAACGACCTCTTGCTCTGTGTGGGGACCTCTGCGATTTTCAATGCATGCACCACATCAATGTTGTGCATTGGGTTGGGTATTCAACACATATGCATGCATCACACACCTCCATAAATATCTTTGGGACACACACATGCAATAATGGTTGTCTTTGGACACACTCTCACTCGCTTGGTTATGGGTGGCAAGTCTATATATATTCGTGGGCCCGCGTGGACATCCATCGTTTCGACCAACGACGAGAAAGGTTACTAGGGTGGATTCTTCTTCTTTGCTTCGAGTTACCATATAGTAGGTCGACCCATTCCAAGCCTAATTAAGTTTGAGCGCATGCTACGCATCGTGAACCCTCGCTCGGTGTGGGGATTTTACGGTTCCAAAGCATGGTGCCACATCAAATTTGCGCATTGGGTATTCAAACACCACACACACCACTTCCATATACATACTTGGGCCACATGCACAGAGTGGGTTTGTCTTCATACAGTACTCCCTTGCGAGGTTATCAGCGACAAGCTAGCCCATTTTGCGGGGCCGTGTGGATGTCCATCACTTTGACCAACAACGAGCGGGGAGAGGTTGTACGACCAAGTTGGATTCTGCTTGGTCCGTGTTACAGTACGTCTTGGTGAGAAGCCCTCCCCCCGACGTGTGTGTGTGTGTGGGAGGGGGGCTACTTCGTGCTACCTGCAACCTCCGTGGGGTCGGGGAAGTCCGGTTAATTTGCGAGGCACACGTGCCATATCAAAGTTGTGAATGGTAGTTAAATATCACACACCACACCCTTTTCATACATATAGTAGGGCCATCCGCATGTGGTTCGTATGTGGTCTCACCCATCCCGTGCCACAAGCACACATTTGTGGGTCGGCACATGGTCCACCTTTGTCCGGAAGTGAGAGGGGAAGTTTGACCATATATATATGATGGACTCCTATAGGTTTTGTGTTACGGTAGGGTGAGATTTCAGACCTAGCTATTTGGGGGCATGCATTCGTAGCTAGGATTCCCTTACCACCGACACGAAGTGGGGTTCGTAGGGGGTGGCTGACTAGCAATACTGTGCTTTTGCGCGATAGGTGCCACATCAAATTTGTGCATTGGGTATTCGAACATCAAACCACCCTTTTCATACATATATTTGGTCCACATGCAAGTGTGTTTGTGTTCTGACCCTCTCCCGCAGTATTCTTTTTGCCAAATTTATAAACAGCACATGAGTTGGATGTAGAAACCGTCTGCGATTGGGTACGCATCAGACACGGTTCGGTCAGACTACCCATGTGCCACGCCCGTGCCCTGCAGTCCCTCACATCAGCACAGTAGATTGGGCTCCATGAGGCTTGCCTCCCGGTCTCGAAAATATCTACTGCCTCGTAATCTCGAAAATATCTACCACCTGGAAGGTTGTAATGTTTGATAGCACACGATTAGTATGTGCAGACCGTGTGTGATGTCTGTTACTCCCGCTCTGCTTCAGTCCCTTGATTCAAATTTTTAGTAGCCCCGGCATTTTACTCCCGCCTCTGCATCCCTCGCAATCTCAAAAATATCTGCTCGCCCTTGATTCAAATTTTCAGTTGCCCCGCCTTGTTACTCCCGCCTCTGCATCCCTTGCAATCTCAAAAATATCTGCTCGCCCTTGATTCAAATTTTCAGTTGCCCCGGCATTTTACTCCCGTCTCTGCATCCCTCGCAATCTCAAAAATATCTGCTCGCCCTTGATCCAAATTTTCAGTAGCCCCGCCTTGTTACTCCCGCCTAGTAAAATTTTCAGTTGCCGCGGTATTTCCTCAAACACCACCTTGCCCCCCCTCCTGTAGCGACCCGACCCGAATGGATCGAATCTCTGTGTTCAAGTGTCATCCCTGGATCGGTAATGCTGACACACACAGTACTCGAAGGATTTATAACAGAGTGCAATCACACACTTATTACATCGAATGTCTCAAAAGAGAACTGATTACCATAAATATGGCTTAAGGCCATCTAAATAGGATAACAACGGAAGGCTTGGAAGACAAAGTGAGTCCATCAACTCCAACGGCATAGCTGAGTGCACGACAACGACCTAGCACACCTTACTCTTCGTCTGAAAAGTCTGCAACATGATACGTTGCAGCCCGAAACGGGTCAGCACATGGAATATGCTGGCAATATAACACAGTAGAGCAATGAACAGAATAATTGCTAATACTACATGCATATTTGGCTGGTGGAAAAGCTCTAGGGTTATACTGTTTTGCGAAAAGCCAATTTTTCCCTACAACAAAGGAATATATTTTATTTAACTATCATGGTGGTTGTTGAACATTGAGAAGGTAAAACCCCCTCCCAATCCCAATTAAAAGTAATCATTAATCCCAACAAATTAATTTAGAGTGATGGGATTCAATATGATGATCCAAGAACCAGATACTCAAGATGTCCATAACCGGGGACACGGCTAATCATGATTAGTTTGTACACTCTGCAGAGGTTTGTGCACTTTTCCCCACAAGACTCAATCTCCTCCGTTGGATTTCTCGCACTTCATGGTGTTTGAGAAACGGATGACCGAGACACAGTCTTTCTGAAGCATTTACTCTTTACTCTGGGTAGACAGTTACACCTACTTTCCCCTACATCTGCTAGCCTACCACTGAAAGAGGTCCTGCAACATACTCAACTATGCTAGAGCCCATAATAGCTTGTGGCTGCACACGGAAGTTTCTAGCATGAATAATCTTATGATCCCTTTGAGCCTGGGTGGCGGACCGTAGGAGGATCACACGGTATATCCCCGGGATCTCCTAGGACAACACTGGTATATCCCCAGGTGCCCAAACAAGCAATCCACCCAGATGTGTATTAAAGTTGCCACCTTAAGTTGAACCATTAATTAAAAATCTCACATCTGTCATGGATACACTCAAACCCAATCCACGTCTACGAGCATAGCATGGCAACATAAGCATAGCGTGGAAGTAACTCCCAAGGGTTTGTTATTAAAAAGGGCAATAGGTTCTACCTCATCATCTACTTCCCAGTACCCACAAGTTAATCACATCCTAATCATGCAATATTTGAGGGTCGAAACTAATGCATAAAAAGTGGGTAACGAAGAAGTATGATCAATGTGTTACTTGCCTTGCTGACGATCTGCAAATCCTAGAGACTCGTAGTAGCACGCTTCGCACTCCGGGTACTCTATCGCAAACAAACAATAGCATACTTAAGCAATCAAGCGAAGATGCACGGGTAAAACCCAAATGAGAAGACCTAACCAGAAAGTTCAAATGAAGAACTCTGGTTTGCAAAAAGAATCAAATCAAACGGAGCAACGAAACTCAAACGGCGAAAGAAACAAGCTTTGATTACTAATCTGGACTAAAGTCAAATTTTACAGTAGCAAAAACTTGTTTAAGTTGGTTAAACAGAAAGAGGGCTTCGAGACGAAGATCTAGGCGCTTGAATCGCCTGATTCCGACAAACGAGCGAAAAGTTATACTAAAACGAAAATCGCGATCGAAAATAATCGCGGAAAATCCGAGAAAAAGAAAAACTAACGAACAGGCTAACGAACGAACATTCGCTGTCTGCGGTTAAACGGTGAAAACCGTTCGTTAAAACGAACGTACGGACGAACGTCCGCTAAATAACTAAACCGACGGAAAACCGATCTAAAAAGAATAAACCGGGATTTAAAAAAAACCGAATCTAGATCTAGGGTTTACCAAAAAAACCGAACGGTTAACCGAAAAAAAAATGAACGGCGGCAGCGGCTACTACCTCCGGCGAGGCTCCGGCGGGGCGGCGGCGTCGGCGCGGGGCGGCGGGGCTGCGGGGTGGCGGAGCGGCGGGCGGCGCGACGCGGGCGGCGGCGGGGTGCGGCGGCTCGGCGGCGAGCGGCGGCGGCTGGCGCGGGCTGCGGCTGCTGCTGCGTGCGGCGGCGGCGGCTGGTGGTGGTGGGGGTCGGGGCGGCGGGGCGGGCGGCATATAAAGGGCCGGGGGGCGACTTGGGCGAGGGGGCGACGAGGCGGCGGCGTCCCGGACTCCGGCGGAGTCCGGCTCGGGCACGGGGCGCGCGCGAGCGGAGGCGGCGGCGTTGCCGGGCCGGCTGGGCTTCGGCCCAGTTCGGTCCGGCGGAGTTTTTTTTTTAAATAATTCCGCGCAGAAAAGCAAATAAAAGAAATACTAAACGGACTCCAAAATTCCCGAAATAAATTTTCCCCGTCCTCTAAAAATCTCCCGGACAAGGTAAACATTTATTTGGGACTCTAATGCAATTTTGAAAAATGCATATTTTTTTCTAAATTCAAATAAAATTGCAATAAAAATCCAAATAAAATATTTATTTGATTTTAATATTTTTCCTCCAATATTCCATTTATTTTGGAGAAGTCATATTATCTCCTCTCATATATTTTTAATACGAAATATTTTCGGAGAGAAAAATAGTTAAACCAAATTGATCCCTGTTTCAATATTTGAGAAAATTCAAATATGAAAACGGTGAAATCCCCAACTCTCTCCGTGGGTCCTTGAGTTGCTTAGAATTTTCGAGGATCGCAAAACGAAATGCAATAAAATATGATATGCAGTGAATGATCTATGTATAACATTCCAAATTAAAAATTTGGGATGTTACAAACCTACCCCCCTTAAGATGAATCTCGCCCTCGAGATTCGGGTTGGCTAGAAAATAGGTGTGGGCGGTCCTTCCGGAGGTCTTCTTCGCGCTCCCAGGTGGCTTCATCTTCGGTATGGTGACTCCACTGAACTTTGCAAAACTTGATAACTTGGTTGCGTGTAACTCGGCTGGCAAACTCGAGAATCTTGACGGGTTTCTCCTCGTAGGTTAGATCACTATCCAATTGAATTGCTTCTAGGGGCACTGTATCTCTTAGAGAAATATCAGCCATCTCCGCATGGCACTTCTTCAACTGGGAAACGTGAAACACATCATGAACTCCTGACAGTCCTTCGGGCAATTCCAACTTGTAGGCAACTTCACCCATACGTTCCAATACTCGGTATGGTCCTACAAACCTCGGGGCTAACTTTCCTTTAACTCCAAAATGTTTCACTCCTAGTAAGGGTGATACTCGTAGATATGCTCTGTCTCCGACTTCATAGGTTACCTCCTTGCGTTTTGGATCGGCATAACTCTTCTGTCTGGACTGGGCTACTTTCAGTCTATCTCGAATCAGCTTAACCTTCTCTTCGGATTCCTTAATCAAATCCGGTCCAAACAACTGACGGTCTCCAACTTCATCCCACATCAACGGTGTTCTGCACCTCCTTCCATACAAAGCCTCGAAAGGTGCCATCTTCAAACTGGCTTGGTAGCTGTTGTTGTATGAGAACTCCGCGTAGGGCAGATTGTCATCCCAACTAGATCCATAATCTAGCGCACAAGCTCTTAACATGTCCTCCAGGATCTGATTGACTCTCTCGGTCTGTCCATCTGTCTGCGGATGAAAAGCTGTACTAAACTCTAGCCTGGTTCCCAATGTCTGGTGTAGTTGGCGCCAAAACTTTGAAGTAAACTGGGTTCCTCTATCTGATATGATGGTCCTCGGTACTCCGTGCAGACATACGATCCTGGTCATATATATCTTGGCCAACTTCGCACTCGTATATGTGGTTTTCACTGGAATAAAGTGAGCTACTTTGGTCAAACGATCCACTACTACCCAGATAGAATCATATCCTGATCGGGTCCTGGGTAATCCGGTGATGAAATCCATGCCAAGTTTATCCCACTTCCATTCGGGTATTGGCATAGGCTGTAGCAATCCTGCGGGCTTCTGATGCTCTGCCTTCACTCTCTGACATACATCACATACGGCTACATACTCAGCAATATCCCTCTTCATACCCGTCCACCAGAAACGCACTTTTAAATCCAAATACATCTTGGTGTTTCCGGGGTGTATCGAGTATGGCGAGTCATGAGCCTCCTGTAGTATCAACTTCCTGATCTCGGCATTATTGGGTACATACACACGGTCCTCAAACCATAAGGTGTCGCGCTCATCTTCACGAAAACCTTTGGTTTTTCCTTTGCGCATTCTATCCTTTATCTCGGCAATTTCTTTGTCATCTTTCTGAGCTTCTCGAATCCTTCCCAATAATGTTGACTGAACTTCCATAACTGCTACAAAACCTCTAGGGACTATCCCCAAACGAAACTCCCTGAGATCTTCGGATAACCCCTTTGGTAAACCTCCGCTTTTGAGGGTATTGACATAACTCTTCCGGCTCAAAGCGTCTGCTACGACATTGGCCTTTCCTGGATGATAATGCAACTTCATATCATAATCCTTTATAAGTTCCAACCATCTCCTCTGCCTGAGGTTCAGCTCCTTCTGAGTGAAAATATACTTCAAGCTCTTGTGATCCGTGTACACATCACAACGGTTCCCAATAAGAAAATGTCTCCAAGTCTTAAGTGCATGAACTACAGCTGCTAACTCCAAGTCATGAGTGGCATAATTCAACTCATGCGGCCGAAGCTGACGTGAGGCATATGAAACAACTCTTCCTTCCTGCATAAGTACTCCTCCCAGTCCTAAGCGAGAGGCGTCGCAATACACTTGGAAATCCTTGCGTATATCTGGCAGAATCAGAACTGGGGCTGTAACCAAACGTTTCTTCAGTTCCTGAAAACTTGCCTCACATTCATCTGTCCATTTGAACTTAGTGTCCTTCTTCAGTAACTCCGTCATAGGCTTCGCAATCTTAGAAAAATTCTCGATAAATCTCCGATAATATCCTGCAAGTCCAAGAAAACTGCGGATCTCCCCCACTGAGGTGGGTGCCAACCACTCAGTGACAGACTGAACCTTAGTGGGGTCTACTGCTATACCTTCGCCCGATATAACATGTCCAAGAAATCCAACTTCCTTCAACCAAAACTCACATTTGCTGAAATTGGCATACAACTGATGTTCCCTGAGCTTCTCGAGAACTAAACGCAGATGCTCCTTGTGCTCCTCTTCATTCTTTGAGTATACCAAGATATCATCAATGAACACCACGACAAACTTATCCAAGAACTCCATGAACACCTTGTTCATCATACTCATGAAATAGGCAGGGGCATTAGTCAATCCAAATGACATAACTGTGTACTCATATAGCCCATGCCGGGTGGTGAAGGCTGTCTTAGGTATATCCTGTTCTCGGATCTTCAGCTGGTGATACCCTGATCTCAGATCGATCTTGGAGAACACTTTAGCTCCTTGCAACTGATCAAACAAATCACTAATCATTGGCAGCGGGTACTTGTTCTTAATCGTCACTTCATTCAATGCGCGATAATCAACAACCATTCTCAAGGATCCATCCTTCTTCTCAACTAAGAGCACTGGGGCTCCCCACGGTGATGAACTTCGTCGAATGTAACCTTTCTCCAATAATTCCTTGATCTGCTTCTTAATCTCCTCCAGATCATTTGCGGGCATACGGTATGGTCTCTTTGATATTGGTCCGGTGCCTGGCAACAACTCTATCAAGAATTCAATGTCTCGATCCGGCGGCATGCCTGGTAACTCCTCTGGAAATACATCTGGGTAATCTTTCACAATAGGCACCTCCTCCTGAACAACTCCCGTGAGAGAATTTACTTGGCTCCTTCTAGGCACATGCCTAGATACATACTTGATCCTTTTTCCCTCCGGGGTGGTAAGCGAAATCGACTTACTCGCACAATCGATGCTTCCTCCATACATCGATAGCCAATCCATGCCTAGTATCACATTCAATCCTTGTGACTTCAAAACTATCAGGTCTGAGGGGAAAACATGACTTCCAATGATCAATGGCATCTGATGGGTTTAGAGGGAAGAGATTAGAATAGAGTAAGGTCTAGTGAGAAGGCACTACCCATATGCACATGAGACAAACACATTCATAACACACCACTCAATTCAAGCAAGAGCATACAATCGATCTAACTACCGTTACAAAAGTGCTCGGACTATTACTATTTACATGGGGAAAAATACTAATGATAATATGGTGGTCATCTAGAAATTTTGACCGGTGGAAGACTCCATGATATCCGCTCCAGCTTCGTCTTCATAATCATCATCACTACTGTCGGGGTCAGAGTCGGTGTCGTCGATGATGATGTAGTCTTCAGATCGAATTTCCTCAGGTTCGTCGTCTTCTTCTCCGGGCGCGGGGTCTCCCATGAATACTCCTAGCTTCCTTGTCAGGTCGTCATTCTTTTCCACTAGTATTGCGATTTCCTCCTCGTATCCATCGCGTGTAGACTTGAGTTCCTCTTCTAGTACAGTGGCGGTGTAGGTCCCGGTGAAGCTTGGTATTCCGATGTTCAGGTACCTAGTGATTTCCTTCAAGTATCGTCCAAAAGGTGTGTCTTCATCCGGTTGTGTAAACTTGTTCCTTGAGTCCGCCATCCTAGAGAATAGAAGATGGAGAGAAGTCAGA
Source organism: Thinopyrum elongatum (assembly GCA_011799875.1). Classification (NCBI taxonomy): domain Eukaryota; kingdom Viridiplantae; phylum Streptophyta; class Magnoliopsida; order Poales; family Poaceae; genus Thinopyrum; species Thinopyrum elongatum. The sequence continues at coordinate 264,533,086 of CM022297.1, forward strand.
AATGAGTAGAGAAGAGTGACCTATGGCTTTTCTTAGTGGTCGTGTCCTACAGTCAGCGTGTGCTCTGATACCATCTCTGTAGCGACCCGACCCGAATGGATCGAATCTCTGTGTTCAAGTGTCATCCCTGGATCGGTAATGCTGACACACACAGTACTCGAAGGATTTATAACAGAGTGCAATCACACACTTATTACATCGAATGTCTCAAAAGAGAACTGATTACCATAAATATGGCTTAAGGCCATCTAAATAGGATAACAGCGGAAGGCTTGGAAGACAAAGTGAGTCCATCAACTCCAACGGCATAGCTGAGTGCACGACAACGACCTAGCACACCTTACTCTTCGTCTGAAAAGTCTGCAACATGATACGTTGCAGCCCGAAACGGGTCAGCACATGGAATATGCTGGCAATATAACACAGTAGAGCAATGAACAGAATAATTGCTAATACTACATGCATATTTGGCTGGTGGAAAAGCTCTAGGGTTATACTGTTTTGCGAAAAGCCAATTTTTTTTTCCCTACAACAAAGGAATATATTTTATTTAACTATCATGGTGGTTGTTGAACATTGAGAAGGTAAATCCCCCTCTCAATCCCAATTAAAAGTAATCATTAATCCCAACAAATTAATTTAGAGTGATGGGATTCAATATGATGATCCAAGAACCAGATACTCAAGATGTCCATAACCGGGGACACGGCTAATCATGATTAGTTTGTACACTCTGCAGAGGTTTGTGCACTTTTCCCTACAAGACTCGATCTCCTCCGTTGGATTTCTCGCACTTCATGGTGTTTGAGAAACGGATGACCGAGACACAGTCTTTCTGAAGCATTTACTCTTTACTCTGGGTAGACAGTTACACCTACTTTCCCCTACATCTGCTAGCCTACCACTGAAAGAGGTCCTGCAACATACTCAACTATGCTAGAGCCCATAATAGCTTGTGGCTGCACACGGAAGTTTCTAGCATGAATAATCTTATGATCCCTTTGAGCCTGGGTGGCGGACCGTAGGAGGATCACACGGTATATCCCCGGGATCTCCTAGGACAACACTGGTATATCCCCAGGTGCCCAAACAAGCAATCCACCCAGATGTGTATTAAAGTTGCCACCTTAAGTTGAACCATTAATTAAAAATCTCACATCTGTCATGGATACACTCAAACCCAATCCATGTCTACGAGCATAGCATGGCAACATAAGCATAGCATGGAAGTAACTCCCAAGGGTTTGTTATTAAAAAGGGCAATAGGTTCTACCTCATCATCTACTTCCCAGTACCCACAAGTTAATCACATCCTAATCATGCAATATTTGAGGGTCGAAACTAATGCATAAAAACTGGGTAACGAAGAAGTATGATCAATGTGTTACTTGCCTTGCTGACGATCTGCAAATCCTAGAGACTCGTAGTAGCACGCTTCGCACTCCGGGTACTCTATCGCAAACAAACAATAGCATACATAAGCAATCAAGCGAAGATGCACGGGTAAAACCCAAATGAGAAGACCTAACCAGAAAGTTCAACTGAAGAACTCTGGTTTGCAAAAAGAATCAAATCAAACGGAGCAACGAAACTCAAACTGCGAAAGAAACAAGCTTTGATTACTAATCTGGACTAAAGTCAAATTTTACAGTAGCAAAAACTTGTTTAGTTGGTTAAACAGAAAGAGGGCTTCGAGACGAAGATCTAGGCGCTTGAATCGCCTGATTCCGACAAACGAGCGAAAAGTTATACTAAAACGAAAATCGCGATCGAAAATAATCGCGGAAAATCGAGAAAAAGAAAAACTAACGAACAGGCTAACGAACGAACGTTCGCTGTCTGCGGTTAAACGTAAGGAAAACCGTTCGTTAAAACGAACGTACGGACGAACGTCCGTAAATAACTAAACCGACGGAAAACCGATCTAAAAAGAATAAACCGGGATTTAAAAAAACCGAATCTAGATCTAGGGTTTACAAAAAAAAAAACGAACGTTAAAGAAAAAAAAAAAAAAAAAGAAGAGGCGCAGCGGCTACTACCTCCGGCGAGGCTCAGGGCCGTGGCTCGGCGCGCGGCGTGGCGGGGCTGCGGGGTGCGTGGGGCGGGCGGGGGCGCGAAGGGGTGCGGGGAGGGGCAGGCGGGTCGGCGACCGCGGCGAGCGGCGGCGGCTGGCGCGGGCTGCTGCGGCTGCTGCTGCGTGCGGGGCGGCGGCTGGTGGTGGTGGGGGTCGGGGCGGCGGGGCGGGCGGCATATAAAGGGCCGGGGGGGCGACTTGGGCGAGGGGGCGGACGACGGCGGCGCGCTAGTCCCGGACTAGGAGGAGTCCGGCTGGCAGGGCAGGGGCGCGCGCGAGCGGAGGCGGCGGCGTTGCCGGGCCGGCTGGGCTTCGGCCCAGTTCGGTCCGGCGGAGTTTTTTTTTTTAAATAATTCCCGCGCAGAAAAGAAACAAATAAAAAGAATACTAAACGGACTCAAAATTCCCGAAATAAATTTTCCCCGTCCTCTAAAAATCTCCCGGACAAGGAAAACATTTATTTGGGACTCTAATGCAATTTGAAAAAATGCATATTTTTTTCTAAATTCAAATAAAATTGCAATAAAAATCCAAATAAAATATTTATTTGATTTTAATATTTTTCCTCCAATATTCCATTTATTTTGGAGAAGTCATATTATCTCCTCTCATATATTTTTAATATGAAATATTTTCGGAGAGAAAAATAGTTAAACCAAATTGATCCCTGTTTCAATATTTGAGAAAATTCAAATATGAAAACGGTGAAATCCCCAACTCTCTCCGTGGGTCCTTGAGTTGCTTAGAATTTTCGAGGATCGCAAAACGAAATGCAATAAAATATGATATGCAGTGAATGATCTATGTATAACATTCCAAATTAAAAATTTGGGATGTTACACCTCCACACACACCACACACTCCCCAAAACCTCTGCTCACACAGACACACACCACCGCTCCCTCGCTCGAAACCATTGGTAGGTCGCCGCCACCGCCGCTGCCTCCATCCTCAACCTCTGCCTGTGTGCCGGGCAGCTCGAGGAGCTAATGGCCAAAAAGAGGTTTATCGCGGCCTCTTCGCCCGACGTCGGCGAGGTGGCCGCCGAGGTGTCCCCGTCGTCCTCCGCGGGCTCTTTATCGATCCACCGTCCCTGGTCGCCCGATCCGCCCGCCGTCGCGCCCCTACGCCAGTTCGAGGACTTCCCCATCCTCCCTCGGGCCCGTCCACCGACGTGGTCCTACCTCGGGGTCCGACAGTGATGGTGGGGGATGTGGGTCACCGAGATTACGAATCGGGAGACCCACACCCGCCGGTGGCTCGGTCGCTTCCACACGGCCGAGCTCGCGGCCATGGAGTACGATCGCCGGCAGGTCCGCTACCACGGCGCGACGGCTAGGCTCAATTTCCCCTTTGGCACACGTCCGGTCGACCTCGTTCCGCCAGAGCAAGGGGTGGTGAGCTCGGCTATGGCGCGGGAGGACGGCGAGGCGTGGGAGCGCCTCGAGGCCAAGGCCGCCGACGAGGCCTACATGCAAGAGCTCCGCCGGCAGCACCCGAAGCTGGTGGAAGCGGAACGGGTGATCTTTGCCGGCGCGAAGGGCAGCGAGGTTATCATGCTCTCCTCCGATGACGAGGTCGAAGGCGGCGAGGACGGCGGCACGGAGGGCATCGAGGTGGGCGGCGAGGACGAGGAGATCGACGTCGACGAGTGGAGGAGTGTCTTCGCAACGACCCCGATGACGGCACTGGCCCGGACCCGGCTCGCGGCACACCGTACCTAACGAGGAAGGATTGGCTCGACCTCCACTTCGACCGAAAGTAGTTTAGCTTAGTTTAAATTTATGTTTTATGTTCAGTTATGCAAAACTATCTATGTTTAGGTTTGAATGCATGCTACTTTCGGTTGAACCTGCTTTGAAATTGATCAAATTGAAGTTTACAGCGTTAAGTTTAGGGGATCGACCAGAAACGGCCAAAAATTGCTGGAGTATATATATATCCACTAAGGGTTTTAGTGTGTTAACTTTTAAAGGATCGGCTAGAGATGGCCTTATGCCTTGTTTATTTCAGTTCTTCACAATGTGATGCTCTATATGTGCAACTATTTGCCGTGCAGTTCAATTTCATCAATAACAGTTTCAACAATACCAATATGAATTACGATATTTGGTTGCTGTTAAGGATGTTGCGGTTAACATGCCATTTCATTTTTTTAACAATAACTAGTGTACTTTAGACCTGCACAATACCAGTTTGAATGACTATTTGCTTGTTTTTAAATGTTATGCCTGATGCACTTAACACACCTTTCCACTTCTTGTTTTGCTTAACTAGCGTGCTTAAGCCTGCACACTGAAGCTATCATTTGTAGATTATGTTGTCTACCATGGATATATTTGGTTGATGTTTAACCTGTTGTGCTTAACATGCCTTTATATGTACTCATATAGGACAATATTGAGAACAGTGTTGTTTTCTATCGAGGTTAGTTGCATCGCATTGCTTATATGTACTCACAGTTCAGGATATCGGTAGATGGTACCATATAGCCTGGGGGCTGATAAGGGATTAATCGTCGAATCAGACATTTCACTGAATATATCTGTAACCCATTTATCAGTAGGTTAACTAGGGCCATATTTAATATATCTGAGGCTACATAGCAACATGCATTGTACTGAATGACTAAATATGCAATCCTAGGCTACATAGCAACACGGAAGAGTGTTACCTTAATGCTCTGATGATGTCTAGATATACATGTAATAAAATCTTATATAATGGGATGGAGGGAGTGTTGTACTACATCATTTTGCAATTGTTGTTTAGCTTCTAATATTAACTTGGTGCTTTTAGGTACATATGTCATTGCCAAAGATCCACACTTCGACCCTTTCTGCGTATGGGGCAATGAGATATTCATGAACCAACATCAAGTGAGGAAACTGATAAAGATTGTTATTAAAATGGGTCAAAAGATGTCAATCAAACTATTGGTTTACACTTTATGCAAGACAACAGTGAACTGCAGGATGGTAAGTAAGAACTCTGTAGCCTTCTTTTTACTGCCCGTAATGAGTTGTGTTAGATGACAATGTCTGAATCTTTTTTCCTTTGTAGTGGATCCTGAAGCAGTTTACTCAAGATTACCTCTCAAACTACATGATTGGCGGCCGACCATCACAAGGGGTTGGACTAGAGTCGTGCGTGCCTTCTGCATCCAGGAGAGCACAATAGGGCCATTCCGCTTCACCTTGTTCAGCAACCAGAATGTCTGTCGCCTCTTTCTTTACCATCGATAATAGTACAAGTATAGAACCCTGATTCATCATTCTTTATTTGGTGCTTATGTAATTCTTAAACATATGTACCTGTGAATCGAATAATGCATTGGTTGTTTGAACCTGATGGATATGAATAAAGCTATAGCCTACTTTCAAGTTCAAATTAGGTACAATTTTAAATAGCAGCAATTAAATTAGGGTGAAATTATGGTGTGCATGTCATTACGGCGCACACAGTCAATAAAGCACAGCGTGTGCGATATACATCATAATCCGACATGGTTCACGGAGAGGAAACGTGTGTAACAATGCACACAGTTGCCGTTTGCAAAGCGTGTGTGATGTCAGACACTATCACATACGGTGCGGGAAAACTAACTGTGTGTGATTGTCTACCTATCGTACATGGTTTATAATCATGAACTGTTTGTCATGTGCCAGGCATCGTAAACGTAGAGCCAGTTTGGTACGTGCCCGGAAAACTCCCATGCCTGGAATCTGCCTAGTTTTAGGTAAAACCACAAAACTCCGACTGCGATGGCAATGTGAGCACAAACGAGTAGCAAGGATGAAGCGTTTGGGATATTCCAAATATCGGAAATGGGTATATAGGGACAACTGTATGCATCAAGGCTCCCTATCCCCGACGGTTTCTAGGCCGTGTGGGAAGGACCCCCCCTATCGCCCACACTCACTTGGCGACGGTTCCAAATGCCGTCGCGAAAAGGGGTTAAAAACCGTTTGTATAGCACCTCGCTGTACCAGTGTATCAAACGTCACAACATAACTGGGTGATCATAAAGATGCTCTACAGGTATCTCCGAAGGTGTTTGTTGAGTTGGCATAGATCGAGATTAGGATTTGTCACTCCGTGTATCGAAGAGGTATCTCTGGGCCCTCTCGGTAATACACATCACAAGAAGCTTGCAAGCAAAGTGACTAAGGAGTTAGTTACAAGATGATGTATTACGGAATGAGTAAAGAGACTTGCCGGTAATGAGATTGAACTAGGTATGAAGGTACCGACGATCGAATCTCGGGCAAGTAACATACCGATAGACAAAGGGAATTACGTATGTTGTCATAAGGTTCGACCGATAAAGATCTTTGTAGAATATGTAGAAACCAATATGGGCATCTAGGTTCCGCTATTGGTTATTGACTGGAGAGGTGTCTCGGTCATGTCTACATAGTTCTCGAACCCGTAGGGTCCGCACGCTTAACGTTCGTTGACGATATAGTGTTATATGAGTTATGTGATTTGGTGACCGAATGTTGTTCGGAATCCTGGATGAGATCACGGACATGATGAGGAGCTCCAGAATGGTCCAGAGGTAAAGATTGATATATAGGACGATGCTATTTGGATACCGGAAAGGTTTCGTGTTGTACCGGATAACCATCGGATCATCGGAAGGGGTTTCGGGAGGCCCCGGGAGGTCTATGGGCCTAATGGGCCAAGGGGAGGCACACACCAGCCCACAAGGGGGCTGGCGCACCCTCTCCCTGGCCTCCGGCCCTAGGGGAAGGAAAGGGGGAGGGTTGGCCCCTCTTGCCTTTCCCTCCTCATGAGAGAAAGGAAAGGGGGGGGCGCCACCTCCCCCTGCCTTCCTCCCGTGTGCCAACAAGGAAGGGGGGCTCGGCCAGGGCAGGAGCCCAAAGGGGGTTCGGCCACCCTTGGGGCGCCTCCTGGCTGCCTCCCCTCCCCCACCTATATATAGGAGGGAGGGGGTGCCACACATAGCCTTTGACAATCTCTTAGCCGTGTGCGGCGCCCCTCTCCACAGTTTTGTCCCTCGGTCATATTTTTGGAGTGCTTAGGCGAAGCCCTGCGGAGATAGCATCACCACCACCGTCACCATGCCATCGTGCTGCCGGAACTCATCTACTACTTCGTCCATCTTGCTGGATCAAGAAGGCGAGGACGTCACCGAGCTGAACGTGTGCTGAACGCGGAGGTGCCGTACATTCTGTACTTGATCGGTTGGATCGCGAAGAAGTTCGACTACATCAACCACGCTACAAACGCTTCCGCTTACGGTCTACGAGGGTACGTAGACACACTCTCCCCTCTCGTTGCTATGCATCTCCATGGATAGATCTTGCGTGTGCGTAGATTTTTTTCCATGCAACATTCCCCAACACCAACCCATGGTCTTTTGGGGCTCTTCCAAGCCATCCATAACCAATGCAAGCATAGGGCTCTTCCAAATTTCTTTAGAGCTCCATGGACGTTATTTCATCATGATATTTTGCACGCACGAAGATAATTGAACAATGTTTGTTTCCATTTTTTTGAATTTGTTTACTATTGTATTTGATTTCATTTTTCAGAAGAATGCATTTGAGCTCAAGTGTAGAAACTCCATGTTCAAAAAGGGCATGTTAGTGTCAAGCCCAAGAGGAACTGCTTGTACTGAAAGAAATAGTCATAGTGTGCATTGATATGTCTCCAACATATCTATAATTTATGAAGTATTCATGCCATGTTTACAACAATTTTATATGGTTTTGGTATGATTTGGATGGAACTAACCCGGACTGATGCTGTTTTCAGCAGAACTACTGTTGTGTTGTTTTTTGTGCAAAAATAAAAGTTCTCCAAATGCAACGAAACTTTTTGATCATTTTTTTGGAACAAAAGAGGCACTAGATGCTTCGTGGGAGGACCAGAACATGAAGGAGGTGAGCACAAGACACCTGGGCGCGCCAGGAGGCCCAGACACACCCAGGTGGGTTATGCCCACCTCGAGGCCCATCTTCGCGTGATTCCAATGCTGAAAAATCCTATAAATAGAGAAACCATTAGAAATAACCCTAGATCAGAAGTTCCGCCACCGCAAGCCTCTGTAGCCATGAAAAATCAATCTAGACCCCGTTCCGGAACCCTGCCTGAGGGGGAAATCATCACTGATGGCCATCTTCATCATCCCAGCGGCCAGCATGATGAGGTGGGAGTAGACCACCCACGGGGTTGAGGATTTGTACCAGTAGCTATGTGTTTAATCTCTCTCTCTCTCTCTCTCTCTCATGTTCTTGAGATGGCACGATCTTGATGTATCGTGGGCTTTGTTAATATAGTTGGATCATATGGTATTTTCCCCTCTCTATCTTGTTGTGATGAATTGCGTTTTCCCTTTGAGATTTCGTTTTATCGGATTGAAAACTTTTATGGATTTGAGAGCACTTGATCTATGTCTTGGCATTCAACTAACGTATTCCCGAGGTGACATTGGGGTAATCTATGCATAGGGGCTAATGCACATTTTGGTCCTTGTTTCTTCGGTAGAAATCTTGGGGCACTCTTTGAGGTTCTTTGTGTTGGATTGAGTATTATGAATCTGAAAGTGTTTGATGCATATCGCATAATCAACTCACGGATACTCGCGGTGACATTGGAGTATCTAGGTGACATTAGAGTTGGTTGATGTGTATCATATGATGTTATTTTAGTACGAACTCTTGGTTAGATCGATCGAAAAGAATAGCTTGGTGTTATTTTAGTACGAACTCTAGGATAGATTGATCGGAAAGAATAGCTTTGAGGTGGTTTCATACCCTACAAACAATTTCTTTTTATGTTCTCCACTAGATAGGAACTTTGGAGTGATTCTTCATCGCACATTGAGGGATGGTTATATGATCCAATTATATTAGCATTGTTGAGAGATTGCACTAGCGAAAGTATGGACCCTAGGCCTCATTTTCAAGCATTGCAATACCGTTTGTGCTCTGTTTTATCAATTGCTACCTTGCTGTTTTTTGTTGTTCCTATTACAAAAATCAATATCTACTCTCCATATTACACTTGTATCACCATCTCTTCGCCGAACTAGTGCACCTATACAAATTACCATTGTATTTGGTGTGTTGGGGACACAAGAGACTTTTTGTTATTTGGTTGCCGGGTTGTTTGAGAGAGACCATCTTCATCTTACGCCTCCCACAGATTGATAAACCTTAGGTCATCCACTTGAGGGAAAATTTCTACTGTCCTACAAAACTCTGCGCTTGGAGGCCCAATACGAGTCTACAAGAATAAAGTTGTGTAGTAGACATCATGCATCAAGCTTTAAAAAAATTGTGCAACCAAGTCTTTCTGGAGCATCGATTTTGTTATTTTTGCCCAAAGATCCATGAAAGTTATTTCATCATGAAATTATGCACGCACAAAGATAGCTCAACAATGTTTGTTGCCAAAAAACTGACTTTTTTTCTTTCAACTTTTTACAATTATTTTTTATTTATTCTTCACAAGGATGCATTTGACCTCGATGTAGTTAACTCCATGTCCAAAAAGAATATGTTAGTGTCAAGTCCAACAGAACCTTCCTGTGCTAAAAGAAATAGTAATAGTAGCGCATCAAGCTTCACCCCCCCCCCCTCTCCAAAAAAAGAAATAGTTGTGCAACCAAGCCTTTCTGGAGCATTACTTTCGTTGTTTTTTCCCGGAGCTCGACGAACGTTATTTCATCACGGTATTTTCCAAGCATGAAGATAATTCAACAATGTTTGTTGCCAAAAATAAGATATTTTTAAATTTGTTTACTATTATTTTTTATTTCATTCTTCACAAGGATGCATTTTAGCTCGAGTGTAGAAAATCGATGTTCAAAAAGGACATGTTAGTGTCAAGCCCAATAGAAACTGCTTGTATTGAAAGAAACAGTCATAGTGCGCATCAAACTTTCAAAAAAAATTGTGCAACGAAGGCTTTCCTTTGTTTATACCTCTATTTTTCCTTTTAGACGCAAACCTAGTGAAGCAATTACAATTTGACAGTTAATAAAAAGTGAAGCAAGTGACTGCAACATGCCAAAGATGTTATGAAAATCCCAACTACGTACCCTAAAACTTTAATTCGCCAATACTGCAGGTATCACACTAAGTGGCCTAAGCAAGCATTTCTTCCAGCGCAACTCCAGGGCATTCAAAAGGGGCACACGGACGTGTCACAAGATACAGTCAAAGTGCGGCATGCACGCGATGCGGCACAAGATCGGCAATACCTTGCCGGTGATGGTCAACTGCCGGCAGACGGGCAGCAAAAAGGTTCTGGTGCTGCACACCAACAAGAACTTCGACCAGCAGAGGACCAACTAGGTGATGCACCAGTACCACCTCGGGGACCTGGAGCAAGAGAAGGAGCGGGAGCTGGTCGTCTACAAGATTTTCTACCAGACAAACACTAGGGCCAGGACTAAAAAGATTATAAGTTAGTTTGGTATTGGTACTTGTTCTACCTGGTCGTCTGCAAGTTGGTATTGTTGTTAAGGATCGTTCGGTATGAACTTGGCATTTGCTTCCAACCATCATGTCGAGGGTCGACGTGGATATAAAGCTGAATCATTTGTTTCGAAACGAATTTTTAGGCACCTGAATTTTTTTTTGATGGGTAGCATAAGCACCTGCCATTCGAATTCCCAGTTCTCCAATTTTTTTACATCTTCGAGTATGCACGGGATCCATCCGGTTTCACAGGCTGATAGTTGGACGCAGCACTTCGGGACTGGGCTGTGGCATGCCAAGCCCAGATGCAAATTGTTAAAAGAGAGGAGCGATGGATTTGGGCCTTCCAGAATAGTTAAGTGCCGCGACCTCGATCGCGTGAAGCGCCTCCCATGGACTCAAAAAAGGCCTAGTCGGTTATTATTAGTTGAAATATGTAAAATATTTCATAATAAAAATAAATATGTAAAATGTAATGAATTTAGTCCGGTTTCATTGAAAATCATCTGATTTGCATGAAATTCGTCCGTGGAACCACAAGACGGCTGTCCATACTGAGCCTAACCGTACGGAACCAGCAGGTCCATGGCCGTACGCAAGCAAGTGCATGCACTTATAATCACGATGGAAAAATAATGCTGACGTCTGAGACGGTGAAACCCATGAAATTTTCAATGTAGTCAATAAACAAGAAAATTCTACAAGTACAGACTGATAACTGGGATCCAGCAGGTATATTGTTTTTTCAGGTCGAGCAAGTATCAACTGGGTTGTAGACTGCCCAGGCTTGGTTTTGTTTTTAACAGGCCAGGCCCATGACGATAATGGGAGACAAAGACCCAGCAGGTATCAACTGGCATCTGGCCCACCAGCCTTAGTTATATTTTCTCTTAGAGCATCCGCAGGCAGTTTTTTTACCGAAGAAAACGCACAACCCGATTCTATTTTCCTCTAAAAATGCCATGTCCTACTTCCGTTTTCTGATCTCTACCTATAGTTTTACTAGTTCATATACATATATTATTATATTGAAAATTCGTAAAGTTACCTTTTCATCTTTACATCCTTATTTTTTTTGTTTTCCCTCCCAGCGCTGATTTTTTTACCACTGATTTTCCCTAAAACCAACTCAATTGTCCCAAGTCTTATTAGCTTACAAAAATAAAACAATATTTTGTTTGGCAAATCAATAAGTTCTTAATAAATAAATGTTTATCATTTATTTATTAAGAACAGTTCGGACTCCACCGAAATATGCAAAATTAGGTTGAACTTTTTGAACGTGGTCCTGGGCAGAAAATGGGCTGTAATAATTCCTTAAGAATTAGCAAATGGGCTGAAAATTATTAAAAAAAATAGCAAATGGGCTCTATGTTGTCTGCCACAGATTTGGAGGCTAACTTGTGGGCCTACTAAGTTCATGCGTACACAAGGTTTCTCAAAAAAAAAAGAAACTTAGTCAACAATCGACTCTACCAGCGTCAGACCTTTAGATGTCCATCAAACGGCAATCATGCTTCTTCAGTCTCTGATCTTCCTGCTCCAGCCGCCCAAACCAGCGCCGGCGGAACCGCCTACTCCCATCTCCCGTGGCTGGCTGTGCTGCTGGGCAGGCCTCACGGCCCCACCCTACTCACATCCCTGGCCTGGCCATCCCTCTACTCACCCACACCTCCTGTTATTCTCCGACGACGGCAGCCTCACACTGCAGCCGAACCAGTAAACCCTCGTACCCCCTCCGCGTGGGAAACAACTATCGAGTCTTCCTCGGCTCCGAGCTGTTCCCTTACTTGGCCTCGCCGCGTCCAACGCCTTGGTGCTCTTGGTGCAGCGTGGTCAACATGGTCAACGAACAACATCCATCGGAAGATGACTGTACGTGGAGAGGCTGACAGCTGGGTCCACGACCGCATGCAAGGAAGTGCCTCCTTATTACGCGCAACTAATGATTCCTCCACCTGACAAAGGGGACCCATCGGAAGGGCCTCTGTATTTCAGGAAAAAAACATTCCTCCCGCTGACAGCTCGAACCCACCAACTATATCTTCGCACGCAAGGAAGTGCCTCCTTATTACGCACAAAAAGAATGAATACTCCCCTGCTAGCTGGGACCCACCATATTTGGAGGCTGACTTGTGGGCCTAGTAAGTTGATGCGGATGCAGGGCTTTGTCAACTTAGTCAATATAAACAATTCTAGCTGCAGTGACCGTATGATGTCCATCCAAAGGCCATCGTGCTTCTTCAACCTTTGGCCTTCTTGCTCTAGCCGCCCAAACCATCGCCGGCCGTGTCGCCTGCTCCTGCGTCCCGTGGCCGGCTGTGCTGCTGCGCAGGCCTCACCGTCCCACCCTACTCCCATCGCTGGCCTGGCCATGCCTGTACTCAGCAAGACCTCCTGTTACTCTCTAGCGACGGCAGCCTCACACCACAGCCGAACTAGTAAACCCTCGTACTCCCCATCGCGTGGGAAACAACTGTCGAGTCTTCCCCAGCTCAGGGTCATTCCCTTCCTAGGCCTCGCCATCGTCAACCGCCTTGGTGCTCTCGGCGCGGCATGGTTATCGTGGTCAAGGAACGATTTCCATCGGAAGAGGACTGTACATGGAGAGGTTGACAACTGGGTCCACGCCCGCAGCAATGAAGTGCCTCCTTATTACGCGCAAAATAATGATTCCTCCACCTCACAGCAGGGACCCACCGGAAGGGCCATCGTATTTTGTGAAAAAAAAAACGTTTCCCCCTGACAGCTGGGACCCACCAGCTACATCTTCGCACGCAAGGAAGTGCGTCCATATTACGGGCAAAAAAATGATTCTTACCCCTAACAGCTGAGACCCACCAGCTATATCTTCGCACGCAAGGAAGTCCCTCCTTATCCTCCCTGACAGCTGGGACCCACCTGGTCAAACCGTATGTAGGGTTGTCTATCCAGTCGCGCACGTGTACATACTTACTGGTCGATCGGTCTCTCTGCAGCGTTGAACCATGGCTGAGTAAGGAGCAGCACATTTCGTAGTAGAGGCGCGGACATAGCATGTCACGCAGTCCCGTCTATATCATGTACACGTAAGTACAGCCACGCTGCAAGAAAGTAAATACGGCTACGTACGTACATAAGAGCGTGGTCTCTAACGCGTACAACGACGTCGTCCTGTTCATCGGCAGCCAACTGGCTGGGTCGGAACGGAGGAAACAGCGTCGTGTTCATCGGGAGGCAACCGACTGGGTCAGAATATGTCCTGTTCATTGGGAGCCAGCCGGCTTGGACGGAATAGCTGAAACGAGGTCTGGTGTACCGCAGAACGGAGGAAACAACCTTCTGTTCGACCGCGTATGGTCGAAATGGGGTCCTGTTCATCAGGAAGGGTCTGGCGTACCACAAAACAGAGGAAACAGACTTCTGTTCGAGTGCGTATGGTCGAAACGGGGTCCTGTTGATCGGGAGGGTGTGGCGTACCGCAAAACGGAGGAAACAAATTTCTGTTCGAGCGCCTACGGTCGAAACGGGGTTCTGTTCATCCACCGTCTACTGCCTCGCTCCAGCCTCCATGGGCTACTGTTCATCCACCGCCGACTTCCTCCAGGCTCCACTAGCTACTGTTCATCCATGGGCTACTATTCATCCAGCCTCCACCGGCTACTGTTCATCCAGCCTCCACGGGGTCCTGTTCATCCACCCCAACCGGCTGGGGTGCGGCGGCCTCCTTGGGGTCCTATTCATCCAGCGGCAACCGCGCACCTACTACAATGGGGTCCTATTCATCCAACCCCCACCGGGAACTGTTCATCCACAGCCAACCAACCGGCTCGACTCACCACGTCTCGACTCGTTCTACGTATCGTGCGCGCGGTAGCAACAGTCACTGTTCATCGAGAGGCAACCCAACACACCGGCTGGCTGCGTCTCGCACAGGGGCTCGATCAACTTCAGTAAGCAGCAGTAGTGATCGATCGCTCAGGTTCAGTCAGCAGCAGCAGCGAAGGAATCACTCGGGTTCAGTCAGCATCGAAGGAATCGCTCGGGTTCAGTTAGCAGCCAAGGGATCGATCGGCTTTAGTACATAGTGGGATGATCGATCGCTTGGGTTCAGTAAGCGAACGCCTCGCTCGGGTTCAGTTATAGCGAACACGGCTGGCACACCACACGCGCGTATGAGAGAGAAACGCGTAAACCACACTGCATCGCTCGGCCCGACCACCCACTGTAATCGGGAACTCCGCGAAAATTTCCTCGCCCTCACTTTTACCATGATTTTTTATGTCATGGACGGCCCAAAGAATGTCATGCAGGTGCGTCCCCGGCCCGCCCAGGACGAAAAACCCATTTTCTATCATGATTTTTTGTCATAGAAGTAGGAGCCCACCACATCTATGATGATACATGGTTTTGTCACAATTATCGTCATACAAGTGTCATAAGCATGATAGATTTTTTTTCGTCCGGCCCATAATGTCAAAGATGTGTATTTTTCTTAGTGATGGGGCAATTTTTTTTACCACAGCATGTTGATGTCATTCCATGATAGAATGCCAAGTTTCTTGAATTTCAGACGAGTTTTGGATTTACTAGAATTTTAAAACCATGTATCTCAATGTTTGCGGCCAAGCGACGGTGCCGAGGTGTTTGACATTCATTCCCATTTCTTGCATGGGACCTGAGCACGGAACCAAGGACACACATTTGATTTTTCAACCCATTTTTATGCACTGGAGCATGTGCCTGTAGTTCAAATTTGAATTATGCACATAAATGTCTAGAAAACTCAGTTAATGTGTAAAAATGTCCAAACGAACCCCGAAAAATTCCAAAATTTAACGCGACACTCCTGTTGTTCTATGTTGACACCAAAAAAAATTTGAAAGCAAGAAGAGGCAACGAATATCGATTCGTCCACAAAGGTGACACGTTCCCCATCGGAACCATGAGGCTTCTTGCGAGAAGCTCTGGTTTGTGAGAAGCTTATACCCAAACCTGCCCCAAATGGGACAATTTTTTTACCACAGCATGTTGGTGCCATTCCATGATAGCACGCCAAGGTTCATGAATTTCAGACGAGTTTTGGATTTACTAGAATTTCAAAACCAAGTATCTCAACGTTTGTCGGCGAGCCACGATGCCGAGGTGTTTGAAATTCACCTCCATTTCTTGCATGGGACGTAAGCATCAACCCATGGACACATATATGATTTTACAACCCATTTTGGTGCACCGAAGCATGTGCATGTAGTTTAATTTTGAATTGTGCACCTGAAATGCATAGAAAACCAAGTTAATGTATAAAAATATCCAAATGAACCATGAATAATTCTATTTTTTTGACGACACACCTATAGTTGCATGTTCACTGCAGATAAAAGTTCTAGCAATTCAAACACCCTCCTTTGCCACTGTAACCCAATTATGTATTTCAAATCAAGACAAAAAATCAAGTAGATCACACCGGTCTATAATTTGTTAGATTAATGTTTAGGTCAACTAGCTCTGTTTAATTGCTGAACTTGCTCGATTAAGAAGTGTGTGTGTGTGCTGTAGGCACCTTTGTGTATCCAAATTATGCAATGACGTGAATGACCACTATAACCAGGGAAATTCAGACCAAAATTTGCACGTTCAAACTCATCACACATGGGGTAAGCTATATGAATCATTTGTTATGTTCACATATCGTACACAGTGCTGAATAAGGGACCGCATCTGATGACACTTTGCGTGCCAGTTTTTTCGCTGCACCGAGCCAAAATTTTCGGCTTCCGCGGAAATATCTACCTCCCCGCCTCCTCCCCCTTACCAAAAGCCACATTTCCCCTGTTTCCGCCTTCCTTTCCAAGTTCAAACCTTCACCCCTTGCTTGCAGCGCCGCCTCCTCGCCGGCGACCCTCCTTCACGCTGCTCGGCCTTGTTGATCCAGGCAGGTAGTCCACACCCGACCCCCATCCTCCTCCTCCTTCTACATCCCACATGCCCCGACCGCCGGCGCGACACCTTCCACCCAAATCACTGACCCCTACCCCAAATAAGCGTCGCCCTAAGCGATGGTGCACATAGTATAGCCAGGAGTTCAAGGAGCATTTGGTAGTGGAGAAGCAAATCATGGTCGCACACGCGGATGAGGTCGCGATGGCTGCCATTCGTGCCGACCCCCAGATATTGGAGGAGCACCACACCATCGAGGCCACCGTCGACGCCTCGCGCGCCGATGCCGCGATGCGGTTGGCTGCTTTAAATGGCAGTTCATTGATGACCCACAAGTATAGGGGATCAATCATAGTCCTTTCGATAAGTAAGAGTGTCGAACCCAACAAGGAGCAGAAGGAAATGACAAGTGGTTTTCAGCAAGGTAATTTCTGCAAGCACTGAAATAGTCGGTAATAGGTAGTTTGATAGCAAGATAATTTGTAACGAGCAAGTAACGGTAACGGTAAATAAAGTGTAGCAAGGTAGCCCAATCCTTTTGTGACAAAGGACTAGCCAAAACAGTCTCTTATGATAAGCAAAGCGTTTTTGAGGGCACACGGGAATTTCACCATATCACTTTCATCATGTTGGTTTGATTCGTGTTCGCTACTTTGATAATTTGATATGTGGGTGGACTGGTGCTTAGGTGCTATTCTTACTTGAACAAACCTCCTACTTATGATTAACCCCCTCGCAAGCATCCACAACTACGAGAAAAGTATTAAGATAAAATCTAACCATAGCATTAAACTTTTGGATCCAAATCGGTCCCTTACACTAAAAAAAATACACTTCCATGATGATAAGTGTTTGTCATAGTAGGTCAGGTTTTCTGTCATGCATGTACATCCATGACGATTTTATGACAGAATCAAGATAGTCATACATGTGCAGTTGTAGAAGTGTTCCATGACAATACCAAAATTATCATCACGAAAGTGTTCACTTCCATGACGATAAATGACGCGTCATGGAAGTGCTTCCGTCAAGGGTAACCGACACATGGCATCCACCGTAACGGGTCGCCGTTAAGCTATCGGGTCCGGTTTGGGATCTGGTAACCCGTTAACAGCAATGACCAATGGCGATTTTCCACGTGTAAAATTCTCATTGGTCGAAGGAAACACGTGTCAGCTCGTCATTGGGTCAGATAGGCGCCTATGATATGTCGACACGTGCGACGACCCAACACTGGCCTATTTAGCTTACAAAGACCGGCCTGTTTGACTTGGTCAAAAGCTAGCGGGCTGGCCCATGAAAAGCTTGTTAACGGTCTGTTCGCATATAGCCCATTTTACGGCCCGGTAACTCACGACCCGTTATGGAGTTCTCGAAATCGGCCCAACAGCGTCATGTGGGCCATCCAGTATAATTCCAACGCGTTTCATTTTCGGCCCATGTATGGCCCACGACGTCTTTCGGCCCATACGAGGCCTTCGTATCTTTGGGCCCTTTAGTGGGCCACGGTGACTCTAGCCCATAATAAACAGTAAATTTCTTTATGCCCAGTAACGGCCCATGATTCACATGGGCCGTTTCCAGCCCGTGTTAACTTCCGGCCTACTGATGGCCCATACTTTCTTGGGCTCCTTTCCGGCCCTCGATTACTTTCGACCCGTTACTGGCCTGTTCCCCTAATGGGCCAAATTTGGCCCGTGGTTAGAATCGGCCTGTTTGTGGCCTGTTAACCCGTTGCGCCGTTTCCAGCCCATCCTGTATTCTGGCCCATTAACGACCCGTTATGCTTGTGACAGAATTAAGCCTTTGCTATCTTCCGCCCTATTAACGGCCCGTTACCATGCTGGCCCGATACCAATTATGCCCGTTTATGGCCCATGTCGGCCCATTTATCCGACGCCCCGAGGCCCACTGATTCTACGGCCCGTTGGAGGCCCATTTATCCGACGGCCCGTAGGAGGCCCATGGATCCTACGCCCCGTAGCAGGCTCAAGGTTACCACGGTCTATATATGGCCCATGGTTGTTGCGGCCACTAGCAAACCAAGGAAAAAGAAGGCTAGGGAAATAAATAAGCCAGAAACTAACGCTAGGCTATTAAGGTGATTGCACAGATTACATCCACTAGACATCAAAGTTCGCCACCAGTGCTAATATAGGGAACACCCTACACTATACAAAAATGGCTTGCTGTTTTCTTCAGCCGGTCGCTGCACGTTAAGAACAAATTTTGTATTGCAACAAAACAAATTGCAACCATAAAACAAAAGGAAGGTTGGCATAAAAGTTAATAGTCCGGCAGATAAATGCACCACAAGAAGTCCAGAAGCTCAGTTCATTTGACCTGACTATTACGTTTTCATGCTGTACTGTCCGATGGAGCACCATAACCTTCGCCTTGATTTCTCCTAGGCTCTTGAACAACATAGCAAATGTCTGATAGTCTGGTTTCAAAACCATGCATATCTTGACGACATCAAACAATGGTTGTCCTTGTTTCACAAAGGGTCTCTGTTAGGGAATGGACTTGTGTCTGGAGCGCAGATATAACATTGTTTTGAGCTTGCATATCTTGATCATGAGGCAGTTTGGACGAGATTGCGTTAACAACCAACCTAGTATAACGCAGGAACGTGCTTTTGGCATTGTTAGTGGACAGGTACGGACCCACTGCAGCAAGAGGTGACATTGCGATTATAGTTGCCTCGTCACATTTAGAAGGTGGCGGTTCCACCATTTGTTCCATAGCTTGCTGAAAAGTTGAGTTTTTACATTAGTAGTACCAGAACAGAAGATATTAAGGAGGCAGCAAAACCAAACAAAATAGCTTTGGTCTATATACAGAACTTATTCTGGTGAACCCGTATAAAATATTAGTTGTATTTTACTACAAAGTACATAATAAAACCAGGTTCCAAACATATGACCATGTACCATGGCTAATGTATTGTCTATTTCTTCACATTGTATTGACAGCTAAGGATAAAGAGACAAAGTTTATAATACAGTAAGCATAGTATGACATCATTCATATCACAAAACAACTGAGAACAGACAAACAGGCAATTGTTACATTGTGTAGACAAGTCCAGCACGGAACTAGATTATAGATCAAGATCAAAGGAACATCACTCCTCTCTTTTAAACCTTGTAAGGTGCAATGTTATGCTAAGACAATTGTGTATAAAATTGAAAAGAGTAATAGACATTGGCTGCAAACCGTGCAGTTGAATGCACAAGTCAGAGTATGTAGTAGTTAAAAGGCATAAGGATTAAGGACTTACAACAGCGGCTTTGGCTGGTGTAGTCATGCCCTTCGTCTTGTTGGTGTGACAGTCCTTGAAGATTTCCACAGCATTTGGTTCTGGTACTTTTCGGTCCTTGTGGGCTTTCCTCTACATTTGGACAAGTCAATATAGATCTGATAATATGGCACAGCGAAAAGAGTGAAACAGCAGCTAATTACAAGAGCCTCGCAGTGTGCAATATAGCTACGAGATCCTGTCATTTGTTGGAATTTTACTTTCGTATGGTTGGCCTTGTTCTTTGAACAGTTCACCTACCAGAAGATAGATTTGTGAGGCACATGCGTAAATAGGAATTAAACATGTGATCTGATCACATATATATAACATACTTGATACTTTGGATCAGACCAGTGTTTAACGAGGCCTCTCCAGTCTTCATCCGATATATTTTCCACTAGAGATGTTTGGGCAAGTTCACTGTTAGCCTTGCCTTCAAAGTGAGTTTTCCTCAAGTTATACCGATACTGTCACAGAGCAGACTTGAAAACATGGGTGCATGCTTGTCTGGTTGCATCATCTTGGCTATCCAACTTGAACCTCATCTGTTGAAAATTATGGGAGTCTCATTACCAGCAACCTAGAAAGTATGGGACAGAGCAAGATGATATTACTAATTTCCATACATAACCATACTTACAGATAAATGGTCGAGGAAGGTCTTGAACTGGGTTTCATCTTTGTCATTCCTGTACTAAATCCATGTTGGGAGGATACGTGCATGAAATGTAACGGCAACCGATGCCTCTGATACTTACTTGGCTGACTCTGTAGCATCACGTGACCTTTTTAAACCTGCCTCAAAATGGATCTCCATTCTTCCTCCTCAAGATTTAGTTAACCTATCAAGCATTATACCTGATGTCTATTTCCTATTGCGCCTAGGTGCTAGTCCAACAACAAACATAGGAAGTGTTAGTGTACATCAAACTGTGAGACTACATATAAAGAAGCATGCAACTGTAACTTGACTCCAGCAACTACCTTCTTGTTGTTGAAGCTCACAAGGTTCATCTGATCTTGCCAACTCGTCTTGTGTCAAGAGTGCTTTGAAAGTAGTGTCAGGTGGCAAGGGAGCTTGGGAACTTGCCGCTAGCTGAGTTGACAAACAAGTAACTCGTGCAGCTGTTGGTACTGTGGAAGGTGTTGCAACAACTAGGGCTGTCGCTGCTTGTTTGGTGGCAGCTATTAGTTTCTATTTGGATTGTTTTGCAGCTGGTGTAGCAGGGGATACTGTGTTTGTACAATTTTCCGGTGGACTTTGACCTTCTATTGCACCATCAGTACCAGCAGAATCTGCATAATTCTTCCGCTTCCGTTTCCGTCCGTCCTGAGTACTAACACCATCCCCTGCCATTCTGTGTTCCTTCCTCTTTCTCTGTGCCATGTCAAGTCAAGCCGACAAGAAAAAGGAACAAAAATTTTGTTCTTCAGAACAAATTGATGCGTGATACAGTCGAACTGAACTTTGATGTTAGACAACCGCATGATAGGAGGATGTAATATGTACGAAAAACAGGACGGCATGAGATGATCAGAATTATGATGTGTAAACAAAGCAGAAGGCATTTCAATAAATTAGAAGCAATGCAATGGAAGGTAGACACCATATGAAAGATGCTACAAATGTCGCTCTGCCAAGTTAACAGTGTCTCATCATAACTGGCATTTAAACAAATGTGAAGCAGTACAAGAAATAAATCATATGCAAGACTCAAACAACATCACACTACCAAGTTAAAGGTCTCTCGTCATTAGTGTCATTGCATATTCACAGCATTGCATATTCACAGCTATGATGTGTAAACTAAGCAGAAGGCATTTCAACAAATTAGAAACAATGAAAGCTAGACACCATATGTAAGACGCAACGAATATCACTCTACCAAGTTAAAACGGTCTCGTCATTAGTGCCATTTCAACAAATTAGTAGTACAAGCTAGAAAATAATGCGAGATGTAAACTATATCAGACTCCCAAGTTAAACGTATCTTGTGAAAAGTGATTGTTGCAGGTTACACAACAGTAGTACTTTGATGTCAGAACATGGTGTGATAGACAGATATTGTATGTTCTAGAAACAGGAACACGTGTCTTATTCACAAGTATAATGTGTAAAGTAAGCAGATGGAATTCAACAAAATTAGAAGAAATACAAGCTAGACATCATACATAACATGCAACCACATATAACAGTGCCATGTTAGAGGGAGCACCTGTGATGGTGGACTAGGGGAGATGTGCTCATCATCAACACAACTACGTTGAGTGTCTATGCATGTGTTGTCTTCCAAATCTTGTTGGGGGGGGTGGCGGAGTAGAATCTGTAGAGGCCCTCCGTTTCAGTTGTTTGGAAGGAGCACCTTTATCCACTGCCTTGCTAATTTCCTTCTGGCTTTATTGATTTTGCATTGTCAAGTAAAATCGACAAGAAAAAGCAATAAAATTCACTCTTCAAAACTCATTCATGCATGATACTGATAATCACTACCTTCATGTAAGGCAAACACATGATACGAGGATGGAATATGTACGAAAAATAGGACGACATGGCATATTCACAACTATTTGTGTAAACTAAGCAGAAGTAATTTAATCAAATTACAAGCAATACAAGCTAGACACCGTATGCAACATGCAAGACAATATCACACTGCCAAGCTAGAGAAAGCACCTGGGATGCCGGTTTCGCCGGAAGACCTCCATCAGTCCCTGCCTTAATTTTTTCCTTCCTCTTTCTTAATTTTATTGCCTTGTCAAGTCAAACCCACAAGAAAAATGAATAAAAAATTGCTTTTCAGAACTCATTGATGCAGGATGCTGACGAGCACTACTTTAATGTAAGGCGACCGCATGATAGGACGATTGAATGTGTAAGAAAAAAGTACAACATTGCATATTCACAGCTATCATTTGTAAACTAAGCAGAAGGCATTTCAACAGATTAGAAGCAATGAAAGCTAGACACCATATGAAAGATGCAACGAATATCACTCTACCAAGTTAAAACTGTCTCGTCATAAGTGCCATTTCAACAAATTAGAAGTAGTACAAGCTAGAAAAGAATGTGAGATGTAACCTATATCACACTCCCAAGTTAAATGTGTCTTATGATAAGTGATTGTTGCAGGTTACACAAAAGTAGTATTTTGATGTAAGAACATGGTGTGATAGACAGATATTGTATGTTCTAGAAACAGGAACACGTGTCTTATTCACAAGGATAATGTGTAAAGTAAGCAGATGGAATTCAACAAAATTAGAAGAAATACAAGCTAGACATCATACATAACATGCAATCACATATAACAGTGCCAAGTTAGAGGGAGCACCTGTGATGGTGGACTAGGGGAGATGTGCTCATCATCAACACGACTAGGTTGAGTGTCTATGCATGTGTTGTGTTGCAAATCTTCTTGGGGGGATGACGGAGTAGAATCTGTAGAGGCCCTTCGTTTCAGTTGTTTGGAAGGAGCACCTTTATCCACTGCCTTGCTAATTTCCATCTGGCTTTATTGATTTTGCATTGTCAAGTAAAACCGACAAGAAAAATCAATAAAATTCACTCTTCAGAACTCATTCATGCATGATACTGACAATCACTACCTTCATGTAAGGCAAACACATGATACGAGGATGGAATATGTACAAAAAACAGGACGACATGGCATATTCACAACTATTTGTGTAAACTAAGCAGAAGTAATTTAATCAAATTACAAGCAATACAAGCTAGACACCGTATGCAACATGCAAGACAATATCACACTGCCAAGCTAGAGAAAGCACCTGGGATGCCGGTTTCGCCGGAAGACCTCCATCAGTCCCTACCTTAATTTTTTCCTTGCTCTTTCTTAATTTTATTGCCTTGTCAAGTCAAACCCACAAGAAAAATGAATAAAAAATCGCTTTTTAGAACTCATTGATGCAGGATGCTGACGAGCACTACTTTAATGTAAGGCGACCGCATGATAGGATGATTGAATGTGTAAGAAAAAAGGACAGCATTGCATATTCATAGCTATGATGTGTAAACTAAGCAGAAGGCATTTCAACAGATTAGAAGCAATGAAAGCTAGACACCATATGAAAGATGCAACGAATATCACTCTACCAAGTTAAAATTGTCTCGTCATAAGTGCCATTTCAACAAATTAGAAGTAGTACAAGCTAGAAAAGAATGCGAGATGTAACCTATATCACACTCCCAATTTAAACGTGTCTTGTGATAAGTGATTATTGCAGGTTACACAATAGTAGTACTTTGATGTAAGAACATGGTGTGATAGACAGATATTGTATGTTCTAGAAACAGGAACACGTGTCTTATTCACAAGTATAATGTGTAAAGTAAGCAGATGGAATTCAACAAAATTAGAAGCAATACAAGCTAGACATCATACATAACATGCAACCACATATAAGAGTGCCAAGTTAGAGGGAGCACCTGTGATGGTGGACTAGGGGAGACGTGCTCATCATCAACACAGCTACATTGAGTGTCTATGCATGCGTTGTCTTGCAAATCTTCTTGGGGGGATGGCGGAGTAGAATTTGTAGAGGCCCTCCATTTCAGTTGTTTGGAAGGAGCACCTTTATCCACTGCCTTGCTAATTTCCTTCTGCTTTATTGATTTTGCATTGTCAAGTAAAACCGACAAGAAAAAAGCAATAAAATTCACTCTTTAGAACTCATTCATGCATGATACTGATAATCACTACATTGATGTAAGGCAAACACATGATACGAGGATGGAATATGTACGTAAAACAGGACGGCATGGCATATTCACAACTATTTGTGTAAACTAAGCAGAAGCCATTTCAACAAATTAGAAGCAATGCAAGCTAGACACCACATGAAAGATGTAACCAATATGACTCTGCCAAGTTAAAAGCGTCCCATCATAAATGGAGTTTCAACAAATTAGAAGCAGTGCATGCTATAAATCATATGAAAGATGCAACCAATATCACTCTGCATATACTAAAGGTGTCTCGTCATAATTGATTGATGCGAGATACAAAAAATAGTAGTTTTATGTAAGGACATGCTTAATAGATAGATGTACTATGTACCAAATACAGGAAGGCATGTCACATTAACAGGTATAATGTATAAACTAAGCAGAATAGCACATGCAATTTAACCAGATTGGAAGAATTACAATCTATACACTATATGCAACATGCAACCACATATCATGCTGCCAAGTTAGAGCAAGCACCTGCGATGGTGGTGCAGGGGAAATGCGGTCATCAACTACAGAGCTACATTGACTATCTTCATCTAGCATTGCTGTTTCTTGAGAATCATGTGGGGAGGCTGACACTGCATTCTTTAAAAGAGGATATTTTCTTACAACAGTCCACGAGCCTGACTGTCTCGTCATAAGTGATTGATGAGGGATACACAAGAACATTAGTTTGATGTAAGAACATGGTTAATAGACAGATGTAGTAGTATGTACCAAAAACAGGAAGGCATGTAATATTCAAAGTTATAATAATGTGTAAGCTAAGCAGATGCAATTTAACCAAATTGGAAGCAATACAAGCTAGACACCCGGCTGGAGTGGTGAGCATGATCATCAAGGACCTGAGAGCCTGGTGGGAGGTGGGCTTCTTCGCCACCACCGTGGCTTTTTAGTTGGCTTGCGGGTGATGCCTGTCTGTGCTGGGCTTGTCACTGGCTCGGCCAGTGCCCTGACTAGCTATTTGGCTTCTGGTGCTCCCCGGATGGTGGTTCATGTAAAAAATATCTTTCCTTATCTTAATAAAGACTGACTTTGGCCTTTCCAATACAAGCTAGACACCATATGCAACATGCAACCACATATGACACCGCGAAGTTAAAGCAAGCACCTGGGATGGTGGTTCATGGCGAGCGAGATCATCAACTCCAGAGCTACGTTTACCGTCTCCATCTGCTGACAATGCACCCTTTAAAGTGCTGAAACATGTCTTGCCTAAGCACGAAGAAAGCTGGAGCGACTTCTCTCTTTTATTTCATGCTTCTATCAACCGTTTGGCAGAGGTTGAAATACCCATGCATAAAAAAACAATAGTGAGAGTATGTGTGAAGTGTGTGCAGAACTAGTGCACTATAAAAGTAGCAGATAGCAGGTGGCTGAAAAATAAATGACAGGAGACATATGATAGCTCTACAACATTGCATGGGAAACAAAATTAGATTCTACTCCGTATGATTTTGTAATATATGAGCACAGGGATGGCTGGGAAATGCAGGTACTCCTCCAGCACACCACCACATGTGGTCCTATCAAAATAACAGTCGACTGAAAATAAATAGGCCAGTCGATTTTTTTATGAACCGACCGATCTACAAGGAAGGGGCAGATGGCCTTCGTCTACCTCCCGCCAGTCACTGTTGATGATCTTTCTCGAACCGCCAGCGACCACCGGCCCAGACCCCTGTCTCTGCCGCCCCGCCCTCCCCTCGACCTCACACCAACACCATGCTTGGCAGCACCCCCAGCCATCCCTTTAAGCCCGGCCGACCTCCAGATCGGGCGCCAGCAGCTCCTAGGCCCCACACACCTCTAAGATAAACACTGAGGCGCTGCTTCCCCGGCGTAATAGGCGGACTAGCACATGTTACGCCGGGGAATGCTTCCTTTAATTGGGAATCAACTGACCAGGAATTGAAATCCAGGAGGGCGACAGCCTCAAGCTAAGGTGAAATAGTATATGAGGAGAAACCTTGTGCATCATGAGTTACTAGGAATATCTAGTATCAGGAAGAAGGTGTAGGAAGAAGCGATCAACTAGTGTCTTCTATGGGATGAATACCGTGCAAGCAGACACGTAAGTTTTGCATGAATAAGGGAAGAGGAGTACCAGTTCCGGTTGCCAGTGATGTGTCCTCCTTATTTTGCGGCGATGTTCTTCTTTTTACCGGGGGAACCGATGTTTTGGAGGAGGGTGGAGCATTGGACGAACCCATGGCCAAATTTTTGACTGTGTTGTGGTGGCCGTCTGTCGGCGGAGGGGAAGCAGATCCGAGGCGGCGAAGGACGGCGTAGCGGCAACAGCTCCGGTGTGGTGGACGGTGGTGACATTGGAGCGGCAGCGGTGAGGCGCAGGACGGCGTGGTTGAACTGGCTTGGGTACGGCGCATGTCGGTGTCCTAGAGGTAGCTCGGCCTCGGCTTCAACTACTAGCCATGGAGGGCGTTGCGGTTGCGGTTGTGGTGGATGACAACATCAGGGTATCGGCTCCGGCGTGATGGAGGAGGGTGGCGGTTGATGGGTGGGATGGGGTGGTGGACGGAGGACGCTGGGGTTTCACGGCTGGTGGAGAGGTAGTTTTGGTGCCCATGGAGTACGAATGGGGAATCGGACAGGGGGGCGGGGGTAGCTAAGGTGGAACCATGTTTCAGTCTGGGACGCGCTTGTTTTTTTTTTGAACAGATGGGACGCGCTTGTTTGAAATTTGGGGAAAGTACAAACTTTGCCCCCCTCTTAAATTTCGGACCTACTGCGGGTCGGGGGTAGGACGGTAACCCCAGGTGTCCCTGAAGAAAATATGCCCTAGAGGCAATAATAAAGTTGTTATTTTATATTTCCTTATTCATGATAAATGTTTATTATTCATGCTAGAATTGTATTAATCGGAAACTTGATACATGTGTGGATACATAGACAAAAACACTGTTGTCGGCGTACGACACCTATGGGACCGCGGGGATCCCTTCTACGATTCGGCAGGGAGAGAGGTATGCACAAAGAGCAGAACCAACGATCGACACGAGGGGATTTTTACCCAGGTTCGGGCCGCTAATCAGCGTAAAACCCTACTGCTGCCTTGTTTTATTAAGGGTGTTCTTGAGCTCAAACTCCAGGAGCGCTAGCAATGAACAGTACGTTCAAAGAGCAGCTACGCATGCAGAATGGGCCAGAAGATCCTCCCCCCTGTAGCAGTTGCCTTAGGCCTCCTTTTATACGTCCAAAGGGGTCACCACAGTGGCAAAATGTACATACATTGAGGTGTAAAGTAGCTACAGGGTTATCATACCTAACCACCGATGGTTTAGGACAAATGCAATTAATGCACCATGAGGTGTCCGTTTAGGTGTCCTCATTTTCTTGGGGATGGAAAAAGGGGCCATCCCATCAGCACCGCTTAAGCTCTCCTCCATTGGCGCTTTGCCACGTATCCAGAAAAGGGCCCAGAATGCCAGGCTGGTTGTTGTGCTGAAGCGGTGGCACAGTGATAGAATCTTGCAGGGGCGCAAATCTTGCCGGGCTCAAGATCTTGCCGGGCTTCGCGAGCCACCCCGGCAAGATCTTGCCGGGGGGCTGGTCTTTGGTCTTCAGCTCTTATTATCTCCTGATCCTTTGATTCTTGGTCTGAGTGCCCCTTTGACAATCTTGAACTAATCTCCAATTATTCCCCCGACAAGCCTTGTCGCGGGCTTGGCTATAACTGCCCGTGCACAAGTATGGGCTACTAAAGTCCCAATACTTAGTACACCGACAGGAACCCCCGGGCCTAGGCCATACATGAGTGCGAGGCGTTGTTGGGCTAGGCCCAAACAGTGCATGGGCACGCGTGGCAGGGGATTAACTGCTCGTGATGATTTCGCTTACTGCGTCCCCCCCACTACGTGCATTGAATGCGCGACGTGGGCCGCGTGCGCTGAACGGCCGTGGCCGCAGTGCGCTTGTAGAGGCATATTCACATTGGGCAGTAAAAGAGGCGGACTCGCTCCTTCCCCATAAAAAGGGAACTGCAGAGGCGCTGCCTATTTACCCCCTCTTCTTCCTAATCTGGACTTCGCCATTGCTTTCCTTCTCTCGAGCCCAGAGCAAAGCTTCTCCTCATCCGCTCACCGCCTCCGCACCTGCTCCATCCTCGGTTTCCGCCTCCACAGCCGCCATGCCACCCAAGGCCAGCAAGGGCAAGGGCAAGGAGATGAAAGCCGATGTCTCAGAGAGCGAGCTGGTGAAAATGCGGAAGAAATACGTCGTCTTCGCCCCAACGCTTGACGCGAAAGCTCTGGAGAACTGGTACCAGTGCATGTGGGCGAGGGAGACGCAAGCTCACCCCACAACTCGCGTGATTCCAGGTTCTTGTTCCAAAAGCGGACCTGATAGATATCCCTTCTTCGTCGCTTATTTCTATTGCGGGCTCTGTCCTCCATTTTCTGACTTCTTCAACGACATTATGTACACATATGGCTTCCATCCTCTTGATTTCACGCCGAATCCCGTACTGTGTATGTCCATCTTTGCCCATCTTTGCGAAAATTTGGCCGGAGTAGTTCCCAACACCGCCCTCTTCCGCCATTACTTTATTCCCCGTATCCAAAAAGGGGAGGCCCTCTCTGGTTCTATCGCCTGGATTCCAAGGGCTTGGAATAAGGAAATATACCCAGAAGGGGTTTACCGCGAGAAGTGGGATGAATGGCTGTCCGAGTGGTGCTGGATCAAGGAAAAAGATCCCCATCCGTTCTGTTCGCCCCGACGGCAGAAGGCGGTCCGCAGCAGCGACTGGAGCGATTTCGCTGCAGAAGACGAGAAGCTCATGATTGCCACCACCAGGATCCTTCGCCTGAAGGCTGCCGGGCTCACAATGGAGATGATCGGCTTCGATTTCCTCTGCCGCCGCATCGCCCCCTTGCAGAATAAGGGGAGACTAGCTTGGGAATACCGGAACGCAGCAGACATCATGAGATTGCGCCCCGGATTGAACAACAATTTGACTGCTATGCAGCTTGGCGCTCTCCACCAAAGGCTATTCCAGCGCGACAACAAACATCGGTTGCCGGCAAGAATTGTCCCTCTGTGCAACAACTCCGCCCTGGGGTCGATCATCGCCACAATGCCAATGTTCAACGCCCACGGACTTGATGCGACTAGGGCCAAGCCATCCGAGGAGGAAGCACAAAAGTTCTTTGATAACTTGACGGAGAGAGCCATCCGGGAAGAAGCAGACCTCATCTGGGCCACCACTGATGAAGAAGTGGCATACATTGCCACTAGGGCAGAGGAGGCAAATCTTGTCGGTTTCACGGAATGGGAAACCAGTGACGCAGAAGTTGTGATGGAAGAGAATCCTGCCGGGGTGGATAAGGCTGTCGGGGAACAGAGCAGCGCAGCCGCTGAGAGCTCGTTCGACGAAGATGTGGCTGAAGGAGAGCCGCAAGAGGAGCTCCCAGCCCCGAAGAAGACAAAGCGTGTTCTTCGAAAGGCCGCTTCTGGCATCCCAGCAAGCCAACCCTCTTTGAGCAGCGAAGCTCCCGGCAAGAAGGCGGCCGGCAAGACTGTACCGCGGCAAGGAGTTCGACATCAACCTATGCGGCGCGCGAGACACACACCTGCGGCGACTACTAGGGCGGCAGGGGCGTCTCACACAACCGCACCAGAGGCTGAGGCAGTGGAGCCATGCCAACCCCCTGCACCTGCCACAGCCAAGCGACCCAGGACCCCTCCTCCCCCCCCCCCCATACGGACACTGCAACGGAGGTCGATTTTGACATCTCCGGCTTCAGCTCGGGACGAGAAGAGGAAGAGTAAGTATCCTGTCACAGCCTTTATCTTCCAAATTCTGAATTAATCTTATTGACTTGCTCAGTTTTGTCTTCGCAGTGATGCAGAAACCTTGGCGGAAAGGGTGGCAAAGAGGGCAAAGACTTCCACGGGCGATGAGCCCCCGGCAGGCTTCGCAAGCGTGCCGGAAACTATCACCATCAGCCCGGAGCTTAGCCCTCGACGCAGCCCCCAGCGTGAGTTCATTACTCAATTTCTGTTGGCGGGTGCCGGGGTTTCTTCCTTTGCCGCTGATATCTTTGGGTTTGCAGGAGAAGAACGGCAACAAGGAGAGTTATTAGAAGACGCTCCCGTCATGCCACCTTCGTCGACCACGCCGCCCACAAGCGCATCCCCGGCAAGAGATCCTACTGACGTGCCTTTCTTGGTTGAGAGGCAGCCGGCAAGCATGGGCACCGGCAACCTTCCCCCGGCAACTAAGGTTGCCGGGAGGGGCGAGGCCACCTCTCAACAGCTCGACGCAGGTAACTGATTGCCTCAGAGCACTTGCTATTCTTTCCTTTATCTCTCTTTCTTTTGTCTTCTTGAACCTCAATCTTGATCTCATTCTGTTTCCCTCCTTCGTCCTTTAGAATTCCCTGTGACGGAACAAATGGACGTCGATGCTGTCATCGAGGAGACCACCAGGGATGTTGCCGCTGAGGCCGACAAAATCACTGCTAGCGAGGCCGCCAAGGATGCCACCATCGAGGCCGGCGGTGTCTCTGCCGACGAGGCCGCCAAGACTACACAGGAGGAACCCACCAAGGAATCTGCTGAAAGGGACGGCAAGGAGGCTGGTGACCGTACTGATGGCATTCCTGCCGTAGGAGCGCCAGGCGCTACGCCGGCCATGGAGCCCCCAGCTGCTGGTGAGGCGGTTGCTGAGGATCAACCGTCAACATCCGAAGTCCCTTCATCAAGCAAATATCTCAAAGTTGGCGAGAACCTGTTCGTCAACTTGCCAGGGATGGCAAGCATTGGGGCATCGACCGAAGGGGAAACTTTTGATGAAGAAATCATCACTGCTGCTGAATCTGGTACGCCGAGGCCTATCAAGAGTTGACTGCCAATCGAGAACAAGTGAGCCAAAGCTGGACGGAGCTCCTCTTGAAACAATCTGACATAGAGAAGGCCCAAGAGGAAGCTGCACAAAGAATTGCTGCTGAAGATGCCCTCCTGACGGAGCGTTGTATTGCACTTGATGCTCACGAGGAAGATCTTGCCGCACGTGAGCAGGCGCTCGCCGCCAAGCTTCGTAGCAAAGATGAAGAAATCGAGAAGCTTGTCGCGCGGCGGACCCAGGAGCTGGAGCAGAAGCACAAGGAGGCGCTCGAAGCTCTAACTGTAGATCACGCCAGCAAGCTCAAGGAGGCCGTTGATGCTGCTGAGGCTGCAGAGGCCGCCAAGAATGAGCTGAGCGACAAAGTGAAGACGCTGGAGGTGGATCTTGAAGAACACAGCAAGGAGCTCTCGACGCTCAAAGGTGACAGGGAGAAAACTCTCCACAGCCTGGCAGAGATGCAGATTGATATATCCGACAAGACCAAGCAACTCTCTTCAGCTAATGATGCTATTGCCGATCTGAGGCTGAAGTTGACACGCTGGAAAAGTCACTTGAGGACGGCAGGGCCCGCGAGAAGGCCCTGAGCAAGGATCTCCAAGACGAGAAGAACTTGCTCAAGAGCGCTGCCGCCGCCCAAGTGGACTATGAAAAGGGGGTGGAAATCTGGACTGAACGCCTCGTCGACACCGTGGAGAAGCTCATGGCACAACTGTCAACCATGGGCCTGCCAAACTTCAAGTATTCCACTGAAGAAAGGATATCCCGAAGCGCCAGGCTGACCATATTCTTTGAAAATGTCATTGATGCCCTGAAGCTGCTCCAATCCAACCGAGCGACCCAACTGGCCAACGAATCCCGCCAGCTTTGCCGGGCCGTCCTCCGCAAGGTACTCATGAAGGTGGTGCATAATAATCCTGGCGTCGACCTCACCAACGTGCTCGGCCGCCTGCCAAAGACGCAAATCTCAAGGCACTTGAGGAGCTTGTCGCGTCTATCCTTGAGAAAGTGGATTCAATCAAAAGGGTCGAAGGCCAGCGCAGAGACTAGCTGCTCCACCTCTTCTTGCCATTGCCATTCCATGCCAAAGACAATTAAGTCTTAAGTTAGAATTGCGGCAACTTATTGATGTAATATAACATGCTTATGTTTGGGTACATGCATGCTATTTCCCTCATCTGATTTCTTTATGTATGGAGTTCACCCTACGCTTACTGAAAACCTGTCGACGCGCAACCTGCCGCAAGCGCTGGGTGCGGGACTTCCGCAGCCTGCTGGAGGTGCAGCGACCGGCGAGACACCTTGGCGTTCTTAGTGCAGCCATCTAAACTGTTGAGCGGACTCAAAACAGAATAAAGGCGCAGCCAATCACGACAAGGGTTCCTTCGCGTGCAGGTTTTCCATACAAAGGCCAAAATCATCCAAGGAAAATAACCTTGTAATAAAAATTGAAAAGCTTGCTCAAGTTTAGCAACTTAGCTCTCTGTCGCTGTATTCCTTGTTCCTTCTGGCAAGGTATCAATTTTGAACGTCGCCCACTGGTATCCATATCTTCCTTCCCCCCGGCAAACGTGCGCGCGAGGAACCCTTCTATCTTTTGACAAAAAGAAAGAAGAGAAAATAAAAATATGGAACCTTGGCGGTTCGTCAATGCTTACCGGGAGCAAGTGTCATACAATATGTCAGAGAAGCATGCATATATATAAACATGGAAATCGACAAGAAATGCATAACACTTAATCTTATTCAACTGCGCACAGGGTCTGCGCCTGGCTTTGCACAAAGGATTACATGTCTTGCCGGCAAGACTTGTACAAAAGGTGGTTGCTGGGGGCCCTCGGCAACCGCACCTCACGGGTAAAACTTGCGAAGATGTTCGATATTCCAGGAGTTGCGCACTGGAACGCTATCCTCGGTCTCCAGGCGGACAGCGCCGGGCCTGGTGACTCGTACTACCCGATAAGGGCCTTCCCACTTCGGCGTCAACTTGTTTGAATTCTTGGTGGACTGAATTCGTCGAAGAACAAGGTCGCCTTCCTCAAGGCTTCGGGCATGAACTTTGCGGCTATGGTAGCGGCGCAAAGCTTGCTGGTAGCGAGCGGCTCGCACAGTAGCCTGAAGACGATCCTCCTCAAGGAGCACAGCGCCATCTTGGCGCAGTTGCTCTTGCTCAAGCTCATCATAAGCGAGCACTCGAGGCGACCCGTATATGAGTTCCGTGGGGAGAACTGCTTCCGCTCCGTAGACCAGAGCGAAGGGTGTCTGGCCAGTGGCTCGATTTGGTGTCGTTCTGATTAACCAAAGAACCACCGGCAACTCATCAATCCAGCGCTTTCTGCACTTTTTTAGCTTATCAAAAGTTCTGGTCCTAAGACCGCGTAGCACTTAAGCATTAGCCCTCTCCGCTTGGCCGTTGCTTCTTGGATGAGCAATGGAGGCAAAACAAATCTTGCCGCCAAGGTCTTGGACGTACTACATGAAGATGCGACTTGTGAACTGCGTGCCGTTGTCGGTGATGATCCTGTTGGGCACACCGAAACGGCACACTATTCCCTTAAAGAACTTGACGGCTGATTGTGCTGTCACCTTTCTCACCGCTTCCACCTCCGGCCACTTTGTGAACTTGTCGATGGCAACGTACAAGTACTCAAAGCCCCCGGCAGCACAGGGAAAGGGCCCAGTATGTCAAGCCCCAGACCGAAAATGGCCAGGAGAGAGGGATCGTCTGAAGAGCTTGAGCTGGCTGATGTGATTTCTTTGAATGAAACTGGCACGCTTCACACTTGGTTACTAGTGCAGTTGCATCCTGGAGAGCAGTGGGCCAAAAGAAACCTTGTCGGAATGCTTTTCCGATAAGTGCTCTTGATCCTATGTGAGAGCCACATATGCCTCCATGTATCTCTGCCAACAGCTCTAGTCCATCCTCCCGAGGAATACACTTCAATTTCACACCATTCGGTCTCTTTCTGTACAGAACGTCATCGACGAACCGGTACATAGTAGACTGACGGGCTACTTTTTCCGCTTCTTCCTGCTCTTCGGGGAGTTCTCCTGTCTGAAGGAAATGGACAATGTGCTGTGCCCATGCTGGAGCCTGGGGCTCAACAGCTAGGACTAAAGGCATCTCTTCCGCCAGGGGAACATTTGTCTCGACGGCGAAAGCCTGAGGTTCCGCCGGAGCCTGTCGTTCCCCGGCAAGCTTGCCGCTGATCCTGGCAAGTTCCTTGCCGGTGGCTCCAGGGAGCTCTGCCGGAAAGTACTGCCCAGAATTCAACTTTCTTCTCTTTTCTTGCCTCATTGACGGTGCCACAGATGGTTGAGTCAAATGGAGCACAAAAGTTCCTGGTTCCACAGGCAACTTAAGGGCAGCGCGCTTTGACAGGTCATCAGCTATACTGTTCTCGGCACGAGGAATGTGCTTCATTTGCAGACCATCAAAGCGCTCTTCCATTTTTCTCACCTCATCCACATAGGCTTGCATCAATGGACTCTGGTAATTCTTGTTAACTTGCCTGAAAACAAGCTGCGAATCGCCTCTGATGATGAGCTTCCTGATACCAAGGTCTGCCGCGATCCTGAGACCAGCAAGCAGCCCTTCGTACTCCGCAGTGTTGTTTGTCGAACTCTCCCAGGGGAAATGCATTTGGATTACATACTTGAGGTGCTCTCTGGTGGGTGCGACAAGCAGCACGCCAGCACCGGCGCCTTTAAGCGAAAAAGCCCCGTCAAAGTACATAACCCATTCTTGATCAGTTTCCCTGCCGGGGAGAGTCGTTTCTTCAATCTCTTCGTCTAGCGTTGGGGTCCATTCCGCAATGAACTCCGCTAAGGCTCTGCTCTGAATTGTTGAAGTACTTTCAAACTTGATATCAAAGCTTGAAAATTCCAACGCCCACTCCACGATCCTGCCATTTGCCTCTGGATTTCGCAAAATCCGCTGCAACGGGAAGTGAGTGACGACGGTAATTTCATGTGCTTGAAAATAATGGCGCAGCTTCCTCGAGGCCATAAGAAGGCCAAAGAGCAACTTCTGCACACCAGAGTATCTTGATATAGCTCCTTGCAAAAGAGAGCTAACAAAATAAACTGGGCGCTGCACCATCTTTTTCTTTTGCATTGGTTCTTCTGACTGCGCAGATCCTGTCTTGCCGGGATCAATCCTTGCCGGGAATGATCCTGGCGTGTCACTTGGCGGTCCTGCCGCTGGTGTTGCCTCCTCGTCAGCTTCTCTCTGTGCCACTAGCGCAGCACTAACCACTTGATTTGTCGCTGCCAGGTACAGCAGCAACGGCTCTTGTGGCCTAGGCGTGACTAGCGTTGGCAGAGAAGAGAGGTATCTCTTCAAATCTTGCAGCGCAGCCTCCGCTTCCGGAGTCCATTTCATTGGACCTGCCTTCTTCAAAATTTTGAAAAAGGGCAGGGCGCGCTCAGCAGATTTGGAGATAAACCTGCTTAGGGCAGCAACGCAGCCAGCAAGACGGCGTACATCCTTGACGCGTCTTGGCACCTCAATCTGCTCAATAGCTTTGATCTTGTCGGGGTTCGCCTCGATCCCTCGCTGAGACACAAAGAAACCGAGAAGCTTGCCGGAAGGAACGCCAAACACGCACTTCTCGAGATTGAACTTTAAATTGATCTTGCGCAGATTTGCAAATGTCTCTTCTAAATCTTGTATGAGCGTTGCTTTGTCCTTGGTTTTGACCACTATGTCATCCATGTATGCTTCCATGTTTCGATGCAGCTGAGGCTCAAACCCAATTTGGACCGCTCTCGCAAAAGTAGAACCAGCACTTTTCAACCCGAAAGGCATTCGTATAAAACAATACGTACCACATGGGGTGATAAATGCGGTCTTTTCTTCATCTTCTTTTGCCATGAAGATCTGATGATACCATGAGTAGGCATCAAGGAACGACAGTAGATCGCAGCTAGCAGTGGAGTCCACAATCTGGTCGATGCGTGGCAAGGGGAAAGGATCTTTAGGACAGGCTTTATTATATCTGTATAATCAATACATAGCCTCCATTTTCCGTTCGCCTTGCGCACTACAACTGGATTGGCTAGCCACGTTGTGTGAAGCACCCCTCTGACCAGACCTGCCGCTTCTAACTTCCTGATCTCTTCGGCAATAAATTCTTGCCGCTCCAAGGCCTGCTTTCTCACCCTTTGCTTGACAGGCCGCGCGTGAGGACAAACAGCAAGGTGGCGCTCAATTACCTCCCTGGGAACACCGGGGATGTCAGATGGTCGCCATGCAAACACATCGACATTCACCCGCAGGAAGGCAATGAGCGCGCTTTCCTATTTGTCATCAAGGGTGGAACTTATGGTAAAAGTTCCTCCCGTTCCATCCTCCTTGATGGGCACCTTCTTTGTCTCTGGTGGAGCAGCCTTGGACTTCTTGTTCTTGCCGGTGGAACTCTCTGGCACATCCTCAACGGGAGCGCAACACTCCGAGGACGTGCGCTTGCCGGAGTTTGCGCCAAGGTTCTTGCTGGTCTTTTTCTTCCCCCCGGGAGTTCCAATGGCAGGAGCAGATGCCTTGGCGGCAGGTGCTGCGACTGCTTCCCGGTAGAGTTGATCAGCGCAAATGAGCGCATCCTTCTTGTCTGAGTGGACAGTGATGACGCTCAATGGCCCGGGCATTTTCAGCACATTATATGCATAGTGTGATGCCGCCATGAACTTGGCCATCGCTGGGCGGCCAAGGATCCCATTGTATGACATGGGGATCTTGGCGACATCGAACACCACCTTCTCCGTCCTGTAGTTGAGCTCGCTACCAAATGTTACCGGTAGCGTTATCTTGCCTTTCGGCTGGGTCCTCCCTGGATTGATCCCTTGAAACGTGCCCGTTTCCTCGAGATCTTCATCAGGAATTTGCAGCTTCTTGAGCACATCTGGTGAGATTAGGTTTAGTCTGGCCCCACCATCAACTAGCATCTTTGTCACCTTGAGGTTGCGGATTGTCGGTGAAACCAACAACGGCAAGCACCCGACCGCAGTTGTGCGATCAGGGTGATCCTCGGCGTCAAAAATGATAGGCGTGTTGGACCACTTCAGAGGTTTACGTGCATCGAATGACGGCTCCGTTGCATTACCCTCAAGCACCCACTGTTTGAGTCGACGGTGGGAAGAATGCAACGAGGCACCTCCGTCAATACACATGGCCTCTGTAGCTTTCTGAAATTCGTGCTCACTGGACTCATCATACTCTTCATCATCATCATCACCCTCTTCCTTGTCACGGCCTCGAGCGGGCCTCTCCTTCTATTGCTTGGCCTTGCCGCGGCGACCCCCGCGGCCACCACGGTTCTTGCCGGACCCCTCAGCACTATCTTGGGCCTTCTCCTTGTCTTGCCTCTCGTACTCAGCTCTTTGCCTCTCGACAAGCTGTTCAACTTGCCGGCAATTTTGGAGATCATGGCCCTTGGTGCGATGGACCTTGCAATACTGTTTGCCGAAGCCTTCCTGCTTGTCGGCAGCCACCAAGGCCTGACAGGAGGCACACCCGGCAACTTCCTTGCCGGGGTCGCCAACTTTGGCCTTCTTGGCGGGGCCAAGGTCGCCGGATCCCTCGACAGCAAGCACGGCCTTGCCTTTACGCTTCTTGTTTCGCCGCAGGCCCTTCCTTGTCGGGGCGGCAGCATCTTCGCCTTCAGAGTCGCCCCCTGCGCCAACATCCTCGCCGGGGAGTCTCCTTCCCTCTTCAGCCCGAGCACATTTATCAGCCAGAGCATAAAGCTCGGCGATATCCCTGATTTTGTTCATCGCCATTTCTTCCCGCGTCTTGCGGTTACGTACGTTCTAACGGAACGCACCGATAACGGCGGCAGGATGAACATCAGGAATGCTGTACTGCACACGGCTGAATCTTTGGATATACTTGCCCAGAGGCTCGCCCTCCTTCTGGGGGATGAGATGCAAATCACTCTCCTGGCCAGGAGTTTGATGGCCTCCAACGAAGGCGCCAACAAACTGATGGCACAGATCTGACCAAGAAGAGATAAAATTCTCCGGCAGATGCATCAACCACGACCTGACATTGGGTTTGAGTACCAACGGGAAGTAGTTGGCAAGTATCTTGTCGTCTCGGCCCCTGGCAGCCTGCACTGCAATGGTGTAGATGCTCAGGAACTCCGACGGATGGGTCTTGCCGTCATATTTCTCCGGGACCTCTGGCTTGAAGGTTCAGGAATTGAGCCACTGGACTCGCCGCAGCTCACGGGTGAACGCTAGACAACCTACCTCGTAAAGCAAGTCGCCTGCGTACCCTGGCGCAGGCTTGTCGACAGCAGGTCCTGCACGTTTATCAGATTGATGGCGCGCTTCCCGTCGCCACTCGATGGTAGTTCGAGCGTCCTCTTTGCTCCGTTCCCGAAGAACTTGACGCTGATCGTGGCGCATCCGCGGATCGAACGACGCCGTGGAATCATCGTCACGGTCATTGGTCCGCCGGGTCATCGATCGCCACTGCTGTCGTGGAGGAGAGTGCATTGTAGTCGCTCCGCCTCCAGTCTTCTCTCCATCGGCTCACGCTGGATCGATGGACCGTCGCCGCGAGGGCCCTGCCTGCTGCAGCCCATCCTTGTTGACGAAGCCGATGAGACTCTGGATGGTAGATCGCCACTCCTTCATCTTCTCCGGGGCAGGAGGGAAATCGAGGAGCAGCTGCGCACGTGCCAAAGCTTCCGCCGGTGTAGGCGGCGGCGACAGGTGCGAGGTACGTGAGGTGCTCGGACTCCTAACGATGTTAGAAGGAGCACCGTCACGATCACGCGACCGCGCGCCACTTCCACCAGCAGCTTGGCGTGCATGCTGGGCCTGCGCACCTTGAGATTGATGCGCAGAAGTCCTTTCATGGGGGCGTCCCGAACCACCAGCGCCATGGCGCTGCTCGTCGCATGCAACCAGTGAAGGCCGCAACGCTTGCGCCGGCGCGGGAGTCCTAGGAGGCGTCCTCCGATCTCTAGAGTTCGCTGCGTCGCCCGTAGGCAGCACAGCCCCATCTCTGGATCCGGCGGCGTGCGGATTGGCGTCGCCACTGCGAACGACGCCGCTCACCTGGCTTGGGTCGCCAGAACGCCGTGGAGGCTCTAAACCTCTACCTTCTGCATCTACGCCGTCGCCCGTACGCGAGGGCACGGGCAAAACGGACGTAGATGGTAGCGCCGTTGCGGCACTCTTCTTCTTGGGTGGCATGGTGATGAAGATGACGAAGAAACTGAGGCGCCGATCACTGGATCAGGTTCGCACAACCTGCTTCCCCTACCTAGCGCGCCAAAGATGTCAGCGTATGACACCTATGGGACTGCGGGGATCCCTTCTATGATTCGGTAGGGAGAGAGGTATGCACAAAGAGTAGAACCAACGATCGACGTGAGGGGATTTTTACCCAGGTTCGGGCCGCTAATCAGCGTAAAACCCTACTCCTGCCTTGTTTTATTAAGGGTGTTCTTGAGCTCAAACTCTAGGAGCGCTAGCAATGAACAATACGTACAAAGAGCAGCTACGTATGCAGAATGGGCCAGAAGATCCTTCCCCCTGTAGCAGTTGCCTTGGGCCTCCTTTTATACGTCCAAAGGGGTCACCATAGTGGCAAAATGTACATACATTGAGGTGTAAAGTAGCTACAGGGTTATCATACATAACCACTGACGGTTTAGGACAAATGCAAATAATGCACCGTGGGGTGTCCGTTTAGGTGTCCTCATTTTCTTGGGGATGGAAAAAGGGGCCATCCGATCAGCACCGCTTAAGCTCTCCTCCATTGGCGCTTTGCCACGTATCCAGAAAAGGGCGCAGAATGCCAGGCTGGTTGTTGTGCTGAAGCGGTGGCACAGTGATAGAATCTTGCCGGGGCGCAAATCTTGCCGGGATCAAGATCTTGCCGGGCTTCGTGAGCCACCCCGGCAAGATCTTGCCGGGGGGCTGGTCTTCGGTCTTCAGCTCTTATTATCTCCTGATCCTTTGATTCTTGGTCTGAGTGCCCCTTTGACAATCTTGAACTAATCTCCAATTATTCCCCCGACAAGCCTTGCCGCGGGCTTGGCTACAACTGCCCGTGCACAAGTATGGGGTACTAAAGTCCGAATACTTAGTACACCGACAGGAGCCCCCGGGCCTAGGCCATACACGAGTGCGAGGCGTTGTTGGGCTAGGCCCAAACAGTGCACGGGCATGCGTGGCAGGGGATTAACTGCTCGTGATGATTTCGCTTACTGTGTCCCCCCACTACGCGCATTGAATGCGCGACGTGGGCCGCGTGCGCTGAACGGCTGTGGCCGCAGCGCGCTTGTAGAGGCGTATTCACATTGGGTAGTAAAAGAGGCGGCCTCGCTCCTTCCCCATAAAAAGGGAACTGCAGAGGCGCTGCCTATTTACCCCCTCTTCTTCGTAATCTGGACTTCGCCATTGCTTTCCTTCTCTCGAGCCCAGAGCAAAGCTTCTCCTCATCCGCTCACCACCTCTGCACCTGCTCCATCCTCGGTTTCCGCCTCCACAGCCGCCATGCCACCCAAGGCCAGCAAGGGCAAGGGCAAGAAGACGAAAGCCGATGTCTCGGAGAGCGAGCTGGTGAAAATGCGGAAGAAATACGTCGTCTTCGCCCCGACGCTTGACGCGAAAGCTCTGAAGAACCAGTACCAGTGCATGTGGGCGAGGGAGACGCAAGCTCACCCCGAAACTCATGTGATTCCAGGTTCTTGTTCCAAAAGCGGACCTGATAGATATCCCTTCTTTGTCGCTTATTTCTATTGCGGGCTCTGTCCTCCATTCTCTGACTTCTTCAATGACATTATGTACACATACGGCTTCCATCCTCTTGATTTCATGCCGAATGCCGTACTGTGTATGTCCATCTTTGCCCATCTTTGCGAAAATTTTGCTGGAGTAGTTCCCAACACCGCCCTCTTCCGCCATTACTTTATTCCCCGTATCCAAAAAGGGGAGGCCCTCTCTGGTTCTATCGCCTGGATTCCAAGGGCTTGGAATAAGGAAATATACCCAGAAGGGGGTTACCGTGAGAAGTGGGATGAATGGCGGTCCGAGTGGTGCTGGATCAAGGAAAAAGATCCCCATCCGTTCTGTTCGCCCCGACGGCAGAAGGCGGTCCGTGGCAGCGACTGGAGCGATTTCGCTACTGAAGACGAGAAGCTCACGATTGCCACCACCAGGATCCTTCGCCTGAAGGCTGCCGGGCTCACAATGGAGATGATCGGCTTCGATTTCCTCCGCCGCCGCATCGCCCCCTTGCAGAATAAGGGGAGACTAGCTTGGGAATACCGGAACGCAGCAGACATCATGAGACTGCGCCCCGGATTGAACAACAATTTGACTGCTATGCAGCTTGGCGCTCTCCGCCAAAGGCTATTCCAGCGCGACAACAAACATCGGTTGCCAGCAAGAATTGTCCCTCTGTGCAACAACTCCGCCCTGGGGTCGATCATCGCCACAATGCCAATGTTCAACGCCCACGGACTTGATGCGACTTGGGCCGAGCCATCCGAGGAGGAAGCACAAAAGTTCTTTGATAACTTGACGGTACGACCGATAAAGATCTTCGTAGAATATGTAGGAACCAATATGAGCATCCAGGTTCCGTTGTTGGTTATTGACCGGAGAGGTGTCTCGGTCATGTCTACATAGTTCTCGAACCCGTAGGGTCCGCACGCTTAACGTTCGATGACGATTTTGTATTATATGAGTTATGTGATTTGGTGACCGAATGTTGTTCGGAGTCCCAGATGAGATCGCGGACATGACGAGGAGTCTCGAAATGGTTGAGAAGTAAATATTCATATATAGGACGATAGTATTCGGACACCGAAAGTGTTCCGGGGGTACCAGGTACATATCGGGTCACCGGAAAGGGGTTCCGGGCACCCCCGGCAAAGATATGGGCCTTATGGGCCAAGAGAGGGACAGACCAGCCCCTGGTGGGCTGGTGCGCCCCCTTATAGGCTGAAATAGGAGAAGAAGGAATGGGGGAAGGGAGAAGGAAAGGGGAGGATTCGGCCTCCCCCTTTCCTTCTCTCCCCTCCCTCTCTTTCCTTCCCCCTCCGACACTTATGGAAGGGGGGAGGCCGACTTGTGGGAGGCGCCCAAGTAGGATTACTCCTACTTGGGGCGCCCCTTGCTGCCCCTCTCCTTCTCCCACCTATATATATGTGAGGGGGGTACCGCTAGAACACACAACATTGATTCTTAGCCGTGTGCGGCGCCCC
The DNA here is from genome assembly GCA_011799875.1 of Thinopyrum elongatum. Taxonomy (NCBI): domain Eukaryota; kingdom Viridiplantae; phylum Streptophyta; class Magnoliopsida; order Poales; family Poaceae; genus Thinopyrum; species Thinopyrum elongatum. The sequence continues at coordinate 264,575,676 of CM022297.1, forward strand.
CCTCCACAGTTTACGCCTCCGGTCATATCTTCGTAGTGCTTAGGCGAAGCCCTGCGTGGATCACTTCACCATCACCATCACCACGCCGTCGTGCTGACGGAACTCTCCCTCGGCACTTTGCTGGATCAAGAGTTTGAGGGACGTCATCGAGCTGAGCGTGTGCACAACTTGGAGGTGCCGTACGTTTGGTGCTTGATCGGTTGGAACGAGAAGAAGTTTGAGTACATTAACCGCGTTGTCAAACGCTTCCGCTTTCGGTCTACGAGGGTACATGGACACACTCTCCCCCTCTCGTTGCTATGCATCTCCTAGATAGATCTTGCGTGAGCATAGGAAATTTATTGAAATTGCATGCTACGTTTCCCGATAGTGGTATCAGAGCCAGGTCTATGCATAAATGATATGCACGAGTAGAACACAAAGAGTTGTGGGCGGTGATAGTCATACTGCTTACCACCAACATCTTATTTTGATTCGGCGGTATTGTTGGATGAAGCGGCCCGGACCAACCTTACATGACCATGTTCATTAGACCGGTTCCACCGACAGACATGTAACTAGTTTTGCATAAAGGTGGCTGGCGGGTGTCTATTTCTCCAACTTTAGTTGAATCGAATTTGACTACGGCCGGTCCTTGTTGAAGGTTAAAACAGCAAACTTGACGAAACACCATTGTGGTTTTGATGTGTAGGTAAGAACGGTTCTTGCTAGAAGCCTGTAGCAGCCACGTAAAACTTGCAACAACAAAGTAGAGGACGTCTAACTTGCTTTTGCAGGGCATGTTGTGATGTGATATGGTCAAGACATGATGTGATATACGTTGTTGTATGAGATGATCATGTTTTGTAAAAGTTATCGGCAACTGGCAGGAGCCTTATGGTTGTCGCTTTATTGTATGAAATGCAAACGCCATGTAATTGCTTTACTTTATCACTATGCGTTAGCGATAGTTGTAGAAGCAATAGTTGGCGAGACAACCATGACGCTATGATGGAGATCAAGGTGTCATGCCGATGATGATGGAGATCATGACAGTGCTTTGCAGATGGAGATCAAAGGCACAAGATGATGATGGCCATATCATGTCACATATTTTGATTGCATGTGATGTTTATCTTGTATGCATCTTATTTTGCTTAGTACGGCGGTAGCATTATAAGATGATCCCTTACTAAATTTCAACGTATAAGTGTTCTCCCTGAGTATGCACCATTGCGACAGTTCGTCGTGCTGAGACACCACGTGATGATCGGGTGTGATAGGCTCTACGTTCACATACAACGGGTGCAAGACAGTTTTGCGCATGCGGAATACTCGCGTTAAACTTGACGAGCCTAGCATGTACAGACATGGCCTCGGAACACTGGAGACCGAAAGGTCAAATGTGAATCATATAGTAGATATGATCAACATAGAGATGTTAACCATTGAAAACTACTCCATCTCACGTGATGACCGGACATGGTTTAGTTGATTTGGATCACGTGATCATTTAGATGACTCAAGGGATGTCTATCTAAGTGGGAGTTCTTAAGTAATATGATTAATTGAACTTAATTTATCATGAACTTAGTTCTGATAGTTTTTGCATATCTATGTTGTAGATCAATGACCCGTGCTACCGTTCCCTTGAATTTTAATGCGTTCCTAGAGAAAGCTAAGTTGAAAGATGATGGTAGCAACTACACGGACTGGGTCCATAACTTGAGGATTATCCTCATTGCAGCATAGAAGAATTATGTCCTTGATGCACCGCTAGGTGAAAGGCCTGCTACAGGAGCAGATGCTGATGTTATGAATGTCTGGCAAGCTCGATCTGATGACTACTCGATAGTTCAGTGTGCCATGCTTTACGGCTTAGAATCGGGACTTCAAAGACATTTTGAACGTCATGGACCATATGAGATGTTCCAGGAATTAAAGTTAATATTTCAAGCAAATGCCCGAGTTGAGAGATATGAAGTCTCCAACAAGTTCTATAGCTGCAAGATGGAGGAGAATAGCTCTGTCAGTGAACACATACTCAAAATGTCTGGGTATCATAATCACTTGACTCAGCTGGGAGTTAATCTTCCAGATGATAGTGTTATTGACAGAGTTCTCGAATCACTACCACCAAGCTATAAAGGCTTCATGATGAACAATAATATGCAAGGGATGGATAAATCAATTCCCGAGCTCTTCGCGGTGCTCAAAGCTGCGGAGGTAGAAATCAAGAAGGAGCATCAAGTGTTGATGGTTAACAAGACCACTAGTTTCAAGAAAAAGGGCAAAGGAAAGAAAGGGAACTTCAAGAAGAATGGCAAGCAAGTTGCCACTCCCGGGAAGAAGCCCAAGTCTGGACATAAGCCTGAAACTGAGTGCTTCTACTGCAAAGGGACTGGTCACTGGAAGCGGAAATGCCCCAAGTATTTGGCGGATAAGAAGGATGGCAAAGTGAACAAAGGTATATTTCATATACATGTTATTGATGTGTACCTTACTAATGCTCGTAGTAGTGCCTGGGTATTTGATACCGGTTCGGTTGCTCATATTTGTAACTCAAAACAGGGGCTACGGATTAAACAAAGATTGGCTAAGGACGAGGTGATGATGCATGTTGGGAATGGTTCCAAGGTCGATGTGATCGCTGTCGGCACGCTACCTCTACATCTACCTTCGGGATTAGTTTTAGACCTCAATAATTGTTATTTGGTGCCAGCGTTGAGCATGAACATTATATCTGGATCTTGTTTAATGCTTGACGGTTATTCATTTAAATCAGAGAATAATGGTTGTTCTATTTATATGAGTAATATCTTTTATGGTCATGCACCCTTGAAGAGTGGTCTATTTTTGTTGAATCTCGATCGTGGTGATACACATATTCATAATATTGATGCCAAAAGATGCAAAGTTGATAATGATAGTGCAACATATTTGTGGCACTGCCGTTTAGGTCATATTGGTGTAAAGCGCATGAAGAAACTCCATGCGGATGGACTTTTGGAATCACTTGATTATGAATCATTTGATACTTGTGAACCATGCCTCATGGGCAAGATGACTAAAACTCTGTTCTCCGAAACAATGGAGCGAGCCACTGACTTAATGGAAATAATACATACCGATGTATGCGGTCCGATGAGTGTTGAGGCTCGCGGCGGGTATCGTTATTTTCTGACCTTCACAGATGATTTGAGCAGATATGGGTATATCTACTTGATGAAACACAAGTCTGAAACATTTGAAAAGTTCAAAGAATTTCAGAGTGAAGTGGAGAATCATCGTAACAAGAAAATAAAGTGTCTACGATCTGATCGCGGAGGCGAATATTTGAGTTACGAGTTTGGCCTTCATTTAAAACAATGTGGAATAGTTTCACAACTCACGCCACCTGGAACACCACAACGTAATGGTGTGTCCGAATGTCGTAACCATACTTTATTAGATATGGTGCGATCTATGATGTCTCTTACCGATTTACCACTATCATTTTGGGGTAATGCATTAGAGACAGCTGCATTCATGTTAAATAGGGCATCATCTAAATCCGTTGAGACGACATCGTATGAACTGTGGTTTAGCAAGAAACCTAAGCTGTTGTTTCTTAAAGTTTGGGGTTGCAATACTTATGTGAAAAAACATTAGCCTGATAAGCTCGAACCCAAATCGGAAAAGTGTGTCTTCATAGGATACCCAAAAGAAACTGTTGGGTACACCTTCTATCACAGATCCGAAGGCAAGATCTTTGTTGCTAAGAATGGATCCTTTCCAGAGAAGGATGAAAGGATCGAGAAGAGGGGTCTAGAGGGGGGTGATTAGACCCTCAACAAGCAAAAGTAGCAGTTTTTAAGTTCTTCAAGTTGAGGTGGAGTTTTAGCACAAGTTTAAGCATTCACAATACATTTCAAGCAAGCATGGCAAGAGTATATGAGCAGCGGAAAGTAAAGCATGCAATTTGCAAGAAAGTAAAGGGATGGGATTGGAGTGTGCAAACGCAATTGGAGACACAGAGATTTTTGGCGTGGTTCCAATAGGTGGTGCTATCGTACATCCACGTTGATGGAGACTTCAACCCACAAAGGGTAACGGTTGCTCGAGTCCACGGAGGGCTCCACCCATGAAGGGTCCACGAAGAAGCAACCTTGTCTATCCCACCATGGCCATTTCCCATGAAGGACTTGCCTCACTCGGGTAGATCTTCACGAAGTAGGCGATCTCCTTGCCCTTACAAACTCTTTGGTTCAACTCCACAATCTTGACGGAGGCTCCCAAGTGACACCTAACCAATCGAGGAGACACCACTCTCCAAAAGGTAATAGATGGTGTGTTGATGATGAACTCCTTGCTCTTGTGCTTCAAATGATAGTCTCCCCAACACTCAACTCTCTCTCACAGATGTGGCTATGGTGGAAAGATGATTTGAGTGGAAAGCAACTTGGGGAAGGCTAGAGATCAAGATTCTTGTGGTTGGATTGGAATGTCTTGGTCTCAACACATGAGTAGGTGGTTCTCTCTCAGAAAATGAGTAGTGGAAGTGTAGGCATGTTCTGATGGCTCTCTCACTAATGGAGAGGAGGGTGGAGGGGTATATATAGCCTCCACACAAAATCTAACCGTTACACACAAATGAGCCAACTCGGTCAGACCGAACAGGTAAACTCGGTGAGACCGATCCAGTCAAAAATGTGAACGTTAGGCTTTTCGGTGGGACCGATATAATCAACTCGATGGGACCGATGTGCTAGGGTTAGGGTAAAACCTCGTCTCGGTTTGACCGATTACACAAACTCGGTGTGACTGATTTTAGTAATAAGCAAACAGAAAGTTGGTCAAGCAAACTCGGTGGGGCCGACTTCATATTTCGGTGAGACCGAAATAGTTGCAATAGGAAACAGAGAGTTTGCAAGCCCATCTCAGGGAGACCGAGATCCCATCGGTGAGACCGAACTGATTAGGGTTTCTGGCAGTGGCTATGTCAAGGAAACTAGGTGGCGCCGGATGAATCAAATCGGTGGGGCTGAGTTTGACTTTAGGTTTAGGACATATTTGGATTTGAGAAAGTGGCTAAGGGATTTGGAGCATATCACTAAGCACTTTGGGCAAGTAGACCATTAAGCAACACCTCATCCCCTTTTAATAGTATTGGCTTTTCCTATGGACTCAATGTGATCTTGGATCACTGAAATAGAAATGAAGAGTCTTGAGCCTTTGCCAATCTTCTGTCCTTAGCATCTTGAAGGGGTTCCACATCCTCTTGTCCATGCCACGCCTTTCCTGAACTATCTAAAATATACTAGATGAAAATATTAGTCCAACAAGAGATATGTTGACATTAATTACCAAAATCACCCAGGGAGCACTTGTGCATTTACAAGGAGAACTTGTGCTTTCAATCTCCCCCTTTTTGGTAATTGATGACAACATACATCAAAGCTTTAGATAAAGATAAGAAAGGTAACAAGTAAAGCTTTGGAAGGACATGTAACATGCATAAACTCCCCCTACATGTATGCAATCATGTGAAGATAGAATATAAGAACATGTGAGTGCATAAACATGTCAGAGCAAGCAATGAGTTACATGTATCTTGGCTATATGCATCAGAGCAAAAGATGTAGATACAGAGAGTATACCTTCATGTTCATGAGTCCTTCTTGCAAACAATATGTACATCAGCAAGAGATCATCATGCACATGAGTGTGATGCATATACTTACCTTGTGGTCTTGAGCTAGCTTTGGAAGAGATGACTCTGAGAAAACAGGGTTAGATAACACAGAAGCACCACTAAACAGAGCAAACTTAGAAGAACACAAGAGTGCCAAGACTGGGATGACATGTAGTGAGTGAGTACTTAGTACTCTTAATTTAGTATAGACATGTCCCCAAGGATTAAAGATATGCAGTGAATTCCAAAGATTTTCTTCCCTTGGATATTTCTCCCCCTGAATCTGATATTGGATAATGGGAGAAGGTAGGGTAAAAGAAAATCCGAGCAAGAAATAGTACAATCAACTAGGTATTAACATGTCTTTCCCCTCTTAAAGACATGTGACTTCTCTCCTCTATTGTTAATAAGCATCTGGAGAAGCTTAGACGTGCTTCTCTCTTAAGCTTTGATGTGTTCTCTCTCTCCCCCTTTGACATCAATTTCCAAGAAGGGATCTTCTCGAGCATGAGTCAAATAGGTTTGATCCTTGAGTCACAGTTCAGAGCAGCATGTAGTTTAAGATGCTAGTAGAGGAAAAGAATCATCGAGTGGAGCTGGAGAAGAACTAACATTGTAATGACAAAATGTTTTCTTAGTAGTGAAATCGGTAATGTCGATTCATTTTCATCGGTGACACCGAGTTAGCTGTGTCATAGATGATGCATATCGGTCAGACCGGGTTTATCCTTGTCGGTTGTACCGATGAACAAACTACAATGTAAATTGCAGTTCGGTCTAGCCAACAGGCAGAAATCGGTAAGGCCGAGTTCAATACGGAGGAAAAATTTTGTCATCTTAGCTCACTTGGCAAATAAGATCTCACAAGGATTTGCAAGCAATTAACTGAAAGATTTGTAATGAATTAGATGCAGGGAATGCAGAGAATAACAAACTAAAAGAGTTGAAATCTAGATGAAGTTTTTTTTAAAAGGGAACAAGCAAGCAAGAGACAAATGCAAGAACACGAAGAAACACTAGAGAACTTCATCTAGAGTTGGTCAGCGACAGAGTCACCTATGTTAGAGTATATTGACTTAGGAGTCAAGTGATAACACTTGATCATAGGTCATACTCATCGTTTAAGCTCAAAATGGGGTTACCATTTATCGTTTAAGCATTTTGATGTTTTCACATCTTGTTGAGATGCTTTGACACATGACTTGGGGTAAAGCTCCTCTAAGATGGAATAACATACCTTGAGTGGTGGTGTTGACCTTGATCATGTAGTTGAACTTGTGTAGGATGCTCAAGATTGATGTAGTTCATCATGAGTTAGGAGCACCACTTGTAGTTTGAGTTCATCTACCTACATGGGTTAGTTTTGCAAGGAAGAGCACTTGTATATCCAAAATGACAATCATGAAGCTTGATATATTGAAATTGTCAAAGGATATGTTGAAAGGATTCATGCTTCCTTGTCCTCAACCACCATATTATAGAGACTTGGTGATGTAGAGATTGCTCAAGATGAGAGTGAGTTGCAATTTCATAGATTTGGACTCATCCAAGTACCTACAAGGGTTAGATAGCATGCAAGGGTACAAGTATAGATTCAAGACATATGATGATCATCATAAGAGAAATATCAAGGATTTGTCATAGGCTCATGCCTTGCATGTATCCAAATGGAGTTTCTACTCCAAGTTTGAGGCATCAATGATGTTCAATTCACCTCTCAAATGGCAAAATACTTTCTCATCAAGCGGTTTGGTGAATATATCCGCCAATTGCTTATTGGTACGAACATGCTTAAGATCGATGTCTCCTTTAGCAACATGATCTCGAATGAAATGATGACGAACTTCAATATGCTTAGTTCGAGAATGTTGCACGGGATTGTGAGCAATCTTAATGGCACTTTCATTATCACAAAGCAATGGAACATGTTTCACATATATCCCATAATCTTTAAGAGTTTGGGTCATCCAAAGTAGTTGAGCACAACATGAACCGGCGGCAAGGTATTCCGCTTCGGCGGTGGATAAGGATACCGAGTTTTGTTTCTTGGAGGACCAAGACACAAGAGATCTACCAAGAAATTGACAAGTACCCAAAGTGGACTTTCTATCAACCTTGTCACTGGCATAGTCCGAATCGGAGTAGCCAACAAGATCAAAAGAAGACCTCTTAGGATACCAAATGCCAAAGTTTGGTGTATGAAGTAAGTATCTCACTATCCTTTTCACAGCCTTAAGATGACATTCCTTAGGGGCTGCTTGATATCGTGCACACATGCACACACTTAGCATAATATCGGGACGGGAGGCACATAGATATAACAATGAACCAATCATAGAGCGATAAACCTTTTGGTCAACAGGTTTGCCATCCTTTGTCAAGTCAAGATGTCCACTAGTAGGCATGGGTGTTTTCATACCTTTGCTTTCTTGCATGTTGAACTTCTTGAATAAGTCCTTGGTATACTTTGTTTGGGAAACAAAGGTACCCTCCTTAGTTTGCTTGATTTGCAAACCAAGAAAGAACTTGAGTTCACTCATCATAGACATCTCAAACTTCTCCGACATTAGCCTTCCAAACTTTTCACTAAAATGAGGGTTAGTCGAACCAAATATGATATCATCCACATAAATTTGGCATACAAATAATTCACCATTAACCCTTTTAGTAAAAAGTGTGGAATCAATCTTCCCAATCTCAAAGCCTTTTTCAATAAGAAACTTTGTCAAGCATTTATACCATGCTCTAGGAGCTTGTTTAAGACCATAAAGAGCTTTGTGAAGTTTGTAAACATGATTAGGTTTCTTAGGATTAACAAAACCGGGAGGTTGTTTAACATAAACTTCCTACTCAATTTCTCCATTTAGAAATGCACTTTTAATGTCCATTTGATATAAAGTAATATCATGATGATTGGCATAAGCAAGTAAGATGCGAATGGACTCAAGTCTAGCAATGGGGGCATATGTCTCACCATAGTCCATACCTTCGACTTTTGTATACCCTTGGGCGACGAGATGGGCCTTGTTGCGTACAACTTGTCCATCTTCATTTTGCTTATTCCGAAACACCCATTTGGTTCCAATGACATTGTGCTTTTCATCGGGCTGTTCAACAAGCGTCCATACTTGATTCCTCTTGAAATTGTGTAGCTCTTCATGCATTGCGTTCACCCAATCCGGATCATCAAGAGCTTCTTCAACCTTCATAGGTTCAATGTTAGAGATGAAAGAATAATGTTCACAAAAGTTAGCTAAGCGAGACTTAGATCGAGTAATTCTCTCGGTTTGAATGTCATCGAAGATTTGTTCAATGGGATGATCTCTTGAAACTCTTGCTCTAACTCGCGAGAGCTTTTGTTTGGGTCGGGGTGGAACATCCTCTTCATCATCTTGTTCTTCCTCTTGTCTTTCTTCATTGTTGTTGGTGTTGATGTTTTCTTGTGGAGGTGGCGAAGGAGGTCGATGAGGTTCATCTTGTTGTATATCCTCGTTTCCTTCATCTTGTCGTGTTCCACTAGTGGATGCCTCCAAGTCAACTTGTGGTTCACCTTGTCGTGAAGTTGAGGCTTCCACTTGAATGGACGAGGTACTCTCCTTCACCTCCGTTGGGTGAATCTTGCCAATAGACAAGTCTTGAATCGCTTCCGAAGGGTCTTTGTCACCTACATCAATTGGCAATTGCTCTACTTGCGAGCCATTAGATTCATCAAACTTCACATCTACCGTCTCTTCAACCTTTCGGGTGAAATTGTTGTAGACACGGTAAGTGTGAGAGTTTGAGCCATAACCGAGTAGGAAACCTTCATGAGATTTAGGAGCAAATTTCGAACGACGATGCTTATCAAGAATGTAGCACTTTGAGCCAAATACTCGATAGTATCCAACTTGGGGTTTGGTACCGGTGAGAAGCTCGTATGCCGTCTTGCCAAGTACACTACTGGAATCTGGGTCTTTGCCATCTGCCAGCTCTTTGCCGTCTGCCAGCTGATGGCAAAGAGGCTCTTTGCCGTCTGTCTTCTCAAAGCAGACGGCAAAGAACCAGCTGATGGCAAACAGGGTCTTTGCCATCTGCCAGCTCTTTGTTGTCTGCCAGCAGACGGCAAAGAGTTCTTTGCCATCTGCCAGAAGACGGCAAAGTCCAAAGTGGACCCCACGGGGGTACTGCACTGGGTAGGTCACACGGGCCACTTCTTTGCCGTCTGCTGGCAGACGACAAAGATTTCTTTGCCGTCTGCTGGCAGACGGCAAAGAGGTAAGAGGGGCCCACAGTTTCACGGCGGTGGCGGTCTAACGGTCATCCTCTTTGCCGTCTGCTGGCGGACGACAAAGAATTCTTTGCCGTCTGCCAGCAGACGGCAAAGAGAAAAAAACAAAAAAAAACAGACGGCAATGCGGGGGGTTAATTTGGCCCCCCGCGCGCGCGCCCTCCTCCACATCTTTTCTCCCGCCTCCCCACCCTTGCCTCCCGCGCAGGCCGCCGCCGCCGCCCCCCTCCCACGCAGGCCGCCGCCGCCCCCTCCACCGCCCGCCGCCGCCCCCCCCCCCCTCCTCCACCCCCGCCCGCCGCCCCTTCCCCTCCCCCCCGCCGCCGTCCCCCCTCCCCCTCCACCGCCGCCCCCTCCCTCCCTCCTCCACAGCCGCCCCCCTCCTCCCTCCCTCCACCGCCGCCCCCTCCCTTCCTCCTCCACCGCCGCCCCCCCCCCCCCACACCGTGGCCCCCTCCTCTCCACCACCGCGCGCCCCTCCTTCACTGCCGCTGCCCCCTCCTCCTCCTCCCCTCCCACTGCCGCTGCCCCTCCCTCCTCCTCCCCCTCCTTCACACCCCCGCCGCCCCTCCTCCACCACGCCGCACCAGCTCCTCCTTGCCCTCTGCCCCCTCTGCCCAGCCCACGGTGAGCATCGGTCCCCTCTTTGTTCTATTATTTTTTGCATGTATGGATTTAGGAGTTGATGGATCTGTGGATGGATGGTAGATTGATGTAAGGAGGATGGATAGATGGATGTATGTATACAGGGGAGGTTTGCCAGCAATCTGTGGATGGATGTATGTATATGTGATTTTGAACAATTTGTAGTTGTTATATGGATTGCTAGATGGATGTATGCTGTGTAGATGTATGGATGGAAAGATGGATGAATGCTATATAGATGTATGGGTGGATTTATGTATGGATTTTCATTTAAAAAAATAGTGTCTTTTTATTCCGTTAGGTTAGATGTTGTTGATTATATTGTTCTGCGGTGCTTATGTTGGATTGTTTTTCATGTGCAGGGATCTTCTCTTCACCTCCAGGAGCACTGTCGGTCCCGTTGCCGTTGTCATCGTCATTCGACTACCGCCTCTACGGTCTAAGGGTGAGCTCGACTGTCATTTCCTCCCTGACCTTCCCCTATTTGCTCTGTTCCGGTCGTTGTGTCGATGGCTGGAGTTCAGTGCGGTGCAGTCGTTCATGGGTCGTCGAGGAGAGAAAATAAGGAAAAGAATCTCCGAGGGGTCGAGGGTCGAGGGTCGTCGAGGGGTCGAGTGGTCGAGGGATGACTTTCATTCTGATGGTGCTTCCTTTTGAAAGAGATGAGAGTGAGAGATGAGATGCTCTTGAAGGAAGGATACCGGCTGTTCGTAGGTGGTCGGTCTTTCTCGTCCTCCCCCTCTGTGACCTTCGTAAAGCAGGGGGAGGACGAAAAGACCGACCGTCACCGACGGTCGAAATAACATTGAGAGATGAGAGATGTTATAAGAGGAAAGACACCGGCTGTTGTCGTAGGTGGTCGTTGCTCCTCATCTCTTGCTGTGAGACCTTGGTAATGCAGCAAGGGATGGGAGTAACGACCGTCACAGACGGTCAAAATAAACAGGCAAGGAGTGCCCCACCATACATATATACCACCACTTGAGAGGTGAGAGTTGTTGAAGGGAGCATCGACGGAATGAAAGTCAACCCGACACCCCGACACCCCGACCCGACACCCCGTCATATATTTGTGAATTATGAGTTAGGTCATATATTTTCTGATTTAAATGTGCAGTTCTTTCGTTGCTGCGAGGGTCTGGTGTTCGACGACCTCCCCGTGCGTTCGACGAGCTCCGCCTCTGCGTTCGTGGGTGAGCACAAATGACATCTCCTCCTCCCCCTTCATTTGCTCTGTTTCGGTCTTCGTGCCGATGAAACTTGCTAGCTGTAGGTGTCAATCATCAGTATGCGTGACCACTATGCGTCTCCCGTTCGAAAGGGTTACATCTATAAAGGGTGACCTATTTAGCTCCAAAATGACTTAATATGCTCCAAAATGACTTAATATGCTCCAAAATGACCTATTTAGCTCCAAAATGACTTAATATGCTCTAAAATGACCTATCTAGCTCCAAAATGACTTAATATGCTCCAAAATGACCTATTTAGCTCCAAAATGACTTAATATGGCATATTAAGTCATTTTGGAGCATATTTAGCTCCAAAATGACCTATTTAGCTCCAAAATGACTTATTTAGCTCAAAAATGACTTAATATTCTCCAAAATGACCTCTACTTAGCTTATTTAGTTCATTTATGACATACTTAGCCTATTTAGGTCAAAATGGCCTATTTAACTAGGTTAGATCTAAAATGACACAAGTAAGCAATAAGAAGAAGAAAAGGAAAGAGAAGAAAAATTATGCTTCTTTTTCTTCTTCTAGTCTTCTTCTTCTTGTTCTTCTAACTTTCTTCTTTCCCATTTTGCAGATTTGCTTCAGATCACGGAAGCTTGCGTTGGAGTCTACTCTTCTCGTTGTCCTTCCTTTTTGTTTTGATTTTGTAGGATGAACAATTTGAAACTTGCTACGTATATATGTATGGATGGATGGTGGCTATATTGTATATGGACCTTTTGCTTAATTGTTGGATATGTTGGACTTTTCATTTGGTGTATATATGTGTTGGATGATGATATATGTGTTGGATATGTTGGATGATCCATATGGCAGGGATATGTTGGCTATATGTACTTGTTGAAATATTTTGAAATGAATATATATATATATATATATATATATATATATCTGTGAAATTGATTGAATTTAAGAAAAAACAGGGGCTATATAGCCAATTTGCCGTCTGCTAGCAGACGGCAAAGGGCTTTGCCGTCTGCTAGCAGACGGCAAATTGGCCACGTGGCAGCACGCTGTTCACCTGGTCTGGCCTATTTGGCCTCTTTGCCGTCTGCCAGCAGACGGCAAAGGAGCAGGGTCTTTGCCATCTGCCGGCAGACGGCCAAGGAGCAGGCTCTTTGCCGTCTGCCAGCAGACGGCAAAGAAGGAAAGCTCTTTGTCGTCTGCTGGCTAACGGCAAAGAGCGCCGTTAGCCCCCTAACGGGGCTGTCACCTTTTTTGTGCCGTCCACAAGCTTTGCCGTCTGCTAGCAGACGGCAAAGAACTTTCCTTCTTTGCCGTCCGCCAGCAGACGGCAAAGCGGCCTTTACCGGCATCGGCTTTGCCGGAGTGTTTGCCGTCTGCTGGCGGACGGCAAAGCCTTTGCCGTCCGCCAACAGTGCCTTTGCCGTCTGCTTTGGCAGACGGCAAAGCAGCTGATTCCAGTAGTGGTAGCTTGTGAAGATATAGTCGGTTTGTTGCATGACAAGCTGTCTCAACCGCTTCCGCCCAAAAGTGTTTTGGCGTCTTGTATTCATCAAGCATCGTTCACACCATCTCAATGAGTGTCCAGTTCTTCCTCTCAACAACTCCATTTTGTTGAGGTGTGTACGTAGCCGAGAACTCATGTGAAATCCCTTCTTCGTCAAGAAAGGTATCCACATTTACGTTCTTGAACTCCGTTCCGTTGTCGCTGTGAACCTTCTTGATCTTCACTTCAAATTGATTTTGGGCCTTCCTAGAGAAGTTTTTGAAGATCTTTTGGACCTATGATTTATCATCAAGAAAGAACACCCACGTAAATCGTGAAAAATCGTCAACAATGACCAAACCAAACGAGTTACCACCGAGACTCTTGTAGGCATTGGGACCAAAAAGATCCATATGAAGTAGCTCAAGCGGTCTTCTCGTGGTCATAATGTTCTTCACGGGATGACTTCCTCCAACTTGTTTTCCTGCTTGACAAGCACTGCAAAGTCTATCCTTGTCAAATATAACATCTTTAACACCAAGGATATGATCACCTTTAATAAGCTTATCAAGATTTTGCATGCCAACATGACCTAACCTTCTATGCCACAACCAACCTTTAGAAGATTTAGCAATTAAGCAAGTTCTAGGTCGAGCCTTTTTAGTGAAATCAACAATGTATAGATCACCTCTACGTATACCGGTAAAGACCATATTATGATTATCTCTTCGAAACACTTGGCAATCTACTTCAGTGAATAGAACATTGAGACCGAAATCGGCTAGTCTAGATACGGAAAGTAGATTGTAGCCAAGAGATTCAACGAGCATAACATTTTGGATAGAGCTGTCATGTGAGATGGCCACCTTACCAAGGCCAACCACTTTACCCTTTGATTTATCACCAAAAGTGACATACTTTCGAGGGCCGTCGTTTTCAGCAATCTCACGAAACATATCCTTGTCTCCGGTCATGTGATCGGTACATCCACTATCAAAAACCCATTCCTTTCCTCCGGCCGTGTAGCGCGAAGGTTAGCCATAAGACCAAAGTGTCTCATAGACTCATCAAGATCAAAGTCACTATCATCATCCTCGTCATAATATCCATGTTCAACATCATCATCATATGAATGATCATTACCTAGAGAAGGCAATTCATTAGATTTATGACCATGACAATGTTCATATTTATGAATTCCAATAACTTGAGAGATAATGACACTAATGATTCCAACATCTCCTTTGGCTTGCATGAGGCCACGAAGCTCAAATAAACAATCACCAAACTTAGGATCACTAGAATTCATCTTATTTAAAGCAATGGAATTTTGAAGAATCTCATCTAGATTATTCAAGGAATAGTTTGGAAAGCGTTTCTCGAGATATCTCCATATAGTGTAAGCACATTCAAGTGTAGGCAAGCACACAATCAAGTTTCTAGGCAATCCTCTAATGATAAGATTAACGGTTCTAAGATTGTGGATCATGTCAAGAGACTCATTGGGGGTAGGATGCAAAGGATCAATAGGAGGCGCACAAGGGGTAGTAATGTACTTGTTCAAGTGATATTCATTGAAAATCACAAGCATCTCATTTTTTCAATCATGATAGAACTCTCCATCAAGTAAAGGTACTCTACGTCTAATACTCCCAATCGTAGACTCATCCATCTTCCTCCAATGGTGATTAAACCAAAGCAATGGAGACCAATGCTCTGATACCAATTGAAAGGATCGAGAAGAAGGGTCTAGAGAGGGGGTGATTAGACCCTCAACAAGCAAAAGTAGCAATTTTTAAGTTCTTCAAGTTGAGGTGGAGTTTTAGCACAAGTTTAAGCATTCACAATACATTTCAAGCAAGCATGGCAAGAGTATATGAGCAGCAGAAAGTAAAGCATGCAATTTGCAAGAAAGTAAAGGGATGGGATTGGAGTGTGCAATCGCAATTGGAGACACGGAGATTTTTGGCGTGGTTCCGATAGGTGGTGCTATCGTACATCCACGTTGATGGAGACTTCAACCCACAAAGGGTAACGGTTGCACGAGTCCATGGAGGGCTCCACCCACGAAGGGTCCACGAAGAAGCAACCTTGTCTATCCCACCATGGCCATCGCCCATGAAGGACTTGCCTCACTCGGGTAGATCTTCACGAAGTAGGCGATCTCCTTGCCCTTACAAACTCCTTGGTTCAACTCCACAATCTTGACGGAGGCTCCCAAGTGACACCTAACCAATCTAGGAGACACCACTCTCTAAAAGGTAATAGATGGTGTGTTGATGATGAACTCCTTGCTCTTGTGCTTCAAATGATAGTCTCCCCAACACTCAACTCTCTCTCACAGATTTGGCTATGGTGGAAAGATGATTTGAGTGGAAAGCAACTTGGGGAAGGCTAGAGATCAAGATTCTTGTGGTTGGATTGGAATGTCTTGGTCTCAACACATGAGTAGGTGGTTCTCTCTCAGAAAATGAGTAGTGGAAGTGTAGGCACGTTCTGATGGCTCTCTCACTAATGGAGAGGAGGGTGGAGGGGTATATATAGCCTCCACACAAAATCTAACCGTTACACACAAATGAGCCAACTCGGTCAGACCGAACAGGTAAACTCGGTGAGACCGATCCAGTCAAAAATGTGAATGTTAGGCTTTTCGGTGGGACCGATATAATCAACTCGGTGGGACCGATGTGCTAGGTGTCGGATTCCGGGGTTCCACAGACACTTGAGAGGTTTGAAGTCTGGGGTGTGTGCGAAGAACTCTCCCTCCCCAGTCTGCCTGCTCAACGATTCCACAGCCTAGCTCGACGAACCCAACAGACAAGAGACACAGCAGTTTATCCTGGTTCGGGCCACCTTGCGGTGTAATACCCTACTCCAGCTTTGTGGTGGATTGCCTCGGAGGGCTGAGGATGAACTAGTACAGAGGTGGAACGACCTCAGGAGGTGAGGTGTTCTTGAGCTCGATGAGCTAGTGAGGTGGTGAGGGCGGAACGGATCTGATCCCCCTCCTATGGTGGTGGCTAAGTCCTATTTATAGTGGCCATGATCCTCTTCCCTAATACAGGCAGAAAGGGATCCCACAATGGCCAAATTCGAAGGGAGACAACTAGTACAAGTTATCCTGACAAAAGTAGTCTTCGCCTGCAAAAGCCTCTGGCGATGACGCTGCAGTGGGCTCCGCGATGACCTCCGTCCTGGCGGTCCTGTTCTTGTTGCACCGATATGGAAACCTTTGCTTGATTCATCGGGACTCCTCGCCTACACTTGCCTCCTTGGCACCAAAGAGAAAACTGGTACACTGCGCCCGCTGGCGCCCGCCTGGTCTTGGTCTTCATGGCTCACGTCAGGTGAACCTTGCGAGGTGCGGCTTGCATTGATATCTCCGCTCCTCGGGAGCCAGCCTGGGGAGGCCGCCCCTCGTGGAGGTCTTGCTCTCGTCCGCCTCACGAGGCTTGGCCCCTCGCGAGGGTCTTGAGTTGTTGTTGCTGAAGCTGGGCCATACCAGGCCGTCGATGGAGCCACGCCATGGGCCGCAGGCAGGCAAGTCTGGGCACCCCCGATCCCAGGACGCCGACAGTAGCCCCCAGGCCCAAGGCGCGCTCAAACTTGGCTTTGAGGCAAAGCCAAAGGGCAAGTGCGTAGCGCCGCGGGTCCCAACCGCCTGCGGCCTTGGTTGACGCGTGGTGATTGATGGGACGTGGGTGCCCCCACTTTCCCACGCAGCCTTGATATTCGCCGGGCTTGATGGCCACCGTTGCCGATGCAGCTCCGTCCCCATTGCTTGCTGCACGCTCCCCCAGCCCCTTCGCCTTCCAGAAAAACAGCGGCTTCCTTCCTAGGTCTGACCCCGGCATTGGTTCTCCATGTCGCTATGGCGCTGCGCCCGAAGAAGAAGGGAAGGGTGAAAACATGCGCCCTGGTAGAATCGCCGCCGGCCTACGAGCCCGCCATTAAGCGGTCGGTGATGCTCAATCAGGAAGGGCTGGACAAGGTTCGCCCAGCGCTCGCCGCCGATTCCAATGAATGGAAGGCGACGGTGGCTTGGCCTGCTTCCCGCGCCATGATGGATATGGCGGCCACTGAGATCCCCGTCCATCTTCACGCCCTCTGGGCCGGCCTGATCCCTCCTTTCTCCGATTTCTTCAACGCCGTGCTCTCGCATTACCAAGTCCATGCGCTGCATTTGGATCCCCAATCCATCATTCTCCTTGCCGTCTTCGCCTTCATCTGCGAGGCCATGGTGGGCATTGCCCCTTCCGTGGCCTTGTTTCGCCATTTCTTCTCGCTTCACCTGGTCGACGCCCGCCAGTGCTTGGGGTGCATGGCCTTCCAGGCCGTGGCAGCAACGGTCGGCTCGGGGATCGACTTCGAGCTTTCACCAGCTGTAAATGGATTCCAGAAGCGGTGGGTGTTCGTGGATGTCGGCATGCTCAACTCTCTGCTCTTGCTTCCTCGGGCGCCAGCTGTTCCCAGCTCCGGCTGGGGGCACGTGAAGCTTGTCGATCATCGTCTTGCCCACATCTGGCGCAGGCTAGCCAGGTTGAAGAAGCTTGGGGTAATGGCGCCCATGGTGGTGAAGGAGTTCATCCAGTGCCGCATTGCTCCGCTCCAGCGTCACTCTCGGCCAATGTGGACCTTCTCTGGCAGCAGGGACCCCATGAGGCTCCATGTGCCCGCGCTTCCTCCCGAGGCACTGCAGACGGTGCTTGAGCTCTTGACGGGTGACCCGGCGCCAGCCAGTCTGCCGGAGGAGGGTTGCCTCTTGTATTGCTACTCGAACAAGGTGGAGTTCGCGAGGCAGATGCCCCCTTTCGATGAATGGGGATTGCGCCCGGCCGGCCTTGAAGGGCCCCGCGAGAACCCCGTCCTCATGGTTCCTCTACCTGCTATCACTGCGGCGCACACCCCAGAGGCCGATGCAGGGGGGCGAGCATTGTCGGATGCCGCTGAGGCGGCTGCTGAAGAACCGGCGCCAGTCGGCGCTCCTGAGATGGCTGCCCCTGAGGCTTGGGTGAGCCGTCCTGAAGAGGCAGCCGGAGAGTGGGTGCAGTCCGAGGCTCCCGAGGTCGCCGCCTCCGGAGCTCGGGCGAGCAGTCCTGAGGTGGAGACTGGTGAGCTGGCGCAGTCCGGGACTCCCGAGGTCTCCATCCCAGGGGCCCCGCCGAGTGCCCCCGAAGCTGATGGTCACGCCTCGAGCTTCGGCCGGCTTTGTCTGAACCTCGACGCACTCCGCAAGAGGAAAGGGTCTACAAGCTGTAGTGGTGACACCTACCAGCCGCTGAAGCAGAGGAAGTATATGGCCATAGACGAGTAAGTACCTTCTCCTTGCGATTTCCTGCATGTTGCGCCCCTTTCTGACGATGGCTCTCCAGGATCCCTTCAGCTGCAGCGGCGAGGTCTCCTGAGGAGCGGCCTTCACCAGTCCTTGGCTCGTCCCTGGTCTTGAGCTCCCCACGCTAGGCCACTGCGCCAGGCACGGGGCCTGTTCAAGGAGCGGATGCGCCGACAGGGGGCCTTGATCCTGCATTCTTGTTGTCCCTCCTTCGTGGTCCGGCCTGGGGCGCAGAAGGCATGCCGAGGGCTCCTCCGTTGGTCGTCACCAGCGGCTGGGTGACCCAGCCCTGGCTTCATCCTCGAGCAGTGAGGCCACGCCATGCAGCGCCTCCACCGAAGCCCGAAGGGTGGCGGGGAAGGCACCGGCCCCCAGCCCCCTGCCAGGGGCAGGCAAGCCACCTCAAGCTTCCCCGATAACTCCCGGCGTGAAGGACGGCCTCGGCCATGCGCTGGTGCTCGCGCATGGGCGTGGTGTCGTACGCCACGAGCTTTTTCGAGAGGCAATGGGTGCGCTGAGCCAGCTCGGAGAAGAGCTTGTGGACGTCGACGCTCGCCTTGAGATGGAGAACCTTCGGTTGGCGGACGAGTGGCATCAGTAGAAGGTGGCTATCAACCTCGGGCATCTTCAGCATGAGCGCGCCAATGCGAAGGCCGCAGTATCCCTCGCGACCTCGCACGAGGCTTGTACCTAGGCCCTGGAGGAGGCCAGGGCGGCCGACCATCGTCGCGAGGCCACCGAGGAGCGCAAGTGGGAACTCCAGGCCTTGAACGCTGCCCTTGAACAGTGGATCGAGGCATGCAGGGATGTCTTGGCGTCGATGAAGAGAGCGCCTTTCGAAGAGGAGGAGATCCGGAAACGCGAGGAGGCGCTGGTGCTGGAGGCCTCAGAGCGCAGCCTGGAGCTTGAGCGGCTGGAGGTGAGGGAGTGCCAAGTGACCATGGCTGAGGACGCCGTCACCGCGCGGGGAGCCAAGATCCAGGAGGAGGTCGATCAAAGGGTGGTGAAGGCTTGTGCAGCTCTCGTCGACGGGCACCGCCTGGAGCTAGAACTCCTGAGAGCCGAGGCTGAGGGCAGGACCGCCGCCCTCAGGACAAGGCTGGACGAGGCGGAACAGCGCGAGAGGGCCACCAAGGAAGCTCAGGCGTCAGCCCAAGGTGACTTGGCATCCACTCGTGCCAACCTGCATTCGCTCCAGCAGCAGATCGATGACGCCGCATCTCTTGCGAAGAAGAATGCGGACGAAGTGTGCCACCACCTGTCGCTGCGGCGCGAGCACGCCTTGATGCTCCAGGCTCTCAGGGTGAGGGCCAATCGAGCTTTGGGCACCATCTGCGAGGAGAGCGCCCCTCACCCGCACGAGGACGACTACGCCAGCCACCTCCGCTTCTTCACCGATATCGTGACCCGCCTGGAGGATCAGGCCGCGAGGTTCTGCGAGCTCATTGAAGAGAGAAGCCGCGGCCTCCTCGGGCGCGCGTTCTCACGCGTCTTCAGCCGTCTTCAGAATCTTGACCCCCATTTTGATTTTGATGCCACGATAGCCCCCGTGCCCCGGGTTATTCAGAGCAATCTTGCGGAATGGGTGGACGACCATGTCGACGATCTGATCACGGAGTTTGCTCCTGAGGATGACGCGGTCGTGATCATGGCTGAGGAAGGCGATGCGGATGACGACGTCGAAGACGAAACCAGTGATAGAACAGGTGAACATGGCGACGACGGCGCTGACGAAGACGACTCCGGTGACAGCATCGGTGGCGCAGATGAGGGTGGCGAGGACGGCGCTGAAGGTGGCGCCTCTGGCTAGGCCTGCCTTTCCTTTGCCTTGACCTGTATGCAAAAACCTTGGGGGCGTGAAAGCATTTTGAAGGGGGAGCCCCTTGTAATGTATGAAATGACGATATGCTTTTGAGGTAGGATCTGAACTGCGCCGTCGCGAGCCTGCGGGCTCCCGAGCGGGGTAGCTGTTGTGACTTATCTTTGGTTCCGTAGATCCTGAGTGGGTCCTGATGTTGCGATAGCATCCTCTCCCTGAGATAAGACTGAGGGGCTCGTGAGGTTCTGAGCCTCCCGAGGAGCCTGCTAGCCTGCCCCAGAGTGCCTCGCGAGAAGCCGATTGCCGGATCACGGCAGGGTATGCGCGTGGTGACTGTGCCCCTGATCCCCGGGGGGCCTTGGCGTCTCCGGGGCTGACCCGAGGGCGCTTGATGCGCACATGCCACGCCCAGCCCCCGCTCGTGGGGTGCTCGCAGGGATGGGTAGCAGGCGCGAACCTTACTTGCTAAACATGAAACCAGAAAGCAAGAAACTGCCGCGAGACAAGAGAAAAGCAAATTCCCCCCATTTTTGACAACAAAAAAGAACTTCAAATCTCAGTCCAGAAGGCGGCGAATCGAATTACAGAAAATGGGGCGAAAGCAAATAGCCGTGTCCGGCACCTAGTCTAGTCTTTTCAACGGCGCGGAGCTAAGTGCTGCCACTAGGACGTGGGAGGGAGCCCCCGAGGCCGGAGGGCGGCACTCCGGAGACTCCGGGGCGTGTACAGCCCCACTCATTATTACGTGAGAGTGTCACGAGCGGAGACCATCACAGGCGTGAGCCTTGCTTCATATCGCCAGACGAGGGTCCCGCCCTGCGCCACCCCCGACCACCGTTGGGGCGTCCGGAAACCAGGACGAGACCAAGGGGCAAGGGGGACGCTGGCGGCACCCTCGGCGACCACGGGCCCTCTGCCGGGGGGAAGGGCTCATCGGCGCCTCCCCCGGCAGAGGACCTACCTCCGTACAACGCCTTGCTCCGTGCGGCGCGGGGGAGGCCCTGGCTCCGGGCCCCTCCCGCGCAACCCCCAGTGCGCCACTCCCGCCTGGAGCGGTGCCACCGCCCTGGGGTTTTCGGCCGCTGCTGTGGCCTGGTTCACCTGCGGTCCATGGTTAGCGTAAGCATGCTCCCGAGATATCGGCTGTACCCTGTGGTCATTATCGCTGAAGGGGTCGGCAAAGTCTCCTGGCAGCTCGTGGAAGACTCCGACCTCTAGCATCCCTTCTGTCGAGCTTGGCTCGGGGAACGAGCTGGGGCCTTCCTCCGGCGTGTACTCCAGATCCACCATGCGGGGCACGTAGGCGTCTGCAGTCGCCGCGTTGGGGCCATCGCCTGGGTGCCCCATGTCTTCAGTCTCCAGGCCTGGCGCCTGGTCCGGATGGCCGTGGGGTGACACCCCAGCACGGCCCCGCAGTGGGCCGCCAGAGCTCGCCCCTCCCGGAGGCGGTGCTGTCGTGGTAGGAAGAGCGGCACCGCGGGCCACGTTGGTGTTGTCGAATCCCGTAGGCGCTCCAAGGGGTGCGCGTGCATGCCTGGGCCCGGTGCGCACCCCCGTCATAGCCTGAGGCATGGGCAGGGAGCAAAAGGGCGCCGCACCTCTGCAAGCGGTGTCAAGCAGCTCGGCGACCCGCTCCAGCAGCGTGTCGCGGCCGCCCTCCGCCAACCTGCAACGCAGCAGCTCTTGTGCCACGATGAGCGCGGCTCGCATGTTCACCTGCTCTCGATGAGTGTGTGGTGCTGTCGCCGCGTCGTAGCCTGAAGATCGCGTAGTGGCGCGTGTGCGCCGCGGTGCGAGGGCGGACGGTGCCGGCCCGCGCCGCCCGCGCCCGGCGGTGTTGGGAGGTGTGCGGGCCGCTTGGAGCGCGGAGTTGAGGTCCTCTTGGGCAGACGGCGCTGGTCGGACAGGCCATGCAGCCCAGTGCTCGGCGTGAGCCCTCGGATCGTCAACCATCGGAACTGCAGGGCGATGGCGGGCCGACTGGAAGAAGTGGGGCTCTGACGCACCCCTACCTGGCGCGCCAAATGTCGGATTCCGGGGTTCCGCAGACCCTTGAGAGGTTCGAACTCTGGGGTGCGTGTGAAGAACTCTCCCTCCCCAGTCTGCCTGCTCAACGATTCCACAGCCTAGCTCGACGAACCCAAGGGACAAGAGACACAGCAGTCTATCCTGGTTCGGGCCACCTTGCGGTGTAATACCCTACTCCAGCTTTGTGGTGGATTGCCTTGGAGGGCTGAGGATGAACTAGTACAAAGGTGGAACGACCTCAGGAGGTGAGGTGTTCTTGAGCTCGATGAGTTGGTGAGATGTTGAGGGCGGAACGGATCTGATCCCCCTCCTATGGTGGTGGCTAAATCCTATTTATAGTGGCCTTGGTCCTCTTCCCAAATACAGGCGGGAAGGGATCCCACAACGGCCAAATTCGAAGGGAGACAACTAGTACAAGTTATCCTGACAAAAGTAGTCTTCGCCTGCAAAAGCCTCTGGCGGTGACGCTGCAGTGGGCTCCGCGATGACCTCCGTCCTGCCGTCCTGGCGGTCCTGGTCTTGTTGCACCGATATGGAAACCTTTGCTTGATTCCTCGGGACTCCGCGCCTGCGCTTGCCTCCTTGGCACCAAAGAGGAAACTGGTACACTGCGCCCGCTGCCGCCCGCCTGGTCTTGGTCTTCATGGCTCACGTCAGGTGAACCTCGCGAGGTGTGGCTTGCATTGATATCTCCGCTCCTCGGGAGCCAGCCTGTGGAGGCCGCCCCTCGTGGAGGTCTTGGTGTCATCCGCCTCGCGAGGCTTGGCCCCTCGCGAGGGTCTTGAGTTGTTGTTGCTGAAGCTGGGCCGTACCAGGCCGTCGATGGAGCCATGCCATGGGCCGCAGGTAGGCAAGTCTGGGCACCCCCGGTCCCAGGACGCCGACACTAGGGTTAGGGTAAAACCTCGTCTCGGTTTGACCGATTACACAAACTCGGTGTGACTGATTTTAGTAATAAGCAAATAGAAAGTTGGTCAAGCAAACTCGGTGGGGCCGACTGCATATTTCGGTGAGACCGAAATAGTTGCAATATGCAACAGAGAGTTTGCAAGCCCATCTCGGTGAGACCGAGATCCCATCGGTGAGATCGAACTGATTAGGGTTTCTGGCAGTGGCTATGTCAAGGAAACTCGGTGGCGCCGGATGAATCAAATTGGTGGGGCCGAGTTTGACTTTAGGTTTAGGACATATTTGGATTTGAGAAAGTGGCTGAGGGATTTGGAGCATATCACTAAGCACTTTGAGCAAGTAGACCATTAAGCAACACCTCATCCCCTTTTAATAGTATTGGCTTTTCCTATGGACTCAATGTGATCTTGGATCACTAAAATTGAAATGAAGAGTCTTGAGCCTTTGCCAATTTTCTGTCCTTAGCATCTTGAAGGGGTTCCACATCCTCTTGTCCATGCCACGCCTTTGCTGAACTATCTAAAATATACTAGATGAAAATATTAGTCCAACAAGAGATATGTTGACATTAATTACCAAAATCACCCAGGGAGCACTTGTGCTTTTACATGGAGCACTTGTGCTTTCAAAGAAGTTTCTCTTGAAAGAAGTGAGTGGGAGGAAAGTAGAACTTGATGAGGTAATTGTACCTTCTCTCAATTTGGAAAGTAGCTCATCAGAGAAATCTGTTCCCGTGATGCCTACACCAACTAGAGAGGAAGCTAATGATGATGATCATGAAGCTTCAGATCAAGTTACTACCGAACCTCGTAGGTCAACCAGAGCACGTTCCGCAGCAGAGTGGTACGGTAATCCTTTTCTGGAAGTCATGTTACTAGACCATGACGAACCTATGAACTATGAAGAAGCGATGATGAGCCCAGATTTCGATAAATTGCTTGAGGCCATGAAATCTGAGATAGGATCCATGTATGAGAACAAAGTATGGACTTTGGTTGACTTGCCCGATGATCGGCGAGCCATAGAAAATAAATGGATCTTCAAGAAGAGGACTGACGCTGATGGTAATGTTACTGTCTACAAAGCTCGACTTGTCGCAAAAGGTTTTCGACAAGTTCAAGGAGTTGACTACGATGAGACTTTCTCACCCGTAGCGATGCTTAGGTCTGTCCGAATCATGTTAGCAATTGCCGCATTTTATGATTATGAGATCTGGCAAATGGACATCAAAACTGCATTCCTTAATGGATTTCTTAAAGAAGAGTTGTATATGATGCAACCAAAAGGTTTTGTCGATCCTAAAGGTGCTAACAAAGTGTGCAAGCTCCAGTGATCCATTTATCGACTGGTGCAAGCATCTCGGAGTTGGAATATACGCTTTGATGAGGTGATCAAAGCATATGGTTTTATACAGACTTTTGGAGAAGCCTGTATTTACAAGAAAGTGAGTGGGAGCTCTGTAGCATTTCTAATATTATATGTGGATGACATATTGTTGATTGGAGATGATATAGAATTTCTGGATAGCATAAAAGGATACTTGAATAAAAGTTTTTCAATGAAAGACCTCGGTGAAGCTGCTTATATATTGGGCATCAAGATCTATAGAGATAGATCAAGACGCTTAATTGGACTTTCACAAAGCACATACCTTGATAAAGTTTTGAAGAAGTTCAAAATGGATCAGTCAAAGAAAGGGTTCTTGCCTGTGTTACAAAGTGTGAAGTTGAGTCAGACTCAATGCCCGACCACTGCAGAAGATAGAGAGAAAATGAAAGTCATTCCCTATGCCTCAACCATAGGTTCTACCATGTATGATGTGTTGTGTACCAGACCTGATGTGCGCCTTGCTATAAGTCTAGCAGGGAGGTACCAAAGTAATCCAGGAGTGGATCATTGGACAGCGGTCAAGAACATCCTGAAGTACCTGAAAAGGACTAAGGATATGTTTCTCGTTTATGGAGGTGACAAAGAGCTTGTCGTAAATGGTTACGTCGATGCTAGCTTTGACACTGATCCGGATGACTCTAAGTCACAAACTAGATACGTATTTATATTGAATGGTGGAGCTGTCAGTTGGTGCAGTTCCAAGCAAAGTGTCGTGGCGGGATCTACGTGTGAAGCGGAGTACATAGCTGCTTCGGAAGCAGCGAATGAAGGAGTCTGGATGAAGGAGTTCATATCCGATCTAGGTGTAATACCTAGTGCATCGGGTCCACTAAAAATCTTTTGTGACAATACTAGAGCAATTGCCTTGGCAAAGGAATCCAGATTTCACAAAAGAACCAAACACATCAAGAGACGCTTCAACTCCATCTGTGATCAAGTCAAGGAGGGAGACATAGAGATTTGCAAAATACATACGGATCTGAATGTGGCAGACCCGTTGACTAAGCCTCTTCCACGAGTAAAACATGATCAGCACCAAGACTCCATGGGTGTTAGAATCATTACAATGTAATCTAGATTATTGACTCTAGTGCAAGTGGGAGACTGAAGGAAATATGCCCTAGAGGCAATAATAAAGTTGTTATTTTATATTTCCTTATTCATGATAAATGTTTATTATTCATGCTAGAATTGTATTAACCGGAAACTTGATATATGTGTCGATACATAGACAAAAACACTGTGTCCCTAGTAAAGCCTCTATTAGACTAGCTCGTTAATCAAACATGGTTAAGTTTCCTAACCATAGACATGTGTTGTCATTTGATGAATGGGATCACATCATTAGGAGAATGATGTGATGGACAAGACCCATCCTTTAGCTTAGCATAATGATCGTTCAGTTTTATTGCTACTGCTTTCTTCATGTCAAATACATATTCCTTCGACTATGAGATTATGCAACTCCCGGATACCGGAGGAATGCCTTGTGTGCTATCAAACATCACAACATAACTGGGTGATTATAAAGATGCTCTACAGGTATCTCCGAAGGTGTCTGTTGGGTTGGCATAGATAGGATTTGTCACTCCGAGTATCGGAGACGTATCTCTGGGCCCTCTCGGTAATACACATCATAAGAAGGCTTGCAAGCAATGTGACTAATAAGTTAGTTACGGGATGATGTATAATGAAATGAGTAAAGAGACTTTCCGGTAACGAGATTGAACTAGGTATGAAGATACCGACGATCGAATCTTGGGCAAGTAACATACCGATGACAAAGGGAATGACATATGTTGTCATTACGGTACGACCGATAAAGATCTTCGTAGAATATGTAGGAACCAATATGAGCATCCAGGTTCCGCTATTGGTTATTGACCAGAGAGGTGTCTCGGTCATGTCTACATAGTTCTCGAACCCGTAGGGTCCGCACGCTTAACGTTCGATAACGATTTTGTATTATATGAGTTATGTGATTTGGTCACCGAATGTTGTTCGGAGTCCCGGATGAGATCACGAACATGACGAGGAGTCTCGAAATGGTTGAGAGGTAAAGATTCATATATAGGACGATAGTATTCGGACACCGGAAGTGTTCCGGGGGTACCGGGTACATATCGGGTCACTGGAAAGGGGTTCCGGGCACCCCCGGCAAAGATATGGGCCTTATGGGCCAAGAGAGGGACAGACCAGCCCCTGGTGGGCTGGTGTGCCCCCATATAGGCCGAAATAGGAGAAGAAGGAAGGAGGGGAAGGGAGAAGGAAAGGGGAGGATTCGGCCTCCCCCTTTCCTTCTCCCCCCCCCCCCCCCCTCTCTTTCCTTCCCCCTCCGACACTTATGGAAGGGGAAGAGGCCGACTTGTGGGAGGCGCCCAAGTAGGATTACTCTTACTTGGGGTGCCCCTTGCTGCCCCTCTCCTTCTCCCACCTATATATATATGAGGTGGGCACTGCTAGAACACACAACATTGATTCTTAGCCGTGTGCGGCGCCCCCCTCCACAGTTTACGCCTCCGGTCATATCTTCATAGAGCTTAGGCAAAGCCCTGCGCGGATCACTTCACCATCACCGTCACCACGCCGTCGTGCTGACAGAACTCTCCCTGGACACTTTGCTGGATCAAGAGTTCAAGGGATGTCATCGAGCTGAACGTGTGCAGAACTCGGAGGTGCCGTACGTTCGGTGCTTGATCGGTCGGAACGAGAAGAAGTTCGACTACATCAACCGCGTTGTCAAACGCTTCCGCTTTCGGTCTACGAGGGTACGTGGACACACTCTCCCCCTCTCGTTGATATGCTTCTCCTAGATAGATCTTGCGTGAGTGTAGGAATTTTTTTGAAATTGCATGCTACGTTTCCCAACAGTCCCAAATAGTGGGCGGGAGCGATTTCGGCCGAGCGCATGTGTGTTTAGGTGGCCACGGTGTATGAAAAAATTTCGGAGGTGGTTGCGTGGCTTCTAGATGAAGTTACAAACCTACCCTGGTTTAGACCTTTGGACGTCAGGCCGGTAGGTTTCACGGGTCGGAGTTAGAAAAGTAATTTCCTTCTACCAAACATTGGTCTCACACGGTTTCGGGCGAGTAGAGGCTCTTTTGGCGCTTCGTTCGAAATTTTGAAACAGAAGCATTCACGTTTAGGGTACTCTTGAACTTTGAGGATTGGCCTAAATAGACAACTTTAAATTTAACCTTGTATGTTTGAATACCTCATTAAATTATGCGCTTCTTTTTGAAATTTTGACACTTGAAAATCATATAACTATATTATTTTGGAATGGAGGAGGTAAATTTGAATCTATTTTGTACACGACCATATATGCTATTATGTACAAAAGCAGAGCAAAGATTGGTGCCCCCATAATTTAGGTATGATTTACAAATGCCATGATTTCGAATTCAAATAATTGAATGGACTTCATGTTGAATTCGAATTTTTTAAACCACCTTAAGTTGAATTCAAATGTATGCTAGTTCCTAGCTAGCTATTTATAATGTTCATTGTGTAACTTTTGTATGTATAATGTGCTTTACACACAAAACATGAACTATACTCACATTTATATTCGAATTGCTAAAGCGATGCATTGTCTGGAGTTCAAAATACTGACTCTATGGATCAATTATGTCGAATAATAATATAAACATGCTCAAATTCGATAGAATATAGATGTCTGATGGATCAATGGTCGTTCCTTATGCGAATTGCAAATATCATGATCCCATCCTAATATTTGGATACAATTTATATTTTTAATCAATGTGTACATTAGTCTTTTACGTGTAGTTTCACTCTCCATAGTCCCCTCCTCACACACGCGCTAACTTTCTCTCTCACACATACGTGCACACGGTGTATATCCATCGGTGGTCTCTCACACATGCTCACACACTTTCTCCCGAGGTGTCTTTCTCGCACACATGCTCTCGATATCACCCTCCCTCCCTCTCGTAACCATTTACAACTGTTTTCACTAACCTTTATCACAAGCACTCTTCCTCTCACACACATACGCACACACAATCCCCATCGACCCTTTCTCTATACATAGACCTGCCTACGTGTCTCCCGCACGCACATTATCTTTAGGCCTGTCTCGCACGCATTGTCTTCACCTCTCTTCCTAATTGATGAATATTATTCCAGCAGAGCATTCTATAGGATGCCCCTTAAAGTTAGGTTGGATGAATGGTAATATTAGAGACAAGGGGTTACCTTAGTCCGAGGACCTAGGGTTACAAATCCTAGCCGGCTTTGTCAGTGGACACAGAGTCCTTCACGACTCTGGTATCTTTGTCTTGTATGACTAATCCTCCATGGGCCTTCCTGAATGCGTCACGGGCCGACCAATGTGGTGCAGGACGGAACCGACCCAAGGGCCTCACCTCGGCCCACTGGACCTCACGCGGTGACACGCCCTCTGCCCCTAGGTCTTGTTATCTTCTCACACCCACACATACCAACACAGACACCACACAAAATATTTTCTCCTCATGCCTCTATCCCCTCCCCCCTTGCATGTACACACTCAAGGGCATCTCTTGCCGTGACATCCTATTCGTCTCTCTCTCTCTCTCTCTCTAGACCTCTTTCATTTCTCGTGCTATCTCTCCCTCATCGCCCTCCCCCCCCCCCCCCCCCCCCCCCCCCCCGCCGACCCCTCTATCCATGCCCCTCTCGAATACGTACACATACCCTCTCTAGGCCCTGCCAAATATGTCGACTACACATTCACACATGTTACATCTTATCACGTGCCCCATTGATCTAAAAAGCCCTCTCTTCACATTTACTCCCCACACAACATTCCTTTTGAATAAAACCACACAAAGTGTGGCCAAAAAATTTATTTTAGAATTTCTACATATATACAACATTACAAAGTTATATGGAGTATGAAAGTTAATTTGCATTGCATGGTGCACCCAATGATATTTATTCGGCACTGTGAATTTTTATATTTTTATACTATATATAAAGTTAGTCATAATAAAGAGAAACGAAGAGCATCTCTCTCTCCATCGCACACACCCCCTCTACGCCCCTTTCACGTACGCACACAAACTATCTCCAGGTCCTCTAAAAGTACGCCCCCAGCACATTCACGCATGTTTCATCTTTCTCCCGCGATATATACAGTGACGATCATTGTATTTGAAGCGAGAGCATGATACGTACATTGGACTTCAGAATCCACTCATTACGGTCACCATTTACGTTTTGTGGTTATTATACAGTCACAGGCTCACCGTACATCTATGTATTTGTTCAAGACACGACTAGTTGACCTGTTAAACGCTCCATGTGGCACCTCTAGTGTTGCATCACATTATCTCACTAACATTGAGCCCACCTGTCAGCGTGTATAAGAACGAAAACAAACGATAAAAATATATTGGACGGTGGTTCGAAGTCATGACCGCGGGCACATCGGACAAGGTGGCCTTGTATTGGTATGCTGAGCCGTCTGTTTTAACACTCAAGAGCTGGTGTGGTGATTATACACACACGCACGCATGCACACGAACTGCATGTGCGCAACACTCACACGTACACACGCAGCCACGCAAGCACGCAACACTCACACGCACACACGCATGCATGCATGCACACACCACACGACCAACACACACGCTCACACTCAAGTGCTCAACCTACATGTGCATGCGCACACATCAGGCCCTGACAGACACATACACAACCAGGTGGTTCCCACGCACGGGTTGGAGTCTTGTCGTGCCTGCGTAAATTTGTGTTTATCTTACTTTTTTCCTATGTGAACTGACAGGTGGGACCCACAAGGAACATGGTCAATTTAACCAGCCAACATAGTGCCACGCAGACTATTTGGCCGGTCAACAGAGTGCAATCCGATGCTGAACGGTGAGCAAGTGACCGTATAATCACCGCAAAACGTATATAGTGACCGTAATGAGTGTATTCTGAAGTCCGGTGACCGTATTACGCTTTTCGCTTGAAATACACTGACTGCCAGTGTATTTATCTCTTCTCTTGCTCTCTTTGTGGAGCCGAGAAGGCCAACGTGCCAGTGCCTAAATTGGCGCACACCACCCCATTATTGTTGTACTGGTTTCGTAAGAGCGAACAAGCATTCACGTCTACCGTACAAACTGTAGATATGAGTTACAAATGCTATGAAGACGAATACAAATATTTGAATCCACTTTATGCCAAATTTCTCTCTGTAGGCCCTCCAAAAGTACATCTCTACACGTTCTCTCATGTTACATCTAACAACTATGTAATACAGCACTACTACTACACTCTAACATAATAAATCATCTGTGTTTTTAGTTTTACTAGATCTCATATTGTTACTTAATTATTCAGTTTGCATACATTAAAATTGCCTTTGAAATGTATGGCTAGTATCATCTAACGTAGGGGGAAAATCCCGTCCTTCCTGTTTAATCGGGTTTGCATCGACGGATGATACGTCTCCGTCGTATCTACTTTTCCTAACGCTTTTACTCTTGTTTTGGACTCTAATTTGCATGATTTGAATGAAACTAACCCGGACTGACACTGTTTTCAGTAGAACTACCATGGTGTTGTTTTTGTGCAAAAATAAAAGTTCTCGGAATGGAATGAAACTTTTTGGACATTTTTTACGGAATAAAAGAAAAATATTGGAGCCAAGAATCACCGGAGGGGGGACCTGGGTGAGCACAACCCACCAGGGCACAACCCCCCTCCTAGCGCTCCCAGGTGGGTCGTGCCCACCTGGTGGCCCCGCTGACCCTATCGCGTTTCATGAGACGGAGCCGCCGCCAACTCTTGTTCTTCATCAGGAGGCCAGATCTGGAGTCTGTTTGGGGCTCCGGAGAGGGGAATCTTTGATCTTCGTCATCACCAACCCTTCTCCATCGCCAATTCCATTACGCTCCCCACCGGGAGTGAGTAATTCCTTCGTAGACTCACTGGTCGGAGAGGGAGTTGGATGAGATTCATCATGTAATCGAGTTAGTTTTGTTAGGGCTTGATCCCTAGTATCCATTATGTTCTGAGATTGATGTTGCTATGACTTTGCCATGCTTAATGCTTGTCACTTTGGGCCCGGGTGCCATGATTTCAGATCTGAACCGTTTATGTTATCACCATTATATCTATGTTCTAGTTCCGATCTTGCAAGTTATAGTCACCTATTATGTGTTATGATCCGTAAACCCCGGAGTGACAGTATTCGGGATACTTTCCGGTGATGACCGTAGTTTGGGGAGTTCATGTCTTCACTATGTGCTAATGCTTTGTTTCGGTTCTCTATTAAAAGTAGGCCTTAATATCCCTTAGTTTCCTTATGGACCCCGCTGCCACAGGAGGGTAGGACAAAAGATGTCATGCAAGTTCTTTCCATAAGCACGTATGACTATTTACGGAATACATGCCTACATTATATTTATGAACTGGAGCTAGTGCTGTATCGCCCTAGGTTATGACTGTTATATGATGGATATCATCCAACAAATTCACCGATCCAATGCCTACGAATTTTCCATATATTGTTTCTGCTAAGTTACTATTGCTATTATTGCCATCACAACTGCTACAAAATCACTGCTATCACTGTTACCGTTACTATTACTGTTACTACTACTATCAAAACTATCATATTACTGTGCTACTAATCATATTGCTGCAGATAATTAATCTTCATGTGTGGTTGACTTGACAACTCAGCTGCTAATACTTGCAAATATTCTTTGGCTCCCCTTGTGTTGAATCTATAAATTTGGGTTGAATACTCTACCCTCAAAAACTGTTGCGATCCCCTATACTTGTGGGTTATCAAGACCTTTTTCTGGCGCCGTTGTCGGGGAGCATAGCTATATTTGTTGAGTCACTTGGGATTATTATCAATTTATCACCATGAAGAATCTGAAGGACACAAAAACCAAGATCGTTCCCTCTAGGACGAGGGGTGGTAAGGAACTGCCATCACACTCTGCACTTGATTCACCTTCTGTTTTGAGTAGACTTGCGACACCACCACATGCTATTAATCCTGATATTTTGCAAGTTATTGATGATGCTACTTCTATAAATACTACTCATGATTATCCTAGTACCTTGCTTGATGATGGTGTGCCACTAGGTGATTTACTTGATGAACAAATTTCTAGAGCTAAAGATATTGAGAATGCTGAGATTGATGAAATAGTTGAAACTGATGAAATGCCTAAATTTGAAAATCTTGAAACACCTATTAGACCTAGCTCTCCTAGATATGAATTGCCTAAGGTACCTGAAGGTTATGTTATGGATGAGGAGACAGCTAGAGATTTTCTTGCTTGCAATGATAGAGATGATCATAAGAAATTATTATGCAAACTGAAAGAGAAATCTTTGAATGCTAGAATGAAATGTGATCCTAAGTTTGCTACTTCACCTATCTTTGTTGATGATAAGGATTATGAATTCCCTGTCGACCCAGAGTTGATTACTTTGGTTGAATCTGATCCTTTCCATGGTTATGAAACTGAAACTGTTGTGGCACACCTTACTAAATTGAATGATATAGCCACCCTTTTTGCTCAAGATGAGAAGATTTGCTATTATTATATTCTCAAATTATTTCCGTTCTCATTAAAGGGTGATGCTAAGACATGGTACAATACTCTTGCTCCTAGTTGTGTGCGTAGTCCCCGGGATATGATTTATTACTTCTCTAAAAAATATTTTCCTGCTCATAAGAAACAAGCTGCCTTACAGGAAATATTTAACTTTGTGCAAATTGAAGAAGAGAGTCTCCCACAAGCTTGGGGGAGGCTTCTCCAATTGCTTAATGCTTTGCCTGATCATCCTCTTAAGAAAAATGAAATACTTGATATCTTCTATAATGGACTCACCGATGCTTCTAGGGACTTCCTAGATAGTTGTGTTGGTTGTGTTTTCAGGGAATGAACTGTTGAACAAGCTGAGGAATTATTGAATAATATATTGAAAAATTATGATGATTGGACTCTTCCTGAACCACCGCATAAACCCACTCCAAAGAAGAGGGGTATCTTATATCTCAGTCCGGAAGATATGCAAGAGGCAAAGAAATCTATGAAGGAAAAATGTATTAAAGCAGAGGCTGTTAAAAATTTACCCCCTATTGTAGAGATACATGGACTTGACACACCACCACCAAGGAGGTAGAGGTAAATTCTTTAATGAAACTCAAGGAAAGGGACAATCCTTATAATATGCATCCTAGTCAATGCCTTTATGAGTTTGATAATTACATTAGAAAGCACGATCACTTCAATGAAAATGTTATGAAACAATTGAAATATAATTCTGATATGATTGCTCGCTTGAGTGACTTGTTATTTAGAATATCCAATGATGTTAGAGGTGTAGGAAAACATGCCTCTATGGTTTAAACTCAACTAGAACAAGTTGCTAAATCTCAAGGAGAGTTGCTAGATGAAATGAATAATAATATAAATGACTTTGCTGTTAGAGTAGCAACTAGAGGAGGTAAAATGACTCAGGAACCACTTTATCCTGAGGGACATCCTAAAAGAATTGAACAAGACTCTCAAAGAACTAACATGATGCACCTAGTCCTTCTAAAAAGAAGAAGAAAAAGAAAAATGATAGGACTTTATATGCCTCTAGTGAACCTGAAATAGAAAAATCTCCTGATAATGATAATGATGTTTCTATCTCTGATGCTAAAACTCAATCTGGCAATGAGCATTCACCTAGTGATAATGAAAAATAAAATGACGATGTTCATGAAGATACTCAACCAGACAATGATAAACAACCAGATAATGATGTTGAGATAGAACCAGCTGTTGATCTTGATAACCCACAACCTAAAAATAAAGATATGATAAAAGAGACTTTGTTGCTAGAAAACATGGAAAAGAAAGAGAACCATGGGTTCAAAAACCAATGCCCTTTCCACCTAAATCAACTACGAAGAAAGATGATGAAGAATTTGAACGCTTTGCTGAAATGCTTAGGCCAGTCTTTTTGCGCACTCGTTTGACTAATATATTAAAGATGGCCCCTTATGCAAAATATATGAAAGACATCATCTCTAATAAAGAAAAATACCAGAAGCTAAAATCTCCACTATGCTTGCTAATTATTCTTTTAAGGATGGAGTACCTAAAAAACTTGGAGATCCGGGAATACCAACTATACCTTGCTCCATAAAAAGAAATTATGTCAAAACTGCTTTGTGTGATTTAGGAGCTGGTGTTAGTATTATGCCCTTCTCTTTATATAGAAGACTTGATTTGAATAAACTCACACCTACTGAAATATCCTTGCAAATGGCTAACAAATCAACTGCCATACCTATCGGTATTTGTGAAGATGTGCCCGTTGTTGTTGCAAATGTTACTATCTTAACTGACTTTGTTATACTTGAGATGCCCGAGGACGACAACATGTCGATTATCCTTGGTAGACCCTTCTTGAATACTGTAGGGGCTGTTATTGATTGCAATAAAAGCAAGGGCACTTTTTATATCAATGGTAATGAGCATATGGTGCACTTTCCGAAGAAACAATTCCAAGTGAATGGTATTAATGTTATTAAAAAATCTCCGACACTCACTATTGGAAGTTTTCAACTACCTCTACCTACTGCCAAAAAGAAATATGAAATGCTTATTGTGGGGGACATGCATATCCCCGTTGAGGTAACTTAGTGTTTTACGAAAGTTCTTCGGTTTCATGCTAATCAAAAGTGGTTATTAATAAGACTTGATCAACCTTATTAATGGATCATTTTTGAGAGGTATGAAGTGGATGAATTTAGTAAGCACAACCTTCTGCTCCCAACTTTTATTTTCTATTTTTCTTAGTTAAATAAAATAAAATGCCATGTTCTGTCTGTTTTCTGAATTTCCCGTGCAATAAAAATGACCCAAAAATCAAAGTTCTCAGAATGCCCTAAAAATTTAATACGATTTTTTCTGAATTTTTCTGAATTTTTGATGCAACTAACATCAGAGGGGGGTGCACCAGGTGGGCACAACCCACCTGGGCACGCCAGCAGCCCCAGGCGCGCCCTGGTGGGTTGTGGTCCCCACGTGGGCCCCCTCACTTATCTCTTTAGCCCATGTCATCACCTACCTCCAGAAAAAAAATCACCATTGCTCTCTCTCTCTCATGTTCTTGCTCTCAAACCCGCGGATTTCGATCTCTTTGCTCGAAGCTCCATTTCCGAAACTGTTTTGGGGGATTTCTACTTGGTATGTGACTCCTCCATTTGTCCAATTAGTTTTTGCTTTAGTGGATTATATTTTGAATAATTAGCTACTCTTGGTGCTGCTGTAGATGAGCTTGCATGTTGAATTCTTAGAGTTCTAAGTAGTTTGAATGCTCAATATGGCCTCTATACATCTCTATGAGTAGTTGCTATCAATCTTGCAAAGTTTTGTTGGCAAAAATTTTGTGGACTAAAATTTTTAGAATTTTGTTCATAGAAAAAAGGTGAGTTTCTTTAGGAAGTTTGCTTCCAAAAAGAGCTCCAAGGGAGTCATTGGGGAGTCATCGGACAATGATCTCCGCACCCGGAGAATGGTGGAGGTGCGGTCGTGCGAATGGCCGCACAATCCCTTCATGGATGAAGCCGGGATCCGTCAAGAGTTCACACAATTTGCTGCTAATGCTGGTCTCACCGACTTCATCGCAGCTGAGTGTGAACAATACCATCTCCTTACAAATTCCTTTATGCAAAGCTTTCATTTTCTGAGTAGGAACAACCCTCCTGAGGTGTAGTTCAATTTATATCCTGAAACCCGTTAGATACCACTCACTGAATTTTGTGATATTTGCTTGGTCCCTTCTGACGGGGAAATTAGAGAGCCTAGGCCTAGAGAGTTTGAGGACTTTTATCACACTCTATCAGTGGGAGATGAGAGAGGGGTATCGAGTGTCACGGCCAAAAGCTTGCCATTTCCTTCTGTGCATTATTTTGCTCTATTCGTTGCGAAGTGTTTAGTTGCTAAAGAGAAGGTTGGTGCACTTAGTGCCCCTGATTTTGCTGTCTTACGTCGTGCACTTTACGGCGATAATAGCTATAGCCTTGGGGCTATCATTGCACATCACCTGCACCTTAACAGAACCAAGGGTAAAATTCATGGCGGTATTTATGCGACTCGTTTAGTGAGTCATTTTAACATTCAGATTCGCCAGCATGATTACCGTTTAACCAAGGTTTATTTAGATCGCTAGGCTATGGCAGCTCATCAATTTATTGATGGCGAGAACACCACTATTCATATTCCTTACAACCTGGTTTTCATTGAGAATACCCGTGATATTATCCCGTTGCCTGCACCTGCTTTGTTTGACTCTATTGCCAGGAGAGGATATAGGATCATGCCAGAGGACATCGTCGCCTACCGGAACAACCAGGCAGCGGCTGAGGAGGAGCCTCAGGAGTGGGACCCTCAGGTACCCGCTCCACTACACTTCAACGTGGGACCCGAGGGTTACTACGAGTGGTGATTATCAAGCTAGGCCAAAAGCCTAAGCTTGGGGGAGTACGTATTTCCACCGACATTATATTCATGTTCACACATTTCATTCCAGTTGTCGATGTTCACACTTTTTCATTGTTTTATCCATGCTTGATCTATTTTCTCGCTTTCTTCTTGTGTGTTTGAAAAACTTTGAGAAAATCACAAAAAAAATGTTGTTTGCTTCTTTTCGGTTTTTCTTTCTAGTTTAGTTAGTTGTAGTATTTAAAAGAAAACCGAAAAAGATTTCCTTGTTCTTCTTTTGCTTGTTGGGAGCTCTCCCGTGTAAATAGTTTTTCTCGTTTTTATTTTTCTCTTTAATTTGCCTTGTTCAAGAAAAACTAAAAACTCCAAAAAAATATTTCAGTTTGTTTCTCTAAAATTCTTTTCCTTTTATTGAGTCATACCGAGGAGAAGACCACGATGAAAATATTGAGTGGCTCTCATATGCATTATTGTTGATCTAACAAAGAGCTCAAATTGCCTTGACTTCTCCTCTTGAATAAAATGTTTGTAGATTCCAGCTTATTCCACGGCACTCTTGTACTATTATTATTTTCATATCATTCGGTCGTGCAAGTGAAAGGCAATAATGTCGATATTTGATGAACTGGCTGTGGCAGAGAGAAACGGGTATGAACTCAACTTGTTCTGTTTTTGTAAATATGTTTAACCTAGTATCCATGATTCAGCCTATTATGATCAAACATGTTTGCAATGACAATTAGAGATTATAGTTTCTCATGCCATGCTTAAGTAGCTAGGAGTGGATAATGATTTATCCTGGATGTCAACATGCATTAAAATAATTGTGATGTGGTATGATGATATGGTATCCTCCTCCGAATGTTCGAGTGGCTTGACTTGGCACATGTTCATGCATGTAGTTGAATCAAAACCAACATAGCCTCTATGATATTTATGCTCATGGTGTTCATATCCTACTCATGCTAGTATCCAATGTTACTTATGCATAATGCATGTTCATGACCGTTTTCGCTCTCTAGCTGGCCGCTTCTCAACCTATTTGCTAGCCTTTGCCTGTACTAAGCGGAAAACTGCTTGTGCATCAAAATCCTTAAACCCAAGTTATTCCAGATGAGTCCACCATATATCTACCTATATGTGGTATTACCCTACCGTTCTAAGTAAATTTGCATGTGCCACCTCTAAAAATTTCAAATAAACATCCGTTTTTGTGTGCCTGGATTGTTCATGGAGTGACAGGAGGTAGTCAATATCTTCCATGCTAAGCGGGTTATTCTCATGATGAGTGTTTATTCACTCATCCTCGCACGAAAGGGGTGGTAATAGGGATTCCCAGTCCCGAATTCAAAAATTGCAAATAATTAAACAAAACTCCCCCAGGACTGATGTTGGTATGGACGGTACCCGTGGATTCGGCTAGCCGTGGAGTGTGTTTGTTGGTGGAGGGGGAGTAAACCTTTACTTTTATCGGTTGGGAACTGCCACTAATGTGTTTAGCATGGAAGATATCGATAACCAATGGTCACGAAGTAAACAGGAAGGGTGCATTTCTCAAAATTTCATTTATCTCTGTTTTAAAAATCTGAGCTCTGGCACCGCTGAAAATCACAGCTTCCCTCTGCGAAAGGACTGTCTATTTAATTTTATGTTGTGCCATCACCTTCTTAAATAAGCGCCAGATCTGAGAGCACTATTGTCATCGTCATGCATTGTGTATAGCTAATGTTGGATGCATCATGACTGGATCTTTTCTACCATGAATTACAATGTTTAGTCGCTGCTTGAATTTTGGAGGTGCTCTGCATTTATGTTTTGCGGTCTCAGAAAGGGCTAGCGAGATACCACTGTTGTCATATTATATCATAATTATTTTGACAAAGTGTTGTCATTCGAGATATCTTATTATTTCTCGCTAGTTGCTTATGCCATTGATATGAGTTAATATAATTTCTAAGAATTACTGCTGACATGGTTAGTTATAATCTTTGCTGAAAATCTAGGTGCTACTTAAGATTATTTATGTAAACAAGAGCAAAAGAGTTCGTAAAAGTTTTTCTTTCTCACTTTCAGTTTATCAACTGAATTGCTTGAGTACAAGCAAAGGTTTAAGCTTGGGGGAGTTGATACGTCTCAGTCGTATCTACTTTTCCTAACGCTTTTACTCTTGTTTTGGACTCTAATTTGCATGATTTGAATGAAACTAACCCGGACTGATGCTGTTTTCAGCAGAACTACCATGGTGTTGTTTTTGTGCAGAAATAAAAGTTCTCAGAATGGAATGAAACTTTTTGGAGAATTTTGATGGAATAAAAGAAAAATACTGGAGCCAAGAACCACCGGAGGGGGCCCCCTGGGTGAGCACAACCCACCAGGGCGCGCCCCCCTCCTGGCGCCCCCAGGTGGGTTGTGCCCACCTGGTGGCCCCGCTGACCCCATCTCCGACGCTATAAAATCCTATTTTTGAAGAAAAAATCGGGGAGAAAGAATTATCACGTTTCACGAGATGGAGCCGCCGCCACCTCCTGTTCTTCATAGGGAGGCCAGATCTGGAGTCCGCTTGGGGCTCCGGAGAGGGGAATCTTCGATCTTTGTCATCACCAACCCTTCTCCATCGCCAATTCCATGATGCTCCCCACCGGGAGTGAGTAATTCCTTTGTAGGATCGCTGGTCGGTGAGGGAGTTGGATGAGATTCATCATGTAATCGAGTTAGTTTTATTAGGGCTTGATCCCTAGTATCCATTATGTTCTGAGATTGATGTTGCTATGACTTTGCCATGCTTAATGCTTGTCACTTTGGGCCCGGGTGCCATGATTTCAGATCTGAACCGTTTATGTTATCACCATTATATCTATGTTCTAGTTCCGATCTTGCAAGTTATAGTCACCTATTATGTGTTATGATCCGTAAACCCCGGAGTGACAGTATTCGGGATACTTTCCGGTGATGACCGTAGTTTGAGGAGTTCATGTATTCACTATGTGCTAATGCTTTGTTCCGGTTCTCTATTAAAAGGAGGCCTTAATATCCCTTAGTTTCCTTATGGACCCCTCTGCCACGGGAGGGTAGGACAAAAGATGTCATGCAAGTTCTTTCCATAAGCACGTATGACTATTTACGAAATACATGCCTACATTATATTTATGAACTGGAGCTAGTGCCATATCGCCCTAGGTTATGACTGTTATATGATGAATACCATCCAATGAATTCACCGATCCAATGCCTACGAATTTTCCATATATTGTTTCTGCTAATTTACTATTGCTATTACTGCCGTCATAACTGCTAAAAAATCACTGCTATCACTGTTACCATTACTATTACTGTTACTAGTACTATCAAAACTATCATATTACTGTGCTACTAATCATATTACTGCAGATAATTAATCTCCAGGTGTGGTTGAATTGACAACTCAGCTGCTAATACTTGCAAATATTCTTTGGCTCCCCTTGTGTCGAATCTATAAATTTGGGTTGAATACTCTACCCTCGAAAACTGCTGCGATCCCCTATACTTGTGGGTTATCAATGGATCATGCAAAATAGCAAAACTATAGTAGTACTACAGTACAAGTAACAGTTCACTGGGCCGCCGTGTCGTGTACTCCTCCGTCGTAAGAGTGGAGCGCTCACTTTCATAAATGTTCTAGTCCCTTTCGCTGACATGTGGGACATCAAGCAACCGGGTCTACGTGCCATAATGAAATAACAGTGCAGAGCAGCAGGGTGAAGCACCCCGGTCATGGCGTCGGCGTAGTAATGGGCAATGAGGCGTCAAATCACAAAGCTGCACCTTTCCCACAGTTAAGTTGGAGGGACGAAGTGATGCTAAAAAAAGATGTTGGAGGGACGAAGCAACCATCATTTCACTCGTTGCTGAATCCGCTTGTCCCTCATCTTCTTCAAGTTAACCACGTGTTGCTTATGCCATTGTTCTGCCTCATGTGGGACGTGGATCGGCTTGGTAAATCACTGACATGTGGGACCGCATGTTAACAAACCGCCAGGCCAACGTCATCTAAAAATAAGAAACCTCCCCCGCCTTCCGCGCGGCAAAATCACCTCCTTTTTACTAATCTTGATATAATTTTTTAGATCAATATAATCGAGATTTGTATAGATAGCACATAGGAGCAAAACCAAGTGGTACGGTTAAGGGCATCCACAATGTGTAGCCAAATGTGAAAATAGCTTTTGGCATCGATGGGAACCATTGTGGAGGGTGCTGCCAAAGCCAAAAAGAGGGAACCGAAGCTCCCTAATTGATTGATTGAAGGAATAGAAAAATGCAACCACTCTCCTCTTTCTCCCGTGCTTGGACGCATGTACAGTATAGAGCACAGAGTCTACTCCCCTTCCCTTCTATCACAAATCACAAAGCAGTGAGGCGTCAAATCACAAAGCACGGACGAAGCAACCATCATTTCACTCTTCGCTGACTTAGCTTCTCCATCGTCCTCTTCGAGAAACCACCTTACCGCACTAAGCTGGACGGACAACGCTATTGTGTAGTAGTACATTTACGCCTCCTTTGGTTCAACAGACTTCCTGGATGAAAGAAGGCGGTTGTCTCGGCTTGCAGGCGGCACTTGCGAATGACTTATCATGGTCTCCCTCAATGGTGTGCTCCGTTGAACGCACTTCACCAAAGCCACAATGTTCGAGATATCGTCGACGTCACCGCAATGGGGAAGGAAGTCAAATAGTTACTACCTCCATTTTTTTGTATACAAGGCTAGTATCAAAATTACAATTTGCAGAAGGCCACTAACACTAATCGAGGCAAAATTGATGGGGTTTGCCTCGTACTAGCAACCAAGGACATTAATATACCCTTGCATGCATGCAGAAGTGAGAAGGTTGGTTTGCATGGCGCTGCATTAATCAAGCAATGAGGAGTGAGATGGTTAGCTCTTTGGGCGTTGGAGAAAAAAATACGCATTAATTGACACATCAAACGAGGATTTGTATCGATCAATCCCGCGAAGGAAAACCCCGCCTTTCTTTTTTAACACAAGTAGTACGTACTTGTATCCTATTTGGGTCTAGGCCTTGCATTGCCATACTTTGCCACACATTTTTTCCAAGCTTGCCTAAAGTTTTTCAAAATGAAAAGGAGGTACACTTGCTCACGGCTGTCACGGTCGCACCGCACCCTCACATAGTCGCTCCTGCACGCCACAAACCCAACCAAGGGAACACACCCTCACTGACACATGCTACCGCATGTGATCAAACCAAACTCAGCCATCCTACCGCTGACACATAATTTTCGTTCATACAATATGTTTATCCAACCGCATGTTGGGGAAGATCCGTGCGGCCCGTGCGGTGGTCTGTTGGGGAAGAAGAAGAGGTGAGGAAGAAGAAGGGTTAGGAGACGTAGGATATGAAGGCCAACCGCCTGAAATGGTCGACTGACCCAAATGATGAAATTCATGTGACTTGCATAAATATATGTGTTTACACAGGTGAGCAAGAAGAAGGGTTAGGAGACATAGGATATTCATCCAACCGCCTGAAATGGTCGACTGACCCAAATGATGAAAGTCAGGCGACTTGCATAAATATATGTTTTTACAAAGCAAAACATCCCTAAAAACAACAACATAAAGAAAAACTATCACTGCTCGCGGAACGAGACGGCCTCGTCGTGTCGGTGCAACAAACATTCATGTTTGGTTGCCCAGACTTATACACAGGCGTGCTGGCATCGCATGTCCTACACCAAGCTACAGAAGCAAAACCAAGCCAGAAGGACTGCTCTTCGAGAGATCAAGGAGTGGATCAAGAAGACCAAGACAGCAGAGCATCACCTTGGGGAGGTTTCCCTTGCCGGGCAGGAGAGCCTGGTGGGGTCGACGCCACCCTAGGGACAAGTCCAAGATTTCCTCGACAAGCTTGCCGGGTCTGCCAAGGGCGAGAACTCCCACCAAGACACCACGGCTCCACCGCACCACCACGCAAATCACCTATCAATGCGGTGTCGAGCCTCCAAGTGATTAAGTGGCTGCCACCAAGCACGTGGCAGCCCATTAGAAGACAGATTATCCTCATGTGACACCCGTCCAGAGGTGTGTCAGACAGATAAGCAGAAGATGGTTAAGCGGCACGGTAGGCTTGCCGGGCTGCACCCTCAATGTGACACCTAGCAGTGCAGTTAATGCACTTTGTCCTAACTGCCAGAGTTAGGTATGATAGCACTATTAGCTATCTAGTCACTAGATAAAGACTGTTTTGCCACTGTGGTTACCCCTTAAGCTATAAAAGGAGGTCCAAGGCTAACTAGCAAGGGAGGCGGACCCTTGCACACTTGTACGCGCGTAGCGGCTCTCCCCGAGGCCACCTTGCCGGGCTTGAGCGCTGCGTGTTCAACGTGTTCTTCCATCCAATCCACCAAAGCAGGAGTAGGGTTTTACGCTTCTCAGCGGCCCGAACCTGGGTAAAAACCACCAGCGTCGCGACCATCGTGTTGTTCCATGGCCTCTACTCTTTGTGCAATGTGATCTTCCCCCTTGCCGAACCACAAGGGGCCGATGGCCCCATAGGTGATCGTGTCCACCCACGACATCTTTGGCACGCCAGGTAGGGGGAAAGCATTTGCGCGAACCTGAGGTTGTGAACAGCACATCCATCATCATCATCGTCTTCATCCATGGCGCCCAAGAAGAAACCCGGTGCTACCGCGCACCCTTCCACTTCGAAGACCCCCTCGCACATGGCTGCGGACGCCATAGGCGCCACGGCGATGTTGGGCGAGGTGGGTACCACAGGAGACACGACCGGTGCAGGTGGCGCCGTCGTTGTGTCCCCCGTGGACGAAGCAGGAGCGGGAGGCACCGGGGGAGGGAAGCATCAACAACACCCCAACGGGCCCGACCCTCAAGCTGCGGGTGGAGGGAACATTCAGTCTCCACCACCCCGCCACACTAGCGGGCGCAGCCGCAACAACGACACCCGCTCTGGTGCGAGTCATGACCCTCTAGCCGTGCCTGCCACAGGCGCGGCCACTGGGCACGCACCTTGCCCGGAGCAAGGCGAACAAGGCGGAGCGCCGAACAGGGTTGTCGATCCCCGAGCGCGGCCCACTCAACACCAGACTGCCTTGGCGACTGGTTCGCGATGGCATGAACATGGTGATGCCCTTGCTGGTACCACCAGGAATTGAGCGACGTTGCGGTCTGCCTCGTCAGCTGCGCCAAGCACAGCTACGGAAGCCATGGCGCGGGCCCAACTCCTACTGAGATTCCCGCCGGCAGCTGATCAAATGGCTGAGTGGAGGGACACCATCCAGAGCTTGATCGGTTTCACCGAAGTTGTAAAATTGCAGCAGGCAGAGCCATCGCGGCACCCGCGAACAGCTGCAGCTGCCCGAGCTGATGGCTGTGTCGAGGAGACCATGCTGACGGCACAGTCTCCTCCGTGATAGCCGACCCAGAGGCGACAGCAGCAAGAACAGCATGTCCGCGAGCCCGACGAAGTATCGATGGCCTCTTCTGATCCGCGAGCCCATCGGGATCAGCAACAGGTCCTAGAGGATCGGCGGAGGGAAGATGCGCGCATCACCATAGAGCGACACCGGGAGACTCACCGTCAATCTGATAGGCGAAATGATTCAGACATTGATGAACCTGCACCCAGTGATGGCGGGTACTTGCCTTATGAGGTTGGGTGCCCCGCCTTCACTCGTGAGCTGCGGCAAGTCCGCTGGCCGTCTGCC
Organism: Thinopyrum elongatum; assembly: GCA_011799875.1. Taxonomy (NCBI): domain Eukaryota; kingdom Viridiplantae; phylum Streptophyta; class Magnoliopsida; order Poales; family Poaceae; genus Thinopyrum; species Thinopyrum elongatum. The sequence continues at coordinate 264,620,620 of CM022297.1, forward strand.
CGTGTCTTCAAGCCTGAGTTACCAGAAAAATACAATGGAAAGTTAAACACGGCAGAATTCTTGAGCATTTACACAATTGTCGTTCAAGCCACCGGGGGCAGGGATGAGAAGGTGTTCGCCAAGTACTTTCCTTTGGCACTCAAGCCAAACGTGAGGTCATGGCTGATGCACCTGCCAGAGAATTCCATTTCGTCATGGGCTGACTTGTGCAACGAATTTGTTGGCACCTTCATGGGTGGCCACCAAGAGGTAGGGTGGCCCAGCGACCTGCAAGTCCTTCCGCAGAAGGAAGGGGAAAGCTTGCGGAAGTATATGCAAAGGTTCAGTCGAATACACCGCAACATTCCAGAGATACATCCAGCAGCTGTGATTACCGCGTTCCATTCGAACGTGCGCAACAGAAGGATACGGTCCAAGATGAACGTCCGGCTGCCCAAGACCATCAATGAGTTGTACACATTGGCGGATAAATGTGCTCGGGCAGAGGAAGGAAGGTGACTCCCCGGAGTAGAGGATGGCATTGAGGTCGATTCAGAGGATGATGATGAGGCCGCTAACCCGAAGAGGAGGAGCCGGAGGCGCAAGGATAAGTCAGTATTTGCCATTGAGAGCCCTGGCGACCTCAGCACTGGCAAGAAGGCCAAAACTAATGCCCCCGGCAAAGAAGGTGCCGCGTGCGCTGATTGCCGGGAGGCTACGGTGGCAGAGAAAGCTGGGAAGTCTGACGAGCCATACTGCAAGATCCACCGCACCAAAGGTCACGATCTCCAAGAATGCCACCAAGTTGAGAAGCTTGTCAAGAAGTAGAAGGCAGAATATGAGAAAAGGGACAGGGAGAAGGACCAAGAGGGTGCTAGAGGAAAGGGCCGTAGCGGTAGAGGGGGCCGCCGCGACAAGGCCCTGCAGCAAAAGGAGAAACCTGCTAGAGGTCGTGAGAAGAAAGAAGAAGATGGTGAAAGTGATGAAGGGGATGAAGAAGAAACCAGCGAGCAAGAATTCCAAAAAGCAACTGAAGCCATGTGTGTTGATAGAGGTGCATCTTTGCACTCCTCTCACCGCCAGCTCAAGCAATGGGCATGGGAGGTCAATGCCATGGAGCCAGCTACAGACTCCCAGAAACCGCTCAAGTGGTCCTGCACGCCTATCATCTTTGATGAAGAGGATCACCCCGACCGCACTACCGCGGTAGGGTGTTTGCCGTTGTTGGCCTCCCCAACGATCCGCAACCTCAAAGTCACAAAGATGCTAGTTGACGGCGGGTCTGGGTTGAATCTGATCTCCCCCAAAGTGGTCAGCAAGCTACAGATCCCTGATGAGGAGCTCAAGGTTACTGGCACGTTCCAAGGAATCAACCCCGACAGGAGCCGTCCTAAGGGAAAGATTACACTGCCGGTGACATTTGGCGGGGAGCTGAACTACCAGACCGAGAGGGTTGTGTTTGACATTGTTGAGCTTCCGTTGCCGTACAACAGGATCCTTGGTCGTCCAGCTCTGGCAAAATTCATGGCAGCATCCCACTATGCTTACAACACCTTGAAGATGCCAGGGCCGTTGGGCGTCATTTCTATTCCATCAGATAAGAGAGATGCGATTATATGTGTGGATCAGATGTATCGAGACGCGGTAGTAGCTGAAGCTGCAGAAGCCACGGCTCTCGCCAAAGAGGCAAAGAGGGGAAAGAAAGCTAGTAGAGATGCCGGCAAAGACTCCGGGAAGCGCGCCTCTTTGGAGTGCACTGCACCTGTTGAGGATCTGCCGGAGAGTTCCACTAGCAAAAGACCCAAGACTGCTCCACCTGCTGTGAAAAAGGTCCCGGCAGGGCGGATGGTGCTGACGCTACGTTCACTATCAGCGCCACCCTTAATGACAAATAGGAAAGTGTGCTTGTTGCCTTCCTGCGGGTGAATGTTGATGTGTTTGCTTGGCAACCATCTGACATCCCCGGTGTTCCCAGGGAGGTAATTGAGCACCACCTTGCTGTCTGCCCTCATGCTCGGCCCGTCAAGCATAAGGTTAGGAAGCAAGCTTTAGAGCGGCAACAGTTCATTGCCGAGGAAATCAAGAAACTTGAAGCAGCTGGTTTGGTCAGAGGGGTGATGCATCCAACATGGTTAGCGAACCCATTGGTAATGCGCAAGGCAAATGGGAAATGGAGGCTCTGCATTGACTTCACTGACTTGAACAAAGCATGCCTGAAGGACCCTTTCCCCCTGCCGCGCATCGATCAGATCGTAGACTACACTTCCAAGTGTGATCTGCTTTCCTTTTTGGATGCGTACTCTGAATACCATCAGATATTCATGTCCAAGGAAGATGAAGAGAAGACCGCGTTCATAACTCCGTGTGGCAGGTACTGCTTCGCACGCATGCCTTTCGGGTTAAAGAGCGCAGGATCCACTTTTGCAAGAGCAGTACAGATTGGTTTTGAACCACAGCTGCACAGAAACATAGAAGCATATATGGATGATATAGTGGTCAAAACCAAGGACAAATCAACACTAATCCAAGTTTTGGAAAAGACCTTTGCAAACTTGCGCAAGATCAATTTGAAGTTAAATCCTGAGAAGTGTGTGTTTGGCGTCACTCCGGCAAGCTACTTGGTTTCTTTGTGTCTCACCGAGGGATAGAGGCCAACCCCGACAAGATCAGAGCAATCGAGCAGATACAAGCACCCAAGACTATCAAGGATGTGAGGCGCTTAACTGGATGTGTTGCCGCGCTAAGCAGGTTCATTTCCAAGTCTGCCGAACGCGCCTTGCCTTTCTTCAAAATTTTGAAGAAGGCAGGTAAGATGAAGTGGACGCCGAAGGCAGAAGCATCACTACAGGACCTAAAAGCCTACCTTTCCTCTGCTCCCACCTTAGTCGCTCCTAAACCACAAGAGCCATTGCTGCTATACTTAGAGGCAACGAACCAAGTGGTTAGTGCGGCGCTGGTGGCGCAGCGGGAAGTGGATGAAGAAGCAGCTGCCACAACTGTCCCTTCCGGAGATGAAGCTGAACCAGTCACGGCAGAATTGGGCGCAGATCTAGGGAAAGCAGGGCAAGTTGGCACAAACAATCCTAAGACTGAGGCAAAGAAGAAAGTGGTGCAACGGCCAGTGTACTTTTTCAGCTCCCTGTTACAGGGGCTAGGTCAAGGTACTCTGGGGTGCAAAATTTGATCTTCGGCATCATCATGGCCTCGAGGAAACTGCGCCACTACTTCCAAGCCCATGAGATCACGGTTGTCACTCGTTTCCCACTGCAGCGCATACTGAGGAACCCTGAAGCTACCGGCAGGATAGTTGAATGGGCACTAGAGCTGTCAAGCTTTGGCATCAAGTACGAAAGTACCCCAACCATTCAGAGCAGAGCGTTAGCAGAGTTCATTGCAGAATGGACACCCACACCAAATGAAGAGTTACCGGAGACAATTATCCCCGGCAAGGAGGCGCCTCAAGAGTTGTCGGGGATATACCCCGCGGTATGACCCAGCCGAAAGTATGACCCGGCCGGACTTGGTGACTCACTGGTGACCCGCCCTGACTTGGCGACTCACTAAGTGACCCGCCCGGATCTCTCCACTCACTGATGACCCGGCCGAGCCAGGTGACTCATTGGTGACCCGGCAGGCGGGTCAGAGGAGCGACGAGACCCGGAGGCCCAGAAGGCTCAAGGCCCAGAAGGCCGGCTCATGTTATGGTGGGCCGGTTTAAGAGGAAAGGCATAAGGAGTATTCCCTACAAAGGAAGCAAGACTAGGATTCTACTTGTAATAGAATAGTCCTAATCCTACTAGGACTCCACATGTAACCCACCCCTCCAACTTATATAAGGAGGAATAGGGCACCCCAAGGGGGACAAGTTCTACAAGTTAAGACAGACAAGTCAATAGCTCTCGAGAGCGGGTAGCGAAAGAGCACCAATGTAATCATGAGCATCACCATGATCAATATCAATGAAGCAGGATGTAGGCTTTTACCTCCACCGTGAGGGGCCGAACCTGGGTAAAACCTCGTGTCTCTCATCCCACTCAACCCCTCTCAAGCTACCACATAGATGCGCTGGCCTCACGACTAAGTCCTTTTTCACGAGGACATCTGCCGTGACAAATCCACGACGGTTGGCGCCCACCATGGGGCCTACGCACGGTGGTGTTGAGTCCTTGGAGGGAATTCTTTAGGGATCAAAAAAGTCGCAATGTGCCGGATGAAGAAAAATCAAGCGTGGAAGGATCTACATCGTCGACGAGCAGTTGGAACAGCGTGCACAAGATTAAAACTAAGACTGAGATTTTAGGGTTGCATGCTGTACCGCCATGATGATCCGCCAAGTCCGAGACAAAAGTTTTTGGTGACGGCAGATTTTAGGGTTGCGTGTTGTATGGCCATGGTGATCACAAGTCGCCGAAGAAAGCATATCCCACCAGAGAAGTGTTGTAGTTGTCCCAAGTTTTCCACTGTTCCACGTCCGTGATTCCAAGACTTCAAATCCTAAGGGAATAAACTATTGCTGCTGCTACTTTTTCCTGACATGAAGACTAATCAAGTTCAAAAGTACACGGTGGGCATCTTCGACTCGTACGTGATCTGAAGCCAAAATCAATTCTTTCCTTTGGTCAGCTCCGATTGATACACGCACACAAGGAAGCTACCAGGAGACCGATTCAAGAAATATGGAAGAAAATTACTACGTGAGTCTGCCCGAGAGAAAAAAAATCAAAGAAAAAGGGGACCACGACCCGAAAACAGGGCCGGCCACGACCCGGACTCCTCAGCCGTGTGGCTTCCGTGACTCGCCGCTGCCACTCCGAGAGTCACCGCCTCCGCCGTCTCAAACGTGCTGCCACTGCAGCTTCTGAGCCGCCGCCATGGTTGCCTCCATTTCACTGCTGGCCTGAGCCGCCACTGTGCCGTTTCGAGCCGCTGGCACCGCCAAGCTATCTGCCTCTGCCTCCATCAACGACCCACCATTGCTGTAGCTTGCCGTTGCCACGGGAAAAATTGCAAGTCATGTTGAAACAGAGAATGGTATTTGAAGAAGAAGCTGGTTACTGGACGGGAAGAATAGGCGCACTAGTACTGATGCGAGGGTTGATCCCTTTTCTTTTGATTACAAGAATGTTACCACAGCAGCCGTGGTCAGTTTGGAGCGCGGCAGTTGAGGCGCGAATGGAGAACAACCCGCCGTTGTTATTGCAAGTTGCCTTCACCGACCCGCCGGGTCTTCTCTGCATGTCTCCAGCTCACCACGCTGTGTGAGCCACCATACTTCTGCAGCTGCCTTCACCTCTATCAAGCCCCCATCGTTTATTGAGCCGCCGGGGCCGCGTTGAGCCGCCCCTGCCGCGTTTGACCCGCCGGGGCTGTTTTGAGTCATCCGTCCATTTTTGCAAGGGCAGGAGAGAGTGGCTAGATTACCATTACAAGTACGGGAAAGTTGTTCACGGAACGGATCATCTATCATCCGGGCAAATCAGGTGAATTCTGTTCAGTCAATTTTTGTTGATATGTTTTTATTCTTTAAAGAGCAATTACTCTGGCTCGTGATGTTTTTAGTGCAGGACAATTGTTCACTGCAAGAGCGATGACCATGTCATGGATATATATCTCGCGCCACCATTATCACGCGCTAGCATCTGATTGTGCCATATTGCTCAACGGACACCGGATGATTCAATGGATAGGCACACAGGTTGCCGCCACTTTGGTTGTCTAAATTTCAACAACCAGCTGGGATGAACTGCTGGCTGGATTGCTGACACAAATCATACGGGGTCATTTATAACCCGCCGAGCTTCAACATATTCCAGCGTTCCGTTGTTCAACTATATGCCGGTTTATATCACGGCCAAGTATGGAGAATCTCAAGCCAACTCCTTGAGTCGTCTTAAGACTCGGGGGCTACAATGACATGACTCAGCGAATCTTACCAGTTTCAGCAAATTCAAAGAACCCTGGGTCATTGGAGAGAAGGTAACCTGGTCCCAGAGGCTACTGCCATATTGATGAAAATTTAAAAGCCGTCAGAAAATTTCCAGCTTAAAATGAAGAATTCCGGTTTAAAATCCGGCTCAAGGGAAATCTGTCTCACAAAGCTTTGAAGCTCTCAATATCCGATTTAAAATTCTGGTTCAAAAAGAATTCATCTCTTGCAAGTTCGAGTTCTCAGAAAAATTAAAGGTTACCAAATAGGACTTGCTGCCATGATGCGCGGTTCAAACATGGGTATCCTGCCTTATTGGCTTATCACATTATTGGTCACTTGGGGGCTTCCTGCTCACTGAGCATAGCTGTGATTACCCTCTTAATCCGGCTTACATGCCTTGTTAAAAATTACTTGGGGGCTTCCTGCTCATTGAGCATAGCTATGACTACCCTACTGATCCAGCTTGTACGCCTTGATTGCAAATAACTTGGGGGTTTTCTCCAAAGTTGAATTGTTACCAAAGAGAACTTGCTATAATGTGCAGTTCAAACATAGGTAACCTGCCTTGATGGCTTGTTAAAGGTCACTTGGGGGCTTCCTGTTCAATGAACATAGCTATATTCATCCTTTTGATCGGCTTGGACGCCAGGTGTATTCACCAAAACTCCGGGTTATCCTGCCTTTGTATGTCTGCCACTCCGCCCAGGTAATCCTGGAATGACTCGCCGTACTCTTGATAGTCAATCTTATAAAGACCCTGAACTTGTCAAAGTTATAATGGCAATTGGTCATGTGAGGCCCGGCTTATAGGTTTGAATAAAGTATTAACTCAGTGGCTGTGCGGCCCTTGAACAACACTTGATGTTGAGGCTTGGCAGCCTATGAAGGCCTTGTTTTTACCTGATTTGCTATTTGTTTTAAATAGTGTTTGGGTTCATATCTTTGTGCCATATTGGTATGTGCTTTAAAATTGATTCAGGCCATGTAGCCTTAATCCTCATGACTCATATTTGAGTATATCCGGAGTTTTGAGAACCCGGCCTGGCTTTGGACGATAAGTCACCAGTACGTGTTAATTGTGCGCTTGGAGTTCTGCGCTCTAAGTCTTTGGGTTGTTACCCTTGTTGCATATGTACTTTGATGGTGCCTTCTCATTACAGGGTGCTGGAGCTGGCGTGCTTCTTGTTGCGCCCACCGGAGAGCATCTCAAGTATGTAGTTTAGATGCACTTTCCCCGGGATAAGGCCACCAACAACACTGCTGAGTATGAGGGGCTCCTTGCCGGGCTCAGAATTGCGGTGGAATTGGGGATCAAGAAATTGATCATCTGTGGAGATTCACAACTTGTGGTGAGGCAAGTTAATAAGGATTACCAGAGTCGGTTGATGGAGGCATATGTAGAGGAAGTGAGAAAGTTAGAGGAGCACTTTGATGGATTACAAACAGAGCACTTGCCACGTGCGGAAAACAGCGTTGCTGATCATTTATCAAAGTGTGCGGTGTAAAAGCTCCCTTTGGAACCAGGAACTTTTGTCCTCCACCTAACTCAACCATTAGTGTCCCTGTCAATGATGGCCAGAAAAAGGAGGAAGTTGGACTCCGGCAAGTATCTCCCGGCAGGGCTTCCCGAAGCCACTAGTAGAGAGGCTGCCGGGAACAACTCTGCTTCGATTGGTGAGCAGCACCCTCCCGCGGAACCACAAGTTCTTGCGGTCAAGGTGAGCGCTCCCACGAACGAGGAAGTGCCATTAGTCCTTGTTATTGAGCCTCAGGCTCCAACTTGGGCACAACACATAGTCCATTTTCTTCAAACAGGAGAACTTCCCAAAGAGCAAGAAGAAGCTGGAAGAGTAGCCCGAAGGTCCAATATGTACCAGTTTATCGATGATACACTATACAGGAAAAGGCCGAATGGTGTGAAATTGAAGTGCATTTGCCGGGAAGATGGGCAGAAGTTGCTGGCAGAGATACATGGGGGTATGTGAGGCTCTCACATTGGATTAAGAGCCCTGGTTGGAAAAGCCTTCCGGCAGGGTCTCTATTGGCCCACAGCCCTCCAGGATGCAACTAAGCTAGTCACCAAATGTGAAGCCTACCAGTTCCACTCCAAGAACATCCATCAACCAGCTCAAGCTCTCTAGACGATCCCTTTATCCTGGCCATTTTTGGTCTGGGGGCTCGACATCCTGGGCCCCTTCCCCCGTGCTACCGGGGGCTTTGAATTCTTGTAAGTTGCAATCGACAAGTTTACAAAGTGGCCGGAAGTGGAGCCAGTGAAAAAGGTGACCGCGCAGTCAGCTATCAAGTTCTTGAAAGGATTGGTGTGCCATTTTGGAGTACCCGCCAGAGTGATCACCGATAATGGCACCCAATTCACGAACCGCGCCTTCATGCAGTACATACAAAACCTTGGGAGCAAGGTCTCTTTTGCCTCCGTTGCTCATCCCCGAAGCAATGGACAAGCTGAAAGGATGAACGCTGAAGTGCTGCGTGGGCTCAAGACAAGAACTTTTGACAAGCTGCAGAAGTGCGACAGACGTTGGATCGATGAGCTACCGGTGGTTCTTTGGTCCCTCCGTACGACACCGAATCGAGCCACCGGACAGACTCCCTTCTCCCTAGTCTATGGGGTAGAAGCAGTGCTCCCCACGAAACTCATATACGGGTCACCTCGAGTACTTGCCTACGATGAAGTAGAACAAGAGCAGCTACAGCATGACGATGTCGTGCTCCTCGAGGAAGATCAACTCCGGGCCGCTGTGCGTGCTGCATGCTACCAGCAAGCCTTGCGCCACTATCATAGCCGCAAGATTCATGCCCGGAGCCTTGAGGAAGGCGACCTTGTCCTTAGGCGTGTTCAATCCGCCAAGGGTTCCAACAAGTTGACGCCAAAGTGGGAAGGCCCTTACAGGGTAGTACGAGTCACCAGACCTGGTGCAGTCCGTCTGGAGACCGAAGATGGCATTAAAGTGCAAAACTCATGGAATATTGAGCATCTTCGCAAGTTCTACTCATAAGGCGCGGCTGCTGGGCTTGGCCCCGGCAACCACCTTTTGTACAAGCCTTGCCGATGTGCAAGTAACCCTTTGTACAAAGCCAGGCGCAGACCCTATGCAAAGATAATAAAATGAAGCGCTGGAGCCTAAAACTTGCATGCATGTTTATTTTAGCATGATTCTGCCATGGTCATTTAGAGAGGGTCATATGCTGTTGTTTTTCCCCTGCGCTAACCACAGGTCCCCTGCCGTGGATAAAATCCCAAGAAGGAGAAGAGAGAACAAAGTTTGCATATCAGCCCCCGGCAACCCAAGGCAAATAAGTTCCCTTTAAGACATCCATGGTGTACCTTTGCGAGGGAAACTTGTGCATAGAAAAATCTTGTCACCCTCAAACATTTGTGCTCCCATTCTTTGATTCGAAGATTAGTTCAGTCAGATTGGTTGCAGTGGCATTTGGAAAAAGGGTTGATAAGGGGCCAGTTCTCTTCCACGCTCCTGAGCTCGCCGGGCCAAGCCTCGCGACAGCAATGGAAGGGACCGACAAGATGTCTTGCCACAAAACCTTGTTTACTTGAAAATATAGAGGAGTCATTCCTCTGCATGGGTATGATACATGCACAAGTGCCCGGCAAGTATTTCTTTTTCCATTAATACGCGGGTAAACAAGTGCAAGCCTCACAGAGTACAAATATAACTGAAAAGATTACATAATTTAAGATAAAGCTTGGCAAGTGCCTACATGTTTTAGACTAAAAAAAGATAAATGCCCCGTAATGCCTTTCTTGTCCCTCTCCTCCTAGGAGCTACAGTGCCTGGGCAGAAGCTCAGCCTGACCCCGTCAGGGCCCGTGGGACGTAATCTGACAAGATCAAGAGGGGCGGGGGCAAAGATGACGGACGAAGAGAGCGGCTAGGCGATGCCCTGGTCACCACCGCCAGGACCAATGAAATGCAGCAGGAGGGTCCCCGGCAGGGAAGATGAAGCCGGAGTCCACGGAGAAGCCTGCCGGGGTCTAGCTGGAGGAGGCGGAGATGTCCACACCCAACACCCCGGCAAATCGCTCTGCCGGGGAGAAGACCAGGTGCAGATGATGGTGCCGCCAGCGCCTTGCTGATGGTGACGATGCGTCCGCCGCTTAGCTGGAGTCCGAGCCATCGTCCTCCCAATCGGTGCCATCATCATCGCCGTCACTATCCTCTTCGTCGCTGTCGCTCGAGGAGGAGCATTCGTCGTCGGTCGAGCTCTCCACGCAGCACCCTAAGCGAGCACCCGAACGCCTGAAGGCCTTGATGGAGAGAAGATTGGCCTCCATTAGCTTGGAATGGAGAACGTGCCCCACCGCCAAGCTATGGGCACAAGCCAAAGTTTTCCAGCCACACCGGAGAAGCATGACATGAGGCGCGGGGAACTCTACGTCTGCCCGCATGCTGCGGTTACAACAACCCCTCATGTGCAGCCTCAATCCTGGCGGCTGTTCTACGTCCATCACCCTTGCGAACGGGGTGGGAAGCCGAAGACGGCTGCGTGGTGGCCCGCACGATTTGACGATGAACTCCAATGGCTGATCCCCGATGTGGCCTTCCATTGGGGCCACGACGACTGGGGGAGGAGCGACCAGGGCACCACCACGTCCTCCTCGGCCCTGAGCGCCACGACGGCCACGCCCGCGTCCTGCGGCACCACCTTGTCCGCTGGATTCTGCCCCTGCATCCCCAGCAGAAGGAGGGAGGCACTGCCGAGAAGAGACCCTCGTCGCCATCGCTGGAGGACGACCACGTCCTCTTCCCCTCACAATAGTGGCAGAAAGATACCAGAAGAAGAAGGAGATGTGTGTGGGTGAGCCCCTTGCCCACATCCCCTTTTATAGGGGAGCATGGTCGGGGGCTGGCTCCTCACCACTCGGAAGGCAACCGTCCAACTCCACCAATCATGTCCCTCTGCGTCACTGACGACGTCCAAAATTGACGACCGCCCTCCTGCGCCTATCCACGGCAGCAAGCTTTCTGCCATGGCACTCATTCCCACACCCTTCGCAGCCGCCACCAACCCTGTGCAATGCATGCAGCGTACATGGCGGAAACAGTACGTGTAGTGGGATGAGTAAAATGGCAGTTACCTCCCCGTGAATGTGGACGGCCCATGAGCCATTACGTGGGTAACCCCACATCGCTCCGCACGACTCACGGAAAAACCGGAAACTAATTCAATCACATGTTAATGAAGAAGCAAGGAAGGTATCAAGAAAGACATGAATCCCATTGCGGTTTGGCCAAAGTGTGCGCTTGTGTATTTGTTGGGGCCTACCCCAATGATGCCAGGCGGCACGCATGGGCCAGGCTCGGGGGCTCCTATCGGTGCAACAAACATTCACGTTTGGTTGCCCGGACTTATACACAAGCGTGCTGGCATCACATGTCCTACACCAAGCTACAGAAGCAAAACCAAGCTAGAAGAACCGCTCTTCGAGAGATCAAGGAGTGGATCAAGAAGACCAAGACAGCAGAGCATCACCTTGGGGAGGTTTCCCTTGCCGGGCAGGAGAGCCTGGCGAGGTCGAGGCCACCCCAGGACAAGTCCAAGATTTCCCCGGCAAGCTTGCCGGGTCCGCCAAAGGCGAGAACTCGCGCCAAGACACCACTGCACCACCACGCAAATCACCTATCAATGCGGTGTCGAGCCTCCAAGTGATTAAGTGGCTGCCACCAAGCACGTGGCAGCCCATTAGAAGACAGATTATCCTCATGTGACACTCGTCCAGAGGCGTGTCAGGCAGATAAGCAGAAGATGGTTAAGCAGCACGGCAGGCTTGCCGGGCTTCACCCTCAACACGACACCTAGTAGTGCATTTAATGCACTTTGTCCTAACTGCCAGAGTTAGGTATGATAGCACTATTAGCTATCTAGTCACTAGATAAAGACTGTTTTGCCACTGTGGTTACCCCTTAAGCTATAAAAGGAGGTCCAAGGCTAACTAGCAAGGGAGGCGGACCCTTGCACACTTGTACGCGCGTAGCTGCTCTCCCCGAGGCCACCTTGCCGGGCTTGAGGGCTGCGTGTTCATCGTGTTCTTCCATCCAATCCACCAAAGCAGGAGTAGGGTTTTACGCTTCTCAGAGGCCCGAACCTGGGTACAAACCACCAGCATCGCGACCGTCGTGTTGTTCCATGGCCTCTGCTCTTTGTGCAATGTGATATTCCCCCTTGCTAAACCACAAGGGGCCGATGGCCCCATAGGTGATCGTGTCCACTCACGACACATCGTCTTTGGCTGCCGGCGCGAACCAGCCTTAGCTGCCGATGCGTGTCTCTGCATCGTGGTTGTCCTCGGCCTCCAGCTTCTCGTTCACGCGGAGTGTGCGGGCACCCTGCACGGACGCGAGCACCGCCCGGTTCACGTCCATGACGTTCGGTTCTGCCTGCAGGAGGGCCTCGATGGCAGCGGCATCTGCGCGCTCCGCGTTGACTTGAGCCTCCGCCACCCGGTTCAAGTCCAGGACATCCGGTTCCGCCTGCAGGAGGGCCTCGATGGCAGCGGCATCCGCGTGCTCCGCGTCAAGTTGAGCCTCCACTGCCCGGTTCACATCCATGACATCCGGTTCCGCCTACAGGAGGGCCTCGGTGGCAGCGACATCCGCGCGCTCCACGTCGAGTTGAGCCTCCGCCACCCGGTCCTCCTTTAGGATCGCTGGGTTGAATTGCTGGTCCGCTTGCACCATGGGGGACCCGAACACTGGCACGAAGTCAATGTCCATCGTCTCATATGCATCGGGGGCCTTCTGTGTCGCGACCTCTGCCATGAACATTGGATCAGCTTCCTCCTCCTCGGAGCTTGGCTCCAGAGAACTTGGGGATTGGCCCACCGCAAAGCAAGCTTGGGAACGGAGGTCTGTGGCGCTGACCGCCGCCGCGATTTCTGCACGGCGCTCCGGCATCAGCATCTTGTAGTACATTATCTTGCGTCGCACCATGGCTTTTCGGCGAACTAGGGGACGGCTGATGCGGGCTAGGGGATCGAAAGGTGGGAGAATGGGCTGGAGAGGAGGTATGGTTTTGGGGCAGTGGTGACCGGCTGGCAAGTAGCTGGCGTAGGCCAAGCAGCGAAGGTTCTGGTGTAAATAGTGGTTCCGGTGACGACCGGTCAATCGGTTTTGATTGTGCGGAGTTTGCAAAGCCGGACGGCTGGAGCCTGGAGAGTTGTGGGGTGGGATGGGACCAAAGTTTCGGAGTTTCACGTGGTAGACGTCCGAACCTCCCCACCGTTCCTGTCGACGACGAGGCGGTGACTTCATAAATCTCAAGATGGCTAGCAAGATGCCCGTGCATTGCACGGAACATCAGGATGCATTTTTTTACAAAACACCTATTGTGATTGACCCATGCAGGAGTAATCCCATGTGTAAAAACTAATTATATCTTGAGAATTTCATCGAAAAATGATATCTCGAGAAAGATGAGATATAAGTTGAGGAGGAGTGAGGCGCGGTGCTGATTGGTGGTCGGACTTAGCGGAGGCATGGGGATGGACGACGCCGGCGGCGGCCACCATGCCAGATTGTTCCAAAGGCTTCCTTTTTTAATTACTCAACAATGAAGTTGTGGGAGATAAGGATGAACGAGAGAGGTGCGGGTATCCTTTTGCAAAATTGCCATTGTTTGCTTTCTATCCGTCAGATATAGATCAGACAGTCTATATTGCAAGATGGCAGGCACACCATCATCACCGAGAGTAGAGATATAGATATGATGGCTCAGTCTCTCGAAGGTGCTCATAGGGGTAGGGTGTCCGTGTGTGCGTTCATAGGGGTGAGTGTATGCGTGCATGTATGAGCGCTTGCGTCTGTACTGTGTTCAAAAAAAGGAGTACTCGAAGTATACAAGTTCATAAGGAATGGATGGTGTACATCACTCTTGTCGCGTTCGCGTTGCACCCCGGCACGGTGGACCCTGCACGTCGCTCACCGAATGGAATGCGCTTCGTCTTGCGTTTTCGCTTGCTCGTGGGACCGCAGTTGAGAGCAAACCGACGTCCCTCCCCCTCCCCCGCCTGCGTCATTTATGGATACTACTAGACTAAAGGAGAGAGAGGTCGGCCGAGTGTTAATGAGGCCATACTAACGCTTGAATTTGGCCTGGAAAACAAGGAAACCGACATGTGGGGCACACCTGTCGGGATGACATGGCGCAGACTAGTCCAATGAAGGAGCTGGCCCACGACCTCCTCGTCACCGACAACCATTCATGTGGGTCGTGGGGGCCAGCAACATAGTGCAGCTCCCGCACCGCCTCTGGACACGGTGACCGCGGTGAGCGACACGCTCATCGCCACTGGACACGCTCGGCTTCAGGGTGCCGAGGGTGGCGCTACCGCTGTGGCACGACCAGCAGATCAACACCCGGCTCATCGAGGATGCACGGGGCGCCGAAGTGCGCGCGCGCCGCGATGCGTCCGCGGAGTGTTCTAGCGCGGCCAACTAGATCCCTAGGACCTGAGACCATGCCAGGTCGTCTTTCAATGACATGTGGGATCGCATGTGAGCAAAGGGCATGTCCAACATTGCCACGCCCATAGCTGACTAACCTGGCACACAAAAAAACCTCATCCCTCGCGCTGTCGCGCGCGTGCGTTCCCAGCCGGCGCCAGCTGCCCGCATTCATGTCGTCCGTCCGTATGCCATCATTAAGCAGGCTCGCTTCCCGAGGAACCAACTTCGGCGACTTATTGATGCACCCAGACGCTTGGCCTCACCGGAATGCGCTACTTAAATCGGCAACGCCCAACTAAACTCCACACCATAGCGCATCCTCCTACCTGGCACCACATCCACCATGATCGCGAGCGGGAACGCTCTGTGGGAGAGCTTGTCTTCGAGGATGAAGCTCAAGGTTGTCGCCCTCGCTCAACTCGCTGCTCGCAACGAAATACCGGTGTAGCCAGACGCGGACACGACCGCACAAGCGGTGGCCACGCTGACGACCGATGTCGGGAGCACCGCCAGCCACGTGTCCTACTTGCCGCCGTCCAAAGTTCGGTGGCACATGTGGCAGGTGAAGTGACAGACCGTCCACGTCCATCATCATCGACCTCACGTCCACCGGCATCGCCGAGGTCGGGGACTCCTTCGAGGATGAGTAGGGCATGGGAGGCGGCAGGGCATGGTGTGCCAACTGGCCAGTCCGTCTCCCGTGTTCTACTCTTCCTCGCCGGAGACCGCACCTTCACTTCACGGGTCTTGAACCCCGCCGCCGTTCATGGAGACGGCAGATGGAGGACGTCATCGCCGATGCGGAAGTACAAAGGAAAGTGGACGTCGGTCGCCGTCGTAGAATAGGTTTAGGGTCGGGTTTCTTTTCTTTTTCTGTCCTGTAAAAGTTTGAAATGTAATGAAAATCTGTCGTGTTTGCATGAATCTCGTCTGGTGTATATGAACTTTCACAATAATAGTAAGATATATTGTATGAAAATATATTGAATGATGATTCGTTTTTGTGTGTATAAACTTGGTCTAAGTTTAGAAGGTTTGACCCGAGACAAAGCTAACATGCGAAGTAAATAAACACATAGGTATACATACATAATATATCTTAGGCACTCCAATAGTACGTCCACTACACATTCACGCATCTCACATCTTTCTCTCGCTCTGTCTGTCAAACCAACTAAGCCTTGTCCTAAAAAATAAAGTCCTAAAAAACCAACTAAGCCAACCTCCCAGCATATCGCGTGGGAAAAGACTCGGCCGCGCCGTTTTAGTCGGGATTAGCGGATTACTAGTAGTAGTATCGATGGATCGCACGAAGCACCAAGTTTAAAAGGCAAAAGGCAGTACACTCACAACACGCCTGTCGCGGGCGCATTGCACCCCTCACACGGCCGGTCCTGCACACGGCTCACGCAAACAGAACGCGCTTCGGCTTGCCTCTTCACTGACACGTGGGACCGCATTTGGAGAAACCGACCATGCGCCAAACTCCCCCGCCCACCGCGCGAAAATTCCCCCCAAATCCCAAATTCAACTGCCCTTCGGCGAACTAGCCAATAATATTCCCCAAACCCCCCTCCCCCCGGCCCCCTCCACTCCATTCGCTCCGCCAAAGCCGCCCTCCCCGCCGCGCCGATACGTCGGCGCCGCGGTTCGTCGAGGGGACGCACGGCGATCCTCTTGCTCCCACAGTACGCTCTCGTAGACTGCCGTCCTCCAGCCACGCTGCCACCACTGGCGACGTTCTTGTGGAGACGCACGGCGGTCAGCTTGTCCCACGGTACGTGCATTCTAGACTAAGGCCCCGTGCATGTCGGAGTAGCGCTGAATGTTAGCTGATAGACGCTGTTAACTCACTATTTGTCGAAATAGTTTATAGTCAATATGCTCTGTTTAAGAAGCTTCCTTGCCCTATTCTGCACTCAATCTGCTTTGCTGAGATGGCATGCCACACCTGATTAGTTGCTAAAATATCCTGCCATATATTTATTGTAAAGTAGATTGCCATGGTCTAGTAGCCAATCTGTTAGGTGAAATAGCTCGACACCATTTTATACTCGATCTTTGTTGCTGAGATGGCCTTTGATGGCTGTGTGCTGGGCCTCATTGACTGCTGAAATAGCCTGCCATAATTTAGCACTCAAATCTGTTTGTTGAATTAGCCTTACATATATTTCGTTACTTAGATCTACTTGTCCAAATATCTTGCCATAGCTTTAGACATCGACCTAGGTATTTTTTTTCTGGACTTTATAAAAAAGCATATATGTTTTTCCTGTAATATCTAGTAGAAGAACTAATTAGTATGTCTAACAGATGGACAGGACTTGGATAACTTCTGCTCAAAGATTCTCCGCTGCATATGCGAGGGGGTTGAAAACTTCATGAACTTTATCAGAGCCGAGTACGGTGGTCCAAAATCAGATGTGCTCTGCCCGTGTAGCAGTTGTATGAATTCAGTTACAAGACCCCAGTCAACTGTGCAAAATCATCTACACTTGTATGGGATGTCGGTCACATATATTAGGTGGGTTCATCATGGTGAAGCTGTGAACGTCAATGTTACTGACTATGTGGAAGCAGCAGATCACCATCTTGATCTGCCTGATGCTCAGGTGGAAGAGGACACTGGTATAGCGAGGTGCTATACAAATGTTTTTTAACCCCTTTCCGCGACGGCATTTGGAACCGTCGCCAAGTGAGTGACTACGATAGGGGGGTCCATCCCACACGACCCAAAAACCGTCGGGGATAGGGAGCCATGATGCATACAGTTGTCCATATAAAACAGTTTCTGATATCTCGAATATCCCAAATGCTCCATCCTTGCAACTCGTTTGTGCTCGCATTGCCATCGCAGTCGGTATTCTGTGGTGCTACATTTACAATGCGCGGCCCATCTCAAACGGTTCATGATTATAGAACATGTATGATAAGCAGACAATCACACAAATTCACTTTGCCCGAACCGTATGCGATAACTAATTAAGAAGATTAGCTAATCGTCGTACGAGTGTCGGATAGGATTATGAAACGTCGGACCATCGTAACATCGTCGTACATGAAAACTATCGCTCATGCTATTCTGTGGTGTAATGTTTATGATGCGTACCACATCAGAAATAGTTCATGGTTGCAAATCGTGTACGATAAGGCAACTATCACAAACGTTTAGTTTGCCTGCACCGTTTGTGATATTGTCTAACATTGCACACGCTTTGCAAACGGCAACTGTGTGCATGCTTCCACACGTTTCCTCTCTGTGAACCATGTCGGATTATGGTGTATATCACAAACGTTTGTGTTTTACCGACCGTGTGCGCCGTAACGACGTGCAGAGCGTAATTTCACCGTAATTTAATTGTTGCTATTTCAAATTGTACAGGATTTGAATTTGAAAGTATGCTATAGCTTTATTCATATCCATCAGGTTCAAACAACCAATGCATTATTCGATTCACAGGTACATATGCTCAAGAATTACATAAGCACCAAATAAAGAATGATTAACCATAGTTGTATACTTGTACTATTAAAGACGGTAAAGAAAGAGGCGAAATACATTCTGGTTGCTGAACAAGGTGAAGCGGAATGCCCATATTGTGCCCTCCTCCATGCAGAAGGCACGCACGACTCTAGTCCAACCCCTTGTGATGGCCGACCGCCCATCCTTCACCGTCTTCATGAAAACATCTACATAATCATCGTGTTCTGGTAGAAATACTTTAACCTTTGCATGCCCACCAATCATGTTGTTTGAGAGGTAATCTTGAGTAAACTACTTTGGGAACCACTGCAAAGGAAAAAGATTCAGACATTGTCATCTAACACAACTCATTATGGCCAGTAAAAAGAAGGCTGCAGAGTTCTTACTTACCATCCTGCAGTTCACTGTTGTCTTGGATAAAGTGTAAACAAATAGTTTAATTGCCATCTTTTGACCCATTTTACTAACAATCTTTATCAGCTTCCTCACTTGATGCTGGTTCATCAATATCTCATTGCCCCATACGCAGAAAGGGTCGAAGCGTGGATCTTTACCAATGACATATGTACCTAAAAGCACCAAGTTAATATTAGAAGCTAAACAGCAATTGCAATGATGTAGTACAATACTCTTTTATAATATCTTATAAGATCCAATATACTCACATATTAAATGAATTAACATCTTATATTATGGGCCGGAGGGAGTTTATTGCATTTTTACAAATTATCGGTTGATTAACTGTTGTTGTATCCATGGGTTAGAGTTAGTTTGGGCTCAAATAGCCCTAAAGTATATCCAAACATGAGGGCTAGTTTGAGCTAGTTGCATCTAACCCACCCAAAAAAACTATCCCACCCAAGAGGTGCTAATTGGAGCTACTTCTCCTAGTGCATTTATTGTCAATCTAACCCTGTCATCCAAACAACTCTTTGGCTAGAGTTAGTTCAGGGTTAGTCATGAGCTAGAAACTAACTCTAACCTCTAGTTAAGTTAGAGTATCCAAACAGGGCTGTGTTGTTGTTGTTGTTGCTGCTACTCTTCTACGTATATCTAGACATCATCAGAACATTAAGGTAACACTCTTCCTTGTTGCTATGTAGCCTAGGATTGCATATTTAGACATTCAGTACAGTGCATGTTGCTATGTAGCCTCAGATATATTACATATGGCCCTAGTTAACCTAACGATAAATGGGTTACAGATATATTCAGTTAAGTATCCTGAACAGTGAGTATATATAAGCCATGGGATGAAACTAACCTCAATGGAAAACAGCAGTCATTCCCAAAATTGTCCTGTGTAAGTACATCGAGAGGCATGTTAAGCACAACAGGCTAAACATCAACCAAATATATACATGGCAGACAAAATAATCTCCAAAAGATAGCTTTAGTGTGTAGGTTTAAGCACGCTAGTAAAGCAAAACAAGTGGAAAGGTGTGTTAACTGCAATAGGCCTAACATTTAACAACAAGCAAACATAGTCATTCAAACTGGTATTGTGCCGGTCTAAGTACACTGGTTATTGTTAAATAAAAATGGAAAGGCGTGTTAACTACAAGATGCAGCAACCAAATGTAGTCATTCATAGTGGTATTGTGGAAACTGGTATTGATGAAATTGAACTGCACAGTTCATGTAACACCCCAAAAATTTAATCATGTTTTTACTAAATAAAAATTTGGCCAGAAATAAAATTTTGAATTATATTAAGACTTTTGTTATTTTCAGAGTATTTTCTGTTTCTGTTTTCCAAAATTCTTCCCTCCATATAGAAATTTTTGGACATAGTATTGTGGCTTTGGTAATTTTCTTAAAACTTTTCAATTATAGTAAGAATTAATTTCATAATAAAATTTGGCACTAAATAATTATTTTAATAGCATTTTCAATTCTTAAAATACCTCTGTTGCACAACAACCACTTTAAATAATTCTTTCAAAATTCCACAAAAATTATGGGAGGTCATGTGATGCCCATACATCACTTTTATGCAAAAACCCAACCTTGTCTTTTGAAAATTTTGAGTGAAGCAACCTCTTTTCAATTTTTCCCACTTATAGTCCTTCCAACCAAACCCTTAAGTACAGAAGATCAGCTCAGTTTGCATCTTGGAAGTCCACCAAATACCCTCCTATAGTTTCTGTCCAGAAATGAATTCTGTTAAAACTTGCATTAGCAAGTATCTCTTTTTGCCAAAACAACTCCACCATCATCTATACCCACTAAGGAGACACCATCCTGGTATATTTCACACCCAGCAAAGTCCCCTAGATTGCCCTAGCATTTTATCAAACAGCTCATGTGCATGACATAATTTGGATACCTATCAAAACTACATTAGGAACTTGATCATATGGCAAAACCATCTTGTCCATCATCTCTGGGATCTCCAGGAGCATCCACCTTCCAAAACCCAGCATGATTAGATCACTGTATAGCCCCCTCGCATTTTGTCGAGCGCGTAGCATGCATGCACAGAGCGTGCCCAGAGCGCCAGTATTGCAGGCTTCGGCACCGCTCTGCGCTGCCCTCCCTGCTGCTACTCCGCACGTTGGGCACCTCCAAGAGCTTCGCGAGACACCCGCGAATCTTGCCGACACCCTCCCCTTGACCCTAGCACCGACCACCGCCATACCGAGCCGCCATCGCTGTCTTCCACTCGGGCACGGCACCGCTCGTGCCGCCCGACCCCGCCAGTGCACCCCCTTCTTAACTACTGACCACCGCCCCCTCCACCGACTGCACTGGCATCGCTGACCATCGCCACCGCCCCCAACCACCCAAACGGCGCCATGAATGGCCGCTGCCACCATGGCTCCCTCTGGAAGCCACGGCACCGCCCCTTCCTCCCTATATAAGACACCGTGAGCTCGCCCTTGATCAACACCACCTCTATCTCTCCCTCAGTAAGCTCCCCGAGGAAGGAAAACGACCGGAGCAGTCGTCGTCTTCGTCACCGGCAACCACTGCCGCCACCACCTCCTCGATGATCTCCACCTCTCCAGTGCCTCCCCTTCTCTTTTATTCCACCAATAGACCCGTAGAGAACCTACGGATCTTTCCCCATCACCAATTCCACCGGAGATGGCCTGTGGAGGAAAACCCTCTTCCACCCGATGACCTCCTCCGCCATGGCTGAAGCCCTGCTCAACTTGAGCTTCCCCGGCGATCCTCTCCATCGCCCACGGATGTGGCACTTCTACCTGAACCCATCCATGTGCCGAGCATCGCAGGAGACGCCCTACAGCGCCGGCAATCGCCGCCGGCGTACGCTCTGTCCAGACGCGCGCAAGGATGGAAGACAAACCCGACAGGTGGGCCCCACCTGTCGGTGAGTCACCTCTATCCCGCCAGCAGCGCATTCCTATGATTACGTTTACCCTGCGGGGAAAGCGTATTCCTGTAGTACGCCATCGACGTCATCAGTCCTTCCGCGCAGCCGAACGGCTGGGCCCAGCCCAATGGCACCGCTCGGTTAAACGGCGCTTAGGGTGCAGCTCTTTTCTTTTCCTTTTTCTTTTTCAAGATGACTCAAATTATTCCATAGCAGTTATTTCTATACCAAATTTAATGATTCAAATTTTGAAATATTTCTAAAACGATGTTCTATTATTTTAGCCTAGATGAACATTTTTTTAGGCTTTGTCTCTGTTGAACCTACTAAATAGTCCATTTTCTTTTTTTTCACTTAGAAATTCCATAAGTAAATCATATTAACTCCAAATAAATTGATCCTTTTTCTGTTAATTTTAATTTTTCATCTAGTTTATTTTAGTATTTACTTCAAAAATATTTGTAACACTTTTTAGCACTATTTTTGTTTTATGTGGTAATTTCAATATTTTTGAAAATAGGAAATGGAGGGAAGATAAAATTTTCAAACTTTTGGAGTACACCCCACACTTCTGCATGCTCAAGGCAAGCATCTTGAACACCTGATATGGTGATTGCATGGTTAATTGTTTGCATGAATAAATAAACTATGCATGGGTTGAATTCAAATAGAATTTGCATGCATGTAGTGTTGTCATGTTTCATCATACCGTGCATCGTGTGTTTGCCATGACTAACTTGCAGGAGCAGGCCTAAGAGAAATACCATTACCGGCAGAAGGGTGATCATGTTGGAGCATGATCATGCCTTGGTTGTTATGCATGTTGGAGCATGCAAGGGTTGTGGCCCTGTTTGGTATTGCTGTTGAAAGAATGCCTTGTTGTGCTAACTATTGCAGGAAACTTAAGCCTCCTGAGTCGACCATAGCTCAAGTCTTGTTCCAGTAACCCCCATACGTGATTCGTGCTGCCACTTGTCCCTGCCACAGGTGGGGTATGGTTTAGTAAGTTGTTAACCCCTTTCCGTGCACACACCACATAGAGGGCCACGATGAGGGTTTCCACGGCCATGGACTAAATCCTGTCATCGGGTCAGGGGGCATGAGTGTATCCGGTAGTAAATGAGAGGGGGGCACCCCTTGGAATCCACGTGTATTAATAGTGATCCCATGCTACTCGAGATTGTTGTCTCCCCGGCTTAGAGTTTTTCTGGAATGATGCTTTGGGTGATTCTTGGCATCCGGACGGTTAATCTGGTGTGTGCTGGTCAGGTGTGTTTTCAACCCAAAGACCGTAATGGGAATTAGTCAGTGTCACAGTACTGACTAAAGAAATCCTTTACTTGTGGGTAAAGAGTACACCCTCTGCAGAGTTTTAAACCTATTTGAATAGCCGTGTCCGCGGTTAAGGGCTACAGTCTGGGTTGGTCAAGTGTCGGTCTTAGTGTCGGTCTTCGGAGGAAAATAATTAAATTGAGCCGAAATTATTTTGCAGGATAATTGTTGCCTCCATGTTGCTACCATGAATATTGTATGCATGTTAATATTATTATGGTTATGCATATTATTGAGGACTAACCCGTTTCTCTTATTTTGTATTTCCTGAGTGTCTCAGGGGCTGGCTAGACTACCCGTGGCATTCATTTGCTTTATTTCTAATAAGTTTGATCATGACTAACATGCTATGTTCACATTCATATCATTTTATTGTCATGATTTAAATTTCAGTCAGCATGAGCATATGCCTATAGTTTGGCTCATCATGATCATATATTTTTATCTGCTGCATTCGGTATATCTTTTGTTCATGATGCTTGCGAGTACATTCAAACGTACTCACAGGCTTGTCCCTGGCTATTTACGTGGCCAGGTCAGGAGTTCTACGAGGAGTACCACAGCGACGTCCATGCGGAGCCTAGGATGGTAACCACATGGGATAGGAATTATCCAGGTCAGCCGTTCCTGTGGGAATGGAGCCCCATTGATGTTGGTGAACCACAAGTCGCTTCCGTCACCCGTCACCAGATATTATTGTTGTATCATTAGACCTTTATGGTCTTGTATCCAATTCTTGTAATAGCTTGGTAATCTGTAATAAGGATGTGTCCACCAGTAACAGTAATCCTGGGCTGGTGGTAACACGAGGGGTTAAATTTTTGGGATATTTTGTGTCCCCGAAATCCGGCCCCGATAGTTCATACTTGCACATATAGAACATCACGTTGTGAATAACTGGAATAAACAACGCATACTACGAACAACCAAAGATAGCATTTGAAGCTGGACATATGCTAACTACAAACAACCGAACAATCAAAAAACTTTAAAAGAGGCATATGCTAGCTATAACAAGCTAAAAAACAAGCAAATATATGCATTCCTATCGGTATGTTTAAAACTGGATTGATGAAAATGTACTGCACAGTAAATAGTTGCACATATAGAGCATCACATTGTGAACAACTGAAATAAACAAGGCATACTGCAAACAACCAAATATAGCAATTAAAAATGGACATATTCTCACTACACTACAAAAGGGACTCGACAAAACAAATCATGGGTTCCCCCTGTGAAGAGGCACGGAAAAACAAATCATGGGTTTCCTCACTTGTCATAGATGGGCTCGTTCCCGTGGGAAGAGCACGGACCCTGGATGCGCTCCATGTTGTCGCAGATGGGCTCCTTCCCCTTGGAAGAGCACGGCTGTAGGGTGCCCTCTCCCTGATGTCGAAGACGGGCTCTTTCCCCTTGGAAGAGCTGGAGAGGGTGCCCTCCTCGTGGTCGCCGTCGATAAGGTCTGACTTGGAAGCTGTGGATCCCAAGCCAGCATCGTAGAACGTGTCCTTCAAAAATGATAAAAGGGGCTCGATGGCGATGTAGGATGGCAAATTCTTGTCAGCGAGCCAGAGGAGATCAGCGGCGGGGCCATGGATGAGATCGACGGCGGTTGAACCCGAGGGGTTGGGGGTGGGAAAATTAACCTGAGACATAGCCCGCGTCAGGCCGTCGTTGTCGACGACCTCGATGTCGTAGTCGGCGTCCGTGACATACCCGCATACTCTAGCCCGCTGATTGAGTGCATGCGGCCAGTAATGGTCGTCAGCTTCCTCGGCGGCCACCTTGGCGACGTCGGGCGAAGAGGCCGCGATACACCTCTTTTGGGCCAGTCGCTCCTCGAGCTCCACGGGAAGCGTAGCCAGGCTTAGGCTGCGATGCCCTGGAGTGGGGGATGGGGATGGGGATCTATGGGAAATGGGGCTTTTGGCAGGCATCATCTAAGAAACTTAGGGCGGCCTGGGTATGGAGATTGGTGGGTAAGCTACACGGGCAAACCGGCAGATGTTGACAATGGAGGACTTGCGGTGGCGACCTTGCTAGGGTTTCGGGCGAGGGAGGGGTTGTGGTGTGTGTGTATGTGTGTGCGCGCGCGCGAGTGCCCGAGGAGGTTTTGGGGGGTGTGTGTGTGTGTGTGGAGGGGAGGGGTGTTTGAGGAAATGACGCGGCTACTGAAAATTTTACTACGCAGTAGTGAAATGCCGGGGCTATTGAAAATTTGGATGATGGTGCATCGCACACGGTCTGGAAATAACAACCGTGTGTTATGAAACAGAAAAACCCTCAAGTCGGGTAGATATTTTCGAGGGATGCAGGCGGGAGCGGGGACAACAAACATCACACACGGTCGAAACATAATAACCGTGTGTTATCAAACTGAAAAAACCTGCAGGCGGGTAGATATTTTTGAGAGGCGAAGCCTCATGGAGCCCAATGTACTGTGCTGATGTGCGTGACAGGGGCACCGGCCTGGCACACGGTTAGTGTGAGTGAACCGTGTCTATTGCGTCATCCGACTTGTCTAATGTTCATAAATTTGGCGAAAATGACGCGAGAAAGGGTCAGAACACGAACACACTTGCATGTGGACCAAATATATGTATGAAAAGGGTGGTTTGATGTTCAAATACCAAATGCAACTTTGATGTGGCACCTATCTCGCAAAGCGCATGGTATTGCTTGCCCCCCTTGTGTCGGCAGGAGGGGAATCCTTAGCTATGAATGCATGCCCGCCCCCACGGAGGTTCGCCTAGCAAAGTGCGAAGTAGCAGTCCCCCCCCATCACACACACGCGCGCGCGCACACACACACACACACTTTCAGTCAGCAGGAGAGGGCATCTCACCAAGATGTATCATAAAACGGACCAAGAATAATCCACCTTGGTCGTACAACCTCTCTCTTGTTGTTGGTCAAAGTGATGGCCGTCCATGCGACCCCGGAGATGGGCTAGCTCGCCAATAATCACGCAAGTAGCTAGTCCCCGAAGACAACCACTGCCTGTGTGTGGCCCAAACATATGTATGGAGAGGGGTTGATGTTTGAATACACAATGGAACAACTTTGATGTGGCACCGTGCTTTCGAACCAGAAATCCCCACACGGAGCGAGGGTTAGTTGACGATGCATATGTATGTCACACCACACTTCGAGCCGATGACGGGGATTCATGCATGCATGCATGCATAGTATGCGCTCAAACTTAATTAGGTCTGAATCTCACGATGACCTATACTACGATAACACGAACCAAAGGAAGAATCCGCCATGGTAACCTATCTTGTTGTCGGTCAAAGTGATCATGGATGTCCACGCGGGCCCATGAATATATAGGCTTGTCACCGATAACCACGCGAGGGAGTGTACCATTCGAAGACAACCACTACATGCATATGTATGGAGGTGATGTGTGCATGCATGTTTGAATACCATTCACAACATTGATGTGGCGCATGCATCGAAAATTGTACAGTCCCCACACAGAGCGAAATCGGTTCATGACGTGTCGTGGTACTGGCCACTTCGACTCGATGGGAGGGATTCATGCGTACACATGCATGTGTGTGCTCAAACTGTATCATGTCATCCCAGAGCATGACCTATATACCATATTACAAACAAAAAAATAATCCCCTCCTAAGTCAAATTAACCTCTCTCATTGTCAGGCAAAGTAGTGATGGACTAAGCGGGCCCATAGATGGAAAGCATCGATATCGCTGATAACCGCGTGAGTGGGTGCGAGAGGACAACCACCATCGCTTTGCATGTGGGACAAACATATGTTCAATACCCAAAATGCACAACTTTGATGTGGCACATGCCTCGAAAATGGTAAAGTCCCCACATAGAGTGAGGTTCATGAAGCGTACTACATATGATGGTCCCCTTCCTCCTCTTCGACGCATACTATATGCTCCTACCGTAATACAACCCAAAAAGAATCCTCCTTGATGGTGAAATTAATTAACCTCTCCCGATGTAGGTCAAAGTGATGCATGCATCAACAATGACCTCGCAGGCCCACAGATGGAAGTGTCACACGTGAGTGTCCTAGGATAACCACCGCCTGCATGCATGTGGCCCAAAGAGGTGTTGTGTGATGTTTGAATAGCCAATTCACAACTTTGATGTGGCACGTGCCTCGGAAACCGAAAAGTCCCGACACTGAGTGAGGTGTACTTGTTCACGGACGCGTACGTATAGTATATATGCTAGTCCCTGATGTTGGCTTGAACTACGTTGGTATTTCCCCAAAGAGGAAGGGATGATGCAACACAGTAACGGTAGGTATTTCCCTCAGTGATGAGACCAAGGTTATCGAACCAGTAGGAGAACCAAGCAACACTACGTAAACAGCACCTGCACACAAAGAACAAATACTTGCAACCCGACGTGTTAAAGGGGTTGTCAATCCCTTTCGGGTAACGACGCCAGAAATTGGCAAACGGACAGGAGATAAATTGTAGTAGATTGTATAAATAGATCGCGAATAAAATAAAGTGAAGCAAAATATTTTTGGGTTTTTAGAAATATAGATCTGAAAATAAAAGTGGCAAATAAATAAAAAGGCAAATAACAAAATAGATCTAAAAATATATGATGAGAAAATAGACCCGGGGGCCATAGATTTCACTAGTGGCTTCTCTCGAGAAAAATAGCATACGGTGGGTAAACAAATTACTATTGGCAATTGATAGAACTTCAAATAATTATGACGATATCCAGGCAATGATCATTATATAGGCATCACGTCCAAGATTAGTAGACCGACTCCTGCCTGCATCTACTACTATTACTCCACACATCGACCGCTATCCAGCATGCATCTATTGTATTAAGTTCATGGAGAAACGGAGTAATGCAATAAGAACGATGACATGATGTAGACAAGATCTATTTATGTAGAAATAGACCCCATCTAGTTATCCTTAATAGCAACAATACATACGTGTCGGTTCCCCTTCTATCACTGGGATCAAGCACCGTAAGATCGAACCCATCACAAAGCACCTCTTCCCATGGCAAGAAAAATCGATCTAGTTGACCTAACTAAACCAAAGATTCGAAGAAGAAATACGAGGCTATAAGTAATCATGCATATAAGAGATCAAAAGACTCAAATAACTTTCATGGATAAAAACATAGATCTGATCATAAACTCAAAGTTCATCGGATCTCAACAAACACACCGCAAAAAGAGTTACATCAAATAGATCACCAAGAGACCATTGTATCGAGAATCAAAACAGAGAGAGAAAGCCATCTAGCTACTAACTACGGACCCGTAGGTCTACAATGAACTACTCACGCATCATCGGAGAGGCACCAATGAGGATGATGAACCCCTCCATGATGGTGTCTAGATTGGATCTGTGGTTTCTGGAACTTGCGGCGGCTGGAATTGATTTTCGTCGACTCCCCTAGGGTTTATGGAATATTGGGGTATTTATAGAGCAAAGAGGTGGTGCGGGAGGTGGCCGAGGTGGGCACAACCCACCTGGGCGCGCCTGGGCCCCCAGGCGTGCCCTGGTGGGTTGTGCTCCCCTCGGAGCCCCCCTCAGGTACTTTCTTGGCCCAACTTGTGTCTTCTAGTCCAGAAAAAATCACCAAAAAGTTTTGCTGTGTTTGGACTCCGTTTGGTATTGATTTCCTGTGAAGTAAAAAACAAGCAAAAAACAACAACTGGCACTGGGCACTATGTCAATAGGTTAGTCCCAAAAAATGATATAAAGTTGCTATAAAATGATTGTAAAACATCCAAGAATGATAATATAACAGCATGGAACAATCAAAAATTATAGATACATTGGAGACGTATCAGTCCCCTCCCACCTCTTCGACGCGTACTATATACTCCCACCATAACTCAAACAAAAAAGATTCTACCTTGCTGGTCAAATTAACCTCTCTGCCGGCTGTTGGTCAAAGTGATGGACGACGACCTCGCGGGCCCACAGAAAGCGTCACACGCGAGTGAGTGTCGTGTAGGACAACCAGCGACTGCATGTGGCCAAAACATGTATGTATGAAAGGGTTGTGTAATGTTTTAAATAACGAATTCACGACTCTGATGTGGCACCTGCCTCACAAAATGGCCAACCCACATGGTGGCTCACGACTCGTAGTGTACTACCAGCCCACCCCCCAGACGCGCGCGCGCACACACACACACACACACACCGCGCATCCACCGCAACTACGATGCATGTTAAATTTTCCCACGGTGAACATATGTTACCAAAGGAGGGACGTTTTAATTTTGAAAAAAAACCTAGAGATCATTAAGACGTTTTAGTACATTGATTGATTTTCTAGGGGTATAATGTGCAAAAATCAAATTTGAGCTACATGCACACGTTACAGTGCACCTAAATGGATTGGAAAAACACATGTGTCTCACTGGGTGCATGTTTACTCCCCGTGCAAGAAATTTCAAACATTGAGAATCTTGATTTTTAAATTCTAGTACATCCAAAACTTATTTGAAATTCATGAAACTTATCGTGTTGTCATATGGACACCAATACACAG
This sequence comes from Thinopyrum elongatum, assembly GCA_011799875.1. Taxonomy (NCBI): domain Eukaryota; kingdom Viridiplantae; phylum Streptophyta; class Magnoliopsida; order Poales; family Poaceae; genus Thinopyrum; species Thinopyrum elongatum. The sequence goes on from CM022297.1 coordinate 264,649,701, forward strand.
TGGCATTGTACATTTTTTGTCAAATTTGAGACCAGTTTTGATGTAATCTTTATCTTCTTACAAATGGGAGATTATTAATAATTGGGAACCAATATCGCAAACGGATTATTTATTCGAACCGTGGGCGTTAGACCAACAATGGATACGTGCCATGCTTCGGTTACGCAATAAAGCGGCAGCATTAATCATCAAAATAGAAAAACAATATACGTGCCACCACGCGACTCGTGTGTCGTGCGAGCAGGCGTGAGTTGATGGGATGCATGCGAGCAGTCCGCCGCGCAGGCAGACCGGGAGGCGTGCATGCAGGTGTGTGAATTGATGGGAGGCATGCTCGCTGCACAGTGTCATCGGGAGGCGTGCGAGTAGCTGTGTGAAATGACGGTAGGCATGCCAGCAGTTCGGTGCGCAGGCTCACCGGGAGGCAAGCCAGTGGTTTGACCGCTGCCCGCCTCTCTCCCACTACACCATATTAATGGCGCGCCCGAGCGGCCGCACCCCCATTCTCGCCACACACACAATCCTCTCTCTCCACTTGCATCCTCGACGCCGCTCTCAGTCCTCAAAGCCGTTAGTGTATGAGGATGCCGCCGAAGCACCCCATCGGAGGGAGTGGTGATGTCGGGGCTGCTGAAGCACCGGAGCATGGTGTGGAGATGGAGACAGAGGTTTTCGTCGCCACCGGCGAAGTATCGCTGCACCCTGATGTCGTCGACGGCGTCGTGCTTCCACAGCCGGAGCCAAAGGTCCACACCGACTCCGGTGACGACTCAGGCGACGACTCCGGCGACGACTTCAACGACGATGGAGAACCGGTTAGTCATCTATACCCATTTATGTGTCAAATACATCCTAGGGTTTCTTTGGTTACTCCTGCGTCCTGCCTCCCCCCTTTTTGGAATAGAAATCCTATGGTTATGTTCTCCCAATCCATGAAATCTGAGTAAGTTTCATTAGATCCGTGTAGTGTATTGATTGTTTGAATGGTACAAGTGATAAGTGATTAGTTGTTTCATCTGTGCAAATGATTTCTGCTAATAATCCAACTAGGGTTAGTGTTCGTGCTAATAATTCCTAGCTAGGTCTTGACAATTGATTTTGAATAACCTACATATATGTTTGTGCCATTATTTTCTTCAGGATTGGTCTGTACATAGACGATTGTGCTTAAAAATCAAACCATAATCTCTGGATATGTCTAAAAAAATAGCCATAAATTCCTAATCCTACTTTACGGCATGTAAACATTGATTTGATGCCAAATTTTGGCAACTGCCAAATGTTCGCTAGAGATTAGTTTGTAAACATTAATTTGATGCCACATTTTTTTTACTATATGTATAGGTGATGTCTGACAATGTCGACAGCGAGGATGAAGATGGCCAGAGGAGGTACAAGAGACAAATCCTCAGGGAACTTTATGCGGGAATGCATAACAGGCATATTAGGACCTGGGACGGCGGCTTTTGATGCCCATTTTACAACCAAAAGCTTCATCATGCGTACCAAAGTGTTCTGGCGCATGCAAGAGAACGAGTTGTGGGCTCCTTCAAGCAGAAGTATTCTCACAGGGTGGCGCACGCCGCGTACGCCGCATACCTGGAGAAGCTTCAGGATTGTGCCGGCAGATGAGATGAGATGTGGGATCGAACTATGTTTGGCTATGTAGTGTCTTAATTATAAATGCGCTTGAGTATGCTTAATGACGGTTGAACTATGTACTTATGGTTGAACTATGCTTGTGTACGCTTATTATCTATGTCTGAGTATGTTTAATCTATGTTTACTTATGTCTAAATGTGGGATATGGATGCAATTAGTTCGGTTGATGGAATCTACCTCCGTCCTGGTTTATTGGTCCCCTTTGTAATTTGTGTTAAATTTTGACCAAAGATTTAACTGACAAAATGTTAGTGCAGGCCAGCAAAAATTATATCGTTGGATGCGTATTTGAACATAGTGTTCAATGATATAATTTTTGGTGACATGTATAAACATTTGTTAGTTAAATCTTTGGTCAAAATTTGGCACAAATTACAAAGGGGACCAATAAACCAGGACGGAGGTAGTATGTCAATCACACACGGTTCCCAAAATTGGAACCGTGTGCAATGACTTTCATTTTTCCTGTTAGGTCAATCACACACGGTTGGCTCTAGCAAACAGTTGCCTCCGAAACTCTTTGTGGGAAAGAAAACCCTCACCACCCAATTCAAAAAAGAAAAAAGAAAACCCTCACCATCCCCATGTCACAAAAACCCTCACCCCGCCCGCCACCCCCTCCGGTCCCCATTCACACCTACACAAGCTCCTCCGCGACTCTGCATGGCACCGCCTATCGCCGTGGCAACCCCTTAGCTTGACGCCTGTCGCTGTCGCCAGGCTGCCGGCAAACCCCACCGCATTTCGCCACTTCCGCTTGCTGCCACCTATCGCCATCGACTTTCTCGACGCTGCTCGCGGTCGACCCAGCTCCGCCCGATTGGAGAATCCGCCGTATTGAGGTTTTTTTTACTCATGGACAACAAGGTAACTAATTTAATGAGATATTATCTCATCTCTTATCCCAGTTCATCGGCCTCCTTTAATCACCCGGCCGAAATCGCCGTGAATTCATTTTTATTCGAGCTGATTTGAGGATTTTCTTTCATTCATAGAGTGTACAGTGCACGCACACATCAGGACTTTGCGGCCACGACCAGACATCCATGGACTTCCATCTCACCGTACCAGATGACTTGAGGATGCGCACGGTATGTTCAATCTCACCCTAAATCGGTTGGCATGGCCTACTTTCCTGAACATATACTATATATTGCTGCATTTGGATAAAAGGTGCCACATGCAGCATATACGTCAAAGGGGAATTTTTTCCTCTTCTTTCTATATTAGGCAAATTAATGATGTATTGTTCTTTCGATTACTCTCATATTTCCATGACATCATGGTTACCCTATCTGTTTAATTATAGATTTTTGTCCTTTGATTTCAACTGGTGTACAGTTCTTCCAATTTGGCCCATATTTTCATGTTAGCATATTCTTTAACAATCCTACCATTTTCTGTAGCGCGTCCCTTGCTATGCAACAGAATCTGTAGTACACAATCTTGCCCTTTACATAAATCCAGACTGCAGGGATGTCATACTGAACACAAACCATGGATTTACAATCGTTGCTTCTGTAAGACTGGATGAATGTGGTCACTCCTATTTTGCCACGGGCCTTTGGACAGGAATTTCTAAGTTTTATGTACTGAAGGCTGGCACTAAAATTGCACTGCACATAAAAGAGCCTGGTCATGAGATATATGCTAACCTCCCCGACAATATCATCCGTCCAGACTTTGTTCAAAGTAAGTGTTCTTTTCAAGTATCTATATGTTGACTTACCCAGCAATATCAAACGAATTGTGTAGTATTTAAGCAACCAATTGTTATTCCATTTTCTTACTCTATTCCTACCTACTAACTTCTAGTTACCAATACACTTTTCTATTGCCTTCTTTTAACTAAATATTCCCTGTACTCCCACTTCTATCAGAAAGCGCCGCTGATGAGGAGACTCCGGAGGTGGAGAACGGGGCTGCCAACAAGCGGAGGCGGGTCGAGCAAGAACCACAAGTGACTCCAGCAGGCCTAGACTTCATCAGCAGCCTCCCCGATGATATGTTGATAGTCATCATCTCCCTCCTCCCAATCAAATATGGGGTGCGGACAACCGTCCTTTCCCGGCGGTGGCGCCCCCTATGGTACTCCACCCCTCTCGACCTCATCAATACCCACGAGCTCTGCCATGGCTATCGCAAAAGCCTGGATGCGTTCTCCTAGATCCTCGGCAGTCACCCTGGCCCAACCAGAGGCCTTAGCATGGGCAAGTTCCGTTCCAACGGCAAGGACCGAGCCAAGCTTGACGACTGGTTCTGATCCCCCGCCCTAGATCAGCTCGAGGAGCTCACTTTTGATGATGGGCATATGCGCTTGTTGCCAACGTCTGTGCTCCGCCTCGCGCTCACGCTGCGCGTCGCCAAGTTCAGGAACTGCCATCCCCCTTAATGACACGCCCGCTCTTATTCTACCACGACTGAAGCACCTCGAGCTCGTCGTTGTATGCCTCCCAATCAGTGACATGGAGCGCCTGCTTTGTGGTTGTACTGCACTTGAGTACCTTTGTCTTCGGACGATCCATGGGTTGAGTAGCTTCCACATCACCTCCATGACTCTACGGGCTATTTATGTGTGTTGCTGGTGCTGCAAGAAGACATCACAAGATGTGTACCATGGTATGGTCATTGAGGACACACCTTCACTTGAGAGATTACTTGTAGTTGATCAAGAAGGTCCAACAAGAATCAATGTCATTTCTGCACCGAAATTGACAGTGGTGGGCTACTTGTCTGACAAATACTCCGAACTTGTTATTGGATCCACACCCGTACAGGTACAACAGCCGCCTTCTACCTCTCCTTCTAGAAATTAACATTATTTCTAATTTTGAAGATGTATCTTCGTCTGTCATCCAGAAAATGATTTCGACAAGCTTGACCCCGAAACTACGCACAGTGAAGGTCTTGGCACTAGAATCTATTGGCCCCAACCTGGACCAAGTTGTCAGTTTCCTGAGATGCTTTCTGTGCCTGGAGAAGCTATATATCGAGGTGATGTTCCTTTCCTGTTAAATGTTAACCATAGGGGAGTTCAATTTGTGACACCTTTTTCCAAGTTTACAATGACAATGTACTATGATTTCTGAAGGATTTTTGGAGGATTTCAGTACATACATGTCCCCCCCCCCCATATTGGTTGCTTGATCCATATGGTTACAATCCATAAGCATTTCTCCTTTGGATTCATCTGTACTAGTTTTCTTAGGGAACTTTTCATCCACTCCAACCTCTTCTGAAGAAGGCTACATTTTTCTAGATTGTAATCAAATGCCCATGTGATGAGGACATCAATACCATTGTTACACCCACAGCCCCTGCTGCTATACATACTGGACCAATTACTAGAGCTCGCGCACGCCAATTAAATTATCAAGTACTTTCATTTCTTGGTAATGATTCTAATGTTCATGAGAATATGATGCTGCCTAAATTGGATACATTTGTTTTGCTTACAAATGAAGGGCCTAGCTTGGACAAGAAAGAGGAACCTTGGAGCAAGTTCAAGCATGGAGATGATGGCATGCGCAAGGGGAACAAGAACGGAGTTACAAGTGATGATTTCAGGACTTTGAAGCCACCATAATGAGTGCAGGAAGCCTTGGACGAAATATACAAGATGCCACTTCATAAATTTCGTCCAGAGGCTATTATAGGTGCTGCGCCACCTTATTATTGGGCCAGGCCCATGTAATTTTGAAATACTTGAGTATAGGCTGTTTTTAGAGTCCGTATGTGTGGGGAAACAAGAGATAGGGTTGGTTTCGGACCCCTCCTTCAAGGGCCACGAAATCCCCCCCTCTTCCTCCATATACAGCCCTTAGGGCACCGTTTAGACTTTGGGGTTTTGTTTAGATTAAAAGTTCACCATAGCTGCAACTTCGCGTACTTCGTTTGTGTTCAACGACCAGACCAAGACGTCACAGAACCCCACCTTCATTAATAAAGCTTTCCTCTTATATTCGCAATATCCAGATTGCAATCTCAAGTTTGTTTCTTGTTCTTCGTTTGCTCGCAGGAAACAGACCCTCGTGGTCAGGTTGATCATGCTCCAGCGTGGTCAATAACCCCTTGGAAGTTGGTTTAGCGATTGCTAAGGCGCGACGTCTCGCACGTTCGTAGTCGGATCGTCAAGGTCGACTCCCAAAGAAAACGATAGCCACCATCTCATCGAAACATCGGGACACCTTCGCCTCTATCAAGTGGTATCAGATTTTTAGGTTGCTCGGTGAGATTTTACAGTTTTTCGTAATTTAGATCGAGTCTGTTCTTCATACCTACAGTCCACGAAAAAGCCAAAAAAAATTAGGGTTAGTTCATCATATCCGAACCAATCTGAGCCTTTGCATAATCTTTTTAGGGTTTTTGCTTTGTTGAATTTGCGGTTGCATCATCGTGTCTAGTTGCTGGTCTTAGCGTCTAGTCCTTTAGAGTTTCGAGTTCTGGTCATAAGTTGTCACGCCGCCGCCGTACCATCATCATCGCCCCTGCCATCTACCACCACCGCTTATCCGCCACCGCTCTGAATCCATATACCATCACCGATCTGTATCCATATACCACCACCGATCCGTATCCATATACCACCACCGCTACCATATACCACCACCATATATCCACCACCAATCCGAGTTCTTTTCATATTAGGTTTGTTTTCGAGATCCATCTAGTTTCCGATTCGTGTTTCCTTGCCTGAGTAGGTTTCGAAAAAAAAAGTCTGGAGACCCCCGGGCAGTTTTTAGGCCAAAATTTTGGCAGTCAAAAATATTTTTCCCTATCCTATTTTTAGGTCCCAGGGAGCGTTTTGAGACACTTGCCATCATAGTGATTTTTTGTCGCACTTTTTCATCGTCGCTGCCCTGATTTCCGAAAAAAAAATTGTCAAAAAAAATTTTGTGCCAATCCTGTTAGTTTGACTTGGGAAGAGTTTTGAGACACTCGCCATTATAGTGATTTTTTGCAAAAAAAAAGGAGCGAAAAAAAAAACAACGCAAAAAAAAACGAATTTTTTTTTAGAGTGTGCTCTTCCCTTGTTTACGTGCTGCGCCGTGATTTTGTTAGTGTTCTAGGCTCGCGTCTCTAGTACGGTCTAGCCTAGGACCAGCACAGTACCGTCGTTGAGCGTTTATTCAACTTTGCATCTCTAAATTGATTATTGCTGACATTTTTGCTACCATATCATAAGCCTTCCCAGCACCACATACATCTACGTCGTGCGTTTGACACCACCTGGCAATCGCTCTGTCCAATCTTTAAGAGTTTTGACTACAACGGTTGCCAATCACCACCTGCTGCTGGGTAAGAACTGGTAAGCATTTGAGATTTGCTTGACGGTTTTGTGATACACCACCACCACCACTTCCCAGTAGTCTGTAGGATCATATTCTTGTGTGTTTCTATTGCTGCTAACCATGGCAGGATCACAAGCCGATGAGACTGATTGGGAGAACATGACGAACAAACAGCTACATGATAAATTTCAGCAAATGATGAGTGGACAGGTGCAAGATGTGCTAAACAGATTTGAAGAGGCCATGGAGAAGATAGATGGAATTGAGAAGACGTTCGAAACAAAGCTCGATAACAAGTTTAATGAATTGCTCGCGCGTCTTCCACAACCACCGCCGGCTGCACCTGTCGCACCTCTACAACAACAACAACGTCGCCTTCCAAATCAAGTGGGACGAGCACAGCGCGTTCCCCTTGAGCCTGGTCAAACTTCTGGTGCCGCTGCACCTACTGTTGATGCTTCTATGGCTCCTGTTGCCGCTGAGGAGGACGATTATGTGGGCGATTACGAGGATGAGGTTGATCAAAATCAGAACTACGTACCAGCACCAGGTCGTCCACATGCCAATAATCGCAATGGTAGGGCTGCATTACCAGCTCAGGTACGAGATCATGACCATCTTCCTAAACTGAAATTGAATATTCCACCATTTGAGGGTAGATATGTTCCTGATATATATCTTACTTGGGAGTTAGAAACTGAACAACGTTTTACATGTTTACAATATCCCGAGGAGAGACGTGTTGCTGCTGCTGTTTGTGCTTTTACTAGTTTTGCATGTGTATGGTGGTCTGAACATTGTAGATTATATCCTATTCCAGCTACGTGGGCTGCTTTGAAAACTGCTATGCGTACTCGTTGGGTTCCACCATATTATCAACGTGAATTACTTCAAAAATTGCAGCGCTTAAGACAAGGAAAAAATTCTGTAGAAGAATATTGTCAGGAATTACAAACTGGCATGATTAGATGTGGTATTGTTGAGGAGAATGAAGCTATGCTTGCACGTTTCATGGGTGGATTAAATAGAGAGATTCAGACCATTCTAGAGTATAAGGAGTATAATAATATCACTCGTTTATTCCATCTTGCTTGTAAAGCTGAACGTGAAGTGCAGGATCGACAGGCATTGGCGCGAACTAATTTTTCTGCAGGTCGATCTTCATCATGGACACCGCGTGCCTCCTCTACTCCCACACGTCCTACTGCGGCACCACTGACTTCAGCCGCCAATTCCAATCGAGATACAAGAAAACAGGCACCACCACCACCATCTGCCAAGAGTACACCTTCTGGGCCTGCCCAGAGCTCTTCTTCATCTATGGCATCAACAGGGCACACACATGATATTATTTGTCGTCGTTGTAAGGGAAGAGGTCATTATGCGAGAGAATGCCAATCTCCGTGTTATGATTGCTACTGAGGATGGTGGGTATGAGTCCGCTAGTGACTATGATGAGGAGACTTTGGCTCTTATTACAAGTGAAGAACACGGTGGAGATGATTCTGATCATGAGACGCAATACATGGCTCCTGAAGACGCTGACAGGTATGAATGTTTAGTTGCTCAACGTGTTTTGAGTGTGCAGGTCACACAAGCTGAGCAAAATCAGAGGCATAATTTGTTCCATACAAAGGGAGTTGTGAAGGAACGTTCTGTTCGCGTCATCATAGATGGAGGGAGCTGCAACAACTTGGCTAGCATGGAGATGGTGGAGAAGCTATCTCTCACCACAAGACCACATCCACATCCTTACTATATCCAATGGTTCAACAACAGCGGCAAGGTTAAGGTAACACGTACTGTTCGTGTGCATTTTAGTATCTCTACATATGCTGATTATGTTGATTGTGATGTGGTACCCATGCAAGCATGTTCATTATTACTTGGTAGACCATGGCAATTTGATAAAAATTCTGTACACCATGGTAGAAACAATTAGTATACTCTTGTTCATAAGGATAAACATATTACTTTGCTTCCTATGACTCCTGATTCTATTTTGAAAGATGATATTAATAGAGCTAGTAAAGCAAAACAGGAGAAAAATAAGAGTGAAAATCAGACTGTGGCAAAAGAATTTGAGTAACAAATGAAGCCTAATAATAAACCATCTAGTTTTGCTTCTAAAATTAAATTGAAAAGTGCATGTTTACTTGCCACCAAATCTGATATTGATGAGCTAGATTTCAGCAAATCTGTTTGCTATGCTTTTGTGTGCAAAGAGGCGTTATTTTCATTCGAGGACGTGCCTTCCTCTTTGCCTCCTACGGTCACTAACATTTTGCAGGAGTTCGCTGACGTCTTTCCACAAGACGTGCCACCGGGATTACCACCTATTCGCGGGATTGAGCATCAAATTGACTTAATTCCTGGTGCTTCATTGCCAAACCGTGCGCCATACCATACCAATCCAGAGGAGACGAAGGAGATTATGCGTCAAGTACAGGAGCTGCTCGACAAAGGTTATATACGCGAATCTCTTAGTCCTTGTGCTGTTCCTATTATACTAGTGCCAAAAAAGGATGGTACGTCACATATGTGTGTTGATTGTAGAGGCATTAATAATATTACTATTCGTTATCGTCATCCTATTCCTAGGCTAGATGATATGCTTGATGAATTGAGTGGCTCTACAATATTCTCCAAAGTTGATTTGCGTAGTGGATACCATCAAATTCGTATGAAATTGGGAGATGAATGGAAAACAGCATTTAAAACTAAGTTCGGTTTATATGAGTGGTTAGTCATGCCTTTTGGGTTAACTAATGCACCTAGTACTTTCATGAGATTAATGAACGAAGTTTTATGTGCTTTCATTGGACGATTTGTGGTAGTTTACTTTGATGATATATTGATTTATAGCAGATCTTTGGAGGAACATTTGGAACATTTACCTGTTGTTTTTATTTCTCTACGTGATGCATGTTTGTTTGGTAACCTTGGGAAGTGCACCTTTTGCACCGACCGAGTATCTTTTCTTGGCTATGTTGTTACTCCACAGGGAATTGAAGTTGATAAAGCCAAGATTGAAGCTATTGAGAGTTGGCCGCAGCCCAAAACGGTCACACAAGTGAGGAGTTTCCTTGGCCTCGCTGGTTTCTATAGGCGTTTTGTGAGAGATTTCAGTACCACTGCTGCACCTCTCAACGAGCTTACAAAGAAGGATGTGCCTTTTGTTTGGGGTACCGCACAGGAAGAAGCCTTCACGGTGTTGAAAGATAAGTTAACACATGCTCCTTTACTCCAACTTCCTGATTTTAATAAGACTTTTGAGCTTGAATGTGATGCTAGTGGAATTGGATTAGGAGGTGTGTTATTACAAGATGGCAAACCTGTTGCATACTTTTCTGAAAAATTGAGTGGGCCTAGTCTGAATTACTCTACTTATGATAAGGAATTATATGCTCTTGTTCGGACTTTGGAAACATGGCAACATTATTTATGGCCCAAAGAATTTGTTATACATTCTGATCATGAATCTTTGAAACACATTAAAAGTCAAGCAAAACTGAACCGTAGACATGCTAAATGGGTTGAATTCATTGAGACTTTCCCTTATGTCATTAAACACAAGAAGGGTAAAGAAAATGTTATTGCTGATGCATTGTCTCGTCGTTATACTATGCTTTCACAACTTGACTTTAAAATATTTGGTTTGGAGACCATCAAAGATCAATATGTGCATGATCCTGAATTTAAAGATGTATTGCAGAATTGTAAAGAAGGGAGAACATGGAATAAGTTCGTCGTTAACAATGGATTTGTGTTTCGTGCTAACAAGCTATGCATTCCAGCTAGCTCCGTTCTTCTTTTGTTGTTGTAGGAGGCGCATGGAGGAGGATTAATGGGACACTTTGGCGTAAAGAAGACGGAGGATGTACTTGCTACACATTTCTTTTGGCCAAAGATGAGACGGGATGTTGAGCGCTTTGTTGCTCGCTGCACTACCTGTCAAAAAGCTAAGTCACGACTCAATCCTCATGGTTTATATATGCCTTTGCCTATACCTAGTGTTCCATGGGAGGATATATCTATGGACTTTGTTTTGGGTTTACCTCGAACAAAGAAGGGGAGGGATAGCATATTTGTTGTCGTGGATAGGTTCTCGAAAATGGCACACTTTATACCATGTCATAAAAGCGATGATGCTGCTAATGTTGCTGATTTGTTCTTTCGTGAAATTATTCGCTTGCATGGTGTGCCAAATACTATTGTTTCAGATCGTGATACCAAATTTCTTAGCCACTTTTGGAGATTTTTATGGGCTAAGTTGGGGACTAAACTGCTTTTTAGTACTACTTGTCACCCCCAAACTGATGGACAAACTGAAGTAGTCAATAGAACTTTGTCTACTATGCTTAGGGCTGTTTTGAAGAATAACAAGAAAATGTGGGAAGAATGCTTGCCTCATATTGAATTTGCTTATAATCGTTCGTTGCATTCTACTACTAAGATGTGCCCTTTTGAAATTGTATATGGTTTCCTACCTCGTGCACCTATTGATTTGTTGCCTCTTCCATCTTCGGAGAAGGTTAATTTTGATGCTAAACAACGTGCTGAATTGATCGTAAAAATGCATGAGTTAACTAAGGAGAACATTGAGCGTATGAATGCTAAATATAAACTTGCTGGAGATAAGGGTAGAAAACATGTTGTGTTTGCACCTGGAGATCTTGTTTGGTTACATTTGCGTAAGGACAGATTTCCTGATTTGCGCAAATCAAAGCTAATGCCACGTGCTGATGGTCCTTTTAAGGTGTTAGAGAAAATAAATGATAATGCATATAAACTTGAGCTGCCTGCAGATTTTGGGGTTAGTCCCACTTTTAACATTGCAGATTTGAAGCCTTATTTGGGTGAGGAAGATGAGCTTCCGTCGAGGACGACTTCATTTCAAGAAGGGGAGGATGATGAGGACATCAATACCATTGTTACACCCACAGCCCCTGCTGCTATACATACTGGACCAATTACTAGAGCTCGTGCATGCCAATTAAATTATCAGGTACTTTCGTTTCTTGGTAATGATTCTAATGTTCATGAGAATATGATGCTGCCTAAATTGGATACATTTGTTTTGCTTACAAATGAAGGGCCTAGCTTGGACAAGAAAGAGGAACCTTGGAGCAAGTTCAAGCATGGAGATGATGGCATGCGCAAGGGGAACAAGAACGGAGTTACAAGTGATGATTTCAGGACTTTGAAGCCACCATAATGAGTGCAGGAAGGCTTGGACGAAATAATTGCTGCACCTCTCAATGAGCTTACAAAGAAGGATGTGCCTTATGTTTGGGGTACCTCACAGGAAGAAGCCTTCACGATATTGAAAGATAGGTTGACACATGCTCCTTTACTCCAACTTCCTAATTTTAATAAGACTTTTGAGCTTGAATGTGATGCTAGTGGAATTGGATTAGGAGGTGTTTTATTACAAGATGGCAAACCTGTTGCATACTTTTCTGAAAAATTGAGTGGGCCTAGTCTGAACTATTCTACTTATGATAAAGAATTATATGCTCTTGTTCGGACCTTAGAAACATGGCAACATTATTTATGGCCCAAAGAATTTGTTATACATTCTGATCATGAATCTTTGAAACACATTAAAGTCAAGCAAAACTGAACCGTAGACATGCTAAATGGGTTGAATTTATTGAGACTTTCCCTTATGTCATTAAACACAAGAAGGGTAAAGAAAATGTTATTGCTGATGCATTGTCTCGTCGTTATACTATGCTTTCACAACTTGATTTTAAAATATTTGGTTTGGAGACCATCAAAGATCAATATGTGCATGATGCTGAATTTAAAGATGTATTGCAGAATTGTAAGGAAGGGAGAACATGGAACAAGTTCGTCGTTAACGATGGATTTGTGTTTCGTGCTAACAAGCTATGCATTCCAGCTAGCTCCGTTCGTCTTTTGTTGTTGCAGGAGGCGCATGGAGGAGGATTAATGGGACACTTTGGCGTGAAGAAGACGGAGGATATACTTGCTACACATTTCTTTTGGCCAAAGATGAGACGGGATGTTGATCGTTTTGTTGCTCGCTGCACTACATGTCAAAAAGCTAAGTCACGACTCAATCCTCATGGTTTATATATGCCTTTGCCTGTACCTAGTGTTCCTTGGGAGGATATATCTATGGACTTTGTTTTAGGTTTACCTCGAACAAAGAAGGGGAGGGATAGCATATTTGTTGTCGTGGATAGGTTCTCGAAAATGGCACACTTTATACCATGTCATAAAAGCGATGATGCTGCTAATGTTGCTGATTTGTTCTTTCGTGAAATTATTCGCTTGCATGGTGTGCCAAATACTATTGTTTCAGATCGTGATACCAAATTTCTTAGCCACTTTTGGAGATGTTTATGGGCTAAGTTGGGGACTAAACTGCTTTTTAGTACTACTTGTCACCCCCAAACTGATGGACAAACTGAAGTAGTGAATAGAACTTTGTCTACTATGCTTAGGGCTGTTTTGAAGAATAACAAGAAAATGTGGGAAGAATGCTTGCCTCATATTGAATTTGCTTATAATCGTTCGTTGCATTCTACTACTAAGATGTGCCCTTTTGAAATTGTATATGGTTTCCTACCTCGTGCACCTATTGATTTGTTGCCTCTTCCATCTTCGGAGAAGGTTAATTTTGATGCTAAACAACATGCTGAATTGATCTTAAAAATGCATGAGTTAACTAAGGAGAACATTGAGCGTATGAATGCTAAATATAAACTTGCTGGAGATAAGGGTAGAAAACATGTTGTGTTTGCACCTGGAGATCTTGTTTGGTTACATTTGCGTAAGGATAGATTTCCTGATTTGCGCAAATCAAAGCTAATGCCACGTGCTGATGGTCCTTTTAAGGTGTTAGAGAAAATAAATGATAATGCATATAAACTTGAGCTGCCTGCAAATTTTGGGGTTAGTCCCACTTTTAACATTGCAGATTTGAAGCCTTATTTGGGTGAGGAAGATGAGCTTCCGTCGAGGACGACTTCATTTTAAGAAGGGGAGGATGATGAGGACATCAATACCATTGTTACACCCACAGCCCCTGCTGCTATACATACTGGACCAATTACTAGAGCTCGCGCACGCCAATTAAATTATCATGTACTTTCGTTTCTTGGTAATGATTCTAATGTTCATGAGAATATGATGCTGCCTAAATTGGATACATTTGTTTTGCTTACAAATGAAGGGCCTAGCTTGGACAAGAAAGAGGAACCTTGGAGCAAGTTCAAGCATGGAGATGATGGCATGCGCAAGGGGAACAAGAACGGAGTTACAAGTGATGATTTCAGGACTTTGAAGCCACCATAATGAGTGCAGGAAGCCTTGGATGAAATATACAAGATGCCACTTCATAAATTTCGTCCAGAGGCTATTATAGGTGCTGCGCCACCTTATTATTGGGCCAGGCCCATGTAATTTTGAAATACTTGAGTATAGGCTGTTTTTAGAGTCCGTATGTGTGGGGAAACAAGAGATAGGGTTGGTTTCGGACCCCTCCTTCAAGGGCCACGAAATCCCCCCCTCTTCCTCCATATACAGCCCTTAGGGCACCGTTTAGACTTTGGGGTTTTGTTTAGATTAAAAGTTCGCCATAGCTGCAACTTCGCGTACTTCGTTTGTGTTCAATGACCAGACCAAGATGTCACAGAACCGCACCTTCATTAATAAAGCTTTCCTCTTATATTCGCAATATCCAGATTGCAATCTCAAGTTTATTGCTTGTTCTTCGTTTGCTCGCAGGAAACAGACCCTCGTGGTCAGGTTGATCGTGCTCCAGCGTGGTCAATAACCCCTTGGAAGTTGGTTTAGCGATTGCTAAGGCACAACGTCTCGCACGTTCGTAGTCGGATCGTCAAGGTCGACTCCCAAAGAAAACGATAGCCACCATCTCATCGAAACATCGGGACACCTTCGCCTCTATCACCATGTTAATCATGTCGGATCGAAGATGGCACGTTAGTGCATTTTACAAATCCTGCAAACCAAATAGGCCTGCAGTAGTGTTCAAAGCTGCATGTAGGCACTAACACGTTTTCTTCTTTTGCAGATAAGATTAGGCCCGATGGTGGATAATGTGATATAATATAACAATCACATCGAATGCCTAGATCTGCATCTCTCATAAATTACTTTGAACTCCTACCGAGGGACCTTACCGGAGATTATATTCGCCAGGTTCTTTGTTGTCAGAGCAAGGGTGCTGAAGGTAATGAGGTTTGCCCTACATTTATTTCACAAAAATGAATGGTTTGTTGATCAGCGCCGGCGGCTGTGGCAGAATGGAATAGGCTCCGAAAATGCTGATTTTCATTTTGGAACTTCAGATGAGAGAGTAATCGGAAGTCATCGTGTCAACCCCATACATGACTTCTCAGTGGCTGACCCCTTTGCAAAAATTATGAGGTTTCGAAACCAGCCTTACAAGTGGTAATGTTAGTTTGAACCTCCCTTATATCCATGTTCAGCGGATCTGCGCGGGCGTTTGCAGCTGATGAGCTGAATTTCAGTTCTAATATCAGTTTGAACCATGTAATCTCCAAATTTGAGCCATATAACTCTGGAATTTGAACCTTGTAATATTTCGAGCTTTTGTGGTACAATCATTGAAATGGCATCGTATGAGACTCGTATATTGGTAGCACTATTTTGACCTTAATATGCAATGGACTTAGATTTTATTAACCATTCTCAAATGTGTTTACCTTGTCGATCTCATAGCACATGATCTGTATAGCTAACTCGACTGCGATCTTCGACATTATTGCACACATTTGGTTTCTTCAACCGTGTGCCCTGTAGAGCGTAGAATTAATTATCGCACTCGAGTGTCCATCATCACCCTTCTGTGTAACTTTGACCTCACCACCCACGGGTAAACTTATGACCGAAGTCATTCCACACACTTCGTTTTTACAAAGCTTTTTGCCAATAAACGCCCATGATTTGTCCCTCTTCTAGCCGACGCGTGGCCAAACTAGCCGGGCGGGAAGCTTGCGCGGTTCTGCGGGAACAGGCTCACCAACGATACATTTGGCGCCTCTTTGAGCCCATGCGTGGTCAAACAAAATGCGTGCAGTGTTTTCAAGCGTGCACTGGAATCCTCCGCTATGAACGCGGTGACAAGACGTGACGATTACAGGCCAGTTGGCCCCCATTTATTATAGCGGCCATTTAACCCTTGTGTCTCTTCAACCTTTTGATCGTGCCCCACTATTGCAAGAAGCACACCCACCACGACAAATTCTTAGAGGGTATCCTGCGCGGCTCCAATGGCACTCCGAGCGGCTGCCGACGACGAGCAGCAGTTCACCATGCATGCCGTGGTGGACACCCACAGAAGGTTCACAGAGCTCTCGGTGGTGTACACCAACAACCCGGTCTGGGTGGAGCACTCCATCCACATCATGGAGCTGTTGCTTGCTGAGGAGAAGTACAAGGTGGTCGGGTTCGACATCGAGTACACCCGCACTCGTGCCGGGTCTCGTCCCAAGGTCGTCGTCGCCCAGATGTGCATGTGCAATCATGTCCTCGTCTACCACTACTGCCTGGCCACAAGGCCTTGCGAGCATTTCGCCAGGTTTGTCAACAGCCCCCACTACATGGTCGCTACGGTGGACATCACCAACGATGTAAAGGTGCTCAAGAATTTGGGCATCGCCTGCCAGAATCTTGTCGACATCCAGGGCCAATACAAGATCTGGGGCAGCAACGAGCATGAGAAGGACTCACTGGTTCACCTCGCTGAGGCCATCATCGATCCCTACTACAGAGACATGAATGATTCCTGCAACAAGGATAAGAGTGCCTGGCACTTGGCCTGGATGGAGAAACTCGACAAAGCTCACGTCGTGTACGCGGCCAAGGGGCGTACACGAGCTACGAGATGTACAGGCGAATCATTGACATGAGGAAGTGCCTCCTTCCCCAAAACGGCCAGGGATCCAGCCGAAAGCAGAGCAATGGCAAGCATCATCGCAACAAGAAGTAGATGATTAGATCCTCGTTTCTCCTAGTTTAGTATGCATGTAATTGCTTACTTTGGTGTGTGGAAATGTTATGTGTGTAGTCACTTGTGTAATTGTATGCTTAATTTGGTTATGCAATGCTGTCTTTTTAAGTATATATGTTGATGCTCTGTAGACAGAGCGTAGATGTTGTGCGGACAGAGCAAATCACATCGCACACGGACTAAACAATGGAACCCGTCGGTGATGTTTTCATCAATCACTCACAATTGTATACCAGCAATCGTTTGCTCACAACACACACGGCTTGTTAACAGGAATCGTCTGTGTTGTTATCGGTCTTCCCACACATTTCCGATTGCAGACCTATTTGCCGCGTATCACACACATCTTGTTAAGTTGAACCATTTCTGTTCTCTTGGCTCAACGCAAACAGTTCATCCGAGTGAACTGTATGCTGTATATCGCACACACATTCATCGGGCTGACCGTTTCTTTTGTGTTGCCTAATCACAAACAATTCATCCAAGTGAATTATATGTATCCACCTTCATCTGGCTGCCCATTTCTGGAGTTCTGCCTCATCACAAACAGTTTATCGGGGTGAACTGTATGCCGTATATTGCACACACCTTGATCTGGCTACCCGTTTATGTTGTTCTGTCTCATTGCAAACAGTTCATATGTATCAACCATATGCCCCACATCGCACATGCATCTAAAATCTGAACCGTCTTTGATGTATCCACCATCGCAAATGTTTTGCATATTTTTTTACGGTTTTTTTTACATCATCGTTTGCGATTAATGCATCGCACACAGTTTCGTCGAAGGGTCTCTGATTGTAGTGTCGCATTAGCAGCATCCTGTAGTAGTGGGAGGAGGAGGTGGTGGCGGCGGAGCCAGTGAGTTTGACCAACATTGAAACAATGCTACGAAATGCTCGCGCATTTCGTGAACTTTCACCTGCAGAAGAAAAACGGTGGGCCCCCATGTTGGAACAATGCAACGTGGCAGTCACCCCAGGAAATAAGCTGTCAGTATTCTCAGCTATGGTAACCTTTCTTCAGGTGAAGACATTTGAGAGGATGACCAACAAATCATTCGATGCGATGTTGGCTGCTTTCCGCAAATCTTTCCCAGATGCGTCTGAGCTGCAACACACCTATAGTAAAATGAAGAATTTCCTTTGTGCAGTTGGAATTGGATATGATATGATCCATGTTTGTAACAATAATTGTGTTCTGTTCCGGAAGGATTATGCCAACTTAAGTGAATGCCCAAAATGCAAATCATCAAGATGGAAAGATGGCAATGCTGTGAAGAGGATTCCTCATAATGTTCTGAGACATTTTCCAATTATACCAAGATTGCAGAGGTTGTTTCATGATGCTGAAACAAGAAAGGATGCACTGTGGCATTCTAGGAACCAGGAGTACAGAGATCAGAATGTAATGAGCCATCCATCTCATGGTAGTGACTGGAAAAGCTTCAATCAGAAACACAAAAAGTTTGCTGCTGACCCGAGAAACATTGGCTTAGCTACAGATGGATTCAACCCATTTGGCCACCAGAGCGCCACATATAGCATGTGGCCAGTGCTTGTTATCCCTTACAACATGCCACCAAATGTATGCACCAAAGAATCAAACTACATGATGGCCTTGCTCATCCCAGGTCCAAAAAGTCCTGGAAAGGATTTTTCATTTATTCATGGAGCCTCTTGTGGAGGAACTTCAACAACTATGGAGGGGTGTTCTCACTTGAGACCTATATAGCAGCCCACCAACTGATTTCTTTCTGCGTGTTGTTATAATTTGGTGCATCCATGATTATCCTGCTTTGGGCACTATGTCAGGGCGGACGACACATGGTTACAATGCATGTGTTCGATGTGACAAGAATCCACTGTCATACGCAATACTTAGCAAGATCTGTTACATTGGACACCGCCGTGTCCTACAAAATACCGAAGACATGTGTTCAATGCAAAGCATGAAAACCGTGATGCGCCAAAGAGGCTCACGGGTGATGAGTTGCAAGTGGAATTAGAGAAGGTCAGGCATATTACACCAAGAAACCATCCTGATAATGGTAGCGGGAAAAGGAAGCGTGGCAGGGCAGAAGAGAGATTATTGTTTACCCGTAGGTCCACTTTGTGGGACTTGGAGCATTGGAAAGATTTGGATCTGCGGCATAATCTTGATGTGACGCACATCGAGAAAAATATATGTGATAGCATTATCGGCACACTTCTTAATATTGAAGGCAAGACGAAAGATACCTTAAAATCTAGGATTGATTTGACACACCTGGGTATCAGAAAGGATTTGCAGGTGGAAGATGATGGTGCATCACGGGATATGGCACCAGCTATGTACGTTTTGGATAGGGTAAAAAGAAAAGAATTATGCAACGTCCTGTCATGTGTGAGATTCCCACATGGATTTGCTTCCAACCCTGAAAGGAGAGTCAGTGCAGATGGAAACAAGGTACAAGGGTTGAAAACTCATGACTGCCACGTCCTACTTCAAAGGGTTTTACCTGTTATCCTTAGAGGATTGGGCCGCCCTGACTTATACAGAGAAGTTGCAGAGTTGGGACAATTCTTCAGGGAACTTGATAACCCACAAGTATAGGGGATCGCAACAGTTTTCGAGGGTAGAGTATTCAACCCAAATTTATTGATTCGACACAAGGGGAGCCAAAGAATATTCTCAAGTATTAGCAGCTGAGTTGTCAATTCAACCACACCTGAAAGACTTAATATCTGCAGCAAAGTATTTAGTAGCAAAGTAGTATGGAAGTAACGGTAACGGTGGCAAAAGTAACAGTAGCAATTGTAATAGTGGCAACGGAAAAGTAACTTAGCAAAGATCAATATGTGAAAAGCTCATAGGCAATGGATTAATGATGGATAATTATGTCGGACGGCGTTCATCATGCAACAGTTATAACATAGGGTGACACAGAACTAGCTCCAATTCATCAATATAATGTAGGCATGTATTCCGAATATAGTCATACGTGCTTATGGAAAAGAACTTGCATGACATCTTTTGTCCTACCCTCCCGTGGCAGCAGGGTCCTATTGGAAACTAAGGGATATTAAGGCCTCCTTTTAATAGAGTACTGGACCAAAGCATTAGCACTTAGTGAATACATGAACTCCTCAAACTACGGTCATCACCGGGAAGTGTCCCGACTATTGTCACTCCGGGGTTGCCGGATCATAACACATAGTAGGTGACTATAACTTGCAAGATAGGATCAAGAACACAAATATATTCATGAAAACATAATAGGTTCAGATCTGAAATCATGGCACTCGGGCCCTAGTGACAAGCATTAAGCATAGCAAAGTCATAGCAACATCAATCTTATAACATAGTGGATACTAGGGATCAAACCCTAACAAAACTAACTCGATTACATGGTAAATCTTGTGACGCCCCCGGCCCGATCGTGCACTAATCATACACGCAAATGCACACGATCAAGCCTAAGGACTCACGGGAAGATATCACAACACAACTCTAAAACATAAATAAAGTCATACAAGCTTTATATTACAAGCCAGGGGGCCTCGAGGGCTCGAATACATAAGCTTGCGAACAAGCGTCAGCGGAAGCATCAGATATCTGAGTACAGATATAAAACAGAAACAGAAAGGCCTTTAGAAAGGCGGGGCAAAATAAAACACTACGATCGAAAGGCGAAGGCCTCCTGCCTGGGACCCTCCGATCCTACTCCTGGTCGTCAATCAACTCGTAGTAGTATCCATCGTCTGGGTAGTAGTAGTAGCGATCGTCGGGGCATCTGTCTCAGGGGGCTCCGTCATCTTGTTACGACAAACTGATACGGGGAGAAAAGGAAAACAAAGCAACCGTGAGTACTCAGAAGTACTCAGCAAGCAAGGATCTATACTACATATGCAACATTTTCAAAGGGAGGCTGTATATGTGGACTGGGCTGCAGAAATGCCAGAATAGAGAGAAGGCCTAGTCCTATCGAAGACTAGCATCTTCAGAGGTCTTGCAGAAATAGAAGAGGGTAGAGCAGGTCAATATAATGTAGTAGTAACATTAAGTCTCATCCTCACCCAGAGATCCTTTCTCGACTCCCTGCGAGAAAGCAATCCCAGAGCCATACAGTCATCAACCTCGTCCTGAGATCCCTTCTCGACTCCCTGCGAGAAGCAATCCCAGAGCCATATATACAGGTCTCATCACAGGTATCCAGTTCTAAATTGTATCAATCAGGATACAACTCCGAGTGTCCTTTACCGTAGGACCGGCTATCGATAGAAGTGTTCTTCCCTGCAGGGGTGCACCAACTTACCCAACACGCTCGATTAACTTCGGCCGGACACACTTTCCTGGGTCATGCCCGGCCTCGGCCAAACGACACATCGCAGCCCTACCTAAAGCTCAGCAGAGAGGTCCCCGCCGGTCTACATCCTAAGCACTCAGGGGTCTTGGGCCATCGCCCTGTGCACTCCGGGTCGTTGTGTGCAGGGTGGATACCAGCACCGCCTCGGAGGGTCGGTACGATCCGACCGTGCCACAATGCTGAACTGGACGTCTGACAGAACTGTCGGCTGATGCTACGATGCAGAACGCCCATACTATGCCCACGTGATGGTTAGTGCTATCAGACCAGAGGCCTGCTCGGATCAAATATCCAAATCGCTAGGACTAGGGGCTTGCGGTAACGAGCAGAGACTCACGAAAGATGTGACCCCGTCGCCCCGTCTCGAGGACTTGCGGCAAGGGTTAAGAATGCCCGGCCGCGCCTCGTATTCAACACTCGGGCACCATACAGGCAACCCGTCTTCACATCACACGCGGGTACCCCTCAGGGTCGACCCGCCTTTCCAAGTAACAACAGTACAGTCTAAGTATCCGTGTGTCCATAACATCAAGGGAATCCGAGGTATCACCCTCGTTGGATTCCTACCGATGTATCTGTCAAGGTGAACGTAGGAGGAATCACCCTCGCTGGGTTCACACTTGATGTGTTGCACGACAGCGTCGTATCGGAAGTGGAGAAGGAGGAATCACCCTCGATGACCACGACCAAATAGCTTCTCTACAGAGTTAACATCAGGAGTGCTATAAGAGGTTTCACCCTCGGCACTCGATAGTAACGCTGCAGTGTCGTTACAACTAAAGGGGGTGATGTGCGGTGTCGGGGCCTGGTCTTCAATCCCGTTGATCGGGTCTTCTGACGATCCAATGCGGCAGTCGGGATAAGTGGGGTCACTGATAGGTCTCTACCCAGCCTAGACTAAACAGTTTAGGACATGCAGGTAATTATCAACAGCAGGTTACAATGAATAGGCTATGCATCAGAATAGGTAAAGCAGCAGCAGCAGCAGCAATTCTAATGCAAGCATGAGAAATAGAATGGGCGATATCGGGATGATCAAAGGGGGGGCTTGCCTGGTTGCTCGGCGGCAAGGGCAAGGTTGTCAGTGGTGTCTTCGGGCTCCGGAGCTGCGTCGGTCTCGGGGACGACGTCGGTGTCGGGGTCTAACGAGAGAGAAGTGGGGGAGGAAACAGTATAAATACACAGCAAATCATGAGCAACACAAAGTACGGCATGACAATATGCAGTGCCGGGTGTGTTCTAACGTGTGGTTGCACGTCACCAAGGAAGGAGGAATCCATCCGGGAATGTTTTCCCGGTTCCGGACATTTGTCAGACAGATGACCGGAGGGGAACGGTTGCACGTTCGGATAGTTAGAGACGCGTGACGGACGAACGGAGCGCGTATTCGAATTCGTCTCGTCGTTCTGAGCAACTTTCATGTACAAAGTTTTTCCATCGGAGTTACGGATTATTTAAAATGATTTTCTAAAGTTTTTATTAATTTCTGGAATTTATTTAATTATTTAAAATAAACATTATCCAGAATAGTAAAAGATGACGTCAACATGACATCATGCTGACGTCAGCAGTCATTAGGGTTAGTTTAAGTTAACTAATTAATTAGTCTAATTAAACAGGATTAATTAAATTAATTATCTAATTATTTATTTTAATTATTTTGTTTATTATTATTTATTTTCATTTTTCATTTCTTTTTTTTTTAACATTTTAAGGGCGTGGGGCCCCGTTGTCAGTGGGTCAGGGGGTGGGGCCCGGCTGTCGGTGGCCCAGAGGCCACAGCGAGCGGGCACGGGCGTGCGGGCGGCGGGCGCGGCGGGCGCGGGCGCGGCGGGCGCGGGCGCGGCAGCGCGTGCGGGGCGGAGCGGCAGGGAGGGTGGCGGCGTGCGGGGCGGAGCGGCAGGGAGGGTGGCGGCGCGCGGCGCAGGTGGCGGGGCCGGAGCGCGCGGGCGCGGGTCGGACGATGGCGGGGCGAGCAACAGGCGAAGGCGGGCGTGCGGGGACGGTGCGGTAGGGCGGCGAGGGAGTGGCGCAGGGGAGGAGGCGACGGGGATGGGCGAGGCCGTGCGCGAGCGGGACTGGGCCCGGGCGAGCGCGACCGGCGGCGACATGCGGGCGCGGCGTCGGGGAGAGAGAAGAGGAGAGGGGCGCGGCTCACCCCCGATGCAGGGTCAAGGCAGCGGGCGCGACGAGGCGAGCGGCGACGGCGGTTAGCGACGGCGTCGGCGCGAGGGCGAGGCGGCGACGGGGCGCGTCGGGGCGACGCGGGCGGCGGTGCGGGAGCTCCCCCGGACCGGTTTTCCTGGATCGGGTGGGGTGGGGAAGGAGATGAGCGAGGGGGGTGGGTGGTGTAGCGGCTAGGGTTCGCCCGAGGGGGAGGTAAGACCGGGGGAATGGGCGCGGCCTGGGTGGTGGCCTGGTGGCCAGCTGGGCCACGGCCCAGTTGGTCGGGGGGGGGGGCTTTTCCTTTTTACTTTTTTTTTATATTTATTTTCCTTTTCTGTTTTCTCTTTTATTTTTATTCCAAAAGACTTTTGTAAAATATGAGACTTGCTCCATTATTTACAGTGCATTATCTGTCACTGTCTAGAAATTTGGTTTGGGGTCCATATCTTTTTGTTTGGATTTTATTTAAATTGAAAAAGGATTAAACAGTGTTATGTTGCTGCTGTTCCTTGTTGTTCGAGTCCTTTTACAATTCCAACAAATGTTGCAATCATTTTTATAAATGCTATGAGAATATTTGCAACATGATGCACATTTTAGTTTTCAGGTTCAGGCAACTTTTATTTTCCACTTTCACTTAAATTTGGGTTTTGACTTAGGAGTTGAAAAGCATTATGATGCAAATGATGATCATGCACTGTTAATCATGCTGACTTGGCATTATCAAAATGGAATTACTGTAGTTAACCACCGGGGGTGTTACAAATCTCCTCTACTAACAAGAATTCTCGTCCCGAGAATTAAGAAGTAGAAGGAAAAAGTTCGGGGTATTCCGCACGAAGATTATCCTCGCGTTCCCAAGTGGCTTCATCTTCAGTATGATTTGACCACTGCACTTTGAGGAACTTGGTAACCTTCTGACGGGTCCAACGTTCAGTTTCATCGAGAATGCGGATCGGATGCTCCTTATAAGATAGATCATCTTGCAATTCGAGCACCTCGTGATCCACTGCTCGGTGCGGAGATTCCTTGAAGCATTGACGAAGTTGCGACACATGGAAGACGTCGTGGATATGAGAGAATTGCGGCGGCAATTCCAATTTATACGCCACCTGTCCACGCCTAGCAACAATGCGGAAAGGACCAATGTAGCGCGGAGCTAACTTGCCCTTGATTCCAAAACGGTGAGTGCCCTTCATAGGTGTGACACGAAGATAAGCTTGATCACCAGGTTGATAAGTCAAACCCCATCGTTTGCGATCATAGTTGCTCTTCTGGCGGTCCTGAGCCGCCTTGAGATTTTCCCAGACAATACGAACTTGTTCTTCGGCGTGTTGAATAATATCCGGACCCACGAGCGGTCGTTCCCCAGTTTCTGACCAATTCAGAGGGGTTCGACACTTACGTCCATAGAGTACTTCGAAGGGGGCCATTTTCAAGCTGGCTTGATAGCTGTTGTTATAAGAGAACTCAACATACGGAAGAGATTCTTCCCACTTCTTGCCGAAAGAAATAACACAAGCCCGAAGCATGTCTTCAAGCACTTGATTGACTCGTTCGACTTGGCCTTGGGATTGGGGGTGATAAGCTGAACTCCAGGTAATATGAGTTCCCATAGCTGTTTGGAAACTTTCCCAGAATTTGGAAGTGAAAAGACCGCCACGGTCCGAACTGATCTCCTTCGGAATACCGTGGAGTGATACAATTCTGGAGATATACAACTCTGCTAACTGACTAGCAGTGATAGTTTCTTTGACAGGCAGAAAGTGTGCAACTTTAGAGAGCTGGTCGACGACGACAAGAATAGCATCGTGACCCTTCTGTGACCTGGGAAGTCCTGTAACGAAATCCATCTGAACCTTATCCCATTTCCATAGAGGAATAGGAAGTGGTTGCAGAATTCCAGCTGGCTTCTGATGTTCTGCTTTAACGCGTCGACACACATCACATTCAGCAACATATCGAGCAATGTCTTGCTTCATTCTAGACCACCAGTACCTTCGACGGAGATCACGATACATCTTGGTGCTACCCGGATGAATAGACAATGGTGTGTCATGTGCCTCCTTCATTACTTTGTCAGTCATGAGCTCGAAGCGAGGTACGACAATGCGGTTTCTAAAATACAAGGTTCCATCTTCAGACAGCGAGAAGTTCCTGTACTTTGCAAGGTGAAGGTCTTTTTTCATCAGATCAATTTCAGCATCTTTAGCTTGCGCATTCTTAACAGCTTTCTCAAGATCTGGTTGTATCACAAGGTTATTAAGAGATCCCTGTGGAACAATACGCAGATTCAGCTTGCATAGTTCTTCGAAAATACGAGGTTGAGCTCGCCTAACCATGAGGTTGTCGCAATAGGACTTGCGGCTTAAGGCATCAGCCATCACGTTAGCCTTGCCAGGGGTATAGGAAATACCCAAATCATAGTCCGCAATGGCCTCCATCCATCTTTGCTGACGGAGGTTTAGAGAAGGTTGAGTGAACAAGTACTTCAGACTTTTATGATCCGTGTATATCTCGCAACGATTACCGAGAAGGTAATGTCGCCACAACTGCAATGCATAGATCACAGCAGCTAGTTCTAGATCATGTACCGGATAATTCTCTTCATGTGGGCGCAACTGACGAGAGCCATAGGCAATCACCTTACGCTCTTGCATTAGGACACAGCCTAATCCTTCATGGGATGCATCACAATAAATCACAAAGTCTTTGCGGGTATCTGGAGGAGAAAGTACTGGGGTATTGTAACGGATTGACATCTGCCCCAGTGGATAAAGAATGTACTCTGGATGTATCCCTGCTCGAACAGCTGGTAGCTGCGTCGCAGGGTGTGGTGGAAACAAACGATCCATCTGAAACAGAGGAAACTCATGATTGTCAAAAGACAAGGAGAAGTATAACCGATCTCGGAGAGAAAGGTTAAACAAAACAATGGAAAGGAAAATGATTATCAGACTAATCAGATCAATGTCAGGGAAATCGCACAGATATCCAGCTCTCCGGGTGGACGAGAATTACGAGATCCTAAGTGTCGGCGTTAGTAAACTTTAGTTAACCCGAAAGGAAGAGAGATCAGAGTCCAGAGTAAAGGTCGAGGAGTAAAAGATCCTAATACCACCCAATTGGCGACGTGGGCCCACAAGCCACACAGCCAAGTTAGTAAAACAATTTTCGGTTACTAGACTCAACTTCGGCCAAGGAGTTGGAAAGGGGGATTCCTACAGGCAGTCGGCTCTGATACCAACTTGTGACGCCCCCGGCCCGATCGTGCACTAATCATACACGCAAATGCACACGATCAAGCCTAAGGACTCACGGGAAGATATCACAACACAACTCTAAAACATAAATAAAGTCATACAAGCTTTATATTACAAGCCAGGGGGCCTCGAGGGCTCGAATACATAAGCTTGCGAACAAGCGTCAGCGGAAGCATCAGATATCTGAGTACAGATATGAAACAGAAACAGAAAGGCCTTTAGAAAGGCGGGGCAAAATAAAACACTATGATCGAAAGGCGAAGGCCTCCTGCCTGGGACCCTCCGATCCTACTCCTGGTCGTCAATCAACTCGTAGTAGTATCCATCGTCTGGGTAGTAGTAGTAGCGATCGTCGGGGCATCTGTCTCAGGGGGCTCCGTCATCTTGTTACGACAAACTGATACGGGGAGAAAAGGAAAACAAAGCAACCGTGAGTACTCAGAAGTACTCAGCAAGCAAGGATCTATACTACATATGCAACATTTTCAAAGGGAGGCTGTATATGTGGACTGGGCTGCAGAAATGCCAGAATAGAGAGAAGGCCTAGTCCTATCGAAGACTAGCATCTTCAGAGGTCTTGCAGAAATAGAAGAGGGTAGAGCAGGTCAATATAATGTAGTAGTAACATTAAGTCTCATCCTCACCCAGAGATCCTTTCTCGACTCCCTGCGAGAAAGCAATCCCAGAGCCATACAGTCATCAACCTCGTCCTGAGATCCCTTCTCGACTCCCTGCGAGAAGCAATCCCAGAGCCATATATACAGGTCTCATCACAGGTATCCAGTTCTAAATTGTATCAATCAGGATACAACTCCGAGTGTCCTTTACCGTAGGACCGGCTATCGATAGAAGTGTTCTTCCCTGCAGGGGTGCACCAACTTACCCAACACGCTCGATTAACTTCGGCCGGACACACTTTCCTGGGTCATGCCCGGCCTCGGCCAAACGACACATCGCAGCCCTACCTAAAGCTCAGCAGAGAGGTCCCCGCCGGTCTACATCCTAAGCACTCAGGGGTCTTGGGCCATCGCCCTGTGCACTCCGGGTCGTTGTGTGCAGGGTGGATACCAGCACCGCCTCGGAGGGTCGGTACGATCCGACCGTGCCACAATGCTGAACTGGACGTCTGACAGAACTGTCGGCTGATGCTACGATGCAGAACGCCCATACTATGCCCACGTGATGGTTAGTGCTATCAGACCAGAGGCCTGCTCGGATCAAATATCCAAATCGCTAGGACTAGGGGCTTGCGGTAACGAGCAGAGACTCACGAAAGATGTGACCCCGTCGCCCCGTCTCGAGGACTTGCGGCAAGGGTTAAGAATGCCCGGCCGCGCCTCGTATTCAACACTCGGGCACCATACAGGCAACCCGTCTTCACATCACACGCGGGTACCCCTCAGGGTCGACCCGCCTTTCCAAGTAACAACAGTACAGTCTAAGTATCCGTGTGTCCATAACATCAAGGGAATCCGAGGTATCACCCTCGTTGGATTCCTACCGATGTATCTGTCAAGGTGAACGTAGGAGGAATCACCCTCGCTGGGTTCACACTTGATGTGTTGCACGACAGCGTCGTATCGGAAGTGGAGAAGGAGGAATCACCCTCGATGACCACGACCAAATAGCTTCTCTACAGAGTTAACATCAGGAGTGCTATAAGAGGTTTCACCCTCGGCACTCGATAGTAACGCTGCAGTGTCGTTACAACTAAAGGGGGTGATGTGCGGTGTCGGGGCCTGGTCTTCAATCCCGTTGATCGGGTCTTCTGACGATCCAATGCGGCAGTCGGGATAAGTGGGGTCACTGATAGGTCTCTACCCAGCCTAGACTAAACAGTTTAGGATATGCAGGTAATTATCAACAGCAGGTTACAATGAACAGGCTATGCATCAGAATAGGTAAAGCAGCAGCAGCAGCAATTCTAATGCAAGCATGAGAAATAGAATGGGCGATATCGGGATGATCAAAGGGGGGGGCTTGCCTGGTTGCTCGGCGGCAAGGGCAAGGTTGTCAGTGGTGTCTTCGGGCTTCGGAGCTGCGTCGGTCTCGGGGACAACGTCGGTGTCGGGGTCTAACGAGAGAGAAGAGGGGGAGGAAACAGTATAAATACACAGCAAATCATGAGCAACACAAAGTACGGCATGACAATATGCAGTGCCGGGTGTGTTCTAACGTGTGGTTGCACGTCACCGAGGAAGGAGGAATCCATCCGGGAATGTTTTCCCGGTTCCGGACATTTGTCAGACAGATGACCGGAGGGGAACGGTTGCACGTTCGGATAGTTAGAGACGCGTGACGGACGAACGGAGAGCGTATTCGAATTCGTCTCGTCGTTCTGAGCAACTTTCATGTACAAAGTTTTTCCATCGGAGTTACGGATTATTTAAAATGATTTTCTAAAGTTTTTATTAATTTCTGGAATTTATTTAATTATTTAAAATAAACATTATCCAGAATAGTAAAAGATGACGTCAGCATGACATCATGCTGACGTCAGCAGTCATTAGGGTTAGTTTAAGTTAACTAATTAATTAGTCTAATTAAACAGGATTAATTAAATTAATTATCTAATTATTTATTTTAATTATTTTGTTTATTATTATTTATTTTCATTTTTCATTTCTTTTTTTTAAACGTTTTAAGGGCGTGGGGCCCCGTTGTCAGTGGGTCAGGGGGGGGGTGGGCCCGGCTGTCGGTGGCCCAGAGGCCACAGCGAGCGGCACGGGCGTGCGGGCGGCGGGCCGCGGCCGGCGCGGGCGCGCACGCGTGCGGGGCGGAGCGACAGGGAGTGGTCCGCGCGCGCAGGTGGCGGGGCCGTAGCGCGCGGCGCGGGTCGACATGCGCACAACACAAGCGCCGACTCGTAGTGCCGGCGAATGCGCAGGGAGGAGGCGACGGGGATGGGCGAGGCCGTGCGCGAGCGGGACTGGGCCCGGGCGAGCGCGACCGGCGGCGACATGCGGCGCGGCGTCGGGAGAGAAAAGGAAGAGGGCGCCTCACCCCCATGCATCAAGCAGCGGCCACGACGAGCGGCGACGGCGGTTAGCGACGGCGTCGGCGCGAGGGCAGGCGGCGACGGCGCGTCCTACGCGGCGGCGTGTCATCTCCCCGATCCGTTTCGGATCGGGTGGGGTGGGGAAAGGAGTGAGCGAGGGGTGGGGGGGGTGTAGGCGGCTAGGGTTCGGCCCGAGGGGGAGGTATAGGCCAGGGGGGGATGGGCCGGCCTGGGTGGTGGCCTGGTGGCCAGCTGGGCCACGTCCCAGTTGGTCGGGGGGGCTTTTCCTTTTTACTTTTTTTTATATTATTTATTTTCCTTTTCTGTTTTCTCTTTTATTTTTATTCCAAAAGACTTTTGTAAAATATGAGACTTGCTCCATTATTTACAGTGCATTATCTGTCACTGCTAGAATTTGGTTTGGGGTCCATATCTTTTTGTTTGGATTTTATTTAAATTGAAAAAGGATTAAACAGTGTTATGTTGCTGCTGTTCCTTGTTGTTCGAGTCCTTTTACAATTCCAACAAATGTTGCAATCATTTTTATAAATGCTATGAGAAATTTTGCAACATGATGCACATTTTAGTTTTCAGGTTCAGGCAACTTTTATTTTCCACTTTCACTTAAATTTGGGTTTTGACTTAGGAGTTGAAAAGCATTATGATGCAAATGATGATCATGCACTGTTAATCATGCTGACTTGGCATTATCAAAATGGAATTACTGTAGTTAACCACCGGGGGTGTTACAAATCTCATCCAACCCATCACCGTCCAGCAAGCCTACGATGGAATTACTCATGCACGGCAGTGAGCATCATGAAATTGGTGATGGAGGATGGTTGATGATGACGACGGTGATGATTTCCCCTCTCCGGAGCCCCGAACAGACTCCAGATCTGCCCTCCCGAGGAAGAATAGGAGGTGGCGGCGGCTCCGTATCATAAAACACGATGAATCCTTCTCTCTGTTTTTTTCTCCCCGAACGTGAATATATGGAGTTGGAGTTGATGTCGGTGGAGGTCCAGGGGGCCCACAAGGACAGGTGGCGCTCCCTGGGGGGGTGGGCGCGCCCCCCACCCTTGTGGATAGGGTGTGGGCCCCCTTCAGTTGATTCTTTCGCCAATATTTTTTATTTATTCCAAAACTGATCTCCGTGAAGTTTCAGGTCATTCTGAGAACTTTTATTTCTGCACAAAAATAACACCATGGCAATACTGCTGAAAACAGCGTCAGTCCGGGTTAGTTCCATTCAAATCATGCAAATTAGAGTCCAAAACAAGGGCAAAAGAGTTTGGAAAAGTAGATACGATGGAGACGTATCAACTCCCCCAAGCTTAACCCATTGCTTGTCCTCAAGCAATTCAGTTGACAAACTGAAAGTGATAAAAAAAATTACAAACTCTGTTTGATCTTGTTATCGCAAATATGTAAAGCTAGCATTCAAGTTTTCAGCAAAGATTATGAACTAACCATATTCACAATAACATTTAGGTCTCACATTTACTCATATCAATGGCATAATCAACTAGCGAGCAATAATAATAAATCTCGGATGACAACACTTTTTCAACACAATCATGATATGATATAACAATATGGTATCTCGCTAGCCCTTTCTGAGACCGCAAAACATAAATGCAGAGGACCCCTGAAGATCAAGGACTGACTAGACATTGTAATTCATGGTAAGAGAGATCCAGTCACAGTCATACTCAATATCAATTAATAGCAATGCATACAAATGACAGTGGTGCTCTCTAACTGGTGCTTTTATAAGAGGATGATGACTCAGCAATAAAAGTAAATAGATAGGCCCTTCACAGAGGGAAGCAGGGATTTGCAGAGGTGCCAGAGTTCGAGTTTTTGAAATAGAGATAAATAATATTTTGAGCGGTATGCTTTCATTGTCAACATAACAACCAAGAGATCTCGGTATCTTCCATATTACATACATTATAGGCGGTTCCCAAACAGAATGGTAAAAGTTTTTTTTACTCCCCCTCCACCAACAATCACACTCCACGGCTTGTCCGAAACAACGGGTGCTGTCCAACTATCAACAATCCTGGGGGAGTTTTGTTTGCAATTAACTTTTGATTTGATTTGAGCATGGGACTGGGCATCCCGGTTACCAGCCATTTTCTCGTGAATGATGAGCGGAGTCAACTCATCGTGAGAATAATCCACCTAGCATGGAAGATACTGACAGCCCCTAGTCGCCACATGAGCGATTCGGGCATACAAAACAGATTATGATTTGAAGGTTTAGAGTTTGGCACATGCAAATTTACTTGGAACGGCAGGTAAATACCGCATGTAGGAAGGTATGGTGGACTCATATGGAACAACTTTGGGTTTATGGAAGTGGATGCACAAGCAGTATTCCCGCTTAGTGCAAGTGAAGGCTAGAAAAAGACTGGGGAGCGACCAACTAGAGAGCGACAACAGTTATAAACATGCATTGAGATTAACCAACATTGAGTGCAAGCATGAGTAGGATATAAATCACCATGAACATAAATATCGTGGGGGCTATGTTGATTTGTTTCAACTACATGCGTAAACATGTGCCAAGTCAAGCCACTCGAATCATTCAAAGGAGGATACCATCCTATCATACTACATCACAACCATTTTAAAAGCATGTTGGCATGCAAGGTAAACCATTATAAACTCCTAGCTAATTAAGCATGGCATGAGTAACTATAATCTCTAATTGTCATTGCAAACATGTTTCATTCATAATGAGCTGAATCAAGAACGATGAACTAATCATATTTACAAAAACAAGACAGGTGAGTTCATACCAGCTTTTCCTCATCTCAATCATTTCATCATATATCATCATTATTGCCTTTCACTTGCACGACCGAACGATGTGAATAATAATAATAGTGCACGTGCATTGGACTAAGCTGGAACCTGCAACATTTATTCAAAGGAGAAGACAAGGTAATATGGGCTCTTTGTTAGATCAACAATAACGCATATGAGAACCACTCAACATTTTCATCGTGGTCTTCTCCTCTCGACCCCCAAAGAAAAGAAAAGAATTTCAAAGAAACACACTGAAATGTTTTTGGAGTTTTTGTTTTTCTCAAGAAAGTAAAACAAGAACAAGAAAAACTATCTACACGGGAAAACTCCCAACAAGTAAAAGAAGCACGAGAAATCTTTTTTTTGGGTTTTCTTTAATACTATAACTAAGCATGGAAAGTAAACTAAGCTACAACTAATCTTATTTTTTGTTTTTAATAAGGCTTTTCAAGCACACAAGAAGAAAGCGAGAAAAAGAAAATATACTAGCATGGATAATAGAATGAAAAAGTATGAACACCGACAACTGGAATGAATGTGTGATCATGAATGAAATGTCGATGAGAAATACGTACTCCCACAAGCTTAGGCTTTTGGCCTAAGTTGGTCTATGCCCATGGATCAAAGTAGCCCTCTCTGGTGTACTGAGGAGGATCCTGGGGGTTCCACTGGTTAGCGAGCTCCTGTGGCTCCCACTGATAAATAGACTGCTGATATGGATCAGGCGATGGTTCTGAC
Organism: Thinopyrum elongatum; assembly: GCA_011799875.1. Lineage (NCBI taxonomy): Eukaryota > Viridiplantae > Streptophyta > Magnoliopsida > Poales > Poaceae > Thinopyrum > Thinopyrum elongatum. Next base: position 264,683,017 of record CM022297.1, read on the forward strand.
TCAGGAGCTGGGGATCGCGTCCCCTCCCAATATGCATGAATGTCTGCGGGCAAAATGAAGTACCTGCCTGAATGAATATTGAACAAAGTAGGTGCAGGCAAGGTAATTATCTGAAAAGTATCCTCGCTAAATACCAGGTTATATATGAGTCTCTTTTCCTTATCATAGCGAATAAACTTATGTGCTACCATGCTTTCATAATCTAAGTATATAGTAGGCAATAACTTCTCCTCTTTTTCATCATGCCTAATGGGTATCTCGAAGCGTCTAGCAAGGCGGGAGGCCAAGATACCTCCGAAAATAGGACCCTTTATACGGTTTAAACTTAACCGTTAGCAACCATAGCGCCTAAACTGAAAGTTCTATCACGAAGTAAAGCATGGCGCAAAATGGCAAGGTCAGGAGCACTAAGGCCTCCACTGTCCCCGCGACCAATTAAACATCTCCCCACAAATAATGAGTAGTAGCGCAAAACAGGAAAATGTAAACTAGATACTCTCGCTTCCGACACCTTTCTCCCTTCCCCTACGGTAATTTCATCAATAAAATCCTCCACATCTTTAGGACGTGGCTCATCGACGCTACCCTCATAAGGTAATTTACAAACCTCACAAAAATCATAAAGCATCATCTCCTTATGCTCATCATATAAGTGAAACTCTACCGTGGGTGGTGATCTCCTAGCATGAAAGTGAAAATTTTGCACGAAAGTATTAGTGAGTAAGAGGTACTGATCACATCGATCGTGGAGGAAGTCGGTGATGCCTGCATTCTCAGCCAAATAATAGAAATCCTCATAAATTCCGGTTGCTTCCAAGAATGCATCACATGGCCATTCACTCAGCCGAACCTCCGTGGTGCGAGGAAGATTGTACTTGGGCTTCTCCTTCTCCTCATTTTCTTTCTCCTTTGAACCCCGGCTCGAAGAGCCTCTCAACAATCTCCTCATCATTTTCTTCTACTGAAAATTTTCTGAAAGTTTTAGTGACTCAAAATAAAAGTGAACCAAACTCAACAAAATTGGTAGCAACTACTCCTACAAGTGTCTAGAGGCTATAGCATGCATCATAACTACTTAGGACCATATAAATTTGACATGCAAGCTCAAGAACAAGGTCACCACAGCAGCAAAAATTTGCAATAAATAAAGCACTAGAACAAAAACTAATTGGACCATTGGAGGAGTCACATACCGAAGAATAATCCCCCAAACCAGTTTTGTGAATAGAGCTTTACACAAGGAGATAAAAAATGGCAGCAAGATGAGCTAGAACACGGGTTTGAGCTATGGGATGATTTTTTCTAGAGGAAGACAGAGTGGATGGGTGCTGGAATAAGTGAAGGGGGGCCACGTGGGACCCACAAGACAGGGGGCGTGCCCAGGGGGGTAGGGGGCGCCCTCCACCCTTGTGGCCCACTGGTTCATCCCCCTGGTGCATGTTCAGTGCCAAAAATTCTCAAATATTCTATAAAAAATCATACTAAATTTTCAGGGCATTTGGAGAACTTTTATTTTTGGGACATTTTTTATTGCACGGATAATTCAGAAAACAGACAGAAAATACTATTTTTGCTTTATTTAATCTAAATAACAGAAAGTAAAAGGTGGGTACAGAAGGTTGTGCCTTCTAGATTCATCCATCTAATGCTCATCAAAAGGAATCCATTAACAAGGTTGATCAAGTCTTATTAACATACTTCTTCCGAATGACATGAAACCGGAGAACTTTCGCATAACACTAAGTTACCTCAACGGGGATATGCATGTCCCCAACAATAAGAATATCATATTTCTTTTTGACAGTAGGAAGAGGGGATTCAAAACTTCCAATAGTAATAGTTGAAATTTTTCCAATAGAATTGATACTATGAACTTCAGGTTGTTTCTTCAGAAAGTGTACCGTGTGCTCATTACCATTAACATGAAAAGTGACATTGCCTTTGTTGCAATCAATAACAGCCCCTGCAGTATTCAAAAAGGGTCTACCAAGGATGATCGACATACTGTCGTCGTCGGGAATATCAAGAATAACAAAGTCCGTTAAGATAGTAACGTTTGCAACCACAACAGGCACATCCTCACAAATACCGATGGGTATAGCAGTTGATTTATCAGCCATTTGCAAAGAGATTTCAGTAGGTGTCAACTTATTCAATTCAAGTCTACGATATAAAGAGAATGGCATAACACTAACACCGGCTCCAAGATCACATAAAGCAGTTTTAACATAATTTCCTTTAATAGAGCATGGTATAGTTGGTACTCCTGGATCTCCAAGTTTCTTTGGTATTCCACCCTTAAAATTATAATTAGCAAGCATGGTGGAAATTTCAGCTTCAGGTATCTTTCTTTTATTAGTAACAATATCTTTCATGTACTTAGCATAAGGAGGCGTTTTAAGCATATCAGTCAAACGCATACGCAAAAAGATAGGTCTAATCATTTCAGCAAAGCGCTCAAAATCCTCATCATCCTTTTTCTTGGATGGCTTAGGAGGAAAGGGCATGGGTTTCTGAACCCATGGTTCTCTTTCTCTACCATGTTTCCTAGCCACAAAGTCTCTCTTATCATAACGTTGATTCTTAGATTGTGGGTTATCAAGATCAACAGCGGGTTCAATTTCAACATCATTATCATCACTGGGTTGAGCATCAACATGAACATCATCATTAACATTATCACTAGGTTCATGTTCATCACCAGATTGTGTCTCAGCATCAGAAATAGAAATATCATTTGGATTCTCAGGTGTATCTATAACAGGTTCACTAGAAGCATGCAAAATCCTATCAGTTTTCTTTTTCTTTTTGTTACTAGGACTAGGTGCATCAGTATTAATTTTCTGAGAATCTTGCTCAACTCTCTTAGGATGGCCCTCGGGATACAAAGGTTCCTAGGTCATTTTACCACCTCTAGTCATAACCCTAACAGCATTATCATTGTTCTTACTATTCAACTCATTAAGCAAATCATCCTGTGCCTTAAGTACTTGTTCTACTTGAGTCGTAACCATGGAAGCATGTTTACTAATAAGCTTAAGCTCATTAACAGCTCTACTCATGTAATCACCCAAGTGGTCAAGCATGTAAGCATTACGTTTCAATTGTCTACTAACATAAGCATTGAAGTTTTCTTGTTTAACAATAAAATTATCAAACTCATCCAAGCATTGACTAGCAGACTTATTATGAGGAATATCACCTTCATCAAATCTATAAAGAGAGTTTACCTCTACTACCTGTGTCGGGTTATCAAGACCATGTATTTCTTCAATAGGCGGTAAATTCTTAACATCTTCAGCTTTAATACCTTTTTCTTTCATAGATTTCTTTGCCTCTTGCATATCTTCAGGACTGAGAAATAGAATACCTCTTTTCTTCGGAGTTGGCTTAGGAGTTGGTTCAGGAAGTGTCCAATCATTATCGTTACTCAATATATTATTCAATAGCAATTCAGCTTGCTCAACAGTTCATTCCCTAAAAACACAACCAGCACAACTATCCAGGTGGTCCCTAGAAGCATCGGTTAGTCCATTATAAAAGATATCAAGTATTTCATTTTTCTTGAGAGGATTATCGGGCAAAGCATTAAGTAATTGGAGAAGCCTCTCCCAAGCTTGTGCGAGACTCTCTTCTTCAATTTGCACAAAGTTAAATATTTCCTTTAAGGCAGCTTGTTTCTTATGAGCAGGAAAATATTTTTGAGAGAAGTAGTATATCATATCCTGGGGACTACGCCCAAAACTAGGAGCAAGAGAATTAAACCATATCTTAGCATCACCCTTTAATTAGAAAGGAAACAATTTAAGAATATAGTAATAGCGAATTTTTTCCTCATGAGCAAATAGGGTGGCTATATCATTCAATTTAGTGAGATGTGCCACAACAGTTTCAGATTCATAACCATAGAAAGGATCAGATTCAACCAAAGTGATTAACTCAGGATCGACAGAGAATTCATAATCCTAATCAGTAACAAAGATGGGTGAAGTAGCAAACTTAGGATCATATTGCATTCTAGCATTCAAAGACTTTTCTTTCAGCTTAGCTAACAGTTTCTTAAGATCATCTCTCTCATTGCAAGCAAGAAAGTCTCGAGCAGTTTCCTCATCCATAATATAACCCTCAGGTATGTCGCGGGAAACCACGGCCACCTATGGGACCAGGAGGCCCCTTGCTGATTTAGCAGGGGGCGTCGCGTTGCACAAAGAGCAGACGAGCGTGTGGCAGCACGACAGAGATCACACATGCATTTTTACCCAGGTTCGGGCCGCCGTGAGGCATAAAACCCTACTCCTGCTTTGGTGGATTGATGGTGGAAAGGTGGTGGTGGAGCGTAGTACACTTGCCTGGCAAGGGTTGCCTCAGGGCGGCAGTGGCTATGCGTGTATGGGGGTCTGAGTTATCCAACCTTCTAACCCTCTCTACGGTCGCCATGGGCCTCCTTTTATAGATTAAGGGGTCACCACAATGGCAAAACAGTCATTATGCACTGATGAGATAGCAAACAGCGCTATCATACCTAACTCTGCGGGCTGACAGGGCGCATTAAATGCACCGCTCAATGTCACATCGTTGGTTGCCGAGCAAGGCTTGCCGGGCTATCTCGCCAGCTCCATGCTTGCTCGCTTGGCACGTCGCAGGACGGGTGTCATCTGCAGGTGTTTCCTGTAAGGAGAGGCTGCCATGTGGTGAATGGCTACCACTTAGTCACTTCGCGGTTTGACACCGCATTGATCGACGACATGGGTCGTGGTGGAGTAGTTGGTGAGGTGGTTTTGCCTTCGTGCGCCTCGGCAGGCCCTGCCGGGACGTCTTGGACGTCGTCTTCTGGGGGTGGCCTCACCCCTTGCCGAGCTCACCTACCCGGCAAAGGAGGCCCTTCTCCTGATGGTGCCTTGCTTCTTTGGCTTGATCTTGGTCCCTCTGATCTGCATGTTAGTCCTTTGAACCTCTCGGTCCCTTGTATTCTGACTTGGGTTGGTGCTTCAATCTCGTCCCCGTGCCTGTGCACAGTCTGGGCAACAGACCCAGGGTTTGTTGCACCGATAGAAGCCCCCGGGCCTGCCCCGAACGCGCTGCCGAGCGTCATCGGGGTAGGGCCTAATAACTGCATAGGCGGGGTCGCTGAAGAGGCTGGTCTCTTAAGGTCTTCCTTGCTTCTTCATTAGCCTTGATTCCGGGCTTGTTTCCGATTTCTCCGCGCGTCGTGCGCAATGCTGTGAAAGAACTTTGATCGTGGCCTGCGGGTTCTCCTCGCCCCACGATCACGGGGCGGAAACTGCCATCCCACTTGCCTCCCATTTCGCACGCACCTGCCACGTGTTTCGCATGCATTGGGTGTGGTAGGTGGTGGATGCGGAGGGCATGGGGAGGAGTGCCATGGACGAAAACCGAGCGCTGATGGTTGGCGCAGAGGGTCGGCCTTGATCCTCCAAGCTCCAGAGGGTGCATCGAGGCCGTATTGGAGGAGTGGGGCAGCCATTTCCCCTATGAGGAGCCAGCCCCCTGCCTCGTCCCCCTATAAAAAGGGGCAGGGGCGGTGCCTCTCTGCACACACTTCTTCTTCTTCTCCGCAACTTTTCCCTTCTAGCCATGGTGAGGGGGCAAGGGCGCGACGGTGCCCCAGCGGCGGCGACAAGGGCTTCTACTCAACAGCACATCCCTCCTTCCCCAGATCCTGTGGTGATGGAACCCGCCGTGAGGGGAGGAGGGAGGGGACGAGGTCGAGGTCGCCGTGGTGCTCGAGGAGGAGGAGGGCGGGGCGGCGCCTTGGCTGCGACCCCGCCGGCAGCTCCTCCCCCGATGGAAGGCCATGTCGGGGACCAACCTCGAGAGTTCATCATCAGGCTGTACAAGCCCCTGTGTGGTCATCTTCGCCTTCCAACTCCCTTTGCCCGGGAGATGGAGCTCGAGCAACCGCGCGCTCTGAGGTTGCACATGAGGGGCTGTGGGAACGGCAGCATGTGGGTTGATGTTGACTTCCCTGCCCCTCACATTATGCACCTTCGCCGTGGCTGGAAGACTTTCACCCGTGCCCACGGCTTCTCGGAGGGGTACGTTCTCCAATTCAAACTAATGGAGAGCGGCCTGCTCTCCGTCAATCTTCGGGCACTCGGGAGGTCACTTAGGGTGCTGCGCGGAGAGCTTGACTGACGACGAAAGCTCCTCCTCGAGCGAAAGTGACGAGGAGGAGCGTGACGGTGATGACGACGGTAGCGGGTGGGGGAGCGATGACTCTGACTCCAGCTGATCGCTGCCCGCACCATCTTCATCAGGCGGCAGCACCATCATCTGCATCTGCATCTCCTTCCCGGCAGTGTGATTTGCCGGGGAATTGGATGCAGATGTGGGGATGGTGCTCCCGGGCTCCTCCAGCTGGAACCCGGCAGGCTTCCTCTCGGGCTGTATCTCCATTAGCCCTGTCGTGTCCTGCTGGCCCTGGTGGTGGCGGTCGACGGGTTGCCTCCGCCGTGCTCTCCATCGACGCGTTCCCCGGTGCTCCCGCTCTTGTCAGGCTACCTCTCCCGGAACCCGAGGGGGGTGGGCTGGGCTCCCGCCGAGGCACTCCTTCTGCCCTCCTCGCCTTCGACGGCCGTGCCTAGGAGGAGAGGGACAAGAAAGCGCATTAAGGGGCACTTATCTTTTTTCAATCTTAAACTTGTAGGCAATTACCAAATTTTAATTCAAATAATGTAATCTCTCGAGTCCATGTTTGTGTTCTGTAATGCTTGTACTTGCATCAGCATATTAATGAAAAAGATGAACCTTGCCGGGAACCCGTGCATGTGTACGTCCATGCAGAGGCGAGATGCCTCTTTAGTGTAAATAAACGAGTTTTTCCTGGCAGGCTATCCTGCCGGCACCTTTTCTGTCTGCCGGAGAGCTATGTCTACCAGGCAACAGGCAAAGGGGCCACCCCCCCGCCAACTTCTTTTTACCAAAGGCCACTACGACCATCCTGTCCGAAGTAACGTTCGAGTCAGGGATGGGAGCACCTAAGTCTCAAAAGAGTGGCGGGGTTTTCTTATGCACAAGTCATAACTTATAGAACACTAATGGACAGGAGGTAGAACTTATCTGTTTGGCTTGCCGGGGATCGCAGTGCCGGGCAATCTTCTCAACTTCTTGTCAAAGCCATGTTCACGGCAGGAACCTGCAGCTTCATGCGGATGAGAATGAATGCAGGATGCGATCCTATCTATATACAAATGCCAATGCTCATGAAATGCTTATGCAGTGATCTTGGAATGCTCATGCATGCATGCAATCTTGGTCGGGTGTAACACCCTGGATTTTGCCCATTTTCTTTTTCTTTTGATTTTGGTCGGGATTCGCTTTTCTGTGGCTTAGTGGTCTTGCAACCTGGAGGGATCACTCTTCATTCTTCTTCCCGAGTGGCTTGCCAACTTCAAAACCATCCCAAGACCATGTCATTTCCATCTTGGACCAACCCCAATATTCTTTTTCTTGGGAATATTCCTTTTTCTATTAAAAGAATAACCCTGTCTGTCCTGGGTTGTGAAGCAACCCACATTTCCATCATTCCCAAGACTCCCAAATAATTCTCATAAATACTTTGGGTCATATCTTCCTTAGATATGTCAAAACCCTTCCTTGCCATGTTCAAAAATATTTCACAAATATTCCTTTTCTGATTCTGCCCTAGCTGCCAAGTTGAGAAGCAAGTACCGTTTATATTTGCTTGATTGGTCTCAAAATTTTTGGGCGTTCTTCCCTATCCATACCATTGCCACATGCCAAAATTCAACTTCATTTGGATATTAAATCTCCCTTGGCTAATTTCCAAAGTTTCTGGTCAACTGGGAGCCTTGTGAAGCAAGTGCTAGCTAGGTGTATCCAAATGAGTTGAAATTTTGCAAGCATCTTCATATGCTCAAATCATGACTCTCCACCAAGTTTCAACCCTATCCAATCCTCTATGTGAGCTCAGCCTCAAATCTTGGCTTCTGGTCAGATTTTCACATTGTGAAGCAACTATATTTTCTATTGCTCCATAATTGCTGAAAATTTACCAGAGCATTATCCTACCCATATAACCTATCTCCACAAAATTTGGGCTCATTTAATCTTTCCAATAATTCCCTAGAATTTTTCTAAGATTCTGGTCAGAGAGGTTCATTGTGAAGGAAGTACCATTTTGGCTTGTCCAAATGGCATGAAACTTTTACGGAACTCTCATATGACCAAATCATCATGTTATACCAGATTTAAGCTCAAGTTGCTACTCCATGTGAGTGGCACATCAAGATTGAGCTTCTGGACCAGATTGGTCAGTTGCAAAGCAACTATATCAAATCTTGGTCCATTTCTCTCCAAACTTCACAGGATTGTAGTCCTTCCTACCCTAAACCTCCCAGACATCCTATTTGGTTCTTATCATCTTCCTGTGGATCACAGTGGTGTGGTCAAGTTTGCTATAGCAAACATCAGGTGATCACTCCCATTTAACCACAGTTACTATCATCGATCCATCACATCCCTGAGACTGTGCCTTGGAGGGACTACCCACTCGACATGTTGTGGCCGGTCAGGGTGCACCGCGTGCGCCAATGCACGCGGTGACCACGCGGCCGGCATGCCAATGCACTCGCTCTGTGCATTGGGGCCCTCGGCCTCGTCCGTTTCCTCACGCCCTCGACACCACACCGTGTCCAGCAGCTTCCCCTTGGACTCACCCTCGCTCTGGACCCCTCTTCCCCCTCTCACGTCCCCTCCTACGCGGTGCGGCAGCTGTGCCGTGTCGTGCAAGTCTTTGCCGCAGCCGCGTTCGCTTGACCGCGTCGCTCCCGAACCCTCCCGAGCACGCCCGAGCTTCCTCTGCTCCTCCTTGACCTCTCTGGATGCCTCTCCCCTCTTCACCGCGTGCTCGGCCACCCACGTCGCCGCGGCTATTTAAGCCCTCCCCGCGCCTCCCCGAGCTGACCATCGGTCTCCTCTCACTTCCCTAGCTCTCCCCAACCCCTCACCTGAGCCGGAGAACCTCTCCCTGCCATCCATCGCCGCCTCAGCCACCGCCGGCCACCACCTAAATTCGGCCACTGCCGAGCTCCTCCCCTCCCCATTTCACCTCCAGTAGACCCCTAGGGCTCCGGCGGATTCCCCTAGCTCCTCTCCTCGGCCGCCGGAGGCCCGCAGCACCGTGCCCGAACCTAGCCAAAGCCGCCGTCTGTCGTGGCCGTAGCCCCGCTCGCTCCCGTGCTCCCCGACGAACGTGCTACCTCCGGTCAGATGCGCCGCTCCGCGCTGGTCGTTTCACTGGCCGGAGCTCCGCCTGGGATGGACCGAGCCGCCGGGGCGGGCGCCGGCGTCGGGCTCCCTCCCCTGCCCCGCGGGCGTCGCAGAGAGGAAGGAGACGACCCAGCCAGGCGGGTCCCACCGCCTCTCGGGCCCCACTTGTCACCTGAACAAAGAAGTCAACCCAGGCCCAGCTTTTGTTTAAGTGGAAGCGTATTCTCCGAAATACGCTTTCCACTTAAGGAAGCGTACTCTGGTTCTGTTTGGGGCAAGAATACGTTTTCTGCTCTGGGAAAACGTATTTTCTAAGAAGGCGCTTGCGGTTCAGCCCCAGGGGCCTGTCTGTGAACTTAAGTTTTATAGATTGGTCCCTAGACTTCAAACCCTTATAACTTTGTGCCCGAGACTCCGATCGAGGTGAATCCAAAGCCCACATCTTTGTCTCTTCGACCCCGTCATGTTGGTATCATTTTCACTATGTGGTCCCACAGTGGAAATGACCATTTTGCCCTTGCCCGTAAACAGCCCCTCCGAGAGAGAACTGTTTCCGGCAGTCAACTCCGCGGACTCTCCGCACTCCTTCCCGATGATTCCTTCATCCCCAGGCAAGCCACCACTCTCATATGCGTAATTGCATTGCAATATCATAGTTTAACTATTTACTTTAACAACAAGTATGAGTTATTTGTGAAGTGGATTGGATCATGCAATGCTTGAGTAAATTCTTGGATAGGTGACTACCATGTTGAGTACCGGATTGTAGTGACTAGTAGTTTACCCACTCGTTGATGCCATGATGTTGAGATTACCATCTATGATTATTTTGGATTTCATCCGGCAGTTCATGGAGATGAGTTAGTAGCAGTGGCTTAAGCATACTGGTTACCGGATTTCTAGCCAGATATCGTTTTGACTTGGATTGCTATGATATCGGAGTGTTAGCCATGACAGAGATTGTTCGGAGATTAGATACTTCATGGTTGATCTAGAGTCACCTGTCCAGACTTATCCATGCAGCCACATTTGCCGGTATGGGACGGCCTTGACTTGGTCTGATCGCGTGCTCTTTCACCGGTACCGCCCGACAGGGAAGGTTATGCGTGCGCGCTACCCTGGCCCGGTAGGCGGCGATAACCTTGTGAGCCCAGTTGAGTTGTATGGTACCAGGTCCCCGTTTGGGACAGTTTGTTAGCCACAACAGTGGCAGGTGTCACGCGGTGACACAGGGGCCACCCAGGGCAGGACTCCGGGGAGAATGAATGATGGTGGTATGATGGGAGAGTCACGGGTCAGGCGGGTTTCGTTGGAGCAACGCTGGTCCACCTGAATGGGATCACGAGGTCAGGTGCTCCATGGTGTGGGTAAAGTGCGCAACCTTTGCAGAGTGTAAAATCTATTCGAATAGCCGTGTCCACGGTATTGGATAGTCCGTCCAGACCTCTTTAGGTGGTCAACCATAGTAGTGATAAGAATGGAAAAACTCGTCGTAAGATCGGAAGTGCTTGATGGATCATGAGTATTCTGAGGGTTGTGAGGCAACCCGAAAGAGAGTAAGTTTGTAAGACTTGCAGTGCAGATGGTATCAGGAATATGATATGTTAGCCATGGGATGGCTATGAGATGAGTGGTCAGATGACCACATGATTTGGATTGGACTTGGAGCAGGTTCGGATTGGATCCTAAGATTATTCGGAGTATGGATTATATATGCTTTACCTTACTGCATCTACTTTAGTAGCTATCTTGCTATGATGTTGTCTTGCCTTAATGCTGATGTTTGTTATGAGCTTGTGAGTACATTCAAAGTACTCACCTGGCGTGTCATGCCAGTTTGCAGGTCATGCCATGATTGCTTGCTTGTCGAGGATCCCGAGTTTGCGACCTAGGATACGCGTTCTAGCCAGAGTCCCTGCAGAGTGGAGTCCATCACTGCCGTCGCTGTTCCGCTGCTGCGAGAGTTACTCCGCTGTTAGCATAGAGCTACCCTGGGCAGGCGTAGTATCGCCATGCCAATGTAATCCTTGTACCCTTTGTAACCATATCCATTGTAATAAAGAGCTGATTTGTTCTATGCCAACAGTGCCATATTCTAGAGGACTTGTCCCTGGGCTGGAATACGGGGCGTTCCGGTCTTCTCTGAGCCGGGGTGCCACAGGCATTGGTATCAGAGCAGGTCTGGCTATAGGACGCGTGGTCTAGGTGCGAGCGTTAGTAACCGGTAGTATAGGATCCAGTTGGTTTGTTGCACTTGTCTGTTGCATAGCATGCATATAGACTAGATATCTTATCACTAACGATGGATCTGGTGAGTGTAGGTGGCATCGGTTTCGATTCCCTACCTGCGCTCTCCAGTTTGCATATTTGTTCCTTGGTGTGGTGTCATCTTCGTCCCAGCGGAGTGATGTCAAGGTGCTTGGTGGTGTCGATCCCTTGTCGGATTGATGCACCGGTACCAAACCAACTTAGATTCTCTTCAGCTACCCCTATCGTTTCGGTGATAGACAAGTTCTATCCTGGATCGTGCCATTCCACTAGCCGCTTCAGCAACCCTTACTAATCCCTGTTATCAGAAAAGGGTAATGCCTGCAAGCCTTTCTCTCCACCACTATCTCATTCCGCCACCTATTCTTTGGACGTGTACGCTTGATGATGATGTGGTCGTAACTTCTGTGTTCTGACCCCCGATCACCAAGTTCGTTCTCACCACCATGTTCGTCCAGATGGAACTGGTGTTAAGCTCGTATTTGGTGTAGCTTTGTTTACACCAATTTTTTCCACACATGATTCACTTTCGTGCACATCGCCACAGCATGTTAGACCGTAATACCGGAGTTCTTGTGAGATTTGTGTGCTTAAGTAGGAATGCATATTATTGCTGTGAATAGATGTAGAATGTGATATTGCTTGTGTGTGTGATCTTGCTACTTTGTCTGCTTTTGTTTTAGTTGTTTCTTTTGCTTCTTTATTTGGGCCCTTGGTGTTACCTTATTTTTCCCTTATGGAAGTTGCTCACCGACACTGAACCCAAAGAGTCAGTGAAGAGACAGTCATTTGGAAGCTCAGCTCAGTAATATGAAATTTGCAGCAGTTTGTGTTATATCGGGAATATCGGGCCTGAATATAAATGATATCCTAGCTGGATTGATTATCAGCATCAAGTATACCTCAATGAGCAATCTTCACAGCAGCAATGATCGAACCAGCAAGAAGGCAAACCGTGTATATGATCCACAGTGCATTCTGTGCCAAAGGTATGATTCATATATACAAGGTTTGAGTCTGCTATGAGTACAATTTGAACCCTGCTATGTCTTGGAAGCAAGCCAACATGTGCTATGAACTTAGTGTTCAGCAAAAAGGATAGCCGAATACCTTGTATGCATAATAGTGAACTGTTTGGGACGCGGATGAACCCTTGCCCGTCTTTCTTTGGTGACGGCACCACGCCTGTGTTCTGAGCTATTTCCGGTCGTCCGGGGTGGATGCCAACTTTTATTTCTCTTGTCAGCAACTGGCCCGTGTTCTGAGCTGCTTTTCAGCTGTCTCGGACAGCTGTTGAATTTCTCTCCGTAGCAGTGACCCTATGCTCTGAGCTGTTCTTCGGCCGTCTTAGGGAACTGCTACTTTCTTCTTATCAACATTGTCTTATGCTATGTGCTGCTTTTCAGCCGTCTTGAGTCGGGGTTGAGTTATTCCAGTAATGTCCCAGATCTGAGTTGTAAAGACCGTTCTGGTGGCTACTGGTTTATTTGCCGGTTTTATCCAAGGGTTCAGACGGTCGTTACCCTACAGCTACAACTTGTTAAGTAATATGCCTGCCGGAATATTGCACCTGACAACATCCATGGTCACCCGAAGAATCAAGAACACGTAAGGCCAAGTTCTTTCAGCAAAGGGTCCAGGCATAGAGAACCATAATGAAGGAGCAAGATTGGCCATACAGGTATGATAATGTTTGCAAGGTCAACATGGTACAAATACTCTGGACAGTCTGGCTCGGTACCAGTCACCATGGGTACCCACGGGGTCTATTCCATTTGCAAGTACCCCATATCGAGACAACCCGCCCAGCCAACCAGATATGCTCAGAATTGCCAGAAGAGGGCAACCAAGCTGGTCAGGTCAGCCGAAAGATTAACTCAGCAGTTCAAATTCAGCAACCGTGTTAAAGCATTACATGGCCTACCATCCATATAGAGATACCGACAGACTGAGTAAGCAGAAGGATGAACAACAGTCTCGAAGCATGTGTCCTCACAGATGGGAATCAGTTAAAGACTAACCTGCCGTGAATAAGATTCTGCTGACAGGACCACTGTCAGTCAAGTCTATGGATAATATCACAATAAGACCGCACACTTTTATGCTGGTCACGACGGGTGACAGTCAAATATTTGGTAGGAGCTTTATACCCAAGACAGTGAAGATACCCAAGATGACCCAGCAATCCGTGTGAGAAGTCAGATTCCGCCAGGAGAACGGTACGATTCACAGTACTGTTTTGAGCCTGGAGGACACACAACCATTTGAAGTCACCCAATGCAATGAGTAAAAGATTTCGTGTCCACCAAGAGAATCTGTTCACAACTCAGTGAACGGTCGTTCGTATTGGACCTCGTCACAACACGTCCATGAGGAACCACCCTCGGACTTACAGGGCACATAGTTTGGTCAGATAATTTATTGCCCCAGACAAGTCAGCATACATAAAAGGATTGGAGTCAGAGTAGCATATGAGGTAAGATTTGCCAGAAAAAGGTTCCAGTGAAGCAAACCACCCCGAAGCAAGGCAGTCAGTCATACGAAATTCAATGGGAACGTTATACAAAGGTAAAAAGGAAACCCGAGATGGAAACGGTTTCCTCAAGTGGAAATATTCATGTTTGATCCCTGAGCAACCAAATCTCGAGGACGAGATTTCTTTAAGGGGGTAGGTTTGTAACACCCTGGATTTTGCCCATTTTCTTTTTCTTTTGATTTTGGCCCGGATTCGCTTTTCTATGGCTTAGTGGTCTTGCAACCTGGAGGGATCACTCTTCATTCTTCTTCCCGAGTGGCTTGCCAACTTCAAAACCATCCCAAGACCATGTCATTTCCATCTTGGACCAACCCCAATATTCTTTTTCTTGGGAATATTCCTTTTTCTATTAAAAGAATAACCCTGTCTGTCCTGGGTTGTGAAGCAACCCACATTTCCATCATTCCCAAGATTCCCAAATAATTATCATAAATACTTTGGGTCATATCTTCCATAGATATGTCAAAACCCTTCCTTGCCATGTTCAAAAATATTTCACAAATATTCCTTTTCTGATTCTGCCCTAGCTGCCAAGTTGAGAAGCAAGTACCCTTTATATTTGCTTGATTGGTCTCAAACTTTTTCGGCGTTCTTCCCTATCCATACCATTGCCACATGCCAAAATTCAACTTCATTTGGATATCAAATCTCCCTTGGCTAATTTCCAAAGTTTTTGGTCAATTTCCAAAGTTTCTGGTCAACTGGGAGCCTTGTGAAGCAAGTGCTAGCTAGGAGTATCCAAATGAGTTGAAATTTTGCAAGCATCTTCATATGCTACAATCATGACTCGCCACCAAGTTTCAACCCTATCCAATCCTCTATGTGAGCTCAGCCTCAAATCTTGGCTTTTGGTCAGATTTTCACATTGTGAAGCAACTATATTTTCTATTGCTCCATAATTGCTGAAAATTTACCAGAGCAATCTCCTACCCATATAACCTGTCTCCACAAAATTTGGGCTCATTTAATCTTTCCAATAATTCCCTAGAATTTTTCTAAGATTTTGGTCAGAGAGGTTCATTGTGAAGGAAGTACCATTTTGGCTTGTCGAAATGGCATGAAACTTTTACGGAACTTTCATATGACCAAATCATCATGTTATACTAGATTTAAGCTCAAGTTGCTACTCCATGTGAGTGGCACATCAAGATTGAGCTTCTGGACCAGATTGGTCAGTTGCAAAGCAACTATATCAAATCTTGGTCCATTTCTTTCCAAACTTCACAGGATTGTAGTCCTTCCTACCCTAAACCTCCTAGACATCTTATTTGGTTCTTATCATCTTCCTATGGATCACAGTGGTGTGGTCAAGTTTGCTACAGCAAACTTCAGGTGATCACTCCCATCTAACCACAGTTACTATCATCGATCCATCACCTCCCTGAGACTGTGCCTTGGAGGGACTACCCACTGGACATGATGTGGCCGGTCAGGGTGCACCACGTGCGCCAGTGCACGCGGTGACCACGCGGCCGGCATGCCAATGCACACGCTCTGTGCATTGGGGCCCTTGGCCTCGTCCGTTTACTCGTGCCCTCGACACCACACCGTGTCCAGCAGCTTCCCCTTAGACTCACCCTCGCTCTGGACCCCTCTTCCCCCTCTCACGTCCCCTCCTACGCGGTGCGGCGGCCATGCCGTGTCGTGCAAGTCTCTGCCGCCGCCGCGTTCGCTTGATCGCGTCGCTCCCGAACCCTCCCGAGCACGCCCGAGCTTCCTCTGCTCCTCCTTGACCTCTCTGGATGCCTCTCCCCTCTTCACCGCGTGCTCCCGAAGCTCCGGGGCGCTGGTGCACGTGTCACCGCGGCCGCGCTCGGCCACCCACATCGCCGCGGCTATTTAAGCCCTCCCCGCGCCTCCCCGAGCTCACCATCGGTCTCCTCTCACTTCCCTAGCTCTCCCCAACCCCTCACCCAAGCCGGAGAAGCTCTCCCTACCGTCCATCGCCGCCTCGACCACCGCCGGCCACCACCTAAATTCGGCCGCTGCGGAGCTCCTCCCCTCCCCATTTCACCTCCAGTAGACCCCTAGGGCTCCGGCGGATTCCCCCAGCTCCTCTCCTCGGCCGCCGGAGGCCCGCAACACCGTGCCCGAACTTGGCCGAAGCCGCCGTCCGCCGTGGCCGTAGCCCTACTCGCTCCCGTGCTCCCCGACGAACGTGCTACCTCCGGTCAGATGCGCCGCTCCGCGCTGGTCGTTTCGGTGGCCGGAGCTCTGCCTAGGATGGACCGAGCCGCCGGGGCGGGCGCCGGCGTCGGGCTCCCTCCCCTGCCCCGCGGGCGTCGCAAAGAGGAAGGAGACGACCCAGCCAGGCGGGTCCCATCGCCTCTCGGGCCCCACTTGTCACCTGAACAAAGAAGTCAACCCGGGCCCAGCTTCTGTTTAAGTGGAAGCGTATTCTCTGAAATACGCTTTCCACTTAAGGAAGTGTACTCTGGTTCTGTTTGGGGCAAGAATACGTTTTCTGCTTTGGGAAAACGTATTTTCTAAGAAGGCGCTTGCGGTTCAGCCCCAGGGGCCTGTCTGTGAACTTAAGTTTTATAGATTGGTCCCTAGACTTCAAACCCTTATAACTTTGTGCCCGAGACTCCGATCGAGGTGAATCCAAAGCCCACTTCTTCGTCTCTTCGAGGCCGTCATGTTGGTATCATTTTCACTATGTGGTCCCATAGTGGAAATGACCATTTTGCCCTTGCCCGTAAACAGCCCCTCCGAGAGAGAACTGTTTTCGGCAGTCAACTCCGCGGACTCTCCGCACTCCTTCCCGATGATTCCTTCATCCCCAGGCAAGCCACCACTCTCATCTGCGTACTTCCATTGCAATATCATAGTTTAACTATTTACTTTAACAACAAGTATGAGTTATTTGTGAAGTGGATTGGATCATGCAATGCTTGAGTAAATTCTTGGATAGGTGACTACCATGTTGAGTACCGGATTGTAGTGACTAGTAGTTTACCCACTCGTTGATGCCATGATGTTGAGATTACCATCTATGATTATTCTGGATTTCATCTGGCAGTTCGTGGAGATGAGTTAGTAGCAGTGGCTTAAGCATACTGGTTACCGGATTTCTAGCCAGATATCGTTTTGACTTGGATTGCTATGATATCGGAATGTCAGCCATGACAGAGATTGTTCGGAGATTAGATACTTCATGGTTGATCCAGAGTCACCTGTCCGGACTTATCCGTGCAGCCACATTTGCCGGTATGGGACGGCCTTGACTTGGTCTGATCGCGTGCTCTTTCACCGGTACCGCCCGACAGGGAAGGTTATGCGTGCGCGCTACCCTGGCCCGGTAGGCGACGATAACCTTGTGAGCCCAGTTGAGTTATATGGTACCAGGTCCCCGTTTGGGATAGCTTGTTAGCCATGACGGTGGCAGGTGTCACGCGGTGACACAGGGGCCACCCAGGGTAGGACTCCGGGGGAGAATGAATGTCGGTGGTACGATGGGAGAGTCACGGGTCAGGCAAGTTTTGTTGGAGCAACGCTGGTCCACCCGACTGGGATCACGAGGTCAGGTGCTCCATGGTGTGGGTAAAGTGCGCAACCTCTGCAGAGTGTAAAATCTATTCGAATAGCCGTGTCCATGGTATTGGACAGTCCGTCCAGACCTCTTTAGGTGGTCAACCATAGTAGTGATAAGAATTGAAAAACTCGTCGTAAGATCGGAAGTGCTTGATGGATCATGAGTATTCTGAGGGTTGTGAGGCAACCCGGAAGAGAGTAAGTTTGTTAGACTTGCAGTGCAGATGGTATCAGGAATATGATATGTTAGCCATGGGATGGCTAGGAGATGAGTGGTCAGATGACCACATGATTTGGATTGGACTTGGAGCAGGTTCGGATTGGATCCTAAGATTATTCGGAGTATGGATTATATATGCTTTACCTTACTGCATCTACTTCAGTAGCTATCTTGCTATGATGTTGTCTTGCCTTAATGCTGATGTTTGTTATGAGCTTGCGAGTACATTCAAAGTACTCACCTGGCGTGTCATGCCAGTTTGCAAGTCATGCCATGATTGCTTGCTTGTCGAGGATCCCAAGTTTGTGACCTAGGATACGCGTTCTAGCCAGAGTCCCTGCGGAGTGGAGTCCATCACCGTCGTCGTTGTTCCGCTGCTGAGAGAGTTACTCGGCTGTTAGCATAGAGCTACCCCGGGCAGGCGTAGTGTCGCCGTGCCGATGTAATCCTTGTACCCTTTGTAACCATATCCATTGTAATAAAGAGCTGATTTGTTCTATGCCAACAGTGCCGTATTCCAGAGGACTTATCCCTGGGCTAGAATACGGGGCGTTCCGGTCTTCTCTGAGCCGAGGTGCCACATCGGGGGCCCCCCACAACGCTTCTTTATTTTCTCTTGCACAGGGTTGTCGCCCTGGCTTTATACAAGGGGTTACATGCAGCTGAGGCAAGGCCTGTACAAAAGAGTGGCTGCCGGGCAGGGCCCAACAGCCGCGCCTTACGGGTAGAACTTGCGGAGATGCTCAATATTCCATGAGTTTTGCAACTGAATGCCATCTCCGCTCTCCAGACGGACTGCGCCAGGTCTGGTGACTCGTACTACCCGGTAAGGGCCTTCCCATTTTGGTGACAACTTGTTTGTACCCTTGGCGGACTGAACGCGCCTAAGGACAAGGTCACCTTCCTCAAAACACCGGGCATGAACCCTGCGGCTATGATAGCGACGCAGGGCTTGCTGATAGCATGCAGCACGCGTAGCAGCCCGGAGACGGTTCTCCTCGAGTAGCACAGCGTCGTCACGCCGGTGCTGATCTTGCGCTACTTCATCGTAGGCAAGCACTTGAGGCGACCCATAAATGAGTTCCGTGGGGATAACTGCTTCTGCCCCGTAGACCAGGGAGAAGGGAGTCTGCCCAATAGCTCGGTTTGGTGTCGTTCTGAGGGACCAGAGAACTACCGGAAGCTCCTCGATCCATCGCCTGCCGTGCTTCTGCAGCGTATCAAAGGTTCTCGTCTTGAGTCTATGCAGCACTTCAGCGTTCGCCCTCTCAGCTTGCCCATTTCTTCGGGGGGGGGGTGCCACAGAGGCAACTGAGATCTTGCATCCAAGGGCATGAACATTTTGCATGAAGGCGCGGCTCGTGAACTGGGTGCCGTTGTCGGTAATGATCCTTGCCGGAACTCTAAAATGACACACCAATTCTTTCAAGAACTTGATAGCGGACTGAGCAATCACCTTTCTCACGGCAGTCACTTCCGGCCACTTTATAAACTTGTCGATAGCAACAAACAAGAATTCAAAGCCCCCGATTGCTCGGGGGAAGGGGCCGAGGATATCGAGCCCCTAGACCGAAAATGGCCATGATAGAGGGATTGTTTGAAGAGCTTGGGCAGGCAGGTGGGTTTTCT